>JAKLMJ010000005.1:566705-1166705 GCA_022813475.1 Pseudopyrenochaeta terrestris | reverse complement strand
AGGTGCCGAAAGAGTCAAATTAAAGAGTAAGCTCGTATTTAGCAAGCATGATTGGCTCACCTGTTGCGATCATACCGTGTGATGAGACATAACGACGACACAGCAAGTCTCGTTCCACAGCAAGTCAATCCGAATAATCAACTCGTACGTAAAGTCGTGCACGACAATGTTGTGAGCAGATGACTACGATAATCTGCAATATTCGCTCACCCGCAGTCAAATGTCTTTTCCGTTTTCCATCCGTCGTTCTCCGTGACCAACTATATTGCTGACTGGTGTCCTTGGGGCAGAGCCTGCGTACTGCATTGACTCAGCACATCAGACTACGGACGAAAATACCCAGAAGTCATACAAAGGGCATCGGAACGAACGGGACTCTTCCCCGACCAACCTTGCAGAGCCGCAGCAACGCGCAGAAACTCGTACGTTTGCTGCATCCTTCCGACGATTTTCGACAAGGGCACGAGCGCTAAACCTTGTCAGGCCAGCATTCGACTCGGCCTTACAGACGGGAAAACAAAGCCATAGGGCCTGGTAAGCAATTGGGCGGCCAAACGAGCAGCATCGCGCCCATTCGCGTATTTGCTCAGCGTTTCGACCTTCTTCCGCTTCGGAACCGACTGTGGTGACACACGTCTGCTCTTATACAGCGGTCGGCCAGCGCCGTGCTCGAGATTGCCCGAGAGGCTGAGTATCTCATTCGCATGTTGTGCTCGCAAATTCCCCATCTCATCAGAGTTCAGAGTTCAGTGATCGCGGCGCTCGGCTGCACCCGTTCTCTGATTAGCAACCCCACGCAAGTCCGCAGTCCAACCCAATCCAACGCTGGTCACCGCTAGGCATTCGCAGGTCGAGACAATGGGCGGACCGCGCAGCGGTGGTGGCGCTTCTTCCAACTCGAAGAAACGTGACCGCGAGACTGCCGATGACGCCAAACACCATACCGAAGATCACCACCACGATGCCGGCTCGCCTCAGGCGCACCCTCACGGCCACGGCCCAGGCCCGGGCGGCACCAGCTCCAACTTCCGCAACGTCAGCGCATGCAACCGTTGTCGCCATCGCAAGAACCGCTGTGATCAGCAACTTCCGCGGTGTTCTGCATGTGTGAAGGCTGGTATCACTGCGTGCGTTGGTTTTGACCCAGTCAGTAAGCGGGAGATTCCACGCAGCTATGTCTACTTCCTCGAAACTCGGGTGAGAGGACTTGAGGAACAGGTTGCGAAACTTGGCGGTGTTATACCGCCAGTGGAGGGCCACTTTGCTGTTGACGAGAGCATCAAGCCAGGCATTAACGTGCCATTCCCTGTTCTGGAGGGAGAAGGCCAACCAAAGAAGAAATCCACTGCGGTGGCGAAGCCGGATGAACCAACCAACGAGATCATCACGAACAACTCTACCATCGACCCAAGCCTTGAAGATGGTAGTGGAAAGGTCGATACGTTGGCTAACAATCTCGGAAATGTCTCTGTGCAAGGCACCTCCGATGCGAAGGCTCTTGGCTCTGCATCTGGCATCTCATTTGCAAGAGTAGTGTTTGCGGCAGTGAAGAGTTCAGTGCCTCAACAGACAGCTTTGGAGCGCAACACTACGAAGAAATCTGCCACGACTGATGCGGCCAGCGGTGGCGGAAACACGATGCGAGACTCCTTCTTCGGACTACACTCCAAACCAACGATCAAAGCAGCACCATTCCCAGACATGCACCTGGGTCGGAAGCTAGTCGATCTATATTTTGAGCACACGAACCCGCAGATACCCATCCTGCATCGTGGAGAATTCATGGCACTTTTCGACCGAGTGTATTCCAAGCCGCCAATCGAAAGAACGTCACGAGAGCTCTACTTGATGAACATCGTCTTTGCCATCGGAAGTGGCATCATCCTGGACTCATCAGGGACCGAAACCGACACATACAACGGCACAGAAGAGAACATGGAAGAGTCACCACGGAGTAAAAGGACAAAACTGAGTGGTAGCCAACAATGCCAGCCTGAGGAGTACCACTCTTCAGCAATAGTGCACCTTGAGAGCTTCCTCAGCACGTCGGCTGCTTCAGAAGGCCACGGCGGTGGTCTAGAGGAACTACAAGCTGTGCTACTTCTAGCTGGGCTGGCACTACTTAGACCCGTTGCTCCTGGGCTCTGGTACATCGTGGGCGTTGCCCTTCGCTTGAGTGTGGATCTCGGTCTCCACGTTGAAGATAGTGATCCTGACCTAGATGCACTGGACATCAAGATGGAAGCCGGCAGTACCGGCAAAGCGAGCCGATTGGGACGCAGGCAATGGACTCGCGATCTTCGGCGACGTCTGTGGTGGAGTGTTTACTCACTTGACCGTCTTGTCTCAGTTTGCGTCGGTCGACCTTTCGGAATTACAGATCAAGTCATCACCACCGAATTCCCATCGCTCCTCGACGACCGAGACATCAAGACGTCCGGCTTCCTCAGGCCTTCACTCGAATACTGTCCACCTACGTCGAAGCTGGTGACACACCACTATTTCCGCCTCCGCTTGCTGCAGTCTGAAATTCTCCAAGTCTTGCAGTATCGCCAAGCTCAGCAAGCACGATTGATGGGTGCCAACTCTGGTAACCAATTCATGCACACTTCGCTCCCCTCGCCCTTCCTCCAACACTTCAACTCGTTCCGCGATTGGCGTGTAGATGTGGATCGCCGTCTGCGCGAGTGGAAAGCAGAAGCTCCCACACAGGCGGACACTGGCGTCGGCTTCAATCCCCTGTTCTTCGATTTGAACTATTGGCTTGGCGTCATCATGCTTTACAGACAATCTCTTTCTGTGCCGGCACCACTGGCCGAAGAGCTTAGCGCTTCAACGGGAGAGGATGTAGAGAGTCCTGGAACACTGCAAAAGGAATCCGAAGAAGATGAACAGATGGTGTTCTTGAAGGTCGCACAGGCTGGACAAACGGTGTTGAAGCTGTATAGGCAGCTGCACCGTTTGAGATTGGTCAACTACACATTCTTATCCACGCACCATCTCTTCATGAGTGGTAAGTGAAACCCGATCAGATGGCGAGACTTACAAAAGCTAACAGAACCATAAGGCATTTCGTTCCTCTATGCGCTATGGCACAGCCCTGTCGTGCGCTCGCATTTGACGCTTGACGATGTCGACTTTACGATCCTGGCAGCAACATCTGTACTCGCGGACCTCATTCCCAGTTGCCCACCTGCTGAAGCGTGCCGTGACGCATTCTCGCGCATGGCCAAAGCGACAATCTCAATGTGCATGTCCACAACTGGTTTCGGTGTGGCTTCGTCCTTAGGCTCGCAGACACTCGATAGCCCTGTCAGCTACGTCAGTCCAGGCCAGCTTTCGAACGACAACACGTACGAGACTGGTGCGGGTTATGCAGAGCCAGGTGCCGAGGCAGTGCCCGGGATGAACTCTATCAGCGAGCGCAGGCAGATTCCAAAGTTCGATATGAATCTGAAAGATCTCTTCTCAGACATCGAGCTGCAAGCCCGTCCGCAGTCATTCTACCCGCAACAAGCAGCCTCAAGACCGAGCACTGCTCGGCAACAGCAATTGCAGGAGCCGGCTCCTTTCTTGGGCCAAAGTTATGCCATACCCTCAACACCAGACACTTCCGCCGGTTCTGTGACGTCGCCAATGCAATACCAACAGCAGAGCCTCGCAGCACAACAACGACGACAGCAGCAACAGCAATCTCAGCCCAACTACACTTATCCGCCTTTATCGCAGACCATCAGCCAGCAGCCGGACAATTTCTCCTTTGACACCCTCGACTTCCTCGACACATTCCCGACTGGGGATACCAACATGAACAGCAATGGGTTGAGTGCGAACAACAGCAACAACAACATCTGGCCAAGCGGAGACATAGATTTTGGCTTTGGTACAGGTGGCATGGGAGGATGGGAAGACGGTGGAAGCATGGAAGGCGTTGGGGCAGGCGGAGGAGGCCCTGATCTATTCGACGGGTTCTTCTTTGGAGTGGGAAACAATGGAGCCGGAGGTGGAGGCGGTTACGGCGGCCAGGCTTAGTCCTGAGGGAAACAGCCCAGGATTGACATGGGTGATTGATGTGCACAACATCATGTAACGATATCTAATGACCAGGTGAGATAGAGGTTTATGGTGACCAGGAACAAGGGAAAAAGGAAGAACTCTCTCCTCGCTATACTGCACAGGAAGTTGTGGATTTTTTGCGACATGCATCGTCGCGTCGCGTGTATGGAGAACATACATTTGACATTTGCCACGGAACGACCATATAGATGCTATGAATAAGTCTATGAAAACCACCGAGTCTCAAATTCTCTCACAATTACTTTGATACATATGGATTCGAGCATTCTGATAAAGGCTATCTTTGCCAGTGCCATCTTGGATACCAAGCAAAATATCGGCGTTGGCATGTTAACACAAATTAGCCGCCGAGCAAGACGCGTAACAAGTAAATCTTCCGTCTTCCTCCACTGGCTCTGGCACGACCCGATGTCCCTAAAGTCTACATCTGTTGGCTGAAAACTTACCAGCCCAACACACGCAGGCACGAATTCGTATACGAGAGAGGCTGACGCCAACACCATAGAGACTCGTTGTCCTCAAGCGGACTTTGCCTTCAAGATCTAGACTTTTGATGCGCGCAGGACGCCTGAGGCGTGCGCGGCACGTGGAGAGAGCCGTGGAGAGGCCGTTGGCGAAAGTCAGGTTGCGAACTTACCGGCGTGGGGGAGATGATCGCTACGTAACGTTCGTTTTTATTATAGACTGCATTATTGCATATCGTGTTGTACTCGGGTTGATGGTATTTATGGAAAGAGCACAATTGTTTGGACGAGCCTGTGTTCACTTGTACCGTGTATCTGCTCTGCTCGGAGCAAGGGAAGTCGGAACAGGACAAGACAGCTGTGGGCTGCCGAGAGATTTTCGCTGGGACCGCTGGTTCTGGTTGCGCAAGCGAGCTGGCGAGGCTTATCGTGCCCGGTGGCATGGGGGTCGGTGGCGTGCGGAGGTGGCCCGAAGGAGCATGCAGGGCGAAGTCACGAGGGGAGTCACGAGAAGGTGAGTGGGAAAGGGCGGTAAGGCAGTCGGTGTTGGCAGCAATAATGTGCTGTGTTGTATGTAAGGTATGGTTATGGGTTGGTGTGATGGGAGGGAAGACGGGCGAGTAGCAAGAAAGACAGTGGGAGCAGTCCCCGGCTCTTAAGCGATATCACATGTCGCGATATCGCGATGGACCAAGCAAGCGGCTAAGAGCATCCTTTATCTGTGGCTCTCTCGGAGCTGACGCGAGAGGCGCCCCGGTGGAGCTGTCCAGGTCCATCAATTGATTGCGGCATCCTTCGTCGTCCCACCACACCCTCGCATCCATAATGGGAGCAACAGCGTCTTCCTTCCACTGCTACTATACCACACAGCTCTGCGTCGAGAGTCCCTGCGCCGGTCGACATACCGAGGCGATCATTCGGCCTGGGCTGGCAGACATACGAGGCGCATGTGCCTGGCGGACTCGGGAATACACGGATATCTGACGACGACAACACCTCTCCAGCCCGCATAGCAGACCGCCCAGTATGATCTGCAGCTCTCTCTGAAGCCATGTCGCCGCGCCGAACCTCTGCGACAGCATCAAATCCCTTCTCTCCACATCCAAATCGCTGCCTCACACGCCCTTAGAAGGACTCATCGCGCCTGACTCTCGAATTGCGAACCACGTCGAGCTCGGCCTCCGGCCTGAGCTCGCACCCGTCCCGCTCCCCGCCATGTCTGCTACACTCCACGAACGCGCCGTCTGGTCCAGCACGCCGCCAGATAAACGCTCTCGCCTTGCAGACCATCCGACCCTGCTGTACAGCTGGTGGGCAACATGCTTCGCGGCAGTCATCATCCTGACCCGCCTGATGGGCAGGAAGATCAGAAGCAACAAGCTGTTTCGTGAGGACTGGATTATGTTCTTAGCCCTTGTCCCGCTCTTTGTGCGCATGGGCTTCGTGCATGTCGTGCTGATATACGGGACCAACAATGTCGCTACCGTTGGCGTCGACTATACGGAAGAAGAGATCAGGCATCGGCAGATCGGATCGAAACTGGTTCTGGCTGCGAGGATCTTTTATGCTCTCTTCATCTGGATGAGCAAATGGACCGTCTCTGAGTTCCTCAAGAGGATCACGATCCATCTCTGGCGATCAAGCTACGAGTTCACTCTTCATTGCATTCGCATCTTCCTGGTCGCGACATTCATCGCAGTTGTTATTGCCACTCTTGCGGAATGTCAGCCATTCAGTCACTACTGGCAGGTCGTACCAGATCCAGGTCCTCAATGTCGACAGAACTACGCGCAGCTTCTCACCATGGGCACTGCTGATATCATTACTGACATCTTACTCGTCGCATTCCCTATACCGATCGTGCTCCGCTCTGGCCAGACTTGGCGGCGCAAGATACAGCTGGCAGCATTATTCAGCACGTCCATCGCGCTGATCATCATTACCAGCTTTCGCATGCCAGAAGTCATCTCCAACCTTGGTCTTCAACAATATCGTACCATTTGGGCTTCGTCTGAGATCTTGGCTTCAGCTTTCGTGTCGAACTTTGTAGTGATAGGATCATTCATTCGTGACAAAGGCACCAAGAAGAACAAGTGGAAATCTATGAGCGTCTCAGACTCGATCGAACGCACTTCGACGCGTCGTCCCACCATAGCGCCGTCGATGGGCAGTGAAGAAGATCTGTTTCACATTCTCGGCTGCCGTATGCCAGAGCATCTACGAACAAGTCCAGAATTTTACCCACGGCCGGCGCCTATGGCTCTCCCTGCTATGAGCTCTCCATTTGCGCTCAAGGACAAACGCTCCGATACCCCCAGACAAGAAGCTGTTGAGAGTAGCGACGGCGACGTGAGTCCCACCGATCGTCGCTCGCGTGACAACTTTCCTCTACCATCGCCTACTCCTTCTACAAGCACAGGCGCAAAGAAGAATGTTTCCTTCTTTGATGTAGGTGGACTTCTCGAGACCGGCTCGCTAGACCCTCCATCTCCATCACTGTCCCACTCACGCTCTGTAACACTCGTCAGCAATGGCGCATCACATAGCATCGCCACAGACTTTGCCACATTAACGCCGACTCCGCCACAGACTCGGCGTGGCTCAAGAGCATTCATGTCAGATATGGGAGCAACACTCGCGCTCTCCAATAGCAGGACCGAGAGCCCCATGCATACGCCCGGATTCTCAAACGGCTATGTCCGCCGCAGCTCTCTCCCTGGCAGCCGTCTACGTCCTGGGGCACCGATGGGTGTCTTGGGCCCGATGCTAGAGCGACAAGAATCTCAATTTTCACTACAAGATGCTGGTGGGCTACTTTCGTCTTCTTCCACCGCCTCATCAGGCCGCACACGATCGACAAGACAGATCCCGGAGGTGGAACATCACGATGCCAACGACAGCGGCTATGAACTCACGACTTTACGCTCGAATGACGCCAGCAGACTACAAGACATTGGCAGCTTTTTAGCGGCAGACCGACGGCCTGATGCCGATCGCTTGTCGCCACAAAGGACGAACGACCGGAGCCCACACACAAGAGACAACCACGCGCCCGGCGCGGCGCAGGACGAAAACAACTACGAAGCCATGAGTCTCGAAGACGCTGGCGGGCTGCTCAAGAGGTGATGAGCGCAAGTGTACGTTCACGCTGGGTTGTCAAGAGGTAGGTGGGGTCAAGGTTCAATGGGAATCTGAGGCTCGATTTGGTTCACATGATGCTGCTATTCAAGCAACATGGTGGCGTTTTTGGGACAACTTTCTTTTCTTCTCACTGAATGATACCCGGTCTCTTGCATCTTTCCTTACGGGTTGGGTCACATAGTTGTACTTCTTTACCTTGGTCCGTGTAGAGATAAATATCCCGAATTCTTATACTTCTCAAAGCGGCCGTCCAAGTGTCTTTCCTTCTACCTAGCCCGCTTGATTTCAAAGCCAATACTCCCTCTCATCAGCGCCCATGCCCCTCGGCACATTCCCCGTCTTGCCATGGATCACTTCTCCTTTGCCACGTTTCAGGAACCGGCCAAACTCCTTTCCTCCCAAGATGCCCTTTGCATCGTCCCAAATCACTTCGCCACGCAAGATGGTGTATCTGGGCCAATTTCCCACCTCAACACCTTCAAAGGGAGTGTAGTCTATGTCGTGGTGCATGTTGCTCTGCAAGATCGTCCTCGCGCCTTTGTCGCCTGGATACCAAATGGTGAAATCGGCATCGTAGCCCGGCGCGATACTACCCTTCCGCCCGTCCAGACCGTACAGCTTGGCTGGGTTCGTCGCCGTCAATTGCACGAAGCGCGGAAGGCTGAGGCGGGCTTTGTCTGCTGGCTGGCAGGCTGGCGTCTGGTTGAACAGCAGCGGCAACCTCGTCTCTAGACCGGGAAGACCGTTGGGGATTTTGGAGAAGCGTGGGATCGTGCCGTTCACCAGGCCGAGCTTTTTGCCGCCTGGGTGGTCGTATTTGCTTGGCGCGTGGTCGGAGGAGAAGGTTGTGAAGGTGCCGTTGGCGATGGAGAGCCAGAGGCCTTCGAGGTCGGAGGGGTTGTGGCGCAGGGGCGGACTGCAGACGTGTTTGGCGCCGTGGAAGTGATCGTGGGGTTTGGCTTTGATTTCGGAGGAGAGGAGGAAGAGGTCTAAGAGGCGGAAGGTTAGACTACTGCCCGATATGACGCTTTGAAAAGGGTGATGCGCCAGTACTTACAGTGTGGACATGTCTCTGCATGGATTGGCAGAAGTCTGGTCTGAGCATCGCGAACATGGCTGATAGCTGTCTCGGACGACATGTGCACTATCAACATAGGTGCGTCGGCAAGTTCTGCAAGAGAGATGGCACGGTAGGATGCTTCATCTTCGGCGATACGAGGACGGGCGAGAGCATGGAAGTATGGCTCTGTGTGGTTGTTACGCTCCAAACCTTCGATGATCAGGGCGATCATGTCGTGGGACTCTGCGTGGATCATGGTCGTCATGCCGAGTCCTTTACACGCGAAAAGAATGTTAAGGATCTGGCGGTCACCGAGCTTCATCGCCTCGTAGGTCATGTAGAGCTTCACACTGGTGATACCCTCCTCTCTTGCCAGCTTTGGCAGCTCGTCCTTGAGGATTTGTTCGGTCGGGTTGGTGAGGATGAAGTGGAATCCGTAATCACAGTAACTTTGGTCTCGAGACTTTTGGTGATAGTCTTCCAGCACTGGATACAGGGACGCATCTTCTCGTTGCTGAGATGCAAAGGCGAGGATAGTGGTGGTGCCGCCAGCAATCGCAGATCGAGAGCCAGTCTCCCACCCATCGCCCGTCGGTGCATTCTTCTGTGCAAGGTGGACATGGGAGTCTACGCCACCTGGAGTGACATAGGCACCTTCACAGTCAATGACCTTTGTATCTGGCGATGTTGGTAGATCTTTGCCGATGCATACAATGATTCCATCTTTGACACCGATTTGAGAGCCAGCTGGAAGTATCTCGCTGGCTGTGACCTGGACATTGTTAGCAGTTGTGTTTATACTCCGGGAACGAGACTTCGCACGATACTGCATCCAGTGACGATGAGATCGAAGTCCATTCTGACCAGTTGAAGGTTGATCTTGAGTGGTAAGATAGCCAGGTGCCGGCCAAATGTCGTTCAGAAAGGTCAAGTGCACGGCATTGATGTTGCAGAGAACACTGCAGTCAAGAGACACAGTGATTCGTGATAGGCCGCCATGACAAGCTATGCGGGCAAGGAGACCTGCAGTACGTGCCGACCTTCTGTATCGGGGCCGTGGGATTGTGGTATCATGGGATCTCGGCCAACGATAGGGCTCCGCGGCGTAGATAGGTGTAGTCAACGATGTGCCATAACTCTGCGTATGGATCTGTGTAGGCAAGCGATTCCAGTACATCAGCGAGAACTCGCGGTGACAATGTACCAATTCGTGGAGAAAGCGTGCATACTTTAGAGAGGTGTATACGCTTATTGCTGGCCCCTGTTGTGTGTATCCGAAGTGTTGCACATTGCACTACCGGGGTGCATACAAACTTGTGCAGCAAAGATACAGCTGTACCGGCCGGCGTGCCTACTACGGCCAACCCTAGGGCGCCCACCATACATAGATATAGAGACCTAAATGATATGTAGTGACATTGCATATTTGCTGATTCTTTGTATCGCCGCACTTTTGTTCATAGCCAAACGCGCCTTCCATCACAATGACTAGAAAACTCACTGTCGCCGCCGCTCAGATCGGTGCTATCAACCGCGATACACCAAAATCGGAAACCGTCCCCAGGCTTATCGCATTGTTACAAGAAGCATCCGAGAAGAATGTAAAGCTCGTGGTATATCCCGAAGTCGCGCTGACGACCTTCTTTCCGCGCCACTTCTTCAAATCTCACGAGGAACTGGACAGCTTCTTCGAGCACGGCGAGGATATTACCAAATCGCCAGACGTGAAGCCACTCTTTGATCAAGCAAGGGACCTCAAGATTGACATTGTTCTGGGTTACGCGGAACGTACTCCAGAAGGTGTAGGCTACAACACGTCTGTCTACTATTCAGCTAGCGAGGATAAGATCCTCAGCAAATATCGAAAAGTCCATCTGCCAGGAACAGTGGAACCGTTCGAAGATCCCAAGGCAGTTAATCAGCTGGAGAAACGTTACTTCACTCCGGGTGACCTGGGTTTCAACGCTTTCCGTGCTCCTGGCTTGGTCCCGGATGCGATCAAGAAGTCCGCCGCGAAGGATGGAGAGTCCACTGTGGGCAAAGGTGATCCCATCCTAGGGATGATGATCTGCAATGATCGCCGCTGGCCAGAAGCCTGGCGCACGTACACGCTCCAAGGCGCCGAGATCCTGATGTTTGGCTACAACACAGGTGGCAATATGTGAGAGTGACCTCTATTTGTGAACGAGAGCCCACGGCTAACATAATACCTTCGATAGGGCTCATCTTTGGGGTTCCAAGCCAATGACTCCAGAGGAAGCGCAGAAGGAAGCTCTGTTCCACTCACGATTGGTTCAGCAGGCAAACAGCTACATGAATGCCTGCTTTTCGATCTCATCTGCTCGATGTGGCCTGGACGATGGCAAGTATGATCTTATCGGTGGAAGCAGCATCATCAGTCCAGAGGGTCATGTTCTTGCTGAGGCGAAGACGACTGAAGACGAGTTGATAGTGGCGGAGATTGATCTGAGCGATTGCAGGCAGGGCAAGGAGAAGACCTTCGACTATGCCCGACACAGAAGGATTGAGACTTATGGTCTCATCAACAGTCAGACTGGTGTCATTGAGCCAGAGCTATTGTAGTCGTGCCTGGGACTATTGCATCAGGACTACTTTTAGCCTACATTTTCTGCCCAATGAGCACTTGCAATGCTTCTTCATGAGGTATGGCACTTCTGAGATACCGGAAGAGCCTTGTAAGCGAGTCAATACTGCGTTGCCATGTATCATATAGCAGGAATGTGTTCTGTACTGTCAGCTATCATGCGTAAATGCTGCCTGCCGGATCGGTGACTGAGGCCTTGACGTCGGGAAGATAACCTCCAATGACTCGCACATCAGCGTGCCCATCAAGCTTGATAGGTGATCGTTCATCGTCGGCGCGAGGAATCCATTCGTGATGGTGATAAGGAGAGAAGACTAGAAGACGCGAGCAACGCGTGCGAATTTCCGCTTGGGTTCGAAACGGGGACTTTCGAATTTCCGAAATCAGAATTGCACTTCTGAGATGATTCGCATGTAGAAATGTTCCCAGTCACGCAATGCGCATTGCGCCTTTGATCCGGCTCGCCAGGACACAGTCACACAAAAAACAGTCTACACCTCTCGTGTTTATTCAATCAAGGCAGAAGCACTCAGGCTACCGGCGCATTGCGCCTGCACCCACCGGCATGGCCATAACTACCCAGCCAGACTACACGACATGGTCAAATGCCGATTTGATCTCACACATTAGTAAACTCGAGTCTCAAGCCCATCAATCAAACGCTACTTCAAATCCTCAACCCACCCGACCTCCGCCCTTCAAAAAGCCCAGAAAGGCTCCCAAACCCTTCGATGCCTCGCGCTACAACACTCGTTTGATCGCGCTGCGATTCGCCTACCTCGGCGGCGCATACAATGGGTTCGAGCACCACACCAACAACAAAACACCCTTGCCTACGATTGAAGAAGAGCTATGGAAAGCACTGCGCAAGACCAAGCTGATCTTCCCTGAATTCAAGGCGGGCAGAGAAGAGGAAGTCTGTTGGGATGGCGTGGATTACAGCAAATGCGGAAGGACGGATCGTGGAGTCAGCGCTTTTGGGCAGGTCATAGGTGTGCGGGTCAGGAGTGCCAGGGGAGTCAAGCCGAAGCCGAAGAAGGTGAAGGAGAGTGAGGCTGCTGGTGCTGGGGACGGAGACGTCGCGATGTCTGAAAGCATTGCTGCTGCCACTCAGCCCGCAGAGGGAGAAGGCGAAGTCTCCGAGCCGGAGCCTGAGTTTGATCCCATACAAGACGAACTGCCCTACATACATCTTTTGAACAAGGTGTTACCACCGGATATCCGCATCCTAGCATGGTGTCCTAACCCACCTGAGGACTTCAGCGCGCGCTTCAATTGCAAGGAACGACGATACCGCTACTTCTTCACGAACCCTGGCTTTGCACCTCTCCCCGGCACCAACAGCTCTACAGGAGGAGACGGCTGGCTCAATATCCCTGCCATGCAAGAGGCCGCTAAGAAGTACGAAGGCTTGCACGACTTCCGCAACTTCTGCAAGATCGACCCGAGCAAGCAGATCACCAACTTCAATCGTCGCATCTTCCACGCCGGCATTCATGTCGTGGGTCCTAGAGAAGACCCTGCAAACCTGGCCAGCCAGACTGCCCAGTCCCACGAAGTCTCCAAACAAGGCGAGGAGGAGCGTGGCGTCGCCACACACGGCCCTCAGCTGTACTGGTTCGAGGTACGTGGCTCCGCTTTCCTTTGGCATCAAGTCCGCCACCTGATCGCAGTGCTTTTCCTTGTTGGGCAAGGGTACGAGGACCCATCCATTGTAGACCGTCTGCTTGATGTAAAAGAGAACCCTTCACGGCCTCTTTATGAGATGGCCAGTGACGCGCCGCTTGTCCTGTGGGACTGTGTCTTCCCAGATCCTGAGAAGCTTGGTCAGGCTGACCATGATGCCGAGGCAAATCACGGAGGGTACGAGGACGGATTGAACTGGATTCACATTGGCGACGGCCGCGGTGGACAGGACAAATCCAAGCGGAACACTGTTGGAGCGGAAGACGGTAAGTATGGCCGTGGTGGGCTCATGGACGACTTGTGGATCCTCTGGCGGAAACGTAAGATGGAAGAGATCCTGGCTGGCAGCTTATTGAACATCGTTGGGCAGCAAGGTAAGCCTGTTAGCCTGCCAATTGCTGAGCCGTCGGTAAAGTGCGATCGCCTGTTCGACGGCAGTGAGGCGCCTCGTACCATAGGCACGTACATCCCAGTGATGAAGCGTGCTCGTACAGAGGAGCCAGATGTCGTAAATGCGAGGTATGCTGCTAAGAAGGGAATACCATATCCGCGCGTCGACTCTCGCGATCAGGAGGATGATGGCGAATAAAGTAGATATCATATATCATAGTGACACGATTTCATGCTCACGTCTTCGGCTCAAACAAGCAAGCCCTTGCTCCTCTCCATACTTCCTCCAAAATCTCTCTGCGAGGCAATGTACTCTGTGTCAATCAATGGTCAGCCACCTACTCATCGAGACAAACCCGAACCCGCCCAATGCTCAAGCACGAGACACATTGACATGTAGACAAAACGTGAGATCGCCAGAACTTACCGGGAACACGACCACCACCCCTTCTTCGCCTTCCACAACAATGCAAAGATAGAACCTCACCTCAAACCCTCTAAACGCCTCATGGATGAAAATATCCTGCACGGCGCTAGCAGCAATGAACCGCGTACTGCCTCCCCAAAGAAAACTCGAGCCCGCAGTCGCAGTCTGAACCCCCAGGCCGCGAACCACGAGTAGTGATTCAGACGTGTAACCTTTGCGGAAAACGAGCCATAGAACCAGTCCGAATGCGCAAATGCGAGCCGCCGGAGGAAGGGTGGCGATCAGAGGCAGCGCCGGTAGCAAGTTGGAGAGTTTGGCGGGGATAGGATATGTTGTTCCGCGAAACAGGGCGTCATGTTCGTGCAAAAGAGCTATCAGGACCAGTAAGCCGGCTGCCAGGCGTAGGAGGATCGAGATGGCGTTGGAGAGTTGGGCGGTGAAGGTGCGGGACTCTGAACGCGTGGAGACGGTGTATGACACTGTGGTCGGCGTTGGGCGTTTGACGGAGAGCATGCCGATGGTCGTCGATTGTTTCCGCAACGGAGATCTATGATCGGGTCATTTTTCTTTAGATAAGGTATGTCTTTGACCGTGTTCCCGCGGTACGGGCTGGAATCCAGGTTACATATGCGAGTATGTACCTACTTCTCCAGCTGCAGCCAGCCGTTAGCGGCCGCGACCAGCTGCCAATCGCGTTGCTGCAATTATGGATGGGGTTATGAAATCAAGATCTATCATCTGGCAACAACGGAGTCACGAAACTATGGCATTTTGGAATGGATATTATCATTACTGGTAAGGGTGGGTCATTATGCATATGTAAGCGTTATATACGTCCTTCCGGGCATCTCTCGGTTTTTACACCTCGGACCTGCTACTCCCACTCGGCTGTACAGCTCCTCTACACGCCACACTGAAACGCATCTTTGAGCCCTTCTCTGTTTCCTCCTCCATTGCAGCGGTTTCGCGCGATTCTGTTTGGGCTGCGAATTTTCCAACGTGCCTCAATACGAGAAATCGCCGGCCAGCAAGTCTGTGTGCTGCCGTGAATTAACCATGAGCCGAGCGCCCAGCTGGGCTAGATGGCCGTTGTTGGTCTTTGTGTGCCTCTTTGGGCTGGATGTTTCAAAAGTTGTCGTTGTTGCCGCACCGTGTCCCTTTCAGTCCACAGCGACGAGCTGGGTGACTTCCACGACAGACCCACCCTTCGCCACGGCGTCCAGACTCAATGCTGTCGGCTCACCAGCGTCCGAGCAAGCGGCTTCTAAGCTAGCCAGCTGCAGCGAATTCATGCACTTCATCATCTCCTCCACCCATTTCTCCTCTTCCAGTTTGATCCGCATCTGTTGCTTGGCCATCTTGCTGCGCTTGACCTTCATGCCAGGCGTGCCACCCATGGGCGCCAGAACTGGAGATATGCGAGGCGATGTAGCAGCGCTGAGCGCCTCGTCTGTAGCCGGTGTTGTGGGTGCTGATAAGATGGCATCGAGCTCCAGGCATTGGTGAATCAGGTCCTCGATTCCGTTGCGAGTTACCGCGGCTTTGGGTGCTACAAGTTCGAAGTACTCCTCGCCCCATAGAGGATCGGCTGCAAGCGCGGATCTCAGGCTGTCCAGATAGAAAATGAAGGATGGTAGTGTCGGTCCGTCAAGCGTGAAGGGATAGTGCACATCCGACAGGAGACAGGCGGCGTAAAGGAGGCGAATGGTGAATTCGGACTCAAGAGTGTGTGCAACCACGCAGCCAGGGCAGCCGCGAGTGTAGGACCAGTCACGCTCGCGGTCGAGGAAACATTGTAACCAGAGATAGGCAGCGCGGGCTGATGCGGTATAGGCGTATTCGTGGTCGGCAGGGTTCATAGAGCGGGTGTAGTGGCAAGCCGTTGATTCGGCTTTGTCGAAGAGTTCTATGACTGGTACAAGGAGTGCGTGTAGGATGTCGCGGTTCAAGATGTGCTGGGAAGCGAGTGAGGGATCGTCATGATGTTCGCAGAATCTGTGTTCACCGTTAGTTTCGAACAGACATAGGAACGATAGTCTTCAAAGTTGGCGTACTCGTAGTTGTAGTACTCGGCAAGGTGGTCGCGAAGGATTGCGAAACCACCACTCTGTGCCAGACTCTCCACGTCCTCCGACTTCAACTTGAACGGAGACCCATGGGGTAGTTCGTACGACGTTTGGGGAGACATGGCGGTGGGCATCGTCTCCACGGTGTCGTCTCCGAGAACGTGGTTCGCGGGCGTGGAGAGGGCGTCCACTCTTCGGTCCATCCTCGATCACTTCGAGGGCATGCCTCTGTATCTATAAAGACGCGACGGCGAAGTACGACCGAACGGAGCGGTCGACCCTGGACAGATCAATAGTGGATCGAGGGTTCTGGGTGAGTGCCGCTCCGGCGCGAGAACCTAGACTGCAACGAGCTAAATAACCTAGATGTAGCGAAGTTGAAGCGAGCGGCGAACGAGCGAAAGAACAACAGAACAGGCCAGCAGGCCGACTACATGGCCAGCTCTATCTGCGACGGACGTTTGCTGCTAAGCTGGCTGCCGTTGTACCTTTGCTCCTCACCGTGCTCGCTACCTTGGTAGCTAGCTGCTGACCAGGTCCACGGCGCTAAGTCCTTGGGCGCAAGCGCATAATTGCAGTAGTAAGCTCGAACGCCCGCGCGTCAGTTATATCAACACGTGCTGAGCCGCGGTCACACGCACGCAGTGCGCAGGCAGGCCACGCCGGGGCCAGGAACCGCTGGTAGCCAAAACACGCCGCCATGCCACTCCGGTCTACAGGTCCGACGATTCCGGCCTGTGGCGACAGACGGACACGCGCGGACGGCGCAGCATTGCTTCTCGTGGGAGTGTTGCACTGTGCCTCCCACGATGATGCCCATGGTGCCGCAGCGGTATGGGCACGGGACAGCAGATTGCACGGGAAGACGTTCACAGCATGTGAAGAGGGCCGTGATGGCGTCGGTGGGAGGCCTCAAGAAGGCACTATCTCGGTGCTACACGAGGCTGGCGGAGGGCAGTTGGAGATTGTGCCATGGAGGTGGGTTTGGCTCCGACAGAAAACGACTACCTAACTTTGCAAGCGTTTCTAGAAGAGCACTGGCGCGGGGCCGTGCGATAACAAGGCGCGACCGGCAGAGCACCCGCGAGCCGATAAGATTTGATCGAAGCTACGGCGAGCGGTATCTACTGGAGGAGGCGGAAAATTACTCTCGCTGGCGCCTCGCTGGCGCATGCAATTTCAGCGATCAACAGGCGTTCTGCAAAATGTCGGTCGGAGGATCGCTGCGAAACTTGCCGGTAGTAGGGCGCCTTCAAACATCGATATATCACACCATCACCGGCACTTGTTATGCAACCGCAGCGCCAACGCACCCACGTGATTTCTGCTCGCCTTCACCGCATGGACTGCCCTGCTCCGCGGCGTGGAGGATAAGGACTGCAGATGCCCCAGCCGTTCTCCGTGACAACCGCTCGAGCAGGCAACAGGGGCATCATCGTTACATGCTGCATGACTGACAGCGAACGTCTAGACCGCTGGACAACCCACTAAGCCGCCGTCTCGTGCGACCCGCGAGAAGGAAAAAGTGGACTGGCGAATTTTCGGGAGGTCGGACCTGGCCGGACAACAGATATCGTCCCAGGTGCTACATGTAACAAATGTGCTGTGCTGTAGTCCCGTGACCATGGATAGCCGTTGTCAACAGCAGCACGTGTCCGGTCGTACGTGCTTTGCTGCCTATGAGCGTCCTATAAGCAGCTCGCCTGTCATGCACTTCAGCGTTCTAGGCTTTGAACACGTCGACCTGCCGCAGCCTCACAAGCCTCAGCCAAGTGACCACCATCTTTGGCGCCAATGATATGATTAACCGCCGAACTATTCCCCAGCTGCCTGGAGCCGAGCCGCAAAGACGTGCTCGCCTACCCTGCAGTGGCTGCTGATATGTCGAATAGCTGTTTGTTATCGACCAAACGTGGTCATGAGGACGATATGCATGACCACGGTGCAATGCGATGATTCCTGCGGTTGTCATGTTAGACGCATCGTCGACCGGCTTCGTGCAGTATTATCGAGCGACGCGCGTATCAGCGGGTTCATCATTCATCTTTAGCTTGACAATTCAAGGCCAAGTCCCTCGAGAAACGTAAGAGCACATAGGCAAACCGAAAGTTGACATTCCGTGGCTTTTGACTATCTCTCTATTTACCCGCTAACATGCCTAATTGGATCTCACTCTGCCAAAAGTCCGCCTCCACTCCTTGAATTTCTCAGTAACAGACTCCGAGAAACTATCAGTCCGGACCCTTTCCCTGGGCACATCAGGTGCCTCCGCCGCACCAGAATCAGTATCTCCGTCCACCTCAGTCTCCACATAAGGCCGCTGAGAAAGAACACTGCTCCTTCCGCCCTGAGCGACATCCATCAAGCTGCTACGCACCCTCTGTTTCTCCCCCTTCACAGTCCCAACGATCAGGCCGGGCACATCTTCGCTGTCGTTGTCCCACGTTCTCCCAGCACAGCATAATTTTCCGGCAGCGCCTTCAGCTTCCAGCGCGATCTGCACGCAGTCTCGCACCTGCTGGGCGTTGGGTCGAAGAGTTGCATTTTGTGCCATCATGCGCTTGCACATCCGCAGCAGTTCAGGCACGCAGCGGAAAATTGCTTCTGGCCGTCGTGTGCTCTCTGCGCGGAGGTGGGACAGCCATGCGTCGAGTCGTGACGGATCGAGAGAATGGAAAGACGCGTCAGGGCGTGGTTTGTGAGAACGTGTTCGGCCACTTTTAGGAGGGCTACCGTTGCTGTAGATCGAACTGTTTGAGCTAGCTGTAGTGCCTGTAGGTGAGCTTGTCGGTATTGTCGTGGAAGAACACTGCGAGCGGAACTTGACGAAATCTGTCGTCTTGCCGCGAAGGATGAAGGTAAGGATGTCGAGGTAGACGCAGGCTAAGGAGAAGATGTCCGACATCTCTGGCGTGGCGGTAGGTAGTTCGCGGAGCGTGGAAGGATCTAGAACAGTAGGTTTCGGCAGCACTCGAGGTGTCAACGTACTGGTAGGCGAGGGCGGAGGGATTGGAGAAGTTGGTGCGAGTGATGATGAAGCCGACGTGAGATGTCTTGAGAAGTTACGGAAACCAGTCGACGGGCGTCTTAGGGAGAAGGGCGAGATGGTCGATGCCAGGGATGTGAGACTATTACTGCGACCTGTCATGCTGAATGAGTGTGTCGCTGGGGTCGTATTAGCCGTACAGAAGCTGTTACTGCGGGAGCTGCTGCCTGTTGAAGACGATGAGTTGGACGATGACGAACTGGTACCACTGCTCATCTTGCGAATCTTAGAGAATGCACCTCTACTGCTGATAGGTGGGCTTGAGACAATGTTGATCGACTCACGACATATCTGCGATTCGGGTGCAGCATAGTCGTATGCCTCTGTCTTGCTGTTCTTCTTGCCTTGCTGAAAAGTGCGTAGACAACCAACTTCCGCAAATGCAATGCGGTTGTTGTGGTCGACAAGAATATTCGATGGCCGAATCCCTGTATGCGCACTCCCACGGCGATGAAGAAATGCCAAAGCATCTGCCAAACAAAGCATCCATTCAAGCAGTAATTTCGAGCGCTCATGCAACGGTACTCGAACAAGTTGCATCGGTGTACGATGGTCAATGAAGGTACGAAGAGTGTGCTCAGCAACGAAATCAGAGAGCACATATCCAGCGTTCTCGGACGTGTAGGAAGCCCATGTACTTGCGATGTGTTCATGACGAAGGCACTGAGCTTTCCGTACATCTTTGAGAAAGGTTTCATGATGACTGAGACCATTCTCTTTGTCGTGCAAGGGGAACTTGCGTCGAACAAAAATGTCGTCGGGCTTTCCTGGGAAATGTACACGGTCCCATGACTGGAGACTCACGGCCGGTGGCAGAGTGTTGACGTACTCCATGGGTATGTGCTCTTTTGGTCCGTAGTCAATATGCGCGCCGCGCTGTAGTTCCCGGAGGAGATAGACGAATTGCGTGTCGTAGAACTTCTTGTTAAGTGCTTCATCTTCGTCATAGGCAAGCTCAAGGCTTTGGACATTCTCCAAGGGTATTGGCAAGTCGTCGTCATCCCACGAATCATCGATCAGGCCAAATATCTGATCGGGCACACCAATTTCAGTGAGAATCATGAACAGCCGCTTCGACCGCTCGAGTATCCATTCCATGTAAGTGTCGTCGGTCAACCCTTCTCCGAAAGCCAGTGGTCGGTCGAGAAACCCACGCTCCTCCCCTCGCAGCTTCGAAACGACAAAAGCGCGCGTAACTTTTGCTTCAATTCGGTCATCTGTCCACCACAGCCGCTTGAGCGCGGCATGAGGAGTGACCAGCGAATGGCCACCATAGCCGTATATGTAGGCATTCAAAGCGACTTGGCCAGCTGTCGGCGCGACTTGGGCGATCCCACGCGCAGCCATGTCGATAGAAGAGACCCTTGTTCCACAGACTGTTGTACGAAAGGCAAACCCGGCAGTGCTCAAGGCCCTGGCTGGGTACCTTGTTTGTTTGAGAGTGAAACTAGTTGATTGCCGTGCTGGTGTGGTGTCCTAGATCTGTGCGAAATAAAAAGGCAAGAATGTGATGTGTGGAGCGCGGTGTGGATCTGGTGCTTTGGACGTCGTGCAGTGAAGCGTTGCATCGGCGCAAAGAGACAAGGGAGGGAGCAGACATGATGGCAGGTAAGAGATGATCGCAGGATCGGGATCCCTACTCACACGGGCGTGCCACACCATGATAGAGACACAGCTTCAACAGCTCACAGCTCTCAGTGGCTTCCTTTCGTGAACCTGGCACCAGGTATGCGATGTGCAGACCGCGCTGCAGGCGTGAACTGTGCAGCTGGTGCTGTGAGGTCGCACGCTGGCGTATCGACCATATGCGAGCTGTCGCAAGCAGCGCTAAGCAGGTGGCACTGTGGTTGCACAGCAGATGATTAGTACGACACCTGCAGTCTGGTCCGGCCCACCGACTCGTTTTCCGTGGGCGCTTCGGGTAAGAAGGCACTCTGTCGATGAGAGGTCGGCACCCGACTGCGGTGTTGACGGTGAGACCTGCCCCGACTCTGCGACGGGATACAGTTACGGTGTATGGCGCAGAACATAACTGCATATCAAAGAACACACTGCCCGTGATCATGAATTGAACAGGCTAGGTTGGCTTCTGCGGCACGTCTCGTAATGCTATACTTACCTTTTTTTTAATATACTCTACTAAGCAGAGCCACAACAGTATCGAGCATTCCCGAGCAAGTGCGATGCTGAGGATTTCTCTTGGTCAATTTTTCATGTCGCCCATCTCATGGTTCGGAGACGGGCGCTTTGCATCCCCGCGTGCATGCAGGCCGTGCCGAGGGCGGAAGACAAAGTCGGTGTGGTTGGACAGACACTCCCGTCGAGAGTGGCAGGTCTGCATGGGCTCTGCCATGCGCGACTGCGAAGTTGACGAATCGTGTTGTGAAGACAGTAGTGCGATGTGGCTGCAAGATTGCACCAATTTTAGCGCCTCATCGTCTCCGGCTTCATTTTATTCTATCAACTTCCCTAAGCGGTCCAACACTCTGCCCAGTGGGATCAGTGCTCCCTTGCTCATGATGGTTGCGCCGTCCAGCTCTGCCCTTCCTTCCTTATCCTTGTCGCTTTCTCGCAGGATGTTTCCCACCCTGTCCACTGCAGTGTGTAGCAGCTTTGGCCCATCCGGATGAATGTAAAGCCAATTCACCTCTTCGCGCAGCGCATCTAGCCCAGCCAGTTTCGAATCGTTCTTGACAGCCGCAACCGCGGATATCAAGAATCCATGAGACCGTAGGATTGTCCTCTCGTTGTACAGAGCTGAGGGCCTCTTACTGGATTCAAGACCAGCTAAGGGTTCGTATCCGGCTTCGTTGAAATAAGGTTGTGGTACGAGTACCAAGCCCAATATCGACACAATGACTTGCAGTATGGTGCTCTTTGCAGGGTTCCATCCTTCGACTTTGTTCCCCTCCCAGGTACCGAGCAGACTTAAGCAAATCTTGCCGTCTTCGTACAAATTGGGATTGACCCGACCAACACCTCCAAGGCCGCTCTCGCCCGACCAAGAGTGGAAGAAAGCTTGTGGTGGTGCTTGAGGATAATCGGTTGGTAGGTAGAAATCCATAATGAACGGCGCCGAAGCGTACGGCGTCTCTTCTGGGCCCACGAAAAGAACTCTAAACAAGTCCAGGCGAGACTCCCAAGTTCGTACATACACGCCTGCTGGAATGGCTCCTGAGGACTGTAGAATCTTGTGCTCTTTCTGTGCACGCTTCATGTGGTTTGGATTGCTGGTGGAGGGCTCATTCACGTAACGATGATCATCGGGAACCGGCGTATCGAGAATGGCGTAGGCTTCTGGAGCCTGGGTTGGGTCCGCGGTCACGTTAGGATTTGCTGTATCAGTAGGCGGTATGGGTTGGCTCTTCTGATCCGGAACGGCAGAGTCTTCAGCCTCGTCAAGACTTCCACCATCATCACTCTCCCAATCTCCATCTTCTACATCGTCGATATCCATCTCATCGCCATTTTCATCAACGTAAGTTGCTTGGATTTCTTCCTCTTCACTTTCCCAATCGCTATCTCCTGAATAGTCGAGCTCGGAGTCTTCGTCCATAGCAGCATCGTCGGCAAGACCCTCAAGATCATCAGTGTCGTCAGAGCGAATTGCCACAAGAACCTCTTCTCGCTTCAGCGCCACATCTTTAACGGTCTCTGCGGCTCCTAGGCGAACCAGCAGCCTACCGTCGAGCCAGGTATCCACCACCTCGCCCAGCCAGCTACAATCGGTGGTGTTGGCAGCGATTCTCGCATATGCCTCCGGTGATGTAACAAGCACAATGTCACCCCGCCTTACATTGAGACCAGCTGGAGCCTCGACATCGTACAAACTCAGCTCCTCCGTGTCAGCATCAGCTGTTGATACGACGGTCTCAACCAGCTGACTTGTGACACCCTCTGTGGGACCGTCTTCTGACTTGGAGTAGGCGACTCGAGCTCCAGAACACCATCTGATGGCGGCCATCCGTTCGTCGGCCTTGACACACTGTATTACGCCGACCTTGCCTGGGCTGTAAAGTGATTCCATTCCGGGTCTAGCCGTCATGTCCAGAGTATGCGCAATCTCTCCGGGCCATGCTGCATGTGCATCATCGATGGCAGCATCCGGGATCAGGTCCACCGCTCTTTCCTCAGTGATCTCGAGGTTTTGCCATTGTACTGTGACCGTAGCTGAGACCTTGATAATCTCAAAGACGTTCATATCATAGCCCAGAGTATCTTGCCTTGGTATGCGTTCGAGCTTGCCGTGGGATGTAGAACCGTCATACTTTGTAGCAGCCTCAGCCAGGTCGCGAAAACGGACACGTAGGCTCAAGCTTGATTCGATTTCCGAATTCGAGACTGTCATTTCTTGACTGACGTCCTTTGGTCTTTTGCTTCTGTCATAGACGCGGAAGTCCATCGATTCTAGTTCCTCGCGTTCTAGTATCCTTGGTGGTTCGTTCAAAGCTTTGCTACCAACCAGTCTTGTTTGTAGCCATGCGACTTCAACAGTAGTAGCTCTAGTCGATACAACAGATCCTATGGGAGGGGTGTTCGGGTTGTACCGTCCGAACTTCCACACACCAGTACGCAGATTGCCTTTCTTTGTCTTGACAACGTCTCCGACTCGTGGTACGTCAGGGTGGTCGCTTAGCAGTTCGCAGACCTCGTCACTGATCTCGACAACGCAATTATCGGTCAGACGGACTGTGAGAGCGGCAGTCAAGGTAAGTACACGGCCAACCCAGCCTCGGAATGTTACAAGGTCGTCCTCAGAGGGTGCTTCTTCGTACATCAATTCGGACACCGGAATATCCTCTAGTGGAGCTGGCCTGTTTTGTGCCTGCACTAGATTATCGCCCGAAGTGTGAAATGGTAGGAGAGACATTAATGTGCCGTTGTTGGAATTCACCAAGGCCGTGCCCATAGGCTGAAGTGAGCATTTTGTGTCGACATTGAGCACGACGCCACTGAGAACGTCCTCGGGTCCTCGTGTTACAATGTCGCCAATGAACAGCGATCGATGCAGTAGTTCCAGTCGCGACTCAGCTATGAGTTCGGTTCGATCAATGAATACCCAGCGAACATAAACCGTCCCCTTCGGCGGCACGCCGTCTCTCTTGAACTTGAGCAGTGCTGATGGCGCGACGGAATCGTTCTCTAGCATAGGCTCGGCCTCGGTGCGCCATGGATCAGGTGTGTGGGTGTCGACATCTGTATTGGTTCGCTCAACTGTCGCCACGTCGCGAGTGTCGCCGCCCACGCGTATGCACAGGTCCTCGGTGCAAAGTACACGGACCATGGTGCACCTTTGTTGACTTGTCGTATATATGGAGCGATTCAGATCCTCGTAGGTACCCAGGTAGAATTGATAGATTCGTGCCGCTAAGGCGGTCGGATGAAGAAAAGTGACTGCCACTCGTCGTGAAGAAAGAGGCTCCAGCGAAAATCGATTTTCGATAGTAACGATTGCTCAAGCTTAAAGCGAAGCTCGATCCCTGACAAGTATGACCCTTCACCCGGCGCACGATGTTTTTTTCTTGTAGGTGCTATGTGATATATATTTACAGTGTCTTTGTCATCGCAGGAGCAGGCTTTTGTCGGTGCTATCGAATCTCGACTTTCGGTCCGCTTGCCGTGCTGGAGCCGTGTCACCCTGGCTTGCTGTTTGGAGGCTATTCCTAGTAGCTTCACTTCACAACCAGCAATATCAGAAACATTCTTTGCTGAATGAGCTGCGACGTTGCCTAAAGAACGTCGACCTCGACGATGGATCCGCTATACGACCTGCTCGTTCCCCACGCCGACCAAAATGCGCCTACTACTGCTTCTGGACACGTGCCTACTCTCACCAACAATGCCCAAGCTACAACGTACCTGAACCGGCTCAGTAGCCTTTCACTGGCAGACCTCACCTCCACCGAACCCGCCTCACTGCTCCAAAACACACAATCACATATACGCAATCTCCAAGCTTTGTCGAAGAGATCCCACAAAGTGATCATCAACTCTTCCACTCACTTGGAGAAACTGCGAGATCTACTGCCCAGAATCAATGTTGAAGCTGGGAACTTGAGGGAAGAATTACCTGGACTTGAAAATGCAGCGAGCGATTTCGCGAAAAAGTATGATCGCAGCGCGGACAATGAGGTTCTGGACAAGAGGAAACGTGCTATGCTATTGTCAAGGAACGTAGACAGAGTATCCGACGTGCTTGAACTTCCGACCTTGCTCTCGTCGACGGTGTCTGTTGCGCAAACAGCCAATACTGCGTCAGCATCTAGCACAACCACATCCTATGCGTCAGCCTTGGATCTACATGCACACATCAAACGTCTGGCGGGCCTCTATCCCAACTCGGAACTAATTGCTGGCATTTCGAAGCAGTCAGAAGCAGAGATCAATGAATTGACGACAATTCTTATCACCACACTAGAAAGCCCAGGATTGAAGTTGGCTGCCGCTATGAGGACGGTGGGCTGGTTAAGACGCGTAGCACCTGAGTTAGCAGATGATGGTGCCAGCTCGGCAAAGCCGGCGGCTGTCTCGACACGTTCCTTCGACGTGACCGTGAGCCAGAAACCTAATGATGGTGCTCTCGGGTCTCTATTCCTTGTTTGCAGGCTGAATGCATTGCACAGCATGCTCGGAGCTCTAGAACCTCTTCGCGATCTAGCTGACCAAGAGTCCGCGCAGCGTGGTGACAAGAAGTCTGCAAAGCAGTCATCTCAGCATGCATCGTTTGGCACACAGAGCGAGCGCTATCTGAAAAGATACATCGAAATCTTTCGCGAGCAGAGCTTCAACATTGTAAGCATGTACAAGAGCGTCTTCCCAAATGAGATGCCCGCAGCCCCAGAAAGTAGCAACACCAAGGGCCAAGGCAAGGAGGAATTGCTCTTTCCACTGCCAGCCCCGGTCGCGTCATTTGTTCTGCATCTTGTGGAAATGCTCAAGACCACACTCAAATCCTACATACCAAACATTACCGACAAGTCTGCGCGGGAATCCCTTCTGACGCAAGTACTGTACTGTGCCGGTAGTCTTGGACGCCTGGGTGCAGACTTTGGCATGATGATCGCGGTCTTGGAAGAAGAAATGGCAGAAGGCAGCGTTGATGCGTCTCTGAACGATGAGCCTGAGTGGGCGCAGGTGATGAAGAAACATCGCGTCCAAGCCAGCCGCCTGGAGGTGCTTGCTCGCGGCGTGGGCAGTAGTTCGAGGAAGGCATCTGGTGCACTTTCGCCCGGTGCACTTTCGCCCGGTGCTACAGTGTCTGCGGGTTGAAGTGCAATCTCTATCCGGTTCATGCCGACAACAGCGGATCACCGAGATAAGAAATGATTGTGAAGAGAAAAGGCACTGCTCGGTCCTTACAGTCTCACGCCTGAAAGGGGTCTTGCATGTCATTACATCCAAGGCCCTCTCTTCGCGCTGCGCAATGACAGCAGCAGTGTTACTAACACCCCATAAAGCATGAGGGTGACGGGGCGCACTCCGACTGATAACGAATGTTGCAGTGCTACGCGCATTGACATGCGTGCGCCTGCATACAGGCATGCGACTCTTCGTGCCACCTCCGCCTTAGCCGCTATTTTGCTCGCCACATTCGTGCACCGTTACATGGCCGGAGATGGTGTCTATGAGCGGAGGTTGGGCACGCTCGCGCCATCATACCAGTATGCAGCGTGGTACAAGCTTGGCTCTGGTGCTCGCTCGTCGTTGCTTTGCGTGCGCCTGCCGAGCGTGAATCAAATATTTCGAAAGGCCCATATGAGACTATTGATGGTCTTCAGCCAAACTAGATATGGTCGTTGACGACACGACCCTGGTATCAGCACATTTCTGACCGTGAAGGCATGTGACTGCGCACGAGCCCAACGAATGATGTACCAATCCGGACAAAAATCACCATAAAAGTCCAATGTGTCACTATTAGCAAGCATATTCGTAGTATCAGGTACAGCCTCCACACCGACAACGGTCGTCATCAGTGTGTATGTACAATTCTACATCGGCTTACTAAAACTATGAGAATCGATTAAGCTGCTCGCTCAGCAGTAGCCAAGTACCTCTCACATTCTGCGCAATACCAGCACCTCAACGATACAACATCTTAAAACACTGGACGACCATTCGATTCGCGCATGATAGCGCTGTAGCATTGAAATCATGCGCTTGCATGGGTGCACTGCCATGATACATAGAATACAGAGAATGATTCGGTCACTGAACATCCTGACCAGCTGTACTTATCATAGTGCTTGCTAGTGGTGTACTTGCTACTGTACCATCTCTCAGGTGCTATAATTGTCATTCGCGCATAAGCTAGCGTCTCCGCTACTGCACTCAATACCCACCAAGTGTGGCTGGTGAAAGCGATCAAAGATGAAGAGGGTCTTTTGCCGATCTAGACGCGCCAGCCCGCGCTATCCGTTACTGTACTACTGCAAGTGTGTCTCTTCGTGGTTGTTCTAGACTTCATGCAATAATAAGGTATCATTCGCGTTGACGAGGAATCGAAAGACGTGCTCGCTACTGCCTCTGTGTGCATAGACACGAAACTTGCGATCGACAATATTCGTCTGCTAAAACAATTACGAGTCGTCTCGAGACCCTGTGTCTGTGTCGCATGCGCCAATCACGGCTGCCACATACTATGTCATCGTGCGTAGCCGACGATCACACCCGAGAAGATCTTGGGTCGCATCTTGCGAGTCGTGTGGCAGGACCCTGAGTGTTGCGACGATGATCTGTGGATTACTTCCTCTTTACCCGGTCGTGGAAGACTTGCCTATTCGCCACAGTCGTGTGTGGATGCTGACATGGTAATTTATGATGCAGGTACGGTTGCAATTTTTTTTTTGCGAGGTAGCCTGTAACTCCTAGTGGTGGTGGAGTGATACTATTCTTTGCTCCACGGAGTGCTTCCGACGTGCATTTCCAACTGCCGATTTTCCTTCTCTGCTTCGTCCACGGAGATAGGTAGAAGGACGATCCGTCTCTACCCGCGCAACTCGCAAATGCAGGAAACACACCAATGTTTCAATCTATGACGCATCGATGAATTCCCAGCGCAATCATCTAGTCACGACCACAGTAATATTGTCGTATCATGCTACCACACATATTTGGAAAGCCACACCGCGTGACCTCAAGTGGTCGGTCTACTGTCCGAGATGACTCGGCTAGCTTCGTCGGCCACATCTTGTACGCGGAGTCGGAAGCCACAGACTACGGTAATTTGGAAGAATCACCTTCGGAGACCAGCGGTCTGCCACGCTGCCTGTGGCTCAGTCGTGCAGATCAGTCGGGCCGACATCATCGCGTGGCTAGAGGCTGTGGCTCAATCGTCATCCAAGGCTGCGATTGGCTACGTGTCACTTCATTTTTGCACTTAGGCGCAACCACGCGGCTGCTCTTCTCGGCATAGGGCTGCAGCATCTGTGGCTGACGGATTTGAGCGATCGAGGAGCGCAGCAAGTTCTGGATTGCACTCTGCGCTGCTACTCTCATGCAAGGCTACAGCATTGACACAAATCAACAAGCCAGAAGGCGCTGCACTGCCTTGGATCTCAGCGGTGATCATGCCTCGGCTTA
Source organism: Pseudopyrenochaeta terrestris (assembly GCA_022813475.1). NCBI lineage: Eukaryota > Fungi > Ascomycota > Dothideomycetes > Pleosporales > Pseudopyrenochaetaceae > Pseudopyrenochaeta > Pseudopyrenochaeta terrestris. Next base: position 1,138,161 of record JAKLMJ010000005.1, on the reverse strand, counting down.
TAGCAATATCGTAATCAATGAGCAACGTGGTTGACTCGACTCTCACCTAGCGAGCTGCCTTGGCAGAGACGGTGTCTCGTGTGTCTCGGATAGGCTCGTATAGCCGCAGTAATTGAAGACACCTCGGTCGTGTTACACGGTACTAGTAGTTACTTGTGAGCGATGTGCCAATCATGACCCCGGTCGCATGTAGATCTCTAAATGCAGAACCAATCGATGCCTCATTCACACGCATTCATATCACTAGTTTGCCTTCTGGGGTGTTCAACAATGAGTATGTTCAGAGATGGCCTCTCAGCTTGAATGATCTCGATAGATGTCCACAACAGCCTCCGTTTTCTTCTGGGGCTTGGTTAGTGACGGTCGAGACTACGTCCGTATATAGAGTCATCTGAGCAAAGTAGTCACGCGACCAGTACGGAGGTAAGTGAAAGCCGGGCTAAAGTAGCGGGCCCGCGCGTAGGCATCCACAATATCGGTAAGCACATGGCTACATGGAGGTACTGGTTGCAACATTGCAAGATGGCTGAGTAACTCGAGAGTGATGCCAAGTAAGGAAAAAATTGTGTCTCCAGCGCGTTGGGCAGGATTCGGCAGCAATGGCAGTGAGTGAACGCCAAAGATCGAAAAGATCCGCGGCGAGACACATCCTACGCACCACATGCCATGCGGGATCCCTGTACAGACGTTTTGCCTGTGGCTGAGTCGTGCCCTGCTCCTCGGAACCTTGCATCCGAAGCAACGCTAGCTGCCTTCTACGGGCTTCTTGGTGATGCCTGTACTTGACGGACAGCGGCCATTCCGGGCTTGAGCGACCAGATAATACCTGCCGCTCGCTAGTGACACCCAGAATATTATTATTTCCGCTCGCTGTCAACACACTCGAAGCAATCCCTCCGACTCATCATAATCGACTCATCACTATCACTCAGCACCAAGTCTTTCCGCACCGAAGCCGACAAGCCCGCGCCAGCTTACCAAACCAGACCAAGCCGGCCCTCGGTCTTAGCGGCTCGCTCTGTCCATAAGGATGTCGTCATTACCTACCTGCCATTTTTCCAACCACAACGACGACCACTACCAGCACCGCACACATTCACCATTCTACTCCACACCCATACTACAACACCACACACATTCACAGCCTACTCAACGCGCACACATCGAGTCCACCGCATACACTCAGGCGTTGGCGCTTCTCCAACAGCAAGCACACCAAAGCAGCAATTCCAGCATCGACGCGTCTGGCTTCACCGACCACAACCAGGCACGGTCGAGCTCAAGTCTGCTGCCATCCATCTGGGCACACGCACCAAGCTCGACATCTCAGGTCGACGCTTTATACACGCCGCAGCAAGAGAGCTGGTCTATGTACCAAAGCCAGCAAGGACAGCAAGGACAATACCGCAACAGCCCATTGGGCACGCCAGTGTCGAAGTCCTCGAACGCCGCGAGGAGAACGTATAGCCACCAGCGCACTCCTTCCGCATCCACAGTCGCTTCTGCCGGTCCAGCGAGTCCCTTCTCTTACAACACGCTGTTTCCACAAGTCGCTCAACCAGAATACACACCGCACTCACCTGCCGCGGACTTCTGGGACCTGTCGGGATCACAGGCTGACCAATCCTCAAATTCCTTCTCGAAGTATCCATTGAGCCAGAACGACTCATTCTTCCTGAGCGCGCCGGGTTATATGCCCAGCCACGCTGCGCACACTCCACCGGCACACCTTGCTATGAAGGGATTTGCCATTGATCACCACCACAACCTCGAAGATATTCCCTCTGAGGTCACCCACTCGTCGCGTCAATCAATGTCTAGCGTTGGTCAGGATTCGCCGGCTACTCCCCGTTCTACGGCGGAGGATGTCGATAACAAGCCTGTCAAGACGAACAGCAATGGTGAGATTGCTTTGCCATGTCCCGATCCATGGGATGATTACTTACTGTTCGATCGCATAGAATACAGACAAGCCAATCCAAATGTGCAGCTGCACAGGACGGAATCCGCAGCCTACCAGGACGAGCTTTACAATCCCGCCAACTTTGTAGCTGCTCCGTCGTCTGCACCCAAAGCGAACAACACATTCTTGACACCCCATCGCAACCTCGTAAATGAGCGTCTGCAAACCGCCAACATTGCAAGATCAGTCTCACCAAGCTCAGTCTCAAGAGAGCGATCTCCATTTAGACATGGCTCTCCTCTGGCGCCCGCGCAGGATGCGTGGAATTCACCGAGAGTGGGCACACAAGCCGGCATGAGGCAACAGCAGAAGGAGGAGACAGCACAAGCAGAGATCGCACAGCACCGGCCCGCACTGAAAAGAGAGCCGACAAAGACAATATCGCCGAAGGACGCGCTCCTCGACTACACAGACAACGATCAAACGCCTCTCTTCCAGGATACCATTCCTACTGGGTACAAGCAACACTTTGGTGGTACAGAGCAATTTCCTCCAAACTTTTTCAGCCAGGGAAATGCTGCATTCGCAGGTGGTCTGCCCACCAGTCAGCCGAACATGACTAGCTTCCGTGCCACCAACTCAGCTGACGCCCTGTCCGGTGGCAACTTTAACCTCTCCTCCTCGGGACAAGTACAACCTCCTTTCCAAGCCGGACAGTACCAGCAATCAAACAACAACATGAACAACTCATACCCTGCCACATCACTAACTGAGCCGACTCCGGATTTCCCTGCCCATCTCACTTCAATGGAGTCCTCGATGAGCGAAGGTCCCGGTGCATCGTCACAAGAAGGCAACAGCATACCTGTACAGCGCCCCGATGATACTCGCGCGAACACCGGTACCTACACATGTACCTACCACGGTTGTACCCAGCGCTTCGAGTCGCAGCCAGCGCTGCAAAGGCACAAGCGCGATTTCCACCGCTCTCAAGCACACAACAACCACAACAGAGATTCTGGCGCCGAGTCCGGTGTCACCTCCGTTTCTCCAAGTTCTCCTGGAGGTCGGTCGACTGGGTCATCTGAGCCTTCTGAAGTTGACGAGTCTGGCATGACTTCTGCAGCTCTTCTGGCACGCAATTCACAAGCGGGGCCTCACAAATGCTCCCGCGTCAATCCTTCTACCGGCAAGCCTTGCAACACCGTCTTCTCCCGACCTTACGACTTGACAAGGCACGAGGACACCATCCACAACAACCGCAAGATGAAAGTCAGATGCCCTCACTGCCGCGAAGAGAAGACATTCTCGCGCAACGACGCTCTCACACGACACATGCGTGTTGTGCACCCTGAAGCTGACTCTTACGGCAAGCGAGGTCGCCATGACTAGCTTGCTCTGTGATGCTGCCTGCATCTTCTCTATTTAAGGCGCGGCGACACCCACCCGTCCACCCAAAGAAGGCGCCATCGCCTCACGGTTCACGAATGTTGTACGATTTACATCGGAAAATGACTCGGCGAATACTATAATTATCTCCCTTTTACGACGACTAGAAAGCATGAAACGAGACTCGGAATGGAACCTCTGTTTGCCAGAATGTCGGCTGGGCCGACTCGGCTCAAGCAACCTGCGAATTTCCCTTTTCATCTTGATACCTCTTTAGATTTCTTTTGCTAGAGATCCTCTTTTTCCATTTTCTTCTAATGTATGAATTCATCTCGATTTCTTGATCGGCGAAAAGAAAAAGACCTTCCCGCGTGTACGATGCCAGTGGTTTCTTTGTGTGCTTTGCTTTCTGGTCTTGATTCTGCTTTCGGTGGCATAGCGAAGGTCGTGCGTCATATGGTGCTTCATTTCTCTTTACCTTCTAATAACAGCTCGAGCTCTACTTCTGTGAGTAAGAAGATTTGTTAAGATAGTTGCAATCCGTCGTGGCTAGCTGCTTCTGTAACATCACCATGTATCAATAGTTGCAATTCGTTCATCCAATAATGCATCAATCGCCACGCCACGGTTTCAAAATGTCGCACTCGTTGATATTGAGTGTTTAGTAGCGCTTCTGTGCACATTGATAGGGATATATATATGTTGCTGTGGTGATGTCGAGTCGACACTCTACCATCGCGTGTTGTACAATCGAGCGTTCATGTGAGCTTTATGTTTTGATCGAACTGTGCTAGATTCATGTTGCTTGTGGAACACAGCAATAGCAGCACCGGATATACACGTGTATACTATAGCTCACATACATACCACATTCAACAGCCTGGAATATGTACATGTAGTTTGACTCTTTTCATACATAGAACCAGACTGCAAACACCAAAGAGCACTTAACCTGAACTCCAACCCTTCGATTTTGTCATGCACAAGTATGACGTCATTGTTGTACATGATGTGAATCGATCTGATGTCTTCCTGTGTGCTGTTGCATGGGTATATTTTGGTCAGCAGTCTACATTTGGATTATCGAGTCTGATTCAAGAATGGCACATCTCCAGCATACCTTCCTGTCGTGTGAGGTTCGATGTGGCCTTTCTTTCTCCAACACGCAGTGGTCTGAACTTTGCGGCCCACTACCAGCCACCAGGATGTCGGAACCAGGTCCAGATCTTGACGTCGCATCGTCCGTTTGCGCAACGTCCGCTGGAGGTATGTGATAGCGAGACGCTACCTCCTATAGAAGAGCACAAGAAGCTGTATTCCGGACCCGGCCCACGTTCCCTGCACGGATCGCTATACCTCAAGTCCTCGAAGAGAAAGTGGCGAATCGCGACCCTTGTCTGCGCAGGGCGTCGATATCAGCTAGACTACTGAGCTGACTGTCCCATTGGAGCTATTACTTGCGCAACTATGCGATTGCTCTCGACGCCGCAATAAGCTCTGATGTGGCACACCTCAACATTCGCCGGCGCTCGTTCGTGCGATTGCTACCTTTGCCAGCCTCAGATTCCCTTGAGCGCATATCTGCCACGCCCTGCTGCTCGAGCGCCTCTGGAGAATGCATACTACATTGTCGCTGTTGCCGGAGGTACAGTGCTATCAAAACGGCCCGATGGAATCTTCAACAAAAATGCAGCCAATTCCGACACGCAGCGCTGGCGAGTGGAGTATGGCGGGGATGAGAATCATGTCGCACTGATGAACGTATCTGACGGCAAATGGCTGCGAGCGTTTAGCGGCGCTTCTTACGGCCGTGTTGACACTTCTGAAGAGAAGCAATGGTGGGTGATGGAGGCTGGAACCTCCCCTGGGTCTTGTTGGTATGATATATTTGCTCCAGAACGGCCAGGAGGCGCTTGCTGACATGTATTGAAGGATCAAGTGCAGCGATTTTGCTGACGCATACCTCTACAACGCTAATGGCACATTTGTGGATGGAAACGCTGCTTTCACTAAGCCGAAACAGCTTGACAGAGAACATGCGTCTACGTGGACTCTGAGAGACGCAGATGCTGTTGGCTACGATGATAAGGGATGGCAAATTACCACAACTCCAGATGTCAGGGCAGACAGTACAGAGCTCAAGCAACGAGAGCAAGCCGTCGCAGAGAAAGAGAGCAGTCTTTCCGAAAAGGAGCGACGCCTCAACACTAAATTAGAGCAACAGAATACGAAAGAGGACGAACTTCTCTCTAGGGAAGCTGAGTTGGCCAAGCTGGCTGACGATCTCGCCGCGAGGGACACTGCATTGCAGAAGCAAGCGGAAGATTTGGCTTCCAGCGAAGGCGACTGGAAGAGATTGCGCGGAAGTAGCAAGGACGTTGCGATGCTCAAGGCAGAGAACGACAACTTGCATCTTCAGCTACGAACGTTCTCGCTCGAAAGAGAAGTGGAAAAAGTAAGGCAGAGGTCCGCCTCTCTTAGCCACTCCGAACAGCTTCGAAATTTGGACGTAGAAAGGGCACGACTGAGGGTACTGCTCCATGCCGAGAAGGAAAAGGCCAGGAATTCACCTTCACCAGTCAAGTCGACTTCTATGTTCAACAGTCCTTCGTATCTCGCGACCAGAGCGGTGAAAGACCCCAGGAATTCGACGTCTGGCCGGACGCCTTCCAGACCACACAGCTCTTCTGGAATTCCCTCTAGGCCGGCAACTGCCAATCCCTCGCTCGCCGTTACGCCAAACTCGTCTTTGCGGTATACAAAGCAGGAATCTCGTCCAAGTACTCCAACACCTCCAAGTACGAGAGTGATAAGTTCGGCATCAAATACGCAACGGTCGTATGATAGCAGATTCAGCGGATGGCCTGAAGATGATGTTTATGGACCCACCACACCTACGAAGAGCTCGAAACGCGATCCGTCAAGAGCTTTAGGTTTATCGACTCCTTCCACGGGCAACCAGACTCTCCTGTCCAAAGAGAATCTGCTTTCTTCAAATTCCAGCAACAGAAGAGATATAGACAGCCAGATCGAAAGGTTTGGACCAGGCAGCTCTGTTTCTCACATTCGTTCTGTCTCTTCCACTGGTGGTAAAGCTACTAGTAAAAGTACTCCAGCGAGGACGAGACCACCATGTATGGCCACTCTCAAGTATGGCGCGCCCGAGGGTATGCTTCCGGTTCGCGATGACGGCGATGCGTTATTGTATGCTTGCGGACACAAGGTCTTCAAGCCTCCACGGAAGCTGAACAAGACTGTTGTGGGTTACCTTTACGAATGATACATTGGAGGGTTTTGGGCAGCCGAGCGACTTGCTTCGATATACGCTATCCCTGTATACTAGTAATGATTGATACCCTACATAATACACTGAAGGCTTCAACTCGGTTTCTGGCCGTTTGGCCTATCACGTGACGGTCGACTTCATAGCGTGCGCATCATGCAGAAATTAGGTTTCAGACCCTGATCAGGCGGTAGCAGCCGAGGCCCTTAAGGCATGTGTTCAACAATACACAGCCAAATCTCGTTCGTGACTGAGCTGTCTCATCTTTCGTCTGCTCACGCAGCCCACCTCTCGTGATCACCCATCGATGACCGCCATGCTGTCGTGAGCTCGTTGACATACACCCAGACCTATTCCTACCTTCGCGCCCAGTCCTGGTCGCCTCCCGTCCGCACAACCATGCTCGACCCGAACCCCATCCAGGCGCCCGCTGCGCTGCAGGCCATCTCTGTGCGCATCGCCGACTTCTTTGGCCTGCCGACGCTTCCTCTGCATGCGCATGAGGTCTTGTTCGCTCTTGCGCTGTACACCTTCATCGCGAACGTCGTCTCGCCTATCCTCTCCACCCGCCTCTTCCCAGACGTCTACCCCAAGTTCAGCAAACGCACCAGGATCAGCTGGGATGTGCACGTCGTCTCGTTTGTGCAGAGCTGCGTGATCAACAGCTTGAGCTTGTACGTCATCTTCTTCGACGAAGAGCGCAAGGCCTGGCGCAGCGACAGCAACTGGGAGAAGAGAATCTGGGGATACGATGGCATGAGTGGCTTGCTTCAGAGCCAGGCTCTGGGATACTTCCTCTGGGATCTGTACATGTGCTCTAGATATGTGCACATCTTCGGCTGGGGCATGCTTGCTCACGCCATCTCTGCTGTCACCGTCTTTTCGTTCGGATTCGTAAGTTGATTTCTGGAAAATGGCACCGTCTGTCGCATTTATTGACTCTCCACAGCGTCCATTCCTCTACTACTACGCACCTGTGTTCCTTCTGTACGAGCTTTCTAGCCCGTTCTTGAACATTCACTGGTTCTGCGACAAGCTCAACCTCACCGGCTCGATCTACCAAGCTATCAACGGTGCTTTCCTTACCACGACTTTCTTCTGCTGCCGTCTCCTCTGGGGCAACTACAGCAGCGTCCTGGTCTTCAAGGATGTCTACCGTGCGATTACCGAAGGATACACCACTTCCAAGTACTACGGGGACATGTTTGAAGAATTCCCCCACCACAAAGATCTCGAACACCCGCTTGGACAGACCACTGCCTTCATGGAAACTCGTTACCTTCCACTCTGGCTCGGCGCTTCTTACTTGGCTTCTAACATCACTTTGAACCTGCTCAACATCTTCTGGTTCTCTAAAATGGTCCAGACAATTCGCACCCGCTTCCCTCCGCCATACGGTACTAAGGGCACCGGCGTGGAAGTCCACTACCACCCGCAAGAAAAGCCGGCGGTGAAGAAGCAAGGCAGTGTGCGCGCGGCAAGAGAGCGTGCAGACGAGCTCATGCAGAAGAACCCCGAGCAAGCACCTGCAGCTGACGGCTACGGCAACGAGCCAGTCATCCAGCGCGCCCTTTACGATGACGGTCACAAGGGTGTGGAGGTAACTGGGTCTACCACCTCGCAGCGCGCGACACGTAGCAGGAGAAGAGGTTGAGGATTGTGGAAGTAATATGCGGTTGCGTCTCTGCTTATTCTGGCACGCGGGTTCGGACAGGCCTTACCTTTCTTGGAGCGAATGTGCCTCGGCTGGCATGTCTTTGATTCGCGATAGAACGGAGCGTCTATGCGTTCGTGTGCGATTGTGAGCGTATCGATGTTGGGAAGACATGGTTTCTTCTCTAACTAACTTCGATTTTATTGTCTCGCCCAGATTTAGATCTATACTTGGCTCGGTTGTCTTCACTTGATTGGCCATATCGATACTTAATTTATGATCGTTCGGTACGACTTCTATAGGACACCTTTTAGACCTCTCACACCTCGCCCCATCAACTAGTAAACCTTCCAGCCAACATTCCCTTCCGTCCCCGACTATGATCATACAAATACACAGCCTCACTAACTTCCTTCCTCGTCCGCCACGCCTCCCTCTCACTCCCAAACACCACCAGATCCGCCACATCACCTTCGCGAACCCCCGTTCCAACCCTCGCATCTTTCGCAACCTCACCCTCGACTCTGCCAAACCCAATCGCCTTCCTCGCCCGCGTGCTCACGCACTCGTACAACAGCTCTGCATCCGCTTTCATCCCTGCCGAATAAATCCCAACACAGCTGCACGCCAACGACAGTGGATCGCAGCTACCCTGTGGAGTGAAAGCGTTGCCGACGTTGTTGACGCCGATGCAAGCGTTGAGACCGTAGGTCTTGATCATCTCGGGGACGTCTAGGGTGCCTCTTGTCCGCTCGGGCGTGCGCATCATGAAGAGATCGCTTGTTGGAAGGCCGACGAAGGAGATGGGTAGGTCGTCGATTTGTTCTTTGAGTTTCTTCCACTCATCGCTGGTGAAGAGGCTTAGGCGCGTGCAGTGGCCTAGAACTACTGTTCGGCCTGCGTTCTGAGCGTTCCAGTGTTTGTCTTTTAGAGTCTTGACAACATGCCAAACCATCGCTTCTTGCTTGGGGTCGAGATTGTAGTCTAGATGGAAATCCAAATGCACGCCTTTCGAAATGGCTAGGTCGATCGTCCATTCGATGTTCTTCTGCTGCTTCTCGCGGTCAGTTTCAACGTAAGGCGTGCTGCCGATGACTTTTACGCTTTTCGTCTCAACAGCCTCAACCAGCAACCTCCTAACCACACTCCCATCATCGTCTCCTTGCGAAGCCGAGAAAATTGGCACCTGTGCAAAAGCACACAGCTGCACTTCGCACTTCCCCGCTACTGCTGCTCGCAGTTTCAACCCAGCGTCAAGACACTTGTTCTCGACCACGGCGTCGACTTCGACGAATGCTCGTATATGGGTGACGCCGGCTTCGATGCTCTCGTCTAGCAGTCTTTGGCCTCGCTCTAGCAGGTCTTCGCGGGTGAAGTTTGCTTTCGCTTGGGAAGTTAGGGTCATTGCTTCGGCGAAGGTGCCTTCTTTGATAGTTTGGGAGGAGGCGAAGCGTGGGTGCGAGAGGAGGTAGGGTTTGTCTAGGTGGATGTGTGGGTGGCATAGGGAGGGAGCTACCAGGGCGGAAGATGGGGAGTAGAGGGTGTTGTTGTTATTCGTGGTTGATGGTTGAGACGTGGGTGTGTGATTTTTGATGGAGGTGATTTTGGATGAGGTGATGGTCAGGTCGGAGGCGTAGGATGTATTGGGCAGTGTGACGTTGGCGAGGCGCATGTCCTCTGTCGAAGGTTCTGATTGTGATGCTGGTGTCTGTAGGCGTTTGAGTTCGGCATCCAGGTCGATGCCATGGGTGGCGAGGAAGGCTTGGGCCATTGACGGCCGTTGCGAGTGATGAGTTGGGTGGCAGCTGGTGTAGTTTCTTACATGTAGTGAAAGGTATGACTTCTGAATAGACGTCTATATAGTGTTATCGTGCTCTATAGTTCGAGATAAGTCATCGTGCATGATAGCTTCGAGCTAACGTGTAGGTCGAAGGCATTAGCCGAAGAGGCGAGCTAGATGCATATGTCGACCTAGGCGAGGACGACGTGAGTGAACATGCGATAGTACGCAAGCACCTATGCTGTTAGACACGGCAGTACATACTGCCATACATAGATGTATGGCCAGCAGCATATCTCCTGGCGGCAGCAGCCAGCAGCAATAATGCATGCATGAGACACGGCGACCCCTCTTCACAATCTCGCTTGTTGTGCACGTCGCGTCCAGCCTCCGCGCTGCACAACTCCTACACCTCGCTGCACTATTCTGCACCATCAACGTAGCCGCCTTCCATCGCCATCTCTCCATCACCACTCGACGTCGCTTGTGGCAGCTGTTGTTCAAACCACTCGCCCTCTTGGCATCCACAGCGCGCGTCGCCAGCATGCAGCACTATCGAAATTTCTCCCAAGCGAGCGCGCAGCGCAGTCCGCATGCGACTCAGGCGCGACGGGGCCCTGGTACGTGATTTCTAGCAAGCAGTCCATTGCCCGTATACTCCCCAAGATCCTCCCGCACGCCTCCATATAGCCTCGACACCAATTGCGCGCACGCTCCACCGCTTCTGGCCCGTCTGCTAGCTCGCGCGCGCGTAACCTTGATTCACAATGGACCGCCGCAGCAGCAGCGTCCAGTTCTCCACGCCTCAAACCTCTCACCGCCGCAAGATAAGTCACGCAGAGCTAATGGCGACCTATCGCAATGCAGGCCCAATGGTTGCGCCTCCTCCGCACGCGAACCAGCAACAGCAAATGACCGCCGCGCAAATGCAGGCTCAGCAGATCGAGGCGGCGCGTCGCGGCGACATGGCGCGCAGACAGAGCAGGAAACCGACCGATCGCGACATTTCCGAGGACGTGGGCGAAGTCATTGTCGGCGACGGAGTTCAGCGGTACAAGAGGCTGAGGGAGGTTGAGAAGAGGCTGGATGCCGTGATGATGCGCAAAAGACTGGATGTCAAAGACAACGCACAGCGAGAATACGCGCGCCGAGAGGGCGTTCTCAGAGTCTGGATCTCGAACACGGCCGAGGGCCAGCCATGGCAGGTCATGGAGGATGGAAGCGGTATGGCTGAAGATGGCATCTTCGACCTCGGCGAGAACAGCCAGGCCACATTCCGCGTCAAGATCGAAGGCCGCCTTCTGGACGACCCAATGGAGCAGGAGGAGGACAAGCGGAGCCCGGACAAGAGGCCTCGCCTCAGCACATTCTTCAAGGCTATCACAATCGATCTCCACCGCAACCCAGCGCTCATGCCCGATGGAGAATCCCAAATTGAATGGAAGAAGCAGCAACAGCCTACGCCCCAAAATCCCAACCCCAATTACGACCCAAACTCGTCTGAGAACAGCTTCGATAAGCTCGAATTCGAGCGCAAGGGCGACGAGAATGTCAACATTACTGTCAGCTTGTCGAGAGACACAGACCGAGAGCGGTACAAGCTCAGCCCTGGCTTGGCTGAGATTCTTGACAGCGAGGAAGAGGACATGCTGGGCGCTGTGCAGGGTATCTGGGAGTATGCTCGTGCCATGAACCTCCAAGAAGACGACGATAAGAGAACAATCGTGTGCGATGAGCCATTACGAAAGGTAAGTTCCTTGTTGGTAGCACTTTTGAGAATTGCATATTGACAAACCACAGCTCTTCAACCAAGAGAAACTCTCCTTCCCATACCTTCCGGATATCCTCCAACCACACCTCCGCCCTCTACCTCCTATCAAACTCGACTACACCATTCGCGTCGACAAGGCATACCTCGCGCCTCCAGCAGACGGCGAAGTTAAAGCTTCCACGCCCACCATTTACGACATTCGCGTCCCGCTCCCCAATCCTACTGCATACCTCACGCACAAATTTGCCACCTCCAAATCACACATCGCAGACCTGCAATCAATCGTCCGCACCGACGACGACCTGGCTCTGCTTGTCCAGAAACTCAACCAAACGAACGCCAAGCGCAAGTTCTACGACAACCTGGCCAAAGACCCTGCCAGCTTCATCAAGCGCTGGGTCTCGTCACAGCAGCGCGACCTGGAAGTCATCCTCGCAGAAGCCAACCGGGGTGGCGGAAGTGGTGGACTTGGCGAAGAAGGCGCGAGCGAAGAATGGAGGAAGGGTGGCGAGGGCGGGCTCTGGGGCAGCCAGGTGGCAAGGGAGAGTGTCGGCCTGTGGCTCGCAAGGCAGAGCAAGGCGCATTAGGATTTTTTATTGATACCCGGATGCTGCGCTGACGGCAATCCCAGAGCGGCCGATCTATGTCCTCAGACTTCGCGTGTTCGTTGTAGGTCCTCCTGTAATTGGATGGCATCAAGCTGAGAGTTAGTATAGAACTTGTAAGAATATTGATGCCGCTTTGAATCCACCCACCTCTATCTCTCCATTTATGGATGCTATTCACGGTTGCTATTCACGCAAGCCAACACAGGATTTAAGAGGAAGAACGAACAATCTCGCAAACATCTATGTTTGTCATGAACGGTATTGTGCTCCTGTCGCTCCAGCAAACGATCTTCATGACCTGGCTGCTGACCTCACTCTGTCGACACACGAAGTGAAAGGCCACCCCCGCCCGCGCCACGACTCTATAGGCAGCGTTCGCGCTCGGACAGTGAACACACAGAATCGACCCGCCGGAGACCTTGTCGTTGTCGCGACTGCAAGCCGACTGCATCTAGCTCTCCTCTGCAAAAATCATCATCAAGCGCCTACCACATTCGCAGCCCCACCACGCCATTACCACGATACCACTGTCAAACCACGCTCGTCGATGCAACAACGAGACGACAATGACTACCAATGAGCAGCACGGCAAAGCAGTCGAGCAACTGCTAGCTTCCAGCCCGTCTTCGATGCGCCAATCAATTCAGGTACCCAACAAACAAGAAACCCAAAACGAATCGCCGCCAATCGCCATCACATCTTTCCTTTCCTCGTTGACCTCACACTACGCCACTCTCGCAGACCCAGTCACGCCGCATCTCTTCGCCCAGCTGTGTAGAAATTACAACACAGGCAAATATGACGAGAGAGCGTTCTACGTCGCCGCTTATCGCCTGTTTCTCTCGACAAACTCAACACAACTGATGCATGGCTTCCGCGCTTTCTTGCCACTTGGCTGGCGCGAGGTCGAGCTTGGGTGGTTGGACAGGGCAATCGAGGCTGAGGTTGATCACGAGCGCAGAGTGGCAAGGAGACATATCGGCGAACTTGCTGAGATGGTCGAGGGTGGTGCGAGGATCCCAGAGATCTTGACTGGATCTGCCAGTAGGCCTGTGAGCGACGACTTGGATCTCGAAGCAACGCCCAAGCCCACACCAGCCGTCACGAAGAAGAAAAAAATACCTACAAACGGCTTCAGGTCGTCTGACCGTCCGCAACCCAACAGCACCGCTACTCCTAAGCGTTCCCTTGCATCACAGCCTGGGACCAAGTCAGACGAGAAATCGCCACCGTTGGTTTCGCCGAAAAGCAAAACGTCTCCTACCATCGGACCATCGCCACTCAGAACCAGCGAAAGTAGTGAATTATCAACCACCATGCAGTCTCCCGCAACCAAAGAAAAGACATTCAACAGACCCTTACCGCTCACCCTGCCGACACCCTCCACCGAAACAACCTCACAAGCCTCGACCTCCACTTCTTCAACACCGCGTACGACCAGACACTACCACAAGCACCAATCACATCTCCCCTCAGCCTCCACCATCCCACACGTCAGCCCAGTCTACCCAACCACCCGCGCCATCCTCGCTCGCCCAGAAACAAAACCCTACATCCACGCCCTCTGCGGCGCGCGCTTCGGCTATCCCTCCGAGGTTCATCGCCATCACAGGGGTCAGAGTGGCAGGCCGGGCTGTTACGAGAAGTCTGGAAAGCCTGAAGGCGATGAGGGGAAGTGGGACGCTCATAAGAGCTGTAAGGTTGGGCTGAAAGACTTGGAATATGTCAAGGTGCAGGAAGGGTTCGTTGTGGTTGATTGGGGTGAGACGGGTGACTGGCTTAGAGAGGAGCGTGGAGGCGGGAACGTGGACCCTGGGACATCAAGTACAGTCAGCGCCGGGATGAGCGAGGAGATGAAAAGCGAAGCGGACCTGCAGCCACAGGCGGAGAGCGGCGGCGGCAAGACTCGCGTCCAGATCGAGGAGGCAGGCGATGATAGCGACGACGCTGGTGAGGTTGATGATGACGACTACGCAGTGCCCTCAGACGAGGAAACACCCAAAGCAAAGCGCCAGAAAACCAGTGACATCAAGAACGATACCGCCTCTGTTGCGAATGCAGACGCTTCTGTTCGTGCTGCTGCGCTGGGCCTCAGGACGAGGAAGTGAGATTGGGCGTGGATGAAGAACGAGAGATTGGCGTCGATGCCTGGTCGGAAAGCGAGGAAATTACGGGCTCGATAAGCTGTGAGTATTGGCTGCAAGAAGCAGCGACGTTGAGCGGAACTTTCGATTGGAAAGAAAGCATTACGATTGATTTCTGCACTTGCTTGGAAGCAGTTGGACTAGAATAGGGACACTTGTTGTACGAAGACGGAACCGTTGTAAGTGTTCGCCAATAAGAGAACTGAATACTGCTTCCCGTTGTCCATGATCATGGATCTATATTGCACATTCAACATGACTACGAGCGAAGCTCCAATTTAATCCTCTCCCGGCCATGCGCACAAAGGCTTGAATGGCACAGCCTTTCGTCTTATTCTTCGTTCAAGCTGGTCTCCAAAAATCGCAGTACGGTGCCTCGCCTGGCAATCTAGTAATCAATGACAGAATCATTTGAAAGTCGGGTTTTGAGGAGATTGCCGTGTCGGCGCCATACCATTGACAGGCTGATGCCATTGCCAACGGCGTACTAAACATTACGAGCGGTCAAACTGACCTTCGCGCCCTCCAAGTTCACACAAGTCAAATTGATCTTCTCGCGCCACATGTTAGTCGGGTCGCGGCTCTCAATGCCGCTGAAGGCCTGGCACAGGCGGACAGTAGTATAGCTGGCTTCAGTCAGAGCGAATTGCTGACCCAGACAAATGCGCGCACCACCGTTGAAGGGCAAGTACTCCCAGCCAGGACGCAGACCCTTGGTGCCGCTCGCAGCATCGTCGAGCCAGCGCTCAGGCCTGAACTCTTCGGCGTCGGCGCCGTAGTAGTCTGTACGACGGTGCATGGCGTAGACGCTCCATCCGACGACTTGGCCTTTGGGGACGAAGAGAGGCGAGGTGCCGTCTGGACCGCCACCGACAGGGAGAGTGGTGTTTTCTTGCGCTTCGCGGGAGTTCTGGGGAACGACGGGGTAGAGACGGAGAGTCTCGTTCAGAAGAGCGCGCAGGAACTTGAGGTCCTTGAGTTGTTCAAAGGTTGGGTGAGCGCCGTCGAGGCTGGCGACTTCAGCTTGCAATTTGGCCCAGAGATCCGGACGCTTGGAAAGAATCCACCAGACGTTCGTGAGGAGCGAGGCGGTGGTATCACGGCCAGCGAGGAGAATGTTGAGCAGCTCACTGCGGATGCGAGTGCGATCATTGGTTTGGCTGACCAGCTCGTCCATGAAGATGTAGCGGTCGGATTTCTCCTCGCTCTTGCCTTGTGCACGCAGGTGGTCACGCTTGGCACAGCCCTTCTCGACGTAGTAATCCACAAAGTCGTGAACAAACTTTTGGTCTTTGTCCATACTATCAAGATCGAAAAGGAAAGGGAACAATTTCACCCACACGCCGAAGCGGGAGCGCATAGCAATGTTCTCCTGGCTTCGGTTGAATGCCTCAGCGAAGCCCTCTTCGCTGCCCTTGGTGAGCGAGTCGGTGCTTTCGCCAAACAAGAATTCGGTTGCAGAGTCCATAGTGAGGCGGAAGAAGAAGTCGGCAAGGTCGATGGTGCTGCCGTTGGTCGGGATCTTGGAGATCAAGTGCGACACGTGCCTTTCAAAGGTTGCCACATCACCGATCTGGCTTCTGACAAAGTTCGGACGAAGCATCTCGCGAGAGTGAGCCCAGTCTGCGCCGTCATTTGTGAAGATGCCTGTAGAGAATTAGTAATAATACTGTAGTCTTGTAGAATCATTAGTGCATTCAAAAATTGATGAGTGATGAAACAGCGAGATATCTAGCCATCAAGTCCATGGCGGCGAAGATAATTGCCAGAGAAGGAGCCACCACAATTGACAGGACATCACCATAGTAGCAAGAATGAAAAGGTAGATTGCTCACCATCACCAAGCAACGGCTTAAAAGCAGTCTTCCGCCTCTCTCCCAGACCCCATTTCTTCTGATCAAGTGCCTGAATTACTTTCAAATTCTGCGGCTCAGTCGTCATCACAATAGTGCGACCCAGCACCAGCAATGAGAAGGTCGTGCTGCCGGCAATCTTGAATCGCTCCTGAGTACGCTCGAGCATGCGGTGTTCTTTGAATGATTGCAGACTGTCCCGGAAGAGGTCGAAGCCATAGATGCGGTCCCATTGTGGATATTTTATTGCCACTTGTGCGCCTGTGGCGTTCTTGAGAGCTGCCTGAGCGCGATAGGCATTGATGGTCTCGACGAGCTTATAGACCACAATCAGAATGGCTAGGAAGAGTCCTGCTTTGTAGAGATGGTCTTCCATGGTTATCTGCAGTGGCCCGATGTCCCAAGCGGTTGGCGCAGCAGGAAGAACGTTGTTGTGCTTCGGCCACAGCCAATATTGAATACTTCCAATTTTTTTCTTCCAAGCTGAGTGAGGTGTACCAGCAGCGGCAACAGCGCATAAGTATTAGAAGGGCATTTGCTGAATACGTCTAAAGCACGCCGTTTCAGTCTAGTTGCTTTGCGGGCATGGCGGATGACGTTCAGCTCGTCGCCAACACGGCCGTTCTGACCTATGCGCCTCGCTCACTGGCCGACGGCGACGGCGGCCGTCCTCGAGCCGTCCTTGTCTCGGTAGCTCCGTACGTACTCTCGTGGAACTTGGAAGGACTACCTCTACCTCCTACCATAGTACCTCCTGTAATCAGCGACCAGCCGAGGCACGTGGCGAGAACGGCTATCTGCATGGCGGCTACAGGTGACAAGTACAAGGTAACCGCTGTGTTCAGCATTTGCCTTTTCAGCACACGCCTGTCCTGCGCAAAGTGCACTGACCAGAGCTTCAAGGCATCGGCATGCGCGTACAGTAGTGGCGAATGCCTGTAACCCGTCAGGTGGGTCACGCCTCCGAGCGATCCGCATTCTTGGGCTGACGAGATACACGAAGGATGAATCCTTGAAAGTCTAGGAAGGTAGAGTGAGATGCATGCTTGAAGACGCTAGAGTTTCGAAGTTCTACAATGCAAAAAGCCTTCTATGACGGACAAGTTACATATCATAGGAGTAAAAAGGACTACTCATCATCGTCCTCGTCGTCCTCATCGCTATCCTCTTCATCCTCACTAACCTCACCGCCCAACTCCCTGACCTTGTCCTTGTACTCGTCCCGCTTCTTCTCGATATCCTCGATCACAAGCACCATATTCTCCAACTCCTCCCTAGCCTCCTTCTCAGCCGCCGTCGCTGCGTCAGCGGCCTTCTTCGCAGCATCCGCGGCCGCTTTAGCATTAACTACTTCCTGCTTAGCCTCCTCAGCATCCTTCTTAGCAGCTTCGACCTCCTTCTTCGCAGCCTCGGCATTCTTAGCGGCCTCCTCCGCATCCTTCTTCGATGCTTGATCTGCACTCTTCTTCTTGCTGGCGCTCTCCTCGGATGCCTTCTTGGCCTTGTCAGCAGCATCCTTGGCCTTCTTCTCAGCCTCTTGGACCTTCTTCTCAGCTTCCTTCAAGCTCTTGTCAGCCGCAAGCTTAGCCTTCTTCTCTGCTTCTTTGAGGCTCTGTGCAGCCTTTGCCGCGACCTCGGAAGACTTCTTTTCGGCGTCTTTCAACTTCGTGTCGGCAGCCTCTTTGGCTTCCTTGGAAGTCTTCAGCTCTGCTTGCAACTCCTTCACCTTGCTGGTGAGGCTCTTCGACAGAGTCTCGAGCTTCTTGATCTTTGCTGTAGCCTCGTTGTTCCCGGCGTCCTTCGCGTCAGTCGTAGATCTGGCCGTCTCAAGCTCTTGCTCCAATTCTTCGATCTTAGCAGTAGCCTCTTGTTCGCTAGCCGCGCTAGCATCCGATGCTGATTTGGCTGACTTGAGCTCTTTCTCCAGTTCTTCGATCTTAGCATTAGCTTCATCTTCACTAGCTGCGCTTGCTTTCGAAGCTGACTTGGCAGTTTCGAGCTCTTCCTTTAGTTCTTCGATCTTAGCAGACGTCTCGCTTTCGCTTGCCGCGCTTGCTGACTTGGCGGATTCAAGCTCTTTCTCCAATGTCTCGACCTTAACAGTAGCCTCGCTTTCGCTCGCTGCACTGGCATTGGAAGCTTCCTTCGCCGTTTCAAGTTCCTTCTCGAGGGTCTCGATCTTGGCTTTGGTCTCGCTCTCGCTGGCTGCACTAGCCTTCGATGCTACCTTGGCCGTCTCGAGCTCCTTCTTGAGGGTCTCAATTTCAGAATTGGCCTTGCTTTCGCTGGCTGACTTGGCCTCAGACGCTGCCTTGGCAGCCTTGAGCTCCTTCTGCAACGCCTCGATCTTCGCGGCGTCTTTTTTGCTTTCGGCTGCTGCTTTGGCTTCAGAAGCTGCTTTAGCTGCCTCCAATTCCTTCTTGAGGGACTCGATCTTGGTGGCTGCCTGGCTTTCGCTTGTTACTTTAGCCTCCGAAGCTGTCTTCGAAGCTGTCTTAGCCTTTTCCAGCTCCTTCTCGAGATCGGCAAATCCAGCGCGTTCAGTGGCAAGCTCTTGCTCCCTACCAGCGACCTCATCTGTCAATTCCTTGACCTTCGCCTGGAGAGAGGAGATCTGAGCATCACGCTCGGACGTCTGCTTGCGCAACTGCTCAAGCTCAGCTTCTGCCTGGGAGAAGCGGGCCTGTAGCTGCTGTTGGGCACGTCCAAGTTCTGAATGTGTTTTGTTCAGGTCTTGCAGCTGGCGCGATGAGTTGTGCTCCTTCATTGTCAAGTCAGAGTTCTGCTTCGTAAGATTGTCAACTTGTTGCCTCAGATTATTGTGTCCAGTCTGCTCTGCCTTGTGTGCATTGCCAAGCTCAGCAAGTTTGCGTTCATATTCTTGCACACGAGCGGAAAATCCTTGCTCCAGTTGTTGATGTGCCTGGCGAGATTGGCGGTCGGCTTCCTGTCGTGCGGTGGCAATAGCGCGCGAATGATCGACATTCAAACCTTCCTTTTCGCGCTGGTGTTGAGACTGCATCTTCGTAAACTCCTCTTCATGCCCTCTCTGCATCGCATCGTTGATTTTTCGTAGTCGCTCCAATTCTGCACGCGTTGTTTGCGCCTCTTTCTGAAGCGCCAATCGGTCTTGCTCAGCTTGTTGGCCTGACTGCTGTGCATTTTGTTCGCTTTGTGAGAGCTTGTCCTCGACAGTCTTCAGCTTCTGTCGTAAGTCGTCCAGAACATCGCGATCAACACCGGCGTCGGCGTCAGTCAAAGGAAGGACCTCGATACCGGGATCCTTGTCGATTGCTTTCCTCAAACGAGTGTATTCGGTCTGGAAGAGATCCACAAACGTTTCATTCACAACTTCTGATTCACCATTCGGCTCTTCGATACCAAAGTCGCGAATAATAGGATCACGCCTGAGCGCAAGAAGGGCGCCGAGATATTTGCCCCGACCAAGCTTCTGTGTAAGTAGAGGCGCAAGAGTCCTACGAGAGATGGGCGAGTCCTTTGTGCTGAATTCATAGACCGTGCCTAGTAACGATGCGGCCAGGCCAGCAGTGGTTGGCGCAGTTGCAGCTGATGACACGCTCGCTACCAAAGCCTGAACAAGGCCCGAGCCTTCTGCAAGCAGATCGTCCACACCGTCGGCGAAGTCCCAGAGGAAGATCACTAGTGTGCTGGCGTATGAAGCTATGATCCTCTCATCTGCTCCCGTCTGAATCGCTGTCTCGAGCTGACTTCCAAGCGCTTGCACCGAAGTGAGCACCTCTTCGCCCTCGCTTTCGTTGCCTTCTTTGACCGAAGCAAGGGCATACTTGGCATCGGGCATATCAGCGAGGAGATCTTGAACGATCCAACTGGCGAAGAGTATACCAAGAGCATCCGTACCAGGTTGCATCAAAGAGGTGAGGACATTCGCGGCCTCTTCGCCTTGGGAGTATCCGCTGATCGCGCGTTGAAGGAAGTGATTCTTGATCCGGTCGTGCTTGCCAAGGTAAGCTTGTATGAGCGCACAAGCAGCAGCACGAAGCGAAGCTTCACCCCTTGGCTGATCGAGTGTCAAGTCCAGAAGTGCCTCTATGACATATGCACGCGTTTTTTCAGCGCTTGGGCGCGCACTGTTGCGTGCTGATGCAGCATTAGATCGTGATCCGTTCGTCTGCGAGCCAGCTGGAGAGGTAGTCTCATCTGCTGATGGAATCGCAAGTTGAAGCGCAGCGAACTGCTCTTGTATGGGTGGGTTGTTGGCGATAAGGTCAGCTGTAGTCCTGAGTGCTGCTACGCGAACAGGTACTGGCAGACCAGGGTGGAAGCTCATGTCGAGTAAAGCTTGTGCTGTGCCGGCCCTGAAGAAGGCGGCTTGGTTCTGTGGAGTGCTGTTCTCGCCGCGAACCAGGAATAGTCGTAGAAGCTGTAATACTCCCCAGCCTGCTTTCTCTCTGCTCTCGGCAATAAATTGCGCTTCAGGTGACTCTGGAGGGAAGACCTCTTCCAACAATTTTGCAAGATGTCCAACACATCCGGACTCGCGGAACATAGCTGTAGTCTCGTTAGCAATGTTACTCAATTGTCCAATTCCCAACGGCCTTACTCTGGTTGCTAGCAGAACCCTGTATGAGGTTTGCGAGCAAGCTAAGGCAGTCTTGGCCAGCAATGCCAGCATCGGCCAGACCGCCCTCCATGCGAATGAGCGCAAAGACTTTGCCAAAGACATCCTCGAAGGCGACGATTTTGCGCAGGTCCTCGTTCGCACCGCCTGTCAGATCTACTAAAAGTAGCAAACCTGCATTTCGTACAGCGTCTCTTCCATCGTCCAGGACTCCAACGACTCGACTTGTTCCCAATGGCGCATTGAGCACACACTCTTGCAGTCGATCCGGTCGCGCTCCACAGACGGCAGTCAAGATCTGCACGCTGTATAATCTCGAATAGTAGTCGGCATATGGCGATGTAGGGTCGAGGAGGTTCAGGAGTAGGGATATGTTGTCTTGCCGCTGGTATTAGCTTAGCTCTAACAGTTCCTCTATAATGTTGCGATTCGATGTGATTATACATACCATGGAGAACTCGTCTGCGAGGAAGAAGGCAATCTCGTCGCCGGCCTCAGGACTGTTGCTGTCGGGATTGAAGAGCATGAGCAGCGTCTCCATGACGAGCCTGATCGTGTCCACATCACCGCCTTCCACGATGCCATTCGCGTCGGCATCTTTATCCTTGGTGCCGGTGGCTTCTCCCAGACCGTCGCGTCGAAGAGTGGTGATTAGTTCTCGCAGCGAACCACTTGCAACCGAAGCAGGATACTGTTTCGCAAAGCTTCGAAGACCCAGGATAGCTGCGCGACGATCCTCGAGCAATGTTGCTGACTGGAGACGACCACATAGGGTGTCGATTGTGGCCGTGGCCGTCTGGAGCGGAGGCGTTTTGAGCATGATTGATGTCGATTACTGCCGCAAGGCAGAGAAAAGGTCTATCTCATGGCCGTGCCCCTGATCAAGAGTCGCGTCGCTGTCCGTAAATTATTGGGACTCCTTTTGCGAATTGATGGACAAGTTGCTCGACTTTACCCCAGAAACCGCCAACGCCTGTGTCGATCTCCCGGCTGCCGAGCGGTTGTTTTGACAGACCAAGGGACCAAGGGACGCCGCGGCACGGCAAGATGAGCTACAACATTCCCACTTCATGACAGGCATATGTGAGCGATGACCCCAAGAGCTGCGAATGCATGCGGGCAGGGCTTATCGTCCGAACTCATACCGAATTCAAAATAACAGTACGACTGCTTGTCTAGCGCCATGGATGGCACAGGTTGAACTTCACACTGCCTGCTACCACTTCAGGTGGGTTAGACTCGCGATGTGCTCGTTACGTCGTTGTTCGAATTCACGAGTTTTACGCTTGAGTTGCATGGCTGGCTCCCGGCGCAAACCCACGATCTTTGAGCTATCCTGGTAGCTTGACTCGAAGCATGCCCGTGAATTATACTGCAGCTTTGTCATTGAGTACCATGCTGTGGCCAACAAGTGACTGCGGAGCAACATTGACAACGAGGGCCGCAGGGGACAACGCTTTATTGGACGTGGGCTATGTTCAAGTCTGCGATGCACGGCTTCACGTAACATCCCTCGTGTCAGACTTCTGTGGCATGGCCTCCAGCTCAACGGAGGCTTCGGATGCTATCTAGACAATGACCCTGATTGACAGAGGGACGAGCCTTCATATTTCTCTTTAGATATTCTGGCCGCAAAAAATCGACAAAGCTAGGTCAACAAGGTGACATACGCTGCGATTCTGCTTATATTGCTCGAGCACCTAACGTGGTTCCTACGAATCACAAAGGCTCGAACGTGGCTGGTAGCATGGCTGATATGTACTGTCGCTATTCGCCCTCGGCTGGCTCGGTGCAATCAACCTCCTTGTTTTCATGATACACCTGAGGACCATTGTGTCGGTGCTCGACGTCATGTGCAACATGTAAACAACATGCACCGTCGGTAGCTCCTTCCTTCTCGAATTCCATTTTTGTCGCCGGCAAAGATTTTCTCAACAACATATCAATCAGTCTTCCAACAGCCTTTGAAATCTGACCGCAAACTCAACCCCATCCGACACTATGGCATTGGCCCGCAGAACTCACTGGTAAGTCAGGGCGATATGCTGTGACTGAGCTTTGCTAACATCTTACCAGGATTGGTGTCTTCCTTCTCTTCGCCGCCTCGATTCTTCTCCTTGTCACAACTATCTCCGCGCCTGTTTGGCACAGTGTCAGTTTGCTGAGAGTGCACCTGAACAACGGAACCCAAGCGCACCATAATTCGAGCATCACTTTCGGAACATTTGGGTACTGCATCCTCAATGCAGGCCCGCAAGAGTAAGTGCACCATCATCACAACGGCGTTAGAGAGCGAGTAGCCAAGGGGCCCTCTGTCGATGCTTCACGATGCACTGAACTCTAGCCGCGCTGTTGAAAAACCATCTCGGGAAGGACCTGCGATTCGAGAGAACCCACTAACAGCACACAGAGACTCGCCGGACTGGTGCTCTGGCCGCCACGTTGGCTATGCGCCTGCCCATATCATCGCTGCCGTTGACCACACCCAGCTTGGCGACATCGAAGCAGGAACGTCCGATGGCCTCACTCGAGCCATGATTCTGCACGCCATTGCCTGTGGCGTAGCGTTCATCGCCTGGATCGTGAGCATCGGCGCAGGCGTCATTGGATCACTTTTCGGCGTCTTGGCGGCCCTGGTTGCCTGGGTCTTGTGCCTGATCGTCATGGCCACTGACTTCAGCTTGTTTGGCATCCTGCGCCACCACGTCAACCACGACAGGTCCGGAAGCCACGCCTACTTTGGCTCGGCGATCTGGTGCCTCTGTGTGGCATTTGTTCTGCTTTTCTTCGCCATGATTATTGTCACGTTCACATGCTTCAGCGCAAGGAGGGAGCAGAAGAAGGCTGCAGCTGCACAGAAAGAGGCGAGCGCTGCTCCGCGAAAGAAGAGATTTGGGATTTTCTGAAGAGAGGACGCTGTACACGCAAAGACTGAAAGTGCTTGGTGTTGGTCACCGATCGCAAAGGAAGCAGGGCTGTGGTGCACTAGGTTTGGCTCGAAATGCGACGTAAGGAGTTCTTTGCTTGATGGCATGCAGACTTGTTCGGAAGCAAGCTTGGTCGAAGATGAACGGCTTGTCGATAGCTTCAATCGTTTTATTCAGTCACAGAACTATTCCAGTGCTCTCCTTGGCCCATGCGAGTCCAAGACCAATAAAGCTACGCAGAAGGGCGGCACATGACTTGATCAGCATCTTTTCAAATTCCTACTTGGTACGAAAGGGTGCTCGAGATCTGATTTGGACATCTAGGCTCTCTTTCCCTCTATAATTGTGTTACGTGCCACAGGCGCTCGCCAAAGCTCACTCGCAGAGCCGAGAGTGGGGCCTGCATGAGCTGAGCAGCGATGGTAATGATTACGGCTTCCAGAGAGGAGATCTAACCTTGATTCATACACCTTAGTCTCCTTTTCCAACCATCATCGGTCTCAATTTTATCATGGACACTTCTCAATCCTCACAGTACGACCCCATCGCGACAAGATACGCCGACTACGCCAGCCTGCCACTGGCCAAGCTCGAGCAAGAGCTTGTGGCGAAAGCGATTGGCAATTGTACGGGACTGACCTTGCTTGATCTCGGCGGAGGAGATGGCCAATACGCTCGCAAAGCCATCGATCTGGGCGCAGAGCTCGTAGACGTTCTCGACGTTTCTCCTGGGATGCTAGAGGCTGGCATCGAACTGGAGGCGAAAGCAGGACGGGAAGGTAAAATCCGCTGGTTCGAGGCTGACGCAACGAAAGCTTTACATCATTTGCCGCTGATGCCTGAAGGATACGATATTGTGATGTGCAACTGGGTGTTTGATCATGCTGCGAATCACGAGGTCAGTGCACATCTCTATAACGATTTCCCAAGAGCAGAGACTAAAGAAAATCCCAGGAGCTAGAAAGCATGTATCGAAACATGTCGACCCAGCTGAAGCCTGGCGGCAAGCTTGTGAACGTACGAGTCACCGGGAATCTCGATGCGGATTATGCTGTGTCGGGCAAGTATGGTGTCAGGATATCGGACCTGACGCCCACGCCTACTGGCATGCTGTATCAGGTGAATTGCCACACTGATCCACCGTTCCACTTCGAAGGTTCGGCACTCAACGTACATACTCGTGTGTCCAACGAGATCAATCACCGCAATGGTCTGGGCGATTTAGAGATATTGAGGCCAGAGGACACCGATGTTGTGAGGGCGGACGAAGACTTTTGGGAAGCGTTTGTCAAGCGGCCGTATATGGGCGTGATGACGGCGAGGAAGCCGTAAAACCTTTGTTAGATTGACTATCACGAACGAGAAGATGGGAACGATGGACGGTGGAACGTCTTTACGCATACTCTACTTACTTCACTCCACTCATTTTCGTACTCTCTGAACTTATGACAACTCTCATCATGCTAGACCCACTCGAGGTGGCTTCGCCCTCAAGTCTTCCAGTACGACTCCTGGAACGTCTTGCCCTCCAGCAATCTACCAATATCCGTCTTGGAAATGCTGCTGCCGTTGCGGCGAATCTTCGACAACAGCACCTTGAGGAAAGGCATTGGACTCTTGCTCAGGCCCGAAGTGCCACCGACGTTGCCGCTACCATCTTTGAGAATGAAACCGTCGTTGCCGACCTGCCAGCCCTCGTCTTCAAGCTCCCTCGTCAAAAGCTTCGGGGAGAGGCCAAGGAACTTGCAGATCTCGAGGTAGTCTTCGTAGCTGCTGATGTATAGCTGTCCAGCAAAGAGTGCGAGCTGGATTGACAGAGAACGTGGCACGACTCGCTGCATTGATGCTCCCGAGATTTTGAATAGATCCAAATGATCCAGCGGGGCGTAGGCGGCGTTTGAGCGGGCCTTGTACTTGTGTAATGCTGTGGCCGAGGTGGCACTCGCCATAGAAGGGAACAAAAGATTTGCCTCATATTCACTGACAATCATGATACAGTCGATGACGTTGGTGCTATTAGCTTGCGCTGTGAGCACCCAGTGCACTTGCCTTTCGAATCCATCGGATTGGAAAGAGTTGCCCATTGGCTTGACAGTCTTAGAGAAGTCAGCAGTAACTAGCAGCTTCTTCTCTCCTAGGAGTTCATCCAGATTGAATATACTCGCTGCGCTTGATTTTGTGAGTGATCGGAACGCAGGCAGGTAAGCGTCTGACTCGGTCTTCAGTGCGCCTGTCAACGCGAAATCCTTGACGTGCGGATGCAGATGGTGCTCAGCAGGCTCCGCAGACTGTGCTTTCTGAACTTGCTGCTCCCGTTCGATCTCAGGAGACAGCTCGCGTTCTTGTTCCTCCTGAAGACTGCTAGCGTTGAATTGTAAGCCGTCGAATTGATGACAGCGGTCAGCAATGCGGCGAAGGTCGGCATCATCTGCCTGAGCAAGACGAGCGGGATGATTTTCAGTCTTGCGTGGGCGGTAGCGATCATCAAGAGTTTGACACTCCTGCTCAAGCAGACCCTCAGCGCCTTTTTGCGATAAGACTGTCGCGCCATTCTTCTTCATAGACTCCCAAACTTTTTCGTTGCGCACAAAACGCTCGCCTTGAACGCTCCATAACGGCATGCTGCGACGTGTCTCGGTATGAGTTTCCGAGATGGACCAAAGCAACACGTCTTCGACAGTGATAGAAGTATCCGTAGAAGTCGACTTATTCGCTCGGATCTTTGTTTCGATCTCGGGCGAGACGCAGAAAGTCACGCTCTGGCCCTTGCCGAGTTTCCTCATGCGCATACATGCTTGAACAAGACGGTCTTTGCTCAAATTTGCGCCGAGAGTGACGAGAGCTCGATAATGTGTAGGCAGCTTCAAGTCGATACCGCGTGTGTGGCTCTCATCGAGGAAGACCAAGCATGCATCGAGCCGTGCGGCGAATGGAGAGATGCGTAAGAAGTCCAGGCGACCTTTGCGATCGATCACACACAATTCGTCTGCATCGTCAACAAAGACAACAGCTTCTACCTTAAGATCAGACTTCTTCAACCACGCCTTGGCCACACCAAGATTGTCAAGCTCCAAGATTTGAGCTCCGACATCAAGTATAACTTGGACTGGCGGATCCAGGCGAATAGCCGTAGATATGAGGTGGTCAGCATCCGTCAAATCGTCCTCATTTGAGATTGGAGGCATGAGCTCGATGCAATTGACTGGTTGGAGTAAATATTCCAACACTAAGGCATTTGTATGCTTTTGCTCCTCCAGATCGAGCTGGTTAACGAACAACGGCAGAAGGCGCCTCGAATCGTTGGTTCCCGAGAACCCGGTTGTGACAAGAGATTTCTTCTTGCCGAGATCCCAGCCAGATGCAGAGAGTTTGTGCGGAAATTCTTTCATCTCCTTGGGAAAGACGATGTGAGACAAAAAATAGTCTACTACGGCCTTCCCGCAGCGGAGATGCGGGAAGAGCAGTGTTGTGCATTGCAAGCGATCTTTCAGATTGATGCCTTGCAATTGTCTGAAAGCCATAGGAAGCTCGGGGAGGTGTTTAATCCACACTTGGTACTCAGCGTCTGCCTGATCGCTTTCCATGAGATGGCTAAGGGCGGTGAACATGTCATCGTCGCCTAGTCCACTGTAGTAGTAGCAAAGGGAACTCAGCACTATCACCACATCGGGGTGGCTGAATTCGGACCGTGGTGAAGGATTGTCCTTTGCGCGATACGGTACAGCAAGCTTGGTGGGCGGCAAACGAGCTGCCAAACCGTAATTGACACGCCAACGCTTCTGGCCGAAGACGAATGCCAATACGCCACCAGCGAGGATGCCTCGCAAGAGAAGCATAGATGATTTACAGGCGTCCCAGAACTCTCCCTGTTCCACAAAGCGAACTAAGTCGTCGTGCAGCTCGAGTTCGGTGATGTACGTGAAAATGGCATCTCGCATGCTCTTAGTCTGCCTCGATATCTGGAAGCCTTCCAGACCATTGTCGCGGATATGAGCTGCGACCGAACGAGTTAAGATGTCGGTAGCGTCAGGTTTGAGGAGCCGGATTCTGGGGAAACTACCGGCGCCATTGGGACTGATCTCAACCGAGGAAGGCAGCAATGTAGAGACTCCAGATATGAGACTCTGGATTATCTCAAGAATCTGCTGCGTCAAGGTCCACCGTTCAGGGCACAGCTCAATCGACTGCTGCATACCCATGGTGTAGATAAGCTCGAAGCGGACACTGAAGTTCTCGTCGCTTTCATCAACGATATCCCGTGACTGCTTGTCAAAAAAGTCTTGAGTATCCATGAGCTGCTGTCCGAGAGATGCTTTGCCAGAAGTATAGCACTCAGGTGCCATCAACTTGAAAGACAAGAGATGTTCCGGCTGAACCAAAAGTATGCCACCAGTGGTCATGCACTGCCTCAAAGTCTTGTCTATCGCATGTGCTGCTTCTGGTGTAAGTGAGAGCGACCTTGAGAACGGCATGTAATATATCCGACGGCCGACGAGCCCGCCAAACTTAGCGATCATCATTTGTGCCATCTGCTTCGACTGAGGTTTAGCCACTATGACTCGGACTAGTTGCTCTCCATTCGCAAGGGCAGCTGCAACCATTGGGATGATGACAGTCGACTTGCCCTCTCCCATGTTGAGCTGCATGACTGCATTGTTGCCTGAAGAAGGGAAACGCATCTCCGAAGCGATTTCTTCCTGGACCTCGCGAATCATTATGCCACTCTCGACTTCCATCAGAAGCGATTCTGGATATTCATGAGGCGTCCAATTGGTGTGACCCCTGTTCCTCAATTCATTGAGAAGATCAGCAGTCTGCGAATTCTTTGCCAATGCAACGAGGCGATCTGCTTGCTGCAGTGCAGTGATTGCAAGGCCGTAGTTGACGATACTGACCCTCCAAGATTGCGGCAGATAAGCGATTCGATTGTGTGAAAGTTGTTCGAGTAGCAGCAAGGGTGAAATCCTTGGCCAATGCTTCGTTTCTTGCTCCGCCTCAGAGTGCTCGGTAGATTCGATGGCTTGGAGTAGTTGGTCGTAAACGTGACGCACGTGCTGTTTGCAAATGTCTTGGTACTGTACCAAATTCTCCAGCACTGGGGCTGTGTCTGATGGTGAATACGTTCCTTTTGTGATCAGAGCATGCGAACTTTTTCGAAGTTCGTCGGCGTAGCCTGTCTCGTAGCTACTCCCTCCTGCAGATTGCGCAAGGTGTGCTATCAGTGTCGACAGACGCGGCGAATTGGCCTGAGTTGAACGAACATGACTATCTCCACTGGCTATGGAGGGCTGTGGCATGCCACGGCACTTTGCAACGTGAGGTGCAAGTCCAGAAAAGAGATCCTCCATTGTAAAATAACCGGGGCTGCTGGCAGCTGGCAGAGATGTGATGTTGGCTAAAGTCGGGAGCCAGACACCGGTGGTGGGAAGCCTGTCAATTGACTCTGTGAGGCTTTTCACGTAGTCGTGGAGGGTGTTGTTATTGTGCCACGATCGGAACAATGCTCTCACAGATTTCATCATCACCCCCAAATCAATATACAGCGAGACACCTTGTATATCGATTTGAGTGGGCTCGCTCGCCGGAAATTGTTGAACAAGGGCAGTCAAGACCTTGTGAATTGCAGAGTCGCGAGCAGAGCGCCAAAGATTCTGACAGCGCGTCTGGTATCGATGAAGCTTCTCGTTTTTCTGGCGCACGGTGCGAGCTTCAGGGCAGAAATCGAAGGGGCGAGTTGACCGAGAAATGATGCTTCGTACGTCTGAATCGCGGCGCTGTATTCCATCAGCAAGTTGAAAGACAGCGACAGGTGGTGCACCAATCTCATGCAATGCAGAGTATTTGAAGCTCATGGCAAGCAGTTGGATGACCTCCATATCAGCATCGTCAACAAACGCCATCGTTGCGAGCCAGATTGAGATAGAGTGGCAGTGATGTTGCTGCTGCAGTTGCCCAAGCCTGCGAATGTGCGCTGGCAACCTTGCGAGAACCTTGGCGAAATATTCTTTGTCCAAACAAGCTCTATCATAGCGGTGATGGGTGTTTTCTAGTCCTGCATCAGGTCCATATATCACCGAGCGCGCAACAAGCCTCTGCCATAAATGATCCAACGTCGGAGCCTCCCAGTGCTTATCAAAAGATTGTCTTGACATCAAGGCCGTAACGCGTGAAGATCTTGTGGAGCGGGGGCTGTTGGTCCCGCGGTCACGGGAGGCGTAAAGAGTGTCATGCTGCAAGGTATGATCTTCGGCACCGAACCCAGCAACCCTAAATGTGGAAGACCGAATTCTGTCTCGTTCTTCTAGATGGACATTGCAGGGTTTTAACCTTGGGAACATCAACTCGATTCCAGTGTGGAAGATTGCTGCTTCTCTGGCTTGTTCGAACAGCGTCTGGACTGATAGTCTAAGGCGAGGGTGTTGAGCGAGGAAGCTGAGCTGCTGATCCCATGTGACAGTCTGCATGACTTTCTTTTCCACTGGATAGTACTGACGACCAGGACTGAGCTTTGAAACGAGAGTGAGCATGTCGATATTTGCCTGCGTCAATTGGCTGAATGATCGGACAGCACATGAGCTAAGGATTCGGAGGGCCTCTTCTGTACCTGTCATGCGGGTAAAAGGATCAGGCCAGCAACCAGATGTCAAAGCATGAAGATAAACGAGATAGAACTTGCATTCGAGATCACCTTGATCAACCAGTCGGCTCAGCTGAGAATCCACGCGTAGCGGGTGTATTTTCTTGACATTTTCAAGAGACGACACACGAACAGAGGTATACGCCTGCTGCTGCGTGTATATCAGATCCGCTTCAGGCAAGAGGAGTAGGCGGGATCCCGAGCTCGAGACTAGAAGAAGCTTATTTGAGAAGCCAATCAATGTTCCAAGGTTCTGGTCACTATCAACGGACATGCTGGGGTACTCTTTGGACTTCAGAACCGAAGTGCCCCTTGAAACGGAAAAGCTGAGGTCAAGACCCGGGAGCTCAACTTTGAGAGACCTGTCCTGGTGTTGCATGATGCAATATGTTTGACTTGGATCTGCGAGTGGCTTCAACACGCCCGAGACAGCTTTTGCTGTTGGAGACTTGAGGCCAATTACGGCATTAGACTCCTTCGTCAGTTGCCATTTTGATTCTGCAGTCCTCTGGAGTGTCCACATAGTCGCTGTGTGAGCGTCCCAAGGATGCTCGATGGGACGGAACTCTATGTGATCGGACTCCAGATTGTACCAATGCACATACTTCTGAACAAAATCCTCTGGAAAATTGTCGCCAAACAAGCGCCTCGGCAGCGTTTCGACAACATGATCCGCACGTGCGCCTCGCACAACAAGCTCGGTGCCACAACCGAAACCGCGCCCTTCAAGACCGATGAGAACATCGTGATCACCAAACTTTCTCTTGGTAGAGAATTGGAAACCAGGAGCCAAGCTCGGCATAACCTCAACGACAGAATTGCCGAACAGGGTGCGGTACAGATCCAAGCTACGGTAATCCTGTGGTGGTTGGTCAAGCGGTACTCCGTTGACAAGTAACTCTCCACTGAGGATATTATAGTGCACGCGCATGGATGAACCGCCACCGATGCTTGTCTCAGTGGTGAGCCAGTCGTCGGCCTTGTGGGAAACAGCACTCCAGCCGCTAGTACTGGGAACGTAAGCAGACCAGGACTGCTTGATGGCATCATCTAGAGACTTCTGCTGCATGGCAAGTTGTCTGTAACAACGATGCAGGAGTCGTGTGAAACGCATGCGTAACATTTGGATGTGGATGGGAGCCGACTCCTGGGAATCCTTGCCATGATGTGCAATGATGGAGATTTGCAGAAGAGTCGAGCAGTCAGCTGAGGACGAGAGGAGAGCTGACAAATGGTCTCCCGGTATATCGTATGTCGATCCGCAAATGTAAGAAATTTCGACGCTCTTGGACAAGAAGAATAAGCGCTGGGCATCTTCCGCAGCCGCATGAGCAGCTTCACGAAGTATTTGAACCCAGCCGAAGGCGATGCTCCGAATTTTTGCCAATAAAGGGAGGCACACTTCGCGCGTTGACTCATTCAAATTCAGGACACGAGTTGCAATGGAAGAGAAGAGACTCAAAGCTTGCGATGACTCCCAGTTCTGTTTCACACGCTCAACAGCGATGTCCAGATTGGCTAACATCTTGACTGCGCTCGATCTGCTGTGGTAGAACGCGTGAGACTCACGCAATGTGTGGTTTCCGGGCGGTCCAGCTTGGTTGATGCACTGTAAGAATACCAAACTAGTGTCAACCTTCTTGAAGTCCACCCCAGGCATGGCAAGCTGCTGAAGGACGTGAACCCATTGTAGATGATGGCCAAGCGGGATGGTCGTAAGTTCCTTGTACTCATCGAGAGACATGTTGTTGGGGCACTCGTCTTGGCTTGCGATGACTACATTGGGTGGCTCACCATCAGGAGAGCTCGCAGGGCGGAAAATATACTGCTGCAGAGATGACGTGCTCAAAGCATAGGTACAAGACTTTTGCGCTGTGTGGTCGAAAGAAAAAGATCCCATGTAAAGACCCGCGGCTTTGTCGTAATACTCGTAATGCAGGCTATTCGGAACGCAGACAGAATCGACGTTGACCTCAGGAAGCGTTTTGAAAGCGTAGTGTGATACCACCATTGGCTTGTGCTGAGAGAGAAGCCCAACACGCGTAGTTTTGGCGTTGGCACACTTGGCAGTCAGGTGAGGATCGTTAGAATCCAAAATGTAGCTTGCCTGGACCTGCGTTGCAGTTCTACTTCCATTCAGTACATCATGGAGCAGAAAGGTCTTAGCATCCCTCCACGCAGCGTACCACGCAGGAACCTTCATTTCGAAAACCACAGCGGCGCTCCGAAAATCATCCGCTGGGAGTGGCCACTCGTGTACTTTGATTCTCAGCGCATCGCGTTGCTTGGAGTACGAGCATTTCTGGCAATCGAATCTGTGATCTTGCCTAGTCTCTGGAGGATCACAGAAGTCATCGACGACGATCGTTCTATATTCACAGACAGCTCGCGAGTAGAGCCCATCAAGCCGATCGTACTCGTTCCTTGTCGATCTGTACTCCGCCTGTTTAGTGAGCTTCGATGCTTTAGCTTCCTTCAGAATCTGATCCCTGAGGTCTTGGTGTTCTCGACTGTCTTGAAAGTACCGAGTTGCGAAAGCTTGAGGGCTTTGAGTGCTGAATAAAAACGGCGAGAGGTGCGCATGGGCCTGCTTGGCACGTTTGTCCAAGTACTTCTCCAGCTCATGTAGCCTGACCATCTGATGGAGGTAAGGAAGCAGAAGATTCTGCAACGGTTCAAGAGGAACGTCTGGAGGATACTCCGCGAGAAGTGGACAATCGGCGATCGCAAGCTTGTCACAAGCTACCCAAAGCTCGAAGATGGTCAGAATCATGATGGACATGCCTTCGGGATGAACCCGGTAATGAGAACCAGCCAGCTGATAGTACTTCCTCATGTAGTTGTACAACGTATCGCATGAGCGATCACGTCCTCGGATCCAGTCGTCGATGTTTTCTGCGATCCAGGTTTCGACCAAATGCAGGTTGGCAGTGGTATAATGATACAACGGGGAGTTCCAATCGGGTAAGCCTGGAAGTGTTGATGGAGTGTGTTCGAGTAAGGAAGACGTCGGCTGGAATTCTGAAGATACTGATCTGCTACCCCGGGACCTTAAAGACGCAATATGTTCTTCTAACGCAGGAAGTGCTATGTGAGTGTCATGCTCAAAGTCGAGTCTCGCCAAGCCGGCCAGGTCCAAGTTTCTCGCATCGATGTTTTGGGCTGACTGCCATCGGCTCGCGATGACAGCAGATGCTTTCTTCAGGACAACATTGATCTCTGAGTTCAAACCATCATCGCTCGGGGTGTTAGACGAGTTTAGCTTGTGGATTCGGCGAGAAATTTTTGCATTCATTGCGTAAAGAACCTCGCTGGACATTCCAAGCTTTGTGGCCGCATCTAACAAATGGCTCATGAAGAAAGCCAAGAACCTTTTGTAGACACGTTCGGAGCCATCTGGAGCGCGTGTAATGATCAGGTGAAGAGTGACTTTGATGAGTAGCCACATGGGCGAGCGACGCCAAGGTGCAAGTGCATCTCCCCAGAATACCTCATCCCGTGTTTGTTTCGCGATTGAAGAAACCGAGACAGTCTTCCCAAGGCCTCGCAGGAAGCCAAAGAACATTTCGGTCACAAGCGCTGGGTCTGTAGTGTCGCGATACTCTTTGTGCTGTGTTCCAGCCTTTTTGGATTCGGGTTGCATCTCAGGTGTGACTTCATTGGATAGCGCGTGGAGCGTCTTCGCGATGACCTGAATGAGTTCTTGTTGCGGATGTATCTTGGTGTCCACTGCCACGGCGACGGCAGGGAAACAACGAGTTAACCTGCCCTTCGCGGCCAAGACATCAGAGTTGGTGGGTGAAAGTTCGAAGGCTTCGAAAATGAGATTGTCGCGCTTTCGAGTAATCAGCATGCCAGCATTTTGCGAGCGCACATGCACCGGTAACGTGTGTCCATCCGAAAGAGTTTCGAGAGCTTGGCAGAGAATCGCCTCGCTGGTCTCACTGATTGACTGCAAGTTCTTGATGGCGTTGATTGCATTGTCAACTGCGGTAGTTGCGGGCCCCGGGAACTTTTCGAGCGCGCTTCTGGTTGATGCGAGTAGCATGCGATCAAGACTGGTGCTCTCTTCTGCCGACTGTGGCAGATTTGGCGGCAAGAACACATGTTGGTAGACACGCCGAAGCTCAGTTGAGTCGTAGTCTGCCGCCATGTCGTGTCGAACGGCTTGATTGTCGTATTGGTGTATTGCGAAGGTGTGGAGGGTTTGTCTGGTCGAAATGTGCAAGAAGTTATCTTGTGGTAGGTCTTTGAGGTGGTTTAGCGAACAGTAAGATTTTGGGGTGAAAAGTTGTCAAGGAGGACGAGCGGGGTCGTTGCTGTTGTTGCTACTGTGAACGGCGTGCGTTTGTTGTTACACAAAGCCCGGCTAGTGAGTGATGTGAGTAGCCGGTGAGTCTACCTTAGTGAAAGAAATCCCTTCACTTGCGAACCTACAAGGCATCAGTCACTTGCCAAAGTCAATCTTTGGATAGTATCGCTGAAGACATGTTCGAGAATTTGATGGTCTTTGCATTGCGCTGTTGGCTCACTTGAGTTTAGTCATTGGTGTTAGGCTTTTCACTCGTATGTAGTCTTCAGCATGACGCATGCCCGCAGGGTCGAACGTCACAGCAATCAGCTGAGTATGCGAGCTAACTTGCCGCTGTCCGGTCACTATTTCATGGTGCGGCCCTGGAAGGACGCAAGATTTGGCATCGGCTCAGCAATAATGCAGTGACAAAGAACGGATAGATGAGGGCCCACACAAACCAGCTTCCACGATAGCAACATCAGTTGATTCATGAAATCTTAAGATATCAAGACAGCATATTACATCGGCGTTCTGAGCCACAATGTTCCCCTGTCGCGGGCGGCCGACTGCAGCGGCCCCCAGAGCCCCTTCATCCATGGTTTCGCGGACCCGAACGACTTCGTACACGTCTACGACCTTTTCCGAGTTGATGCCCCTTTCTCTTTCATTCTTCACTTATTCTAGCGTCTGAGGTTTCATCTCGTCGCGGGCTGCCGGCTGTGACCACAGCTTCTCATTTGACCGTACAAATCGCCAAAGATGTCCAGTAGGAATATGGGTTCGTAACGCGGACAAAAAGCAGCGCGAGTCCAGGCAAAGGGTTGAAGCGTGGTGCTCTCGCGAGCTCTTGATGGCAGGCTTCACGGTCGTGTCGAGGCAGACCCATGTTGAGGTATGGGAGGATCACCCCATAGCCACTAATGTAGCCCGTGAATGACAGATGCTAGTAGCCCAGAGAATCGCGCATCTTGTGCATATGTGTTATTGCCAGAGATAGGTATGTTAGCTGTTGCAAGCTGAAGTCGCAAGACATCTGGGAGATCTTGGCATCGTCTAACACCCTCTCGCAAACTTATGGTCAGCAGCCGGCTCTGCATCGACACTTCCTGAGCGACTTGGTGCTCGGCCCTATTACAGATAAGATATGGACTATCCATAGCCATGAGAAACTTCTCAACCTCATGCGACCCTAAAACACCTTAGGTTTATGCGATCAATCGATACTGTCAAATACTGCCGGCGAGCAATGTCCAGCCATAACAGACCCAGCCCACCTGTGTGATCCACCAGACAAGAGAGAACGCAGATTACGCATCCGATAGCCTTGATAGATGCCGGTAGAAGTTGTACAGTATTGAGACCCATCGCTTCATCAGAAAAGGCGCCTGAGCTACAAAACAAACCTGATTCAGGGACATTTTCAATGCAGTGCTATACCCATGGCTTGAATTGCTTGTGGTTGCACAAGCAAAGAGGTAGTCCGGCATGCAGCGCCAAGATCATCAAGGGCAAACACATCCCACCATCCCACCAGCCATAGCGGCAGATCGGTAGCACAAGCACGGAGATAGCCTCTCATAGTCCTCGCAGCGCGCCAGCTTTCAGCCTCCAAGGCACATTTGCCCGCTTCGAATTTCGGGTCTTCCAATGAGCTACTTCACCATGTCGCGAGGCTTCGCATCCTTGCCATCTTTGCGGTCTTCAGCGGCACGGCTCCAACGGGCCTGCAAATCTCTTCGCGAGACTCTCCAATGTTACATGTCGTCAATTGGATGAAGCCTTTTCGGAGGCGCTCGATCCGAGATGCGCAGTTTATCCTCGAACGAGCTGGAAACCCGACCCTCATCGCCATCTGAAGGCTCATATGCCACTGCAAAGACACGCTTCAGCGGGTGCGCATCTTGATGGCCCTGGGAAATCCCAAGAGTCACGCGAGATGGCTACGAAATCCTGAAGGCTCGTTTCCGTGCGTCAATCCCTCGTTGCACAAGTCGACCCGCAGAAGCGAGCCGCCACGCATCTTCCCACATGTATATCATCACAGTATCAGCCTTGCTCAACTCAGTCCGGACTGTCAGAACTGCGTACACGAAGGTAAGTCTCGCCCGCCGCAGGTCTCTACACCTGTCACGTCGCTCAACCTGGTCTTTGCTGCGATTGCGACTCGTTCTCGCGAAGCTCTTGTACTCCGGTAACACAACATTGCGCCTGTCAAACAGTTCCCCGGTCTCATGCAGTACCACCAAGTACACGTACTCACACCCTGTGCAACTTCGCTCTAGCCAGCGCATCAACTCCGAGTGCCCTCCCACACGCAATCTGCAATGAGGCTTGACGCTTTTCCACTTTGTTTATGATCCTATGCGACTTCGACCTCCCGATCACGGCTCAAGATATCACGCTCGCTAGGATGGGTCTATCAGGACACGCTAGTCCAGCAGCCGTACTCGGCGTGACTATCACATTCACTATTATCGCTGCCTCCGCTGTCATTTTACGTCTGTACAGCCGAATATTCATCGTTCATAGTCCTGGCAAAGATGACGCCTTCATCGTGGCTGCATCGGTTATGACAATCTGCCTCACGATCGCCCAAGGCTTCCAAGGTCCGCTTCACACACCTTTGGTATTGAGACTGCTGAAGGCGTTCTGACTTAGCACTGACAGTCAAGTATGGCATGGGTCGCCACATCGACACACTCACACCTCAAGAACTAGTCACATCTCTGAAGCCTTTCTGGGCTTCGATCGTCATATACAACCTTGGCCTGTTCCTGTGTAAATTCTCAATCCTGTTACAATACTTGCGAATCTTCCCATACCGTCTGTTTCGCATCCTGAACTTCAGCCTCATGACTTTCATCTTCGCCTGGTCATGTTGGACGGTCTTCAGCGCCATCTTTTCCTGCCGACCCGTCGAGTACTTTTGGAATAAATCAATCCCAGGTGGCAAATGCCTCAGCCAGTGGGCAGTCTGGTTCGCCAACGCCGGCGTCAACATCGTAACCGATGTCCTCGTCGCCACCCTCCCACTACCATTCCTCAACCAACTCCAGCTTCCTAAGCGTCAGCGCATCGCGCTCATGATCGTCTTCGCCCTCGGCGGCTTTACCTGCATAATCTCCATTCTCCGCTTGCAATCGCTGCTAGTCTTTCTGCAGACAACCGACATTTCATGGCACAACCCTCTCGCAGCAATCTGGTCCTCACTCGAAGTCAACATCGGAATTGTCTGCTCCTGTCTGCCAACGCTGAAAACGATGGTCTCGCGCTGGTTCCCGCGGGCCTTCAGCAGCGGCTACCTCCACGGCTCAGACAACAGCCATGAGCGACGCGAGAACAGGCGCGGCGAAGGCGAGTCCAGCGGGTCGTCCAACAAGCCGACTGACAAGTTCTCCTTCGACGCGCTGGGTCGCGCTCCTGGTGTCGAGCATGCGACGCAAAAGACAACCGTGCGCAGCGAACCTTGTGAGCGCCGAGGCCGCAACGATCCGGGATGTTGGGGACGGGGAGGCGACGACAGTCTTGAAGACATTGAGTTTGGTACGCTCACCGACAGGAGCAGAAACGGCAACCAGCGAAGCGCGAGGGAGTTGGAGGAACAGAACGGGATCCAGGTAGTGACGGTTGTGGAGCAGGAAGTTGAGAAAGGATATGGCGGAAGCAGTAGAGGTGGAGGCGGAGATGCGAGGAGTGACACGGGAAGTGAGAGAGAATTAGTGGGACGAGGGACTCGATATACTTGAGCCTTTTGCTCACCACCAATAATGCTGCCTCTCAGATTTCGAAGACCACGAAGATTTACGGAAAGCATGAAACACAGAATCTTGTATAACATTTAATGCATTTTCAATTCTCATAGTAGCCTAGTCATAATCCGTGAGAGTGATCTTCCAAACTCCTTGTTCCCTTACTCGCATGAGCGGGACATTTGATGCAAACCGAGAAGTCCGTGTGGGTATAAGTATGCTCGTCTCTGATCTCCAAACAAAAGAAAGAAAAGAAATGCGCCCGACGACGCCGCGCTAAGCAGTATGCTCGCAATCACTTTTTCGTCTTCCGCCACGGCAACATCTTCCCCGCCGTGCGCAAAGCAACATTCTATGCATTCGCACCAGTGTCAGTCTGAGCAATTTTCATCCCGTAAGCAATGTCCTTGAACCCTGGCGGAACCTGCCATCCGTGGCTGTTGCAGGCTCTGAGATAGCCATCTGCCGCCTCCATGACGCCATAGTCATAGTTCGTGTTGTGCTTAGCGTGGCCTCTGCCTTCGAGTCTCGCGAAAGGCTCGCTGGCAATCGCCATGCGGACCTGCATGAGCACGCTCTCCATGCTCATGACGCTACTCCAGCCGGAGTTTGTCAGGAGCTCCATGCACATTGCGCCGCCGATCACGATGTGGCCTCCTCCACCTTGAGTGAAAGGAAGGAAGCGCGGACGGATGACACGGATGTATGGAGGAGAGTAAGGAAAGTCGTTCCCAAAGCGAATCTCGAGAACGATGGAAGTGACGTTGGCATTTTTCATGTCTCCAACCAAAGGGAGAGGCTTGTTGTTGATGGAGAAGGTGTGGAAGGAGTGCAGCTCCACGATCCATTGGTAGACGTTTTCGATCTTCTCGGTATCGATGGTCCAACCAAGCGTCGCGAGGGAGTTATTCGCTTGCACCTTGGCAAGGGACGACAGCTCTGAGAGCAAACGCTTGGTAGTTGCAGAAGTGGCATATGTGGGCATCGGCATGACTGGAAGTGTAGAAAAGTCCAGAGAGCCAGCGATGTAGTCCGTCGCAGGTTCCGCTTTGCCTTTCCCGTTGCTGAGCTGCTGGCTTTTGGTTGACGGCATTGCTACATCTTGTGGCTCTGTTTCCGGGAACAAGATCTCGATATCTTCGACATCAATGTCGATGCTTGCACTGTCTTCATCGTCAAGTTCGATAGCCGTGGCGACAGACCTCCCCAAGCCGCCCTTGAGCTTTTTGCTGGCACTACCCACCAAGGACTGTGAGAGCCTCTTGTCGTCCTTCTCAATCTGGGGCTCTACTCTCTTGGTCTTGATAGCCGAAGCAGGAATAATGATCTCAGCGTTGTTCGTGCCTCTTGGTGTATGGCGTGGATCCTGTGGGTGGACGTGCTTCGGCCTAACCTCGATACCAGGCTTGATGTTCTCGTCTGTGGGCGCGCATTGGACTAAAAGATAGCGTGTTTGGATCCAGTCGAGCTGCGGAACGACGTAGAATGGGTTACTGCTTACAAATTCTTTCGGGGCGTTTACAATCTCGTTCAACGCCAGGGCTCCTGTGATGCGTAGCTTGCTCTTCGGCCAGAAAACAGCGCTGCCCATGCCCGAATAGCCAGTAGAAGTGCCTGCATCCCTGGCAAAGTATACGCCATGACCGTAAGCGCGACCATGGTCAGTGTTCTTGAAATGCAGTCCCTCGCGAATGATCATGTGCCAGTTCCACAACGGTGACCCGTGCCATGCAAAGATAGTAGGAAATTGGAGGCCGAGACGGTCTGTAGTCTTGCGAACCTCGGACACGAAGCGTGTCTCTTTGTCCGGAGCACCCATGGCAAAGCGGAATTGCATATAGCCATCCGCTCCGTACAAGCGTTCTTCCTTGTGGCTGGCAATGCTCTTAGGTTTGCCGCCGAGATCGTCAGAGTCTACCTGCATGATGCAAGCGCGGTTGCTCGCAATGATCCATCGAAGAAGATTTGTCACATCGCGTGGCATGCGTCCAACCCAGCTTCTGAGATCGTTTGGACGATTCTGGATAAGGTACTTCCGCATGTCATCGACGCTAGGAAGCAGATCAATCAGCTTGCAGATGGACTGACACTTTCCGCTGTAATCGAGTTCGTCGAAATCTTGACAGTAAGGCAAGAAAGTTGCGTCACACCACTTGGCTGTCGAGTTTGAAGTATCGACTGTCGTTACTGGTCGCTGTGTCATTTTTTTATATTCTGCGATGATGTTTGAGGTGAGTGATACAGACACAGGCTCGTCAACAGATATTGTTGGGTAGTAACTCGTATCAGAGACCCGG
Source organism: Pseudopyrenochaeta terrestris (assembly GCA_022813475.1). Lineage (NCBI taxonomy): Eukaryota > Fungi > Ascomycota > Dothideomycetes > Pleosporales > Pseudopyrenochaetaceae > Pseudopyrenochaeta > Pseudopyrenochaeta terrestris. Next base: position 1,097,272 of record JAKLMJ010000005.1, on the reverse strand, counting down.
CAGTGTAGCTCCTCTCTATCAGCCTCGGAGCTCTCTGGGCCCCAGCGAATGACAAGCCACTGTCCTCTAGCAACGGGGCAGCCACCGTTAGGTTTTTCGAAGAAGATGATCTCACGGCGGACTCGGTCGAAGCCAATCTTATAAGGCACACGATCCGTCGTTGATGACTTGATTTGCTGATCGTGAACGGGAGTGTCGTAACCAGTCCATGCTTTCGGGGGCTCCTGCCACGCCCGAGGAGGGCACATGAGGTTCAAACCATCCGGGAAATCTTTCAGCTTGGTCGACCTCGCACTGCTGTAGCAAAACGAGACTAGCAGATCGACCACGTGTGGCTGTGTAAGAATTTCGTGCTCAATGCTTGGGCCAAAGCCTAGAGACATGTACTGGAACAAGCAAAGAGGACGCTCACAGACATAAGGCTTGATAGCTTGCAGCTCACCGTCAAGCTTGCGATGGCACACCATGCAGAACTCAGTGCAGCGAACAAAGTGACGTAGGGCAAACTGCATGGCGAGCGTCGGGAAAGAATACTGTGTAACGTTCCGCTCGCGATACTGGTCGCCCCGCATGATGTTTGGGAGTGTCTTGTTGTCCTTCTCTGGCTCATAGTATTCATCCGGGACGGCGTCAGGATCACCAGTGGAGCTTGCCTTTTGTACATCATGGTACCAAGCTTCGGCGCCACTCCAGTCCATTCCAGTGCTACGGAAGCGGAGGATTGGCACAAGGTTCTCTTCGAGCAACCTGGAAAGCGGCTTTGAGATGAACGTGTCGTGGACAAATCTCTCTTCCAGATCCTCGTCTTTTCCGTCGTCACCGAAACTCTCCTGTCCGCTTGTGTGATCTTTCCGGGCTTTAGTGAAGGCTCCGATGGCTTGCTGGAGGGTAGGCTTGTAGCAGTTGCCTGCAAAGACTCGCATGCCAATATTTGGTTTCAGGCGAAGGCCATCGTATGCCTGCAGCTGCTCGTTGGTCTTGTACCCGTTCGGGTATTGGATCACAAGGATGAAGTACTCGGATGGGTCAACTTTCCATGCCTGCATGGCTTCCTCAGAAATACCAAGCTTTGACATACGGATGGAAATTGTGACGAACGAGCTGCAGCCCTCGAGCAGGTTGCCAAGGTGGCCAACCCTGAACCCAGCTTCTTTCGCAGCACGAAGATCGGATCGCACGCGATCTCTGAACGGTTTGTCGCCTTTCGTAGCTGCTGTCACTTGAGGTGTTGCTGGCAAATGCATAGTTGCAGCAGTAGGAACCGGGTCACCAAAGGAGAAGGATTCGTCATCGTCGCCGTAGATATCATCTGCATCTCCGTCTTCATCGTATTGTTCTTCGTCTTCAGAGATCGATTCCTCCATCATGTGGTCGCCATCTGAGTCTGGGGAGAGAGCAGAGAGGCACGCTACAACGAGATTGATCAACTCGAAGATAGTCTTTCGGCCTTTGTTGCGAATGTCTTGTAATGCCTGTGCGACTGCGCGCGGTGCGTCTTCACCGGCAAACAACATGTAGTCATGCGACGATGGGTATTCAGAGACATCTGTCACCATTGCAGTGACGTTGACGTTGACAGGAAGCGTCGTTGCTGAAGGTGCGGCGGTAAACTCAAACTCGAATTGGCCGTCATCGTCACCGGCTCGGACATTCAGAACACCAGCAGGAAGACATTCCCCTTGTGCCTTTTGCAGATCGGCAATGAACTGCCTGCGAGGCATCGTGGCGAAGCGCCGGGAATAGAAAGGAAAGGAAGATACGCGGTGACAGTGCGTTTGTCAGTGTGCTTTGTTGTCGTGATTGTAACAGTTCTTCTGACAGCGTTGGAAGAAGTAGGACAGACCCGTTTGGTGGTGTTTAGTGTAGGATTTAAATGCAGCACAGGCCCGCTCGAGAATGAATAGTGGTTGGTGCAAACAAGCGATCATGTGAAAGCCGCCGCAACAGAGTGCTGCAGCCGATTGGCGCGGCGCGAGCGAATGTCGAAAGTGACTGTCGTATGGGTGATCGAATTCAAGGAACAGCAGCGATTGTAGGGAGAGCGACGTCCGCCTCAGTCATCCAGGTGAGAAGGCGAGACGTGAGCAGTGAAGAGAATGGTCTGTATGGGAAATAGATGCTACACCGCGGTGGTGTGGCGTAGGAAGAGAGATGTACATGCTCGCTGCACCTCACAGGCAGCCAACACGGCCGCAGCTCTTGCTTGCTCGTTTGCACTCACTTCGTGCGGCAAGGGAGAGAGGTCAGGCAGCAGCGTCCACTCAGAGCTGCCGCCTGTCGCCTTGCGCCTATAACCATCACTTTAAGCTTTGGCGGGGGTGGGGCCAAATCACCAATTGAGGGACAGGCGCAATTAACCTTCGCTTTGGAGCATTGCGGCTATCGTCCTTCTTGTACACTTGACTATACACACTATCTCTTAACCCTCTTTTCATTGGCGTCTGTTGCATTAGCACTGCTTTGCTGCGAGCCTTCCGTGACCATGGCCGTGACGAACACTACAACTGGTCCTCGCTCCACGCCCAAGTCCGCCCACGTATCCGACCAACTAGTCCAGCCCTTCCTACAGCCAGACTTCGATCCCGCGATCTACCTGAACTCTACACTTCCATCTTTGTCCCTGTCGAACACACGGCCAACCAATGGCAGCTCTGTGCCTTTACCAGAACTGTCCATCCAGACCCAGGCCTTACTCTCGCAGCTGAACGCCCAGACGGCTCGCCTCTCCAACTCTCTCACCCAGCTCACGGATGAGATCATTCGCAGCGGCGGCCGGCTTGCATATGAGGTAGAAGTACTAAGAGGCGAGACGACTGGTCTCACTGACTCACTGGACAATGGGTTGAAGAAGGACATCGAGCTGCTGGCTCCGCCCAAGCCAGCGAGCGAGGAAGCCGTACAGACAGCCGCATCCGCGGCGGGCACTGCTACGACTGAGCCCGAATACCTTCAGAACCTGCGCACACTTTCCACGCTCCGCGCTCGTCTGGACAGCGTGATTCAAGTCTTCGGCGCAGCCACTGCCTGGCCAGTTGCACCCTCAGAAGTAGCCAGCGGAGCGAGTAGCTTCATCTCTGTGTCCGGGCCCGAGGCAAATGAGGAAAATCGCAACCGTGAAGCAAAAGCAAAGGAATACACGGACAATCTGCGCGCGGAAGTAAACACTCTGCTCGCTAGCAATGATGTTGCAGGTCTCGAGGCAGCGGCAGAACGCGTGGAAGAGCTGAGGTCGCTGGCGGAGGTATGGAAAGGTACGGCGGAGGAGAAAGCGCGGAATAAGTTTGTTGAGAGCTTGGTAAAGACTATGGAAGATCGGCAGAAGGCAATGGGGAGGAAAACAGAAGTGAGACGGCAGCCGGAGCGAGCTGTGGACATGAGGTACGGAGATCTGGACGCGAAGGGCGCAGAAGGAGGCTATGGGTTCTTGCAGAATCTGCGGAACCTGAAGGATGGCATGTATCTTGACTGAGATTGTTGGCACTGGTTTGCATCTCTGCGGTATCTCGATGTTGGTGGCACTGCAGGTGATTTTGAAAAAAGTCTTCCCTGCCGTAGCATTACCTGTTGTGGCGTTACGACGTCTTGTGTGCGGCCACAACTCATGCCCCATTAGCGAAGTGGATTGACAGCATCATGTACTGGTGACTTCGTCGCTGTACAGCGCAAGCACAGCGAACTCACTAACCGTTCGATCGCGAAATGGTGAGAATTAAGCTCCATTCAATGGATTTCACAGACTTGCAAAGCACAAAAGCTGGGTAAGTTCCTCATCGCACTGATCTCTCGGGACGAAAGAAAGAAAGAGAGAGTGAAATGACGTGGACACACGACATGCTCACCTCGAATGGCCTCGTCGTCTATGCAGCTATGAATCTCATCGTCTCGTGAATTGTTTCTCCTAGTCGATTTCTCCCAATGACCATCACTCCATAGTCTACTGTCACCGAAAGGTACCGGAGCTCATACCTACAGTAGCCGAATCCTCTCAGTCAATTCCTCGCAATCTCTACTTGCCTCGTTATTCACTGCCATCGAGCAGGGTTAAAGACACACCCCAATGGCTCGAATCTTCGAACATCCCCTCCAGCCAATCAAAACCCAATATCAACACGAACTATCACAACCACAACAAGAACCAACAACTTCAACAACAGAAGCAAAGCCACAATGCACTTCACACCCATCCTCACAGTCCTGACCTGCCTCGCCTCCGCCGCCCAAGCCGCAGAGTGGAACGACCAGCTCAAAGTATGGGATGTTGGCCTTGTGCCGGACGAGCCAGGTCACCCCGGTACTCCCGCTCTCTACTTACCCTTCAACTGCGGCGGGATCCCACAGGGGGGCTATGTGTGCGGCTCATTTGTCTCCGGGGACAACATCGTCGCTTTACGCGCGATTTACATTTGCGTCAACGGCCAATTCATCCGGAACGAGGTCTGCAATGACGGACTAGAACAATTTCGGTGCGTGAAGAACAGTAGGCGCCCGCACCACAGGTTCTACCCGGCTGTGGATGGAGAAAAGATTGTTTGTCGGATCAAGAGCGATGTTGATAAGCCTTGAGGATGCGGATTTGTCATGATATTCTTCTCTTTTTCTCTTCTCTCGGGGTCACAAAGGTCATCCTTTTGAAAGCGATCGAGTCTTGTCTTGCTTTTGTTCACGGGCTGAGTGGTTTTGGCACAAGGAATCATTGTTGCGAGGACTTCCTTTTCTGTGTGACTGCCTCGACAACTGCTCTGTGGGAACATGCAGTAATAGAGCTTTCTGTTATGACGCGTTCTCCACTATCGAAATAGGAGTCCGTCCTATGGGCAAAAATGACACACAGGGTCACCAAAAACATTTATTGCATGGCGTCCCTTCCAGGCTACCTGAGCTGTAATTCCTCTTATTGTGACTATGACTTCTCGTTCAGCTACGCGAACATGTTGCAGCTCCATGATGCATGTTGCGGGTTTCCCTTTAAATTGCCCATGACGAGTCACGACAGTGAATGCCTTTCGATTTGTCGTAGACCTCGAGTTTGAATGCCAGTCCTGTCCTCGCGCGTAGAGAATGACCATGAGCAGCATTGAATCGATACAATCATACATGTACTGGCAATTGCTCACTATCCGAGTTGTGCCATCGTTCACCAGAGGTCAACTAGCAAAGGCTTTACTGACCCGTACTGTCCCCACCTTCGACTATTTGCCCTAGTCAGCCAGAGATTGGATATCATTGCAAAATATCAAAGTCAGCACACAAGTACAACCTATCACAACATCAACAGACACACGATGCAGTTCAAATCTACTCTCAACATCCTCACCACTCTCACCTGCCTCATCTCCGCTACTCTAGCCGCTGAATTCAACGACAAACTCAAAGTGTTAGACATCGGCCAAGTCCCGAGCGAGCCAGGCCAACCCGACGTACCCGCAATCCGTCCATGCACATGCGGCGGAATTCCTAATGGCGGCTGGGCATGTGGCTCTTTCGTCGACGCCGGGGTCAATGCGATGCGTGTGATCTATCAGTGTGATCACGGCGAGCTGGTCAAACAGCAGGTCTGCAAGGAGTCGACGGGCGCCAATCGGTGCGTCAAGAATAGCAGGCACAATCACATGAAGTTTCAATTTTTCGAGCCGGAGGATACGATTGTTTGTGAAGCGGAGAGTCTTGTTGAGAAGCCTTGAGTCTTTGATCATTTTTCTTTTATTCTTTTGAAGCTGCTGGTGCTTTTCTTGGTTTCTTAGGAGCGGAGCGTTCATTGAGAGTGTGGGCGAGAAATGGTCGTAATGTGACTTGCGGCCGAAGTCACTGTGTGCCTCGATGGTATGATGTATTACTCCCTGCTGCGTTCTTATCTTCTTAGATAGTAGTCCTCCGAACGATAATGACAAAGACAGTCGCCAGAAAACTCTTCCTCCATTTGTAGCCCTTCTCCGAGGTCCTAGAGCTGTAGCTTTTGGACAGTGGTTCCTGTTCACTAGTCCAGCCATGTGAACGCTTTGCGTAATGCCAGATTTTCCTTTGGGTCTTCAATAACAACAGTGAACGCTTTTCGATCGTATTACATGGGATCTGAACTTTACAGGCCGACACTGCGGCACTAGTCTGTAATGAACTAGCATGGGCAACCTCAGTACGGATCGCCCGCAGTCAATTGCCCCCGACTGGGATTGCACCGTCGTTCACCATCAATCACAGGGTTTTGTTGTATCCACGATGGCCATCGTTCTTAAATCATACCTGTTTGCACGAACCATCACAATCACCACAACAAAACCACCAACAATAAACTAACATCAAAAGCCACCATGCAGCTCAAACCCACTCTCACAGCCCTCATCTCCATCGTCGCCACCAACGTCTCAGCCGCCACCTGGAACGATCATCTACAGCTCTGGGACATCGGCCATGTGAAAAGCGACCCCTACCACCCCAACTCCCCTGCCTTCGAGGCGGGCGACTGTGGCGAGGTTCCGGAAGAAGGCTGGGCCTGCGGCTCTTATGAGTCGAAGGGAGTCGTCGCTCTGCGTGCAATCTACCAGTGTTTCGAAGGACAGCTTGGCCTAGATCAGGTGTGCAACGAGCCGTGGATTGGGAACTGGGGGTCGCGATATAATCGATGCGTTAAGAACCAGAGGGACAAAGATGAGCCGCCGCTTATGCCGGGCATGCCCGCCGACATGGCTGTTTGCGTTGAGAAGAGTGTTGCTGAGAGCGGTTGAGGAGTTTCTTCGGTTTGAAGTTTGCCATCTTTAACTGCTCCGGTTGTTGCTATTGTTTTCCTTTCCACTGAGCATTTTTGGGCAGAGGTCGCTGCCAGAGTATACTTCTATAATTCGGGTCGGTTTGAGGCGAGAGATGATGCATGCTTCGTGTTTTGACTTGGTCCTTGCTCTGCAATCTTGCCATGTATTAGTAGCATTCAATAGATTGATACCGCACCTGGAGAAGACCTCACAGTCAATGCCATCCTCCGAGTTTCACCACTATTCACTATCGATGACGAACATCCCTGAGCACTAACAATGACCTTGAACGTCGGCCAACTTAAAAACCAAGCCACAAATCTATTATCATCACAGCATTACCAAGGTCACCACAAAAGACATCACCACAAAAGACATCACCAAACATATCCATACCCATACCCACAAAACAACAACAGCCAGCCAAAGCCGACATGCAACTCACCCCTACCCTCACCCCTACCCTCATTATCATCCTCCTCTCACTCGCCTTCGCCATCATACCCACCGCCCTCGCCGCAACCTGGAACTCCCACCTCGAACTCTTCGACCTCGGCCTTCTCCCCAGCGATCCAGACCACCCCGACACCAGCGAGCTTCACATCAGCGGCTGTGGCGACATCCCATTCGGCGGTTATGGCTGCGGCTCCTTCGAATCCGACGGGGTCGTCGCTCTGCGTGCGATATACAGGTGTGTGCTTGGAGACAAGTTGATCAGGGTGGACCTGTGCGACGAGAAAACGGCTTTTAATCGCTGCGTGAAGAACCAGAGGCACGGCGGGCAGAAGATTTTCGATTACGATTCAACTGAGAAGGTTGTTTGCGCTGAGAAGAGGGTCGTTGATGGCGATTAATGATTTTTTTGGTCTTTTTCTGTTGAGTCTTTGGTCTCTGCGCTTTGCGCTTGAGGATTGCGATTGCTTTTTTTGCCTTTCCTTCTTGTGTGGATTTTGCCAAGGTGGTGAATCGTGCTTCAATGCTTCGGCCGCTAGGTCTTTGTTGCGTTCTTCCCTACATAAACAGGAGTCTCAAGGACAAAATGACAAACAGTGTCACCAAAAACCTACTGTTCTGCGCTGCGAAATGTCCAGAAAGCAATACATGTATGCCGAAGGTGCAAACGACATGCTGAAACGTCATTACTTTCATTACTCAGTTGAAGTTGAATCAAAATCCACCTGAGGCGGTCTATAACCGGGTGCTACCAATTACTGGCAAGCATGTGTACAAAGACCCTCCTCTACAAACAACAAAAGCGCAATCCTCCTAGTATCCCTGAATGCTGCTCTCGTTCTTCTTAAGCGAGAAGCTGTAAGTAGCCTCAAGTACATACGGCGCATCACCAGGGCCGTAAATGTTGCGCTTCTCGCGCTGCCACTCAGGCTGGTTGATAGCATCAATCCAGTCCTCGACCTCCATGACAATGCAGCCGTTCTGCTGAACAGTGCGAGGGCGCGAGGTGTCGTTGTGCAGACCCTGAGTTTCCTTGAGAGTGAGGGTACCGTTCTGGCCGCCGCAAGAGTAGACCTGGAAGGCCTCCTGCTCGGAGTAGATGTCTATCTGGATGCCAGACCAGTCGCTGGAGAGGGTGGCGACGGGAGCGGCGTGCCAGTCGTAAGGTCCGTTCTGGGCGCGGTTGACGAGGTAGCAGGTGTCGTAGCCGGTGCAGTTAGTGCCGCAGTTGCCAAGGAGGTCCGGGGAAGTGAAGTTGGCGCCGATTTGCTTGGGAGAGGACCAGAAGTCGTTGACATCGTACTTCTGGTTGGGGAGGATGGTGCCGTTGGGGATCAGGATGCCGTCGGTGGCAATGCGCTGACCAGAGTAGGGCAGGTGCAAGGTGTGATTGAGAGCGAGAGGCGTCTCAGGGTTCTGGAAACCATCCAAGTTCCAGTAGGTGTGAGAAGAGAGCATGATGGGAGTCTTGTGGGTTGTGGAAAGGGCGGACATGTGGATGTGCCACTCGTGCGGAGTCATGGTGTAGGTAACGTAGGAAATGACCTGGCCAGGGAAGCCCTCCTCACCAGCATCGTCGACGAGAGAGAAGGTGATGCTGTCAGGAGTGTGGGCGACCACAGTCCAGTTGCGCCAGTCCCAACCATTGGCTGTTGCACATGTTAGTATTTGTAACGAAAGCTTTTCAGGGTTGCCCATGAGGATAGTACTTACAACCACCGTGCAGAGTGTTCAGACCGCCATGCTCGTTGGCATCAATGTGGTACTCCTCGCCATCAATCTCGAAAGTAGAGTTCTTGATTCTGTTGGCATAACGTCCAGGCACACCGCCCAAGTGAGGGTGTTGCTTGTCGATCTCATAGTAGCTGGCGTTGTCGAAGCCAAGCACAATGTCACGCTCTACGCCGTGGATGTCCTCAATGAACAAGTTGCTGATAGAAGCTCCGTACGGGATGAAGTTGGCGCGGATGCCCTCGCTCGAGATCTCGTACTTGCCGTTCTTGTCAGGGCCGGTGCCGTTGCCGGCGGGCTGAGACTGAGCGAGAGCGAGCAGAGGCAGAGCCGCAAGAGTGGCCAGGCGGGTGAACATGTTGGCGAAGGTGAGACGGGAGGTGTATGTTCTTGAGAGGGTGTTGTTGGTGTTGTGGTGGGTGTTGACAGACTCGCACAGTCCCAAGAAATTTATGCGATCAGCGCTGCGAACTGCGAACTGCGACAGATGAGCGCAAGGGTGGAAAAAAGTGATGGACACTGCGCTCGCTTTAAGGCGGATGCAGGCCAATGCGTGCCTTCACTCGAAGGATTCCTCCACATGACCATGAGCAACGCCCGGAAGAAGTGCTTTCACTGGCGCAGGCCGCCGCGAGCGTTGGTCTGCGCCGTCGGACGCGATGATTCCCCTCATCTTGGCCCATGCGATCGTCAGGTACGGCAGCCGTGCTGTGCGTGACGTAACGCTATACCGCATCTTGCATATTGGCCCATCTCGCTTGCGGAGTCGGCGCAAGGGCAATCTCGGTGTGCAAGGAGTCGCCATGTATGCCTTTGTATACGGGCTGATCATTGATAGCACTGTGAAACATCTCCTTCAAGCACACACACATTGTCTCTCGCAAGATCCCCATCTCCCAGCTGAATCCTGATCGGACACCGGCAAAGCTCAAGCTCCATCTCTTCGCAGGAAGCTCCAGCTTTGCAGCTGACGTTGAAAGCTTGCCCGCCACACTCGGCTCCACTTCTTCTCCGCAGTGCAAAGACCTGGGGAGAGGCTGGGGAAAATCACGGTCAGGGTGTCTTCCGGCTGTTCTCTAGCCGGGTAATGTCACTCGTGAGAAATTATGCGGATGCTGCTAGCGAGAATGAGATATCCAGGCGTGGGCATTTCCATCAATGGGACGAAGTGCTCCAGCAGCCATCTCGCCTAACAGACTTCGGTATATTGTGGTTGTCGTACAGGACCCGCAGGAGCAATTCGAGCCAATGGACTCGAGACATCATTTTGCACGAATCTCCCAATCGGAGCATCGCATGCATGATGCACTTTCCAAAACTCGGGCATGTCTGCACCAAAGCACAGGACATACCAAGCTTTACCACGTTGTGTAACAGCAAACACTATCGCAGAGACCGTTGGTGGGTACATATCCCCCACGTGTTCCGACAACCAAGCTTCTGGTTCTGTGATCATCGGGTACCATTGTATGCACTAGTGAGATCGTCCGTACGAGTTATGTGCACATGATCTCGACTGTCGGTCCTATTTGCCCTTCTAAAGCTCCAATGCTTCGCCTCGTCTCCCATTAAAGCTTGTGAACGCTGCTGTTGCGACTCCACCTTCTGAATGTCTTTCCAAAGAAGTAAAACACGACACCGAACAGGCACCAAAGCGTGACCAGGCTCATGTTCGTCATGATGGGCGGCACGAAACCGGCCTTCTCTACCCACTCGGTGATGAACTCAGAGAAACCGTATCCCCACACGTTCTTGTTGACCGTGATAGCAACCATCAATGGACCAGCCACAGGCTTGTAGGAGTCGACTGCGTAAGTAGTGAGCATACCGGGCAGAGCGGCGACTTGGATTCCTGCACAAGTGTAGCCGACGATCACGATGGGTTGCCACGACCATTTGTTCTCGTAGCCGAAAGCGACGATGAAGTTGCCGAGCATCATGATGAGCACGTAGGGAACTAGTGTGATTTGGTCAGCAAGGGATATAAACGGGTTTGCGGGACAGACTTACTCATAGCAGGCAACCTCATCTCCGGCTCACGAATGCCACCATTCCTCCTCGTCGCTCTTGCACTCACCCAATCACTCAGTGGTCCGGCAGTCGCAAGTCCAATGAGCGCGCCAACAAGAATCGCAAAGTTCATGAACCCGATGCTTTGGCTGTTGAAATTGTACGGTGGTGCGGCGAAGTTCTGACTCTGCGTCAGGTTGATCGTCAAAAAAGAGCTGCAAGACCAGGAAACAACGAAAGCTGCAAATTCGACAATGGGGAATGCGAACAGCTTCCATGGGACCCAAAGGTCGAGGAAAATTGCCTTGAACGGGTGGGCGTTGGCTTGGAAGACCTTCCACTGCTGCTTGCTTGGAGTGCCTTTGCCGAGATGAGGGTCACGGTCGGCGGTAGCTTGGTGACTGAGGTCGGGCATGGTACCGTGAGTTGGAACATGGGTGATCTCGCCGCCTAATTTTTCGGGATCTCTGTTGCTCGGATCGGAGGTGCTAATGTGCTCGCCTGAGACTGCTGGTGAGGTCTTCTTCTCGCTGGCAATGTTCTGGATCATCTCGCCAGGGTGAGGGCGGTGCCCTGTAGCAAGACTGTTAGTATGAGGATATGATGGATTACATAGTGATGACAACGTACACTTCGTCTCCGGGAACATGAAAACGACCATCAAAAGAGAAGCGGCGAGGAGTCCAGTGTTGAACCACCAGAAGTTGCGCCATCCAACGTGGAGAGCCATGGAGCCTGAAATGATGGGTCCGACCATCAAGCTGCCCATGTAGAACACCCAGTACAACGTATTCCAGAAGCCTCGATCGTGCAAAAAGTAGATATCCGCAATCACAGCTGGCTGGATGGTCTCTGCAGGACCAGCTCCAATGCCATTGAGTACACAAGCGCCCATGAATGAACCATATGTCATGGCCTTCGCTCTCCAGATCGAGGACACCAGGCAGACGATTTGAGAGAAGATAAGTACCGGCCTTCTTCCGAAAGAAGAGCTGATGGGCACCCAAATGAAGTTGCTGAAGCCGAGGACTAGAATCGCTACGCCTGTGAATTTAATGACATCTGTGAGGTTGGAATCGAATGCCTTGATCAGATCTGGGAACATAGGCGCGAGCGCAAGCGGGCCCAGACCTTGCGAAAAGGAGACACTGTCACGCGATGTGAGCCATGTGTTCATCCATATATATGTTCCTTCATTCGCTCTTACCTGGTGCTTGCAGCAATGCAGCATGTCTTCCAGAAGGTAGACCAGTTGAGCGGATCGTGTGGGTCCGCGGATGGCTGTGGGACCAGGACTCCTGATCCGCTCTTGACAAAGTGGTGAGAGCCGACATCTGTCATGATCTCTGTGCCAGGCAAAATCTCGGTGTGGAGCTCTTCCTCCAGCTGGTGGAGCTCCTGGTAATAGTCAGCGAGAGAGTCGTAGCCGGATCGGCATGTGACTTGCCCTTTCATCGTAGTTCATCTCCATGATGAAGATTCGCGGGGTGTCGAACCTCCAGCAAAGACGACAGGAATGTGATGAGAGAAATCGTCCTTTGGGAGTAGAAGGCACGAACCCGAGCGTCCGGAAGATGTGCGCTCAAGTTTGGGAAGAGAGATGAAGGCGAGCCAGGGGCAGCAGTCCTTTAGCCTGCTCCCAGCACAGGATGAGGCTCTATTTAACATCGCGCCAGATAGTGCATCCGACGTGCACCGACAGACTTCACCCCAGTCTGCTAGCCCCATGGGGTCTGGAGCATGGAGCACGCGTGGCAAGCACATTGGACGATCGCCGGTTCACCCTCCGCACGCGAGTGCTGCTCGAAAAGTAGCGTCTGCTAGGCCATCTTCGGTAGATGAGGTGCGACGGTCTGCGTGCGGAGAAAAGACCTGGAACATGCCGCGCCTGTCAGAGGTAAGCCTATCGTATCGCTTTGCGCTTTTCAAGGTGAGCTACCAGCCGCCATGTGACTATCCCTGGCCCGCGTCTCGTGTAGGGCTGCGGCGTAGAGGGTATAATCTCCACTGCTTGCAAGTGATCGGGCAGACGCGTCTGCGTCTTTGATTGCGTGCAGATGCATCATATAAGACCGCCTGGAGCGTCTCATTGACTTATGTTTTGCTGCGCTTCTTCGGCGGTCTGGAGAAGATCATTGTACGACATTCTAGAGCTTGCGGCAGATAATGGAGCTGCAGATGCCGGTTAGATCAGAGTTGCGGGATGGCGGTTTGAGGAGTCTGTCAAGCTTTGCCGCGCCGTCCTGCTCGTGGGGAATCGTGGGGAGAAGCCTTGGTCTTCGGCAGTTTCTCACTTCACGCCCGAGGCTATGTATCTTCCTTTTGCAATCCAGAAGACGCCATATTTGACGGCAAGGAATATCGGGAGTCGTGTACGGTATATGGAGCATGTAGATTTGGTTCCTGGGAGGTGATGCGCGCAGCTGGAGCCATAGACAGCATCATCCATCTCCTTGGCGTTTGACATAACGGTCCGGTCAGAGATCAGTAGTATTTGGTCGATGGACTAGGAATATGCTACTGTATCCAGCCGTGGAGGCCAAAGCTGGTCATTTCAAAGGCCAGTCCTGTCTAAAAAACCACTGCCGCCGTGTCTTGCGTGGGCACACTACTTCAAAGTTTTAAGCGAATCTACCTTGATAGTGTCCATCTGTACAGTGCAACAATTTACTGCAGAAATGATCATTGGAGAGTTACAGTCTTCGAGACAGGTATCTGCCCATCACTGATGGCTCACGCATCGCTCATTGCCACGAAATAACGCTCCCGAATCCCTCAAGATCCTAAGACCACGGAGCATACAATCAAGATCCCTCTTTCCCCTCCCGGTTTGTCTCGTCCATAACAAACGGCCAGGTAAGATGCTGATATAGGTATGACGATGAGGTAGCACCGCTAGGTTTGCTGCCGTTATCCTGTAATTGTGGACTTCGTTGATGGCGGATATCGCCACGATACCAGTAGCAAACGTAAGCCTTTGCGCCGATGACGATTCCCATTAATCAGCAGTACGGTGGCTATGTTCCTTCGTCATTGACCATACTGTCAGACTATGATGACGCCGGACACCAAGCTGATGGGAGATGTTGCAAGGCGCAGTCGATGAACAGTGGTCTGTGACATGGCGCAAATTTGGGTCTCATGCTCAGAGCCTTTGTGAGAGTGCTTGGAACGTCAGTTCTTTCCGCAAAGATGTTTGCCAACCATGCATGGGTCAAGTGTTGCTCATCGTCGTACCACAAATACACAAGCGCCGCGAAATCCTGATATAGCAAAGTGTGTCTCTGAGCGCATATCGATGCCACTTCGCTCCGGTCTCTGGAGACTGTCAATAACCGACGATGGGAGATATTGACTCTTCATGGACCGACGCGAAGGCGGTGCTCCTGCAATCGATCTCGCCTCCTGTTTATCACTATTGACGAATGTGTCGAACAATGTCAGCAGTAAACATAGAAATCATTATCGATGATGGCGTCCGCAGTATGGCGATCTAGTGAATACTTTCCTTCCTCGTTGACTGCAGTGATGCTGCAAGTTATATACTCACAGACAACATGGCGCACTTTTTCTTTCTTGAGCCAAACAACCAACCACTCTGCAGCATCTACGAAACCGGAAGACCATCATAGCTTATCAAACATCTATCGACTAGGTCTCGACATGCCTTCTCGTAAGAAGAGCGCAGGAACAAGTTCTTCACACCGACGCAATTCCCCTAGCCCTTTCGCCACACAACGAGCCAGCAGTTCGATAAACCCAAATGGTCCTCCTTCAGGAACAAGATCTCTTCACCCATCCAGTCTCTACAGAATTGCCGCCGAACGACGAGCCGGTGACCGAGTCGTCGAAAGAAACCCCTATGGTGTTGTCTCAGGGATTGGTCCCGGCCAAAATCCTCGCCACAGAAGCGACGGTCGACGACGGGGTAACACTTGGTATCAATCGGGCGTAGACCAGACTGCCTTTGACGAGACATCCGACTTCCCGTCGACCGGAAATGGCCGCAGAGACGGCGGTGACTTTGGCCGCTTGTATGCTCCACATGGCCATGGCTATCAGTACAGTGCCGATTATGCCGGAGAAGCTACCACGGACCCAGACTATATGCGCGGCCAACTGGGCTCAACGACGGGCACAGGGTTCGGTGAGCTTGTCCCAGGAATCGACGGCGACAGCGGATACGGATATCGACCCATGGGCTCGCAATTTGCACTTGCAGGATGGGAAGATGGTCGAGGACCCCACATACCTGGTAGAGGAGGATTTGTTCACCGAGACGAAGCCCGTGCAGATAAGTCCCACGACTGGGGATACGTAAATGGTGTCGTTTATGGCGATTTACCCCAACCTCGAGGATATGATGTCCGGGAGCAGACCCACATGCGAGATCAGTTGAATTGGGGTGAGGATGGTGGAGCCTTGCACTGGCAGCTAGCTTTTGAGAATGAGGACGAGCGCGGAGGAGAGTGGTAAGATTTCCTTGAGGAGCGGCGACAGGTTGCACTTCGCAGATCAATAATGTCTATGTCTGGTTTGTGGGAAGGTTTTGCATGCGTGATCAAGATGTCAGCATTAGGGCGGTGCACGGCCGATGAAGCCCTATTTGATTCAATCAGTATAGTTATGCATACCATGTTTAACGAACCTTTCGTAAGCCTTTCTTTGAGTCAGTCCGCGTATAGATCGAAAGGCAATGCTCAAAGCAGATCACTTGCTGGATCGCTCGTGTGGACACAATCCAATCAGAGCCGCTCCAAGATGTAGGCTACACTTATGACTGTTTGTTGTTGTCATGGCTGGTCTCCAAGCTCGAGCCGGCTTTGCCCTTGTTCACATGAAGGCGCAGCGGGAGTCCCATGTTTAGATTCCGAGGACAAATCCTCGCTCACCCACGACTTGACATATCGCGACCCAAGGGTTTCAATCAAAACCCTGCGCAACTCAGCACCCTCTGTCAACCCAGTGCCAGCACCTCAACAAGATGGTAAGCTGCACCTCTTCAGTCCCTGATTCGTCGCCTGCTAATGCGCAATAGCCCAAACGCAAGCGAAGCGAGAGCATTTCCAGCCAGCAGGGCTCGCACGGTGATACGACAGCCGCTGCCACGACGATCACTCCCACAACAGCCGCCATCGCGCCTTCGCGCCCTTTGACGTACATGAAGCTTCCACAGGAGGTCAAGAACATGGTTCACGACTACCTGCTGGCGGATGCACTGGACGAGGATGGTTCCGCTATCGAGTTCTTTGATCGTGTGGTGTACAAGCAAGTCGAAGGTGGCGGCCGTGCCGAGAAGACAACGATTTATGTCTTCTTGGCCTATACCGATGCTCTCAAGCAGTTCGCAGAACAGAACCCGAACAACATCGAAGCAAAAGACGTGTGCGACAATGCATTGCTCCACGAGGATGAATTCCTCTGCCGTCACAACTTTGTCAGGCTTGCACCGCGATTGTTCGATAGGCTGAAAACTTCTCCGAAGAGGAAATACTTCGAAGATCGGCGCTCAGAAGGTTGTTAGGGGAGCATTTTAGTACAAGTCGAAGTTTACAGAGCCAAACGCATACTATGGAGGTGGGGTTTGCGCATACGTCAAAGGCCGGGGTCTGTTAAGACGATCAAACGACCCAGGAAACCACGAAGCCTCGTGCTGAGTACGATGTAGGAATGCCACTGTGGCTATTAGTGACAGATAGTTCTCAAGCATGCAGTCTCAGGCGCTCGTATCGTTTACTCGGAGGGCAAGAGCGCCTCTCCTAAGCCGCATGCCTCGACAATGGAGCCAAACATGCTGGAAAGCACAGCTGCCACTCGGAAAATAAGAGGGACTCTCCTGGCCAGCATGCCTGTAGGGCGAGTCTAAGCATAATGATACGAACGAAGTTCGCTCCGAGAGCAGAAGGAATTCCCATAGGCCGCACGCCTGTAGCAAGATTCCAAGGATGATGGCACAAACAAAAGTCTCTCCGAGAGCGAGTGGAACTCTCATAGACTGTAAGCCTGTGGGATGAGTCCAAGCATAATGGTACAGGCAGAGGTCGCTCCGAAGGCAAGAGAGTCTCTCACAGGCCGTAAGCCTACAGGACGAGTCCGAGCACAATGGTAAAGACACAAGACGCTCCGAGGTCAAGAGGGACTCTCATGGGCCACATTCATAGAAAATGAACCCAAGCATGGTGGCACCGGCAGAGGACACATGGAAGCCGCGGGTCGCTTTCGCCGGATGCGTGCCACTATGATGTGAACAAGCAGGATGGTACGCCGCCAGGACATTGGGAAGACCTACATCGCTTTCACCGGATGTACACCAGAGATATATGAGCACGCACGAGGGTACGGTCCGAAGAGATCCGGGAGGCCTGCATCATTCTCATCGGATGGACGCCAGCTGTATTTGAACGAGCACGATGATACGGACGAAGAACCTCGGGAAGGCCTGCATCGGTTTAACAGGATGCATAGCAACCGTATGTGAACAAGATGCCATGAACATGCTCTACTGCGAGATAAGGCATGTGCACGCAAGAGCCTTCTCATCGACCTAAAGCGATCGATATGAGATGCCGCCCAACCTGAGGAGCATACAATACCGCCATTTGCCACGAGGATCGGCATGGATCATCCATGTATCTTCTTATTGGCGAAAGGTGATCCATATGAGACTGCGTCAATATGTACGAGCATGCCATGCAATCGACTATTGCACAAGAGTGCATGAGCATACGCAGAGCTTCCCAGAGGCACAGAATAATCCATAGGAGGTCAGGCCCAGTTACAGGAGCGTGAAAAGCTGGGCCCGACTACCAGAAGTGGCATCGAGGACAGAGCTTCTTCAGTATTGGCGTAAGGTCATCGTATGAAATCACATTCGATTACACCAGCATGGCCAGCCGCGCTGGACTACGAGATGGCGTGTAGCACACACGAAGCTTCTCGCTTGGTGTAAGACGATCCATATGAGATTGCTCTTCTTTGTACGAGCGTGATATGCTGCGAGGCTAGTCGAACCCAGCATGAACCAGGCTCGATGGATTCGAGGGCAGGATAGTATCTAGGCTTGCTGACTCGACCACAAAGGTTATCAAAGCGTCTCTTTGGACCATTGAAACGGGAGGACGTCTCGTCGATGACCATCGTGGCTGTGGAGCTTCGGTCGTTGGCATTAGCGCAGTGCGTCGTAAGAGACGTCTTTCTAGATTTGAGAGCATGACGTTGTCTGTGTCTCTTTGTGTCCACGCATGTCGCCATGATCGCGATCTTTATCGTGGTATGGCCATCTCCTTGCTACAGATGTTGACAGCCACCATAGCTTTGGTGTCTCAAGTACACGGAAAATGGGTCAGGTTGGTACCAGGCTCGATTTGTATACCTCCACACGAAGCTCTTGTTACCCACTCGTGCCTGTGGGACTCGCCATGGAGGACTCGGACTAATGTCGTGGCAAACGGCTAGCAAACTGTGGCGATGCAGTGGAAATGCAAAGCCCAGGACACCTTCCTCGGACTGAGTGGTCAGACACATGCAGTCTTTCGAGAGCGCGAGTGTGGTATTCAACGCAAGTGTTGTTTAGCTCGGAGGTGATGTCGTTCTTGGTTTCGGCCGATCCCAGCATGGCGGTCTTCCCACTTTCTCACGCTAAGTGTGATTGTGGAGGTACGAATAGCAATACACCCTGCAGGGTCCGTGAAGATGCCGAATACAAGCGGCGCCCTAAGCCATCGGATCTACAGTATGTCCTGAGGGCTTGGACCTTGGCGTGTCTGGTATACAACGCGTTGGGGTGCTCGTGTCGTCGGGAGTGTGGTTGAGCGAGCGGCTAGACAGAGGAGGAATGGCCGGCCATATCTGCTGCCGGCCGATGTAAAGCGATCGGCTCAAATACAGCCGCTGCAAAGTCAAGGCATAACTATTGCAGATCTCTGCCTTATGCTTGGGAAGGTCAGGAAAGGCGAAAAGCGAAGGGGCGGAGCGGATCCAGCCCCGGCAAATTTTTGCGGTGGGCTAAAGCCGGACCGCTAGCACTGTGATTATTGATGGCATGCATGGCGTGCTAAGGGACTTTGCATGCACCTTCAGCTGTGGTGGGTGCCACCGTGCTTTGGTGATACAAAAACTTTCTACATATCAAGGGCTCGCTGTGCCGACTTCTGTTGAATGCCATACTCACGTACTCGCAGGCAACACCTGGCAAAGATCTCGGAAGAGAGTATGACTGTCGACGAGAGGCAGCCGCTGCTGCGCCAGGTGAAGAGCCGCGAAGAAGCTTACGATGAGATCGTCTTGCCAGAGGACTGGTCGCTGGCGTATAGGTGGGGATTGGTTGCTTTGCTTGCCTTCACAGCTTTTACTGTGTGAGTCCATCTTGATACAGCCTGCTGATGACGAAGTCTAATAATTTTATAGCACATTTACCTGCATCTCTGTCGTGCCCATAGCTGGTCAGATAATTTCTGACCTGAACGGCGGTCAAGAAAGCAAGACTGGCAGCATTCTTCTCGTCACCATCTGGGAATTGGGCGAAGCAGCTGGTCCCTTGCTTATCGCTCCTCTGTCTGAGAGATATGGTCGTTACCCCACCTTCAACATCGCCAATGCCTTCTTCATCTTGGGAAGCATAATGGGAGTGCTCAGCCACAGCGTTGGTCTCATGGTTTTCTCGCGCTTCTTCATTGGGATGACGGTAGCTTCGAATGTTCTGAGCCCAGCAATCATCGGCGACATCTTCCCATCTGAGCAGCGCGGTTCCGCCATGTCTGTTGTTATGTTCGCACCGCTTCTCGGTGGTGCTATTGGACCAGCAATCTCAGGCGCTATCACCGAGACTCTTGGCTGGAGGCGAACAATGTGGCTTGCGATCGCCCTGTCGACTTTTGCTGAGGTTATGTTCTTGACTTGCTTCCGTGAGACATACAAGGTCAAAGTGCTTGCCAAACAAGGATTCCCGATCGAAGATGATCCCGAGTCCTCTGCCTCGACAGAAGACATGAGTCTGATGGCTTGCATCACCCGACCCGTCAAGGTCTTCTACAGCTCCTTCGTGCTCCAGATTCTATCTTTGTACGGCGCTCTGGCTTTCACGTGGTTCTACGTCATGGCTACGACTCTTCCCGACATTCTGCGATACCAATACAAGTTCACACCAGCTATGGTCGGCTCAGCTTTCCTGAGCTTCAGTATTGGGTCCATCATAGGACTGATAATTTGCAACTTCCTGCTTGATCGAATCTACACAAAACTTGCAGCTGGCTCGGGTAAATCAACACCAGAAAACCGTCTACCGCTCATGTTGGTCAGCAGTGCCGCTCTGCCTTTTGTCGTCGCCCTTTACGGCTGGGTCCCTCAACTTAATCTGCCAGTACCCATAATGCTCCTTACGGTTGTCCTTTTCGGCGTCTTCGTAATTATGTCTATGGTACCTCTTATGGCATACGTCGTTGATGCGTTCAGCTTGTTCTCTGCATCGGCTATTACGGCTTTGCTCATTACCAGATGCTTGATGGGTACTTTCTTGCCATTGATCACGGCACCTTTGAACGATAAAATCGGTTATGGTTTAGGATTTACGGTTTTGTCTGCGTTCTGTATAATTTTGGCGCCTATTCCATTCCTTGTTTGGAGATATGGCGGACAGTGGAGGCAAAAGTCTGACTTTACGAAGGACGAGTAATGTCATGTGTTATTGGTGTACGATTTGATTGACGCGTTGGAGCGATAAAAGCGAGTTTTTGGTTTACGATAGACTGGAGAGGCGTTTCGCATAGAGGATTTTGCCATCGATCATACAAATATGAGACCTGCCATACATTTATTCTCCATTTTCAATTGACGTTCCTCGCGTTTGAGAAATATTGTTGTTTTCATCGGGCTCTAATTGCTACAACAGCATCCCGCCAAGCTTTGACCCACTCCGCAAAGTTGTACAAACCCTTCAAGAAGAAGTTCGACGCACATCGCAGCCAAAGCACACGCCACCAGCAAGCCAACAACACCGCCAAAATGTCTTCAATCGATGCGATTGTCAACGCTGGGCCCTCTGCTCAGCAGGGTCGCGATCTTGATGACGATCCGGCTGAGAAATTTGACGCTCTCAACGTCCGTGAAGACAGTGAAGGCTGGAACGACGTTGAAGAAGACACTGAAGAGTTCAATGTGCAATGTCTGTTCTGTAACGAATCGTCGACTTCTTTGGCCCAAGCATTGAGCCACATGAAAGCTGAACACGAGTTCGATCTTGTTGCGTTCCGCGCCCGTCACGGTAGGTAGGTCTTTGAGACGTTCCTTGACTCCGTTGCATTGCGAATTCAGACTGACGATTTAGTAGCCCTTGATTTCTTCGGCATGATCAAATTTGTGAACTACGTACGCTCTCAGGTGAAGGATGGTAACGCCAAGCCTGACGTCGAGACTGCTGCTGCATGGGAAGACGAGAAGTTCATGCAGCCTGTTCTCGAAGACGATGCGCTTCTGTTCAGCGTCGACGAGCTGGAGTCAATGCAGCCTGATGGAGCCAACAATGGCAAACAGCCCGAGACATCGAACGACAGCAACGCCACCGACGAGGTAGCCCAGCTGAAGGAACAACTAAGCAAGCTTCAGTCCAAGTTTGACCTCTACCGCGAACAGGTCAGCGAAACCCTGGAGAAGCGCTGGTCGGACGCTCCGAGCAAGGATGACGGCGCTGCTGAGGCAAAGGCAAAGCGCTACGACGACTCTTACTTCGACAGCTACAGCTTCAACGACATCCATCAGGTCATGCTTCAGGACACTGTTCGCACTGAGGCTTACCGCGACTTCATCTACGAGAACAAGCACCTCTTCGCCGGCAAGACTGTCATGGACGTCGGCTGCGGTACCGGTATCCTTTCTATGTTCTGCGCCAAGGCTGGTGCAAAGCAAGTGTTTGCCATGGACAACAGCGCTATCATCGACAAGGCCCGCCAGATCACCATCGAGAACGGGCTCGACAAGCAGATCACTTTCGTTCGCGGTAAGGTGGAAGATCTCCACGAGCTGCCCAACGGCTACAAGCACGTCGACATCATCGTCAGCGAATGGATGGGCTACTGCCTCTTCTTCGAGAACATGCTGCCCTCTGTCTTCTGCATGAGGGACCGCTTCATGAAGCGTCGCGAGGATGGCTCCTTTGACGGTCTCATGGTTCCCAGCCACGTCAGCGTTCACCTGGCGCCGCTTGCGGACCCTGACTGGGTCTCTGACAACATCTCATTCTGGAACGACGTATACGGCTTCGACATGCACTGCATGCTCGAGGGTGCATTGGACGACGTTGTTGTGCAACACCCTCCTGCCAAGACCGTGGTCGGCGCGACCGCCCAAAAGCAGCCCATCGCAATGTGGGATCTGCACCAGGCATCGGCAGAGGATCTCCAGTTCGAAGTGCCGTTCGACGTCAAGCTCGACCAAGACGTCGACTCCCTCGACGCCTGGTGCACCTGGTTCGACACCGTCTTCTCGCCTGCTCCTCCAGTTGCAGCCGGTGCTCCCGGAAGGATCGCACCTAAGGAACAGGAGAAGCTCTCCGCACAAAAGGGTGCGGTCACTTTCAGCACAAGCCCTATGACTAAGCGCACACACTGGCAGTGCGGCACATGCATCATTGATCGCAAAGGCAAGAGTGCAAACAAGCTCACCTCCGGTACCGGTGTGAGTGGTGTTGTCAAATTCTTGAAGGATGAGGAGGGCAGAGGACTCAACATCACAGCTCAATGGGAGGCTAAAGAGGCTCAAGAACAGGGCAAGCAATCGTGGAAGATGCGATGATCGCATTCAGTTTAGCATTTTCGAGCGAGTTTGGTGACCAAAAGCAATTGCATGTTGATGAGATACGGTTCATTATCTCTGGGTATCAGAAACAAAAACGAAATTTACCAACGTCGTGCTCGCTTGCGCGACTCTGTACGTCAACACCAAGCACCTTGTGGACGGTTTTCAATCCTTTCATGCCTTCAGCCTTTCGCTAGAAATTGCCACGCAGCAAGTGCCATACTTTCCGGCAGTCATAAAGCTCTCCCTCCATCTTCCTCTCATCCCTATCTCACGCGCCAACGGGCTCACGCAACCTCAACTCCTTCAAGACATCGCGATGACCCCATGGGTCGCAAACTGAGCACAGGAACACCATCTTCATCGCCTCAACGACTCCCTCTGCCTGTTCATCAGCACGAAGCTTTGGGTAGACACATGCGAAGTGCTGCCAGACTCCGCACTTCTCACAAGCGAACATGGCTGTGTTAGTGTCAACATTCTCTGTCGCGCCGCAGATGCAACGCGTGGTTCCGTCGTCCTTTTCACTCGCTGGGAAATTGGCCGGGGAGAAGTAGTGAGGCATGAAGTCGGGATCGGCGTCCTTGACGGACTGGCGTGAAGACCTGCGACCTTTGCCCTTCTTCCCGCTCTGTGCAGCGTTGTGGCGGGCTAGGAGACGGTTGTGAAGCTCATTTGCTGCTTCGATGGCTTCGCGTTTGGTCTTCGGCTTGAGCTTTCCTGAGATGATGCCGTCGAGGCGGCGCTGTGCTGCGTTTGGAGCGGCTACCGAGCTGATGTTCGGATCAATCGAGGGCGGGCCTGGGAGTAGGGTTTTGGGAGATGTGTTCTCGGCGATGTCCACGCTTGTTGAAACGGCTGGTACCTCCACTGACTGGATCACATCGGAGCCATCCTTCAATGCTGGCTCCATGCTGTCTGGCTGGCTTACAATACCGCTGGTGGTGGGTACGAGAACGGAGACAGTGGGATGAGACTTCGAGCCACCCCTCATTCGCTTCGATGCTGGCTCGAGGCTGTCCGGCTGACTGGCAGAGTCGTTGGTGGTGGGCACGAGGATGGAGACAGTAGGGTGAGATGCCGACTTCGACGCCTGTCTTGTGGTCGCTGGAGGATCTGAAGTGACCTCAGCCTCCTGTGTAACTCTCTCTGGGGAGTGCTGACGCTTGCGACCCTTGATAGGCGAGGCTATACCGTAGTGAGCCATGGAAGAGACGTCAGGGTGCGGCGTGAAAATCTTGGACGGTGGTGTGAGCAATTTCTGTGTGGGTTCGACTGGAGCCGAGATGTCCTTACGGGCGCCATTGCTGAGAAGACATTCAGAGGTAGGTTCAGTGGCTTTCGGCGTGGTTGGCTCAGAGGTTTCCGCTGTCTCGTTGACATTTGATGCATGGTCGACGGATTCTAAGACAGTGCTGTTGTCGTTGTGTTGCACAGATTCCTCTGGCTCAGTACTAAATGTCACTCTCTTGGTCGCATGGGATCCAGATCTGCTACTCATGTGCTTGTCCGAGGAAATGGCACTGTCCGCGTCGCGACCAGGCAGATGTGAGTGAGAAGACTTTTCCCGTAACTGTGAGACCAACTTCTGGATCACTAACTCAGTGGCTGTCATGGCAGTTGGCAAGTTTGGGGGAGTAGAGTCAGATATTTTCGAGGGTTTAGATGCGTCCTCTGGCATGGAGGTTTGAGGCAGCATCTGCTCGTCGCCAGAGCTGTCCTGCAGCGACGAGGCACCAGGCGTCGAATGGGTGACGCTGCCACCAGGTGTGGGCGCATTAGCCTCATCATCCATCGCCTCCTGGTCCTCATCTGTCACATGACTTCCGTCGACAGGTGGACAAGTCTTAAAATTGTCAATACTCTGAGTATTGGCCGTGGTAGGTAGCGGCAACAGCACATCAAATTCCGAAGCAAGCTCGCGGTCGCGAACTTCCTGCACGTCCAGTTGCTGGCGCTCATCGTCGAAGATAATATCTGCGTCGAGTTTGCTGGCGCTCCAGCAAGAGCTGTCACGCTTGGAATACGCTGGAAGATTGCCAATGAAAGTCGCGCGGCGGAACCTGTACTCGTCGAAAGTGTAGTAGTCCTTCAGTACAGATCCACCGCCCTCTTGTACAGCGGCGAAGTAGAGCGCTTGCGCTCGGTCGTATCCTTGAGTGTCATCGTTTTGGGGTAAGTTGTTTGCCACGGTCGAGGATGCCATGTCGGCCGTCAACATGTAGCGCGACGAGGCAAATGTGGCGGGTCAAAGAATTGTGACGAGTCCTGGTGAGTTGTAAACAGATGCACGTGTTGTTTTGAGTCTAGTGCGGGTTTATTCTTCCATGTGAAAGTGCTGGGCGGTGACTCTGCAGCAACTGCACAATGATTGCACAATGAAGAGGGGCTACATTGCGCAATAGTAGCATTCACTTCACGTGGGCCTGGATTTGACACCTCACTCCATTGACAAGACAAAGCCCGGTCCTTTCATCGAGGTCTATGGTAAAGTGAGGGATTGAAAGGGTCTGTTGGTGATGGTCGGCTACCTGCAGATCAATCTTCTGCATCCGTGTTCCAGGGCTCCACTATTACGGCTAGGCAACCAGGTGTCGCTTGTAGGACTTATCGTACAAAAAGCGCCAGCTTCTGAGAAGGCTGAATCTAAGCTCTTCCTACCTAGAAATTTTAGCTGGTGCTACGTGCCTGGCCCTGTAATCTGACAATTCAGCGTTGCGCGTTTTGGTTGCTATTTTGTCACAATCACATACAGGCTGATCTAATGTCACAGCATTGGACATGAATTGCAATGAGCCACATTATCACCTCAATGCTTGCTGTCCACAACTTTGCTCAACTCTGCACCGTCGCTCGCTATCGCCCTCTTCCAGTTCTTCCTTTCAACCTCGAAGGTGTCGGTCACTCTGGCATAGCTACTTCCTCCGAGCTGTCCAACAGGTCGCAACACATTGAGATCCAACGATTTTCGCTCTGCATCTATGGCATCTTCACGCGCCCAAAAGCGAGTCGCCTCAATGATTGCCAGCTTTCCTTTATTTCTCACAGGCCGACGGGATGTCTTGAATTCAACAACATCAATCAGCCGCCCTTCAATTGAGAAAATGGCCTCTTGCACTCGCGCCGGCTTGACGGTGCTGCTAGGCGCCTGGTGTAACCCAGAGATGGCCCATTCGGAAGTCCCGCGGGGCGCGTCCAGAGAAGTGGCATTGACCGCCTCGATCATGTGCTCAGACACAATGTTGATGCTGCATTCACCTGTCTGCTCCAGATTGGTCAAAGTGTCTTTTGGCCTGTCTGGTCGGCCGGAAAATCCAATGACAAACACTGGTGGGTCATGGTCGACGCATTGAAAGTAGCTGAAAGGTGCAAGGTTCTCTTCGCCAGTATCGGATATTGTACTGACGAAGCCTATGGGTCGAGGAACAATGCCAGAGACGAGTAGAGAGTAATTGTGGAACATAGGTCTGCCTTCTGCAAAAGGGTCGACCTCGACATGGTGCTTGGTCAAGGATTCACCGCCGTCATTTGCGCCAGAGCCATATCTCCAGTTTGGATCTGGGCTATCGCTCACGGTTATTGGCAAAGCAGACTTCCATCGCGATCTAGATCCAGCAGCGAGCTCTTGGGGATTGCGGGCGTGTTGCAGCAGGAGTGGTCCCGAGTGGAATGGTCGGTGGCCTATACTATACAGATGGCCAGGCTTATGTGCTGCAGATGCCAAGTTCCTGTTCTCTCGTTGTTACGCCGTGGGCCATATGCTTGACACGTGCTGACCATGATTGTTTCTGGCAAACACGTTTAAAGGAAACTGACCTGAATCGATGTATCATGAGGAACATAACGTCGCACCTCGGACGGTGGATAACAGAATGGCATTACTACTAAATTCCAGCGAAATTGCACCTATGCTTCGCAGACTTCTACCACGCGACTGCAAGGGGTCGAGATGTTATCAAACGTGTCGTAGGGCGCAGCGATCGTCTTCCGCTTGAAGACTGGCTTCAACGTGATCACTGCATTGTGACCCTAACCCTGGTACATTTCTCTTGGTCGTGCTTGCACTTTACGTGCGTGTTGTACGTGCAGTTTTACATGTATTGGTTTGTAGATTGGAACATTAACGACTTCTGAAGGTGACAGCTTCATGTTTCCCAATCGAAGCTATGTTGTGTCCGTACTCAGCCCACTTCTAGGCGACACAGGCACCGAAGCAGCTTCAGCTGAATCTAGAGGATCCTCTCAGCTGCTTGCACTGCCGCCCTACCAAGCACCGGATTCCGGCAGCGCTCATTCTGTCCGTCTGATGATGCTTGAAGCTCATAGGAAGATGTATGGTAGCTGAGGTTGTAAGTCTATTGTTGGCATCGTCAGCCCTACCCTTGAGAAATGGCGAGTCAAGTACATATAGAAGTATAACAATGAACCATGTCCATCTAATCATTCCAAATCACACTCTTTCACATCAGGGAACAGCCGACAACATGTTCATCCGCTACTTTGCAACAGCTTTGATCATCGCTGGCAGCGCCCTTGCGGCTGATGGTATGTATATCGTTCATCCTCAAGAAGTCATTAACAGTCCAATCTGACAAGCCAACCACAGACACAACGTCTTCCTCCGTGGAAGCGCCCTCAAAAGTCACCTTAATCGACTTCATATCCACAGCATCTCCGTCCGCCTCACGAGTCATCCTAACCGACTTCATCGGCCTCGACGGCGCCACCGCCATCCCAGGAACCAGCCCAGGAATCGCCATCATCGGCTCCGCAACCTACACAGCCGGCGAACCCGCTATAACAACCGGCTCAAACACCATCAACGCCATCCTGACCAACGGAGTCGTCTACAACGGCAAGACACACACCTACACCACCACCGACACACGGACAGTCGACGAATCCTTCGGCATCGGCTTCACGAACGAAGGTAACGGCACGATCGTCTACCGCGGCCAGACGTTCTCAGCCGGCGGCTCGGCGCTCGTGAGCAACGGACACACTCTGAGTGTTCTTACGAACGGCGAGGTGATAGATGGGGTGACGCTTACAGACGCCAGTACTACGCCTGTGCAGACTGTGACATCTGAGTCGGAGACTTTCACTGCGAGCGAGGTTTCGTCTGGTGTCTTTGAGGTCTACACGGCGACTTTGACGGCTGGTGGAGAGGCAAAAACGGTGCTGGGCCAGGAGGTTACGGCTGCCTCATCGGGGTTAGTGGTTGCGTTGTCGACTACTAGTACTGCTAGAACGACTTCTTCGTCGACGAGTGGGGCGTCGAGGCTGGCGACGGCTTGCTGGGCAGCCCTGGTTGTGTGTGGGTTGCTTTTCTCCAAGCTTTGAGCGTGGTTCGTATCTTTTCTGACACTTCGCTGAGGCGTTGCGATAACTGGATTTGCGGTTGGAGCGCGTGTATCTGTTCTCCTATAACAACGGTGTGAGACGGGTTTGCGGCAGAGAGATCTGTTGAAAACATTGTTCGATGTGAGCTTTTGCTTCTACTACAGCACAGCGTAGACTATCGCAGGCTTGCCAAAATATCGTTGTGATAGCATCTTTTTGTTAAACGGTCAGAATTACAGTCTTCCTTCTTTTGTGAAATAGTCGTTACATTCATGTCAACTGACGGGTATCCTCACCAAAAGTACCTATAGATCATCGGCATCTACCATCTGCACGACAATGCCGGTCGCAGCACCGCCACCATTGCAGATAGCGGCGCAGCCATATTCACCTTTCTTGAGCTGGTGCAAGAGTGTAACGATGATTCTCGAGCCCGAGCTGCCGAGAGCGTGGCCCAGAGCGATCGCACCACCTCGAGGATTGACTTTTGAGGCGTCCAGGTGGAGGATCTGAAAGATGGTATCAGTACCAGCATTGAAATGTGTATTCATATTAGTCCGAGACTTACCTTCTCGTTCGCCTTGATGACCGCGGCGAAAGCTTCGTTGAACTCCCAGACCTTTACGTCCTCCTGCTTGATGCCAGCCCTTGCGAGCGCGAGAGGGACAACCTTTGCAGGTGCGACAGGGAAGTCGATGGGATCGAGCGCTGCGTCTGCGTATCCGCAGATACGAGCAAGGACCTTCTTGCCCTTGCCGTACTGCTTAGCGACTTCTCTACTGCCCAGTACCAATGCGGACGCGCCATCATTGAAAGAGCTGCTGTTTGCCGCTGTCACAGTGCCAGAGCCCGAACGATCGAAAGCCGGCTTGAGGGTAGGGACCTTCTCCAGCTTGAGACGATTGTAGCCCTCGTCCTCAGAGACAACGGTATCGCCCTTCTTGCCCTTGACCGTGACCGGCGCGATCTCCTCGTCGAAAAGCTTTTGCTTCCAAGCCTCCTGTGTCCTCTTGTACGACTCGATTGCGAATGCGTCCTGCTCTTCACGGGTAACCTTGTACTTCTTTGCCGTCGATTCCGCACAGTTGCCCATATGAATTTGGTTGTACACGTCCCACAAGCCGTCCTTGACCAGACCATCGTCCAGCTTCATCTCGCCGAAGGGAGGTTGCTGAGCGGCTCGTGCCAAGTAGTAAGGCACACGGCTCATGTTCTCCATGCCGCCAGCAATCAAAGCTTCCTCTTGTCCGAGCTCGATCTGCTGCGCAGCAATGCTGACAGCCTTCATACCACTTGCGCAGACCTTGTTGACAGTCGTGGCTTCCACCGAGGTCGGCAGTCCAGCAAACATACTCGCCTGACGCGCCGGAGCCTGGCCTATGCCGCCCTGCAGCACATTGCCCATGTAGACATGAGTGAACTTGTCTGCAGGCACAGAGGAACGGGCAATGGCTTCCTTGATCGCGGTAGCGCCTAGCTGAGGCGCAGAGACAGAGGCAAGAGAGCCGTTGAAGACACCGCAGGGCGTGCGAACAGCGGCAAGAATATATGCATCCTGGATTTCCTTCTTGAGAGCTCGCGAGGATGAGAGCTGGCGGCGGAGAGCAGAGAGGCGCTGTGTTGGGACTGAAGGACGGGTGGCATTGATAGCGCTAGTGCGCAGAGCTTGGGAGGCCATTATTGCTGTGAGATTGTGTATGCAATTGCTCGAACCTGACGAGCTTTGGCGAAGATTACATGGTCGTTGTTAGATGTGCATACACCCTGAGCCGATCGGCTACTGGCGGACGTGAGGCGGACGAAGGGTTCCGGTTCCGGTGGACAACCGAGTGCCTCGGTGTTATGCATGTGAATTGGAGGCCTGGGGAAATGGAAAGCGCAACGCTCCATGAAACAACCTTGACCTCCACGTCGAATTTTCAAGAATCAGAGTGTATCTGGTTCGGCAATTTGATCTAGAAAGTATTCCTTGCATAGCAATTATGCAACGCCTCATCCTCTCGGATGCGGGATCAGTGGACCAATGCATGGTCTAAATGCTGCAATTATCAAGGGTTTCAAGAACAAAATCACGATGGCTCATCGTGACTCGAAAGCGATGACAGGCCACGAAAAATACACATGTAAACAAAATAGTATATAGTGCGCCAATGGCTTCTCCAATGCCCTAAAGCCAAGCACAGATTGATTCCTTCGCAGCAATGGCGTCAACAAAAGGCCTCGTTTATGCTTTCCTTGCCATCGCCATTCCAATTGCCCTGTACTTCTACAACAAGCGTCCCAAACCCTCGTTCCCCGTCGTCAACGCCTACCCTAACGACTATAACAACAAGAAAGCCTACGCAAGCTATGCGTCCAACGCGAAACAGCTCATCGCCAACGGTCTGGCAGAGGTTCAAGGACCCATAACCATCTTAGCACCCGGAGGTCCCAAGGTCATCCTTCCCGCCTCGCTCACCGAATGGGCCAAAGCCAACAAGGATCTTGACCACCAGGAGCTCGTCAAGGATGATTTCTTCTCGGACTACCCAGGCTTCGAGGCTCAGACGGCTATCCACCACCCTGATCGAGTCGTGATCAACGTCATCAAGGCAAAGCTCTCCAAGAACGAAGCTTCTTTCCCTGCTATCAACTCCAACCTCAGCGATGCTCTGGCCCAGCATTGGGGAGACAGCGAGTCGTGGCACGCAATCGACTGGCAGCAAGGCACTACTTCCATCATCTCGCGCGCTGCTGCTGCCGTCTTCGTAGGACCTGATCTCGCCAAGAACCCCGAATGGCAGCAAGTTACGATAAAGTATGTGACCGACTACTTCACCGCCGTAACTCATCTCCAATACTGGCCCGCCATCGTCCGACCCATCGCCCATTATTTCAATCCCTTCTCCCGTGCCTGTAAGCAAGGCATCGCCCGCACCCGCGAGCTGCTGAAAGGCGAGATGACCCGGCGAGATGCAGCCAAAGCATCGGGCACGAGCTACAACGACGCCATCGAATGGACCACCGCTGCCGCAGGTGACCACAAATTCGACCAGGCAGCTGTGCAACTGGGTCTTGCTGTCGCCGCTCTCTTCACCACTTCTGAAGCTCTTAGACAGACGATCCTCGAACTGTGCAAGAACCCCGAAACCGTGTCTGAACTGCGTGAGGAGATCCAGCAAGTGATTTCCGAGCACGGATGGACGATGGGCGCCTTGTTCAAGATGAAACTCCTCGACAGCGTGCTGAAAGAAAGCCAAAGAACTCTGCCACCGCTCGGTAAGTCTAAATCGCGCACATCACGTACTGTCCTCACCAAAAAAAAACCCAAGCTAACCCATCCTCCCAGTCGGCATCGAGCGCAAGACCCTGCGCGACCTCACCCTTCCCGACGGCACGCCAATTCCCGCCGGCACCCACCTCGCCGTCGACGCCTCTCTCATGTGGAACTCAGACTGCCACGCTTCGCCCGAAACCTTCGACGCGCGCCGCTATCTCGACAAAGGCGTGTTCACGGCTTCGAGCAAAGAGCACAACGTCTTCGGCATGGGCAGACACATGTGTCCCGGACGTTTCTTCGCCGACACGGAGCTCAAGCTCTGCCTGGCGCACATGCTGCTGGAGTATGAGTTCAGGCTGAAAGAAGGGTATGTGTCGCAGTCGGGGTATTACGGGACTTTCCCTATGGTAGATCCAGCTGCGAAGGTGGAGGTTAGAAGGGTCTATAGATAGATGATGCGGATCGCAGGGGGAGCATCGTGTACAGATAGAAAAATATGGAGGGCTGCCCGTTCGTGTGTAAACAAGTCACACCTAATTGAGACCGGTAGATTACCTGGGATGTGTACGCGACAACGATGATGGTCCACGTCGATTGGGTCCCCGGAGTTCTTTCCACTTCTACATGCTCTGCCAGTGTGGAGAGGCGCATTGAGTCCCACGACCACGCCCGCCCAAACTCAACAGGCTAGAGCCTCGGACGGACAATACAACGACACACACAAATCGGGAACCAATAGAAACGAAGATGTAAGTGAAAAAAGTACCCATTAATATTCTCGTTACCCATAATCTCATGCTCATGCTCGAACTAGGAGTAGTACAGATCTTTCAATGGTTCGGTATGCCGTGTTCGCTTGCTGTGTGAAAACAATGATTCAAAAACAAGGACATAGGCAGTCAGTCGTGAAAAAGAAGAGAGAGAAACCCTCCCTCGCGCCCGTAATCGATATTACAGGCTGTGCAGCACAAAAGCTCAATCCCAGGAGATGCCACCAATCAGAGGCTCCTCCTCCGTCTCGGATTGTACAGGTTCGCCGGGCGAAGGTTGGGCAGTATCGGGGAGATTGTTCAACTTCTTCCACCTCTTGCTGCCAACCCTCAACTTTTTGGTGTCGATTATTCGATGCTTGATTTTGCTTGGCAGCGCGCTGCTCCTCTAGATAGCATGCAGAGGCTGCTTCTTCTCATCAATACCGTGCTCCTCGACAGCGGAGGGAACAGCAGGAACCTCGTGAGGAGGGTTGACGACGTGAGGCTCGGTGCTGGGGGCGGCAGGGAAGTCGGTGGTGCCAACAACGGGAGTGGGCTGGACGGAAGAGTTGATGTTCTCGATGGGAGCCGCGGGGAATTCAGGGCCGGTGTGCGAGGCGATAGGCTCGCTGGCCTTCTCGGTGGTGCCAACAATGGGAGTGGGCTGGACCGAAGAGTTGATGTTCTCGATGGGAGCGACGGGGAACTCAGGGCCGGTGTGCGAGGTGGCAGGCTCGCTGGACTTCTCAATGGGAGCGGCAGAAGTAGTGGTCTCGGTAGTAGGAGCAGAAGTGTAGCTCTTCTCAACGGGAGCGCCGGGAGCCTTGTCGGCAGTCTCCTTGCTGATGTAGCCCTTGTCGACGGCGGTCTTCTTGGCACCACCAATGTATTCCTGAGCCAGGGACACGTACTGAGAGGTGGCGGAGCTGGTAGCCTCCATAGCCTTGTTGGTGTTCCTGGCGGCAACCTCGCGGAGCTGCTCGGTCTGCTTGTTGGCAATTTGGGTGGCGTTGTTGAGGTGGGTGTCGATCAACTCCTTGTTGGTGATGTAGATCAGAGGAGCGAGGTAGACAACGGAAGTGGCGATGAGGAGGAGACCCCACTTAGGAGTGACCTTGACAAGGAAGTAGGAAATGAGGGAGGCGAAGAAAGCCTGTGGATCGTCAGCCAGTGTAAGAGAAATTTGCAGTAGATGCTCAACTTACAGCAATAGTGGCCCAAACGTTCTCGGCGAAAAGAATGCGCTGGAACTCAATGACGAAGAAGTTGATAAGCTCCTCAAGGTCACCAGTAATGCTCTCAAGAGTCTCGCGAGGAATTGTGTAGTACTTCCTAGGGCGCATCTTGGTGGAAAGACCCTCGCCGAGAACAAAGTGACCAACAAGCTCAGCGGCAGCGGTAACACCGAGCACAGTGAAGATGGCCTTCAGGACATAACGCTCGATGGGGACGAAGCGGAAGAGAAGGATGCTGGTGACGATGGTGGCGAAGGAAATGGCGGTAGCGCGAGGGTTCTCCCAGCTGAGGAGCGAGTAGAAGAGAGAGTGGTAGTGCGTGAGGTTCTGATCAGTGGCAGTCTTGGTGTTGGGCGTCTGACGGGAAGCAGCCAAGTTGGAGAACTCGTTCTTGGTGGTGACAGCCTCAGCGCGGGCCTTGTCGGCGACAGGGCCGTTGGCAAGGTTTTGCACGGTCTGGGAGTTCTGGATGGAGTTCATGGTGTTGGAGGCGGCTGGTTGGGTTGTTAGGATAAGGTGGGTGGAAATGTGGTAGGTGCCGGATGCAATCCAAGCTGAGGAAGTACTGTTTGTGCGGTGTCAGCTTGGTGGTCGCGGAGGTGTTTGCGGATGGTCTGCCAGCAGAGAACGCAAAGGTAGATGGAGGTATCATAAGTGAAGCATGGAAACCAGTCACTGCCGCTTGTGACAGCTTTCGCATGCACGTGTTTACGTGGCAGTGACTGACTGCCCATCTCCCAGGCACCCTCTTTCCGTCCCATGTACGTATCCAGCTGGCAGCTTCCATGGCGTGCCCGCTTGCAGCTTGCTTGCACCTACCTTACTGTTGGTCACGTTCTGCGCAAAGCCGTTGGTGCTCTGCTCGCCCTTAAGATCGGGATACTGCGCCGCGCTGGCGTCGGTGCTGGACATTTCTATGGTGTGGTCGCGTGCTCACGTTAGGGGTCGTAATGAAGCTCGTGGAGCTGATAAAGGCGGGTATTAGGCTCTGCGGAAAGAGCAGACAATAGTAGAGAGTCGTCTGTAGTAGTATAGGAGGGGAATGCGGAGGAAATGCAGGTGTCGCGTGCTGAGAACAGGACAGGAGTAATAGCAGGTGGTTTTGAATTGAGCAAAATCAAGTTGTTTGGGCACATGTGTGGGTCTTCGAAGCAGGACGGCAGCATGACGCACAATGGACCAAGCTCCATGTGTGGGCGCCACTGGCACTCAACAATCGCTAATCGCTACACCATCACCCTTGCTCGTCATCACCTCCGCCGGCAGCCGTGTGATGCAGCATGGTACACACGCAGCTATGAGAGAGGGAGTGTTTCTACCAATTCCGAATCAACTGTATGGCCACATATAACTTTTTGAACAGAGTATCTTTCTTCAAGCCACACACCCTGAAGCCCAGGCCTCACCATGAATTTGGCATGTGAAAGAGGAAACGTTCGCTTGCCGGCTCCACTCCACAGCCGAAAACAGCAATTTGTTTTGCTTCGGCGCCCTGAGCTTCTACGCGCTTCGATAAGAAGATATACTCGCCAACTATACCTGTATTTGGGTATAGCGATGAGTACCCACGACGAGTATATATGGCCCATACAGCAAGTTCCCACGTTCTCTTGAGTACTTAAGGATAGACGAACGGAACCCCAAAGCCAATGCGCGGTGATCGATTCATGTCCGCCGCTTCTCTGTCCACGTCACCGTGAGCCCAACTCCAAACCGGAGGAAGTTTCAAATCACGTCACCGGTGACATTTGATGTTTGACTTCAGTCGCTTCAGGCTTGCTGGAATCTGCCAGACCATTGTGTGCATCATCAAGGCCGAGCAAGAAGATGTTCGTCTTTGCGACTTTGAAAACTATGACAGAAGTGTGCTGCAGCAAGATAGGCTACCAAAGCGTAAACCAACGAGCATGAACGAGTGGGCCAGATCCGCGCAGGGATGCGAGGCACATTTCGAAGCTAGCCATAACTCCTACGTTCCATACAACAACTTGTAAACTACTTACAGGCGATCGTACATATCGCACTGACGCTGTTTCAAACTGCCAGTGGGTTGGGACAGGTGCGGCCTTGCCTTAGTCACACATAGTCGCTCAGAGGAGATCTCTCTGAATGATGGTAATGAAAGTATTCATTCAATCTGGAATCGTTGCTTGCCTCAAGCACGGTCAAAAATCATGTTATCTCGACAAATCGTGGTGTCATGTTCAGTCATATCGGCTCGGCTCTCAGAGTGAGTATTCTACTCCAAGTAATCGCCACCAGTCTCCTTGTGAATAATATCAAACAATGGCTTCGCACTGAACCAACCGGCTCCTTTGGAGCCCACAGTGCGGTAAGTGTATGCAGCTTCATCTTCGCCTATGGCAACCGGCTTCTCACCACGAGACCCAGCAGCCGCTTCGGCCATGAGCTGGCTTTGGCAGCATTTCTCCATTGAGACGAACCAGAAGACAGCCTGCAATGAGAAGAGTCAGCGAGTGTACATCACATGCTCGAAGAATCAGAAACTTGCCTCCTCGATACTCGTTCCGACAGTCAGCAGACCATGGTTCTGCAACAGCGCAGCCTTCTTGCCTCCAAGACAAGCAGCAATGTCCTTGCCCTCCTTCTCTGCGAGCACGACGCCGTTGAAGCTCTCGTACAAGACGTGATCGTTGTGGAACGCGCACGAATCCTGCGTCAGCGTGTCCAGCTTCCTCCCAAGAGTGCAGAAGGTCCTGCCGTAGATGCTGTGGCTGTGCGCAGCGCACAAGACATCGGGCCTTGCCTCGTGGATGGCAGCGTGGATCATGTACGCGGCGGTGTTGAGTAGACGGTTCTCGCCGCCGTCGATGACATTGCCGGAGTGGTCGACGAGGATGAGGTCTGATTTGTTGATGAGGCTGAAGGCTCGTCCGAAGGGGTTCACCCAGAAGCAGTCTGGCTTGACCGGGTCACGGAGGGTGATGTGGCCTGCGACGCCCTCATCAAAGCCGTATTTACCAAAGATTCTGAAGGCAGCGGCCAGGCGGCCTTTGAGGTATTCGCGCTCTTCGTGCTTATCGGTGAACTTTGGTGGTCTGTGGTGGGTGATATAGTCAGTGGCTTGGGGTGGCGGAATTGAAGATATCGAATTCGTGTGTTGTGGCAAGAGGCATACAGCACATACCCAACGTCCGGCCAGAGCTTATTGGGCACAAGAGAGGGCATGGTTGGGAAATATGATGCTGCTGAAGAATAGACAATCTGAGACTTACCCAGGAAACGCGGTCATTTTGCCCTGGGCGATGTTCTTCTTAACACCAGGCTCGAGAGGTACATCGCCAGAGTTGACTGGTACTTCTTTGCCGTCAGCGGCAACACCAGTGACGTTCTCTGCATGGGGCGCCATTGTGGATGTGATGAGATTGTAGGCGTGTAACGCTGACTGTGTTTGGTTACAAGAGAGGTATATACAGGAGAAACGTAAGGTAGTGTTGATAAGGTGTGTTCGATGTAGAAAGTCTAGTTGACGAATGATAGGCCTATCGATTGCGATGATTGATATACCAACGCTTGCCACTCTGCCCCGCATCGAGCACTCCACGTCTCGCCTCGGTCTGGGGGAAAAGTACGGCCGTTAAGTCGGTCAGTCGGCCAAAGATTGGCCACTCGGCGTGTTTTACCTCAAGTTGTACACATACCAACATCGCTGTGGACGGCTACGAATTCTCGTTCATGCGAGATTGCTGCATAAGAACAAGAGTAAAGCTTCGAGGCATCGGAGTTCATATATGCAACGCCGACAGCCAGCTGCAAGGTTGCGGCAGACGTCTGGTGACCAAAGCTCAAGCGTTTCTGGAACAACTCAACTCCGATTGCATACTCCGATGGACATGCCTTCTTCACTCCGCTCTTGCAGGCCTGATGTCTCCAGAGAGAGCACTTGCGGAGTGGTGCGGAGTTGCAGATTATATACGCCGCGACCAGGGCCACCATAGATGAGATCCACTCGGTACGCACACACACGTGGCTGGCATGCGATCCTTCCATACGAATGCCTCAACTCGTGAAGTCGGCTCCGATGACGGACTCGTGCTGACCACGCGCTCCCGTATGATATGGGACGGCTGGGGCTGAACTCATAGCAACATATAGTACTATAGTACTTCCATGGTCGTGGCATGCATGCGAGGAGGATCGCTCAGTCGGCCAAAGCAAAACTCAAAGCGCTTTCGGCGAAGATGCGTGGAATCTTCCGATCCTTCGGCCACTGGCCGTGGTATGTTTCTTTGCAGTACCAGCCTTTTGCACCTGTATACGGCCTTGGACGAGCCAAAGGGCCACATCTAAACCAAAAGAGCATTCTCCCCACAGCGCACTGTTACTGCTCGCGCTGGGCGCAACCAAATGCTACAAATGGCTGCCGTGATATCCGACAGTCATCCCAATGGCTTGCAGCCAAGACAGCTGAAGCACGCGGTTCCGCCCTCTGAACGTGGTTCCCCGCCAAAAACTGGTGCGCGGACGCCGACCTCGGGCACGTGCCCTGGCTGCAGAACGAGTACGCCCTTCGCAGTACAAGCTTCCAGGCTCTACCGTACCGGGTACAGCCAGCTGTAGGATGACTCTGCTCGTCCACCGCATTGTAGTCAGCACGAGTGAGCACGATTCTGCCTGCGCTCGTCACACGCCTTATGGTCTGAGTCTGCGCCCTTTCTCTTCTTGTTTCGCGCCTTTCTACATTGCATTACCGTGTTTGGCCGTGCAGGCTTGCGCAGAGAATCCTGTCACGCACGCTTGTCATTGTTTGCCTGCAATAGGCAATGCCTGTCATCGCCGAAGAGCCCGAGTTGGGCTTCGATATGAATGAACTAATCGAGGCCCCGAGCATGTCACTGGATAATGCCGACAGTACCCTGGCGAGCGCCAGCGCCCCTGCAGCTTCTGGCGCCCTTGATCAGCAGCCATTCGTCTGCCCTGCACACCCTGAAATCGACAAGTAGGTCTCGAAACGCCTTGGATACTTTTGACTTGACATTGACGCCAATTGACAGCTGCACCTGCAACAGCGCGTTATACTGGGACTATGAGGCTAGCACAAAGCCGAACACGAGCAACGATGAGCCTGACTACAGCAGGTTTGAAAACTTCATACCAAGGTCAGCATTAATAAGAAGCACCGCTGTATGATGCTACTAACAATTGCAAAGGTTTGTTCGTCCTGAGAAGCCATGCGACTATTGCCGGTCAAAACACCTCAACTGCTACCTGAGAAGTGGTGACATTGGTTGCACACCATGCAAAAGTCTTTTCCGTGAATGCAGTCTTTCAGACTCGAAAACCCTGGAGGCTGGAAACTACACAAACGACAACAATGGCACCTTCTTCGACACACTACACTCTGTGGACGAGCTGTCTTGCAGAGAATGGGGCACTCTTACCGGGATCAAAACTCTCCACAGCCGAAACAGCGGCACTCTCACACCCAGGGGAGGCGACGATGCACCTGGCAGCACGAAGAGGAACGGCATTCGTTTCCCACGGCATGCAGTGAAAATTCTTCGTGAATGGCTGGACGTCCACCAGCAACACCCTTACCCAACAGAGGAGGAGAAGGCAGAGCTCGAGAAACAAACTGAACTCAAGCCTATACAGATCGCCAACTGGCTTGCAAACGCGAGGCGGAGAGCAAAGACGGCCCGAGGTGCAAGGCCCAGACTATGCGAATCACCAAGCCTTCGTCCTACCACCCCCGCCATCGACATTCCCGAACCAGAAAAGCCATGGGAGGAGCTCAACCCCATGGAACGATGGAAGCACTCTCCCCCTGAGAACGAACCTGCGCGTTTCACAGATATTTTCAAGGCTGTTGAGCGCTCTGATCTGCCCGAGGAAGCTACGTCGCCTTCGAGCTACAATACTCGCCGCCACAGAAATTCTAGTAATGGTTCAGGATGGTCACAAAAACGGCCGCAATCAACAACATCTTTCGAGACGAGCCAGCCTAGCTCCTTGTCTCACTCGCAATCCGCTTTCTCATCTGGTGCTAACTCTCATGGCTCATCTCGCGGATCATACGGCTCGTTCAGCTCGAGCTTAGCAGGCAAGAAGGATCGCCGTCGACGCAGAAGGAATGTTACTGTTCCTGTGCGCCCTTCGGTTGACGACAAGAGGCGTATTTTCCAATGTACTTTCTGCACAGACACTTTCAAATCCAAGTACGACTGGACCCGGCACGAAAAGTCTCTTCATCTATCACTCGAAAAATGGATATGTGCACCGATCGGGCCTGTGCTGGTAGACAAAGACAACGGCTCCAAGACCTGTGTTTACTGCAATGAGCAGAACGTTTCTACAGAGCACGGAGAAATTCACAATCACAGCGCTTGCGAAGAGAAAGGATTCGACGCGCGGACATTCTACCGCAAGGATCATCTACGTCAGCACCTTCGATTGATGCACGGG
Organism: Pseudopyrenochaeta terrestris; assembly: GCA_022813475.1. Taxonomy (NCBI): domain Eukaryota; kingdom Fungi; phylum Ascomycota; class Dothideomycetes; order Pleosporales; family Pseudopyrenochaetaceae; genus Pseudopyrenochaeta; species Pseudopyrenochaeta terrestris. The sequence goes on along the minus strand of JAKLMJ010000005.1, from coordinate 1,057,533 downwards.
TGCGAGATGCAGCCTTCTATGGACGCATGGAAATCTGTGGCTACGAACATCAACTCGCGATGCGGCTTCTGCGCGCAAAGGTTCACCGTGTGGCAAGATCGGGTAGATCACTTGACCGCGCACTTCAAGGCTGGGGTCAAGATGTCGCAGTGGAAAGGATGTCGAGGTCTGGATCCCGCAGTGGCCGCCCAGGTCACCAATGCGATGCCTCCATATCTCATTGGTATCGAAGCCGTGAGCCCTAATCCATTTAGCGCTACAAACAGGAATCAATCACACAACCACGCACAAGGGGTCTCTGCAAGAACCGAGAATCAAGAAGGACCACAACAAGACCTTCCCGTAGACATGCATGGTTGCAATCAGCAGGACTCTGGAACCAAGGCTACATGCTGGGAGATCCTCACTGTCAGGCTGGGAAGATATGCCAATGACATGGCCAAACAGGGCATTGTGCTCACTGATGAGATGCTTCAGACTCATGCACGGAAAGTGCTCTACGGCTCTGATGATAGCTGGAACCAAACCGCTGCCGACAATCCCGAATGGCTCGACTTGTTCAAAAAGGCCCATGGTCTCGACTTCATCCCATCTGCAGTAGGCGGTCAAGGCTTCCAGATTCCAGAAGATCTGGAAACATATGGAGACCTGGGTCTGCGGATTCCATTCGACGTCCAATTGGCTGCATTCAATCAATCACAGGCTAAGAACCCAGGAGTTGTACAGATCAATCCTGGCCCGGACAGGCGTGCTATTGAGCAAAAGCGACAGGAGGTTCGCAGCGTGTACCATCAGTTGTCGAAAGAGGGAGTCCTGCACAGTGTTGACTACCGATGCCAGCACGTGGAGTGCAGCGGCAATGTAGTCGACATGCGCCCATTCGAGAATTCTCCCGGGAAAAGCCCCAAGCCAAGAAGGTGGTGCACGTACGAGGTCCCAATCTCAGCTCTCAAATCTTCGGCACAGGGTATTTCGGACAATAATGCGCAAGATTTCTCGGGTGCGGTTGACTCGATCTCACGAGGCTATGGCCTGGAGACTCTGAATCGCATTGAGCAACGGATGAACCGTGACAACGACGGCTACGCGTCATGCGAGTGGATCGAACATGATGCACGGGTTGCAGCCGCAAGCTCGCGCTGGAATATGCTCGAGAAGTTACAGAAGGGTGAGGTCGAGAAATGTCCTTTCACTGAAGAGAATGAGCGCCTGGGCGAGCTACGGGACAGGCAAGAGGCAAGCGCACGCTCGAACGCTATCGCTCGAGGTCTCGACAGGCTTGTTGCGATGGAATGCAGTTCCTCTGGAGGAAACAACGGACAGCAATCGACGGTCACATCAGATGCTATCGCTCGTGGACTTGACACACTGGTAGCCATGGAAGCGGCAGAGCTAGACGACAACTGGGGACCAAACGGTGTTCCTCTTCGCAGCACCCAGCCTACCACACACACCAGCAATCAGCCCAGCACAGATAACAGCACCAGCACCAGCCCTTATCTCAGAAGGCACCGCTACGAGCTTCCTCCTGACCGCGCAATCAGATTCGCGACAGTGACCCCAGCTTGGAAGGAAAGTGGTCTGATGCCACCGGTAACATATACCGCGTCTACGCCAGACCTCTCACTGCCGAGCATCGCAAATGCCGACTCTACTTCCACGGGCGCGATGATGGAATTCTTGGGACCGAATATAGGCGCAGGACTCGACTTCGCTAGTGATGCAGCCACCCAGCAGATTCCTCTACAGAGTTCTGCGCCCAACGCAGTCCAACAAACAGCAGAATATAACATGCTGAACGGCGACTTCACCGCCAACGACCCTCTGCACGACTGGTATCAAGGCAATGACCACTGGGTTGACGAGAGCGTGCTGCTGAAGGATCTTGACGATTTAATCGCTTCTTACCCCGGCGCCACCGAATTCGAGGCCCCTGCTGCGTTCAGCAACCTAGACGCAGGCACCAATGAGCCCACAGCTTTCGATCTCAACGATAGTATGCTGGATTCGCAACAGACACAGGCGGGACAGACCTTCGCGCCAGCTCCTTCCGCAGCCCCAGCAACGTCCGGTCAAGACTACAGCGGAGATGTTGCGATGGACGATGTCAACTTTGATGACATGATGTTCGATTTCGATTCTTTGGCCGAGGATCAGAAACTACACAATTAATAGACAGTTGAAGAAAGTATCTGGATTTCTGGTGGGTGCCATGCGAAACAAAAACTAGAATGGGAACCCTTGGCGCACTGTTTCGTTGACGCATAATACAGTGTTTTCAGCGTGTAGGCTTTTTGCTGGGTCGGATAATGATTTACATGACTATGCTTGTGCTTTTATAATAGACCGATGCTGTACTTCAGATATCCACTGAGAACTTTTTAATAACAAAGATTACATTGCCATGTTTCATTCGTGTCCATATGTCTTTACCGTCCCGTTTGTCGCTACGAGAGGCATCCCATCCAATGGATCCTGGCCGGTTTCCAGCCTTGCAGTCGTGCCAGTTGTGAAACGTGGAGACAGGTGGCGCAGCAAGTCGTGCCGGGCTGTGGTCACAGAGCAACTTTGGGAACCTCATGTTGCTTTCTTCGAGGACCTGTACAAGCAAGCACTTGTCTTTACGTTTCCTCCGTTCAGCACAAGGCATTTCATAAATAGCCACTCATCTAAATCAAGAATCTCGGTCCTATTCTACAACGCCATTTAGCACACAGCATCTCGCGCGAGCCAATCGCTGCCCGCCATTTAGTCAGCCATCATGGCTCGCTCGGAAGATGTAGGCGATGGAGGTATGTTCAGATTTTGTCAAGAAGCAATTGTCACGGTATAACACATGAGTCCTCACGCCTACACACTCCTGTGTGGTTAAGATATACTATGGGTACTCTGCACGAACAACGCTAACACCAACTCACAGCCAGCGTCACCCATTCCAGCGGCCGCACAGACGGCGCTCCAGACCTCCGCATCATCCACTACAACGACGTGTATCATGTCGAGCCTGGTTCTCGCGAACCTGTGGGTGGTGTGGCGAGATTCCAGACTCTGTGCAACGATTATGCGAAAAATGAGCGGTTCGCGGGTCAGCCGGATGTGTTGACGCTGTTCAGTGGCGATGCGTTCAACCCGAGTTTGGAGAGCAGTGTCACGAAAGGTAAGGTCTTTCAAGATTTCATTGCAAGAGACTCGTTACTATCATGTATCGAGCACATAGTGTACAGTTGCTAGCATTGAGACCTTACTAACCACCACCATCACCAGGCAGTCATATGGTTCCCTTTTTGAACGCCACGGGCATTGATGCAGCATGCTTAGGCAACCATGATCTGGACTTTGGCATGGAGCAATTCGAATACCTGTCGAAGAAGTGCACTTTCCCGTGGCTGGTGGCAAACGTGCTGGACCCAGCGTTGGGCGAAGGTGTCCCGCTCGGCAATTGCAAGCGTACCGTCATGCTTACCACCTCCAATGGCATCAAAGTCGGAATCATCGGACTGGTCGAAAGGGAATGGCTGGCTACTCTAAACTCCCTCCCACCAAACATAAAGTACCTTAGCGCGTCTGCTACTGCTGCAGAATTGGCGCCGCAGCTTCGAGAGCAGGGTGCTGAGATTGTGATCGCTATATCGCACCAGCGCCAGCCTAACGATGAGAAGCTTGCCCACAATGTACCCGAAGGCACTCTGGATCTCATTCTGGGAGGTCATGATCACACTTACAATCACTGTGTCATCAACGGCATCCACCTTCTCCGCAGCGGCACCGACTTCAAACAGCTCAGCTATCTGGAAGGCCGTCGAAAGACTTCCGGTAAAGGTTGGGACTTCGATATCACTCGTCGAGACATTGTCGGTTCGATTGCGGAAGACAAGCCCACTGTAGAGATGGTCACCAAAATCACATCAGCTCTGAAAGCAAAGATGGAAAAGCCCATCGGATGGATCGCAGCTCCACTGGACGCACGCTTTACCACCGTGCGGCTGAAAGAGAGCAACATGGGCAACTTCGTCTGCGATCTGATGAAACTCCACTACGACACAGACTGCTGCATCATGGCCGCCGGAACCGTGAGAGGCGACCAAGTCTACCCGCCGGGCGTCCTCAAAGTCAAAGACATCATGAACTGCTTCCCCTTTGAAGACCCTTGCGTCGTCATCGAAGTCACCGGCCAAGCGATCATCGAAGCTCTCGAGAACGGTGTGAGCACATACCCAGCACTGGAGGGCCGCTTCCCGCAAGTTAGCGGCATCCGCTTCGCTTTCGATCCGAGTAAACCAGCTGGCTCGCGGTGCAGCGAGGTTGAGATTGCGGGTGCGCCGGCAGATGCGAAGAAGCTCTATACGCTTTGCACGCGAGAGTACATGGTCCGTGGCAAAGACGGGTTCACTTCGCTCTTGATCGAAGAGCATGGCGGTGTGGCGAAAAGCATCGTCGACGAGGAGAACGGTCTGCTCATCTCTATCCTTCTCCGTCAATACTTCATGAGCTTGAAAGTACTGGGCCGGTGGAAGAATTGGAGCTCACAGCTGGGTCACCATTGGGGCGGCGTGCACAATGGCTTGCATAACGTGCATCCCGTGCGCGAGCCAAGGCAGCCTGGCTCGCCAATCACTCAACGCGACAACAACACACAGCAGTCAGACGAGAACAAGAAAAACGCCCTCCCTTCATTGGTCGGAAAAGCACAAGTCTCAGACCAGCCGGCAGACAACGATGGTGCATCAGACTCCGAGGACGAGGACGAAAGCACTGGTCGCAGCGATCTGCCCGCCGTACCCGTCGAACACTCTGAAGCAGAGCGCAAACTCATCCTCGCGCGCAAAGTGATGAGGAAGTGGTGGCGGCTGACAGGACTCAAAGGCCACCCTGCCATGTGCGAGGAAGTGGGAGACGATTTCGGCTGTTCGTGGACGAAGGGTGTTGCGCCGAAAGTGGAAGGAAGGATTAGGTGTTTGGGAGAAGGGGCTTGAAGAGTTGACAGCGATTGGGGGATTGATAGAAGTAGAACCAAAAGACTCATCGGTCAAGTCAAGTACCAGTATGCCGGCGTAGCGAATATAGTCAGTGAAGGCCCGGGATTGACCCATGAATCAGCTGAGTGGCGCAGCGGAAGCGCGCCGGGCTCATAACCCGGAGGGCAATGGATCGAAACCATTCTCAGCTACATCTTTTTTTTTTCAGTGTTCTGTCTGTGATGCGGTCATGCTTGCCGTGTGTGTGCTTTTTGTTTTCCGCTGTGAAAGTTCATGGTCAAGTGAAAGTTCGAAACGCACAGCTCGAATTGCTGATCTCGGCAAGCCGATTGGAAGATAAGATAAGATAGGGAGATGGTCTGGCTGACTGCATCTCTCAGATGGCTTACGAAAACGAAAAGAAAAAAGCACCAAATACGCAGCATGATCATTACAAGTGGCTAAAAGTGCCTACTATTGCCTGCAAAAAGTAGTTAGCTGGGCCTATATTCAAACAGCTTGGAATTCAAGCATCGGCTACGGGTCTCCAACACTTGCCAGCAGAATATCCGAGGCGAGCAGAGGGCAGAGCGCGAAGGCCGAAGGATGGCTTCGACACGGGCACAGCAAACGGTTTGCGGGCTTTTGCTTCCTGTGGCAGCGGAGATTGTGGAGATGACTTTTGTCTCATGCACGTGTTCGGTGCGTGGCTCGTCTCAGGGTTTCGGTGCTGGGCTACTTCGCCGCGTTTAGCGCGTCGGAAACGTGAGCGAGCTGAGGAGATGACGAGAGCATTTTGATGTTTGCGCGGTTTTAGTGAATAAGGTAATTATTGCCAGTTGCTATATCAAGCCTACTAATTGCCGCACGCCGCGCACACTTCAGCTAACTCTGTAAGCACAAGCAACATCTCGACACATTTTGTCCTCATCTAGGGCTGCTGCTCTACTACTGTACGTTATACCGAACAAGCGTCACTCCTCCACATCTCATTCCCGGGCGAGCAGTGTCGGCAAATGAAGAAATGAGTGTTTGCTCTAGCCGACTACTCCCACGCACCCTCGGCGCCTTCCCATACTCACGGACATAGCTTCCTTGCACTGCTACGGCCACGCGCATTTATCCGTGTCGACCTGCATCTGCTGCTGCACGGCTACTCCACCTCCACCTCCACCCTGCACTCCACCCCGCCGTGTCACCAGAACTCTGCCCCGGCCAATCTACACGCCGCATAGCACAACTTTGCGCGCCAACCAACGTCGCACGTGTGGCTTGCGCCTGCTACATCATCCGCCATTGTGCTGCCTGGAGTCGCGCGCACTCATACTGTGATCAACAACATACTCTAAGTGGCCAGAATGGGCATTGCATAAGCTTCCGTCAAACGACACAATTCCTTTTGTTGCGCTCCGCAAAGACCAGTGCCTGTCGCAAGACCTGATCAACCAGCTACGATGGGTCGCCAGCCAGATGTGGTAATCATTGCGAGGTGAGTACATGGGAACATTGAGCTCGTACCGTGTATCATGATCGCGCCAAAGCTGACACCCTCACCAGGCACGGTGCCCGACTCGACGCCGCAGATTCCAATTGGCATTTATCTACTCCCACACCGTACGATCCTCCACTCACATACGGCGGTTGGACGCAATGTCGCGCACTCGGCATGCGTATTGCAAGCCTGCTCAAGGCTCGCGAACAATCATTGAACGATACGGCGAATGCATCAGAAAACCCTCAGAGTGGTGACGGTAGCAGGAAGAGGAAGCGCAGGAAGCATAAGGTTGTGATACATTCATCACCGTTTCTCCGCTGCATACAAACTAGCGTCGCTATATCCGCCGGAATGGCCCAGTACCACCCAACTGTCACTACGGGATCGGCATCAAGCAAAAGTAGAACACCAAGCAGTATGCACTCTGCATCACCTCGCCTTCGCGGTCTCGACGCTGGGTCTCCAAGCCTGGCTCCAATATCAGAGCCGAAGCAGGACTTCGCGCATGAGATTGCGCGCAAAGTGCTCGCTGAACAACAGCAATTACCAAATCATAAATCAAAACTTCGTGTCGATGCCTTCTTGGGCGAATGGTTGAATCCTCAATACTACGAGCACATAACGCCACCTCCACCAAGTGCGCTTATGGTAGCGACTGCCAAGGGAGAACTCATGCAGAATGAACAAGTCGATGTCTACACACCTACGATCAGCAGCAAGAGCTCGACTAGCAATCTTTGGGGAGGTGGAGGCGGGAAAAGCGTTGGCACACAAGGAGCGGCAGACGACTGGAGCCACGTTAGAGATGCGCTACCTGCGCCCATAGCCAGACGAGATCGTGCCACAAGCGTAAACAGCGCTAACAGTAGTGATACTGGGTCCGGACGACGAAGTCCATACAAGTCTGGTCACGCTCAGCACTCCCAGCCTTCGACTATGCCGAGATACGAGACGACAGCTTACATTCCTCCAACGCCTTCTTACGCAGTTTCTACCTCGGATCACATACCTAGGGGGTATGTGGCCCATGCTAGGAATGCGACGGTCAATGTGGACTATCAATGGGATTCCTCAAAATTCCCGCAGAATTGGGGTGACGGCGGGCAGTATGGAGAAGAATGGACATCCATGCACAAACGATTCAGGAGAGGCCTGAACCACATGATTCACTGGTATAACCAGAACGATCCTGACGACCGCAACGAAGATGCTCTGGGTCTTGAGCAAGCTGAGCATAAAACCGACGACGACGAGCAAGAAGAGCAAGAAGATCTGGTAGTCGTTTTGATTACGCACGGTGCCGGGAGCAATGCTCTTATTGGTGCAATTACAGAGCAGCCCGTGCTGCTTGATGTCGGCATGGCCAGTTTGACGATGGCTGTCAAGAGAGACGATGCTCCCCCACTCGACCCTTCACTGGATTACATGGGCTCGCCCACAGGCTCACCTCCGGTCCAATCGCCAGGAACTGAGGGGCCGGTCAACATTTCGTCACAACGTCGTGGAAGCTTCAATACAGGTCTCTCCGCGATGTACGAGATGAAGATCATCGCCTCTACAGAACACCTCCGACCAGGTTCGGATCCTTCGAGAGCCTCACCATCAACTTTCGCCTCTCGCTCGGGCGTTTCAAGTGGCGATGCCGCCTCTCGTGGTCCCAACAGCGAGTCCATGATGGCGTCGTGGAAGTTCCACGGTGACCGCGAGCGCCACAAGACCCAGTCTGCTGCACTGGGTAGCATACGCAGACCTGGAAACGCCAACTCAGCGGCTCCGCATCCTTCGCTGAGTGGCGGAATGCACCGCAGAGCAACACAGCCCAATACAGGGATTGACCATGAGTCTGTGCCTGCCTTGTCTGGTGCTTCCACGCCGGCATCTGTCGGCGGCGGTCTTTGGACTCCACCATCTGGCCGTACCCCCTTGTTAGACGCCCAACGCGTCAACGAAGACAAGAAGACATTATTCCCATCACTTAATGGCAGCAAACAGGATGGCGCCTCAACTCCGGGCGACGACATGGTCCTCGACTTCTCCAATTCACCACCAGACTCCCGCCCTGCCAGCCGCGGTGGCACAAGACCATTTTCCAAACCCCAAGTCCCCACCCTCGCCTTGGACAGCGCACTCGGCGTTCCCTCAATCTCCATCTCCACCAACAGTGACAACAACAGCAAAACTGAGACTAATACCGACGACGTCCAATCTCCGCACACTCACACCACCCCTCTCCTCCCCAACCCGTCACCCCACGAAGCAGCCGGCGCGCCTCTCGCTCCGATCCCCAGCGCCGAAAGTGAGCGCGATGTCGTGCCCGAACTGCCCAGCAAACAAGACCGCCCAAACAATGGTCCTCCCGTCGTGGCCAGCATTCCTGATTCATTGAGCAGGAGGCTGAGCCAGAAGGGGCTGTGGGGTACCAAGCCGAGTGGTGATGAGGTCAAGAGGAGTTGGCCGAAGGTGGGCAAGGTGAAGAGAAGGTGGACGGTGAGTGATCAGGATGGAAATGGTTAGAGAACGTCGACGCGAGTGAAGTTAGAGGCCGCTTGTGAGAGTCAAATACGACCTCGATGAGATGATTGTTTTGTACTTTTAGTGTATGGATGTATGATGAGTGTCGGTGACCAGTAATTGTTTGATTGATGCTCGTCGGCGTGCTGTCGTTTTTGTTCGCTGTCGTTTGTCTTGGTTTGTATCAGACCAGCCCGCGTTGATGTTCGGAATGGTGGCGTGGAAGAAATCGAACCGGGTTCGGTCCGCCGACGGATTGCTATGCTGCTGGGCTTGTCGGTAGTGCTCGTGCAATAGTATGCAACGCCTTGACCCTATTCATTCTCAAAGCCCAAGCAGTAGTCTAGCCTAACTGCGTAGATAGTGGCGTTTGGAAAACATTTCGAAGAGAGAATTAGGCTTCGAGCCATGAGCCCAGATGTGTAGAATTCATGCTTTTGTGATGAAAAGTACGGTGTGATCTGATCATAGGAGGTAGAGGACATACCGATACATCACGCTCCTGCTCTTTCGATCTCAATGTAGTGGGCATGGACGCATTATGGCCGACCGTGGTTAACCCCAAACCCTAGCAATTTTCTGGGTGTGAACGAGATTTGAGATCTGCTTTTCGACTCGTGATGGTTCGTGCTGTGTGATTGCGGGAGTTGTGATTCTTCCATGATATATGAGGGAGAAATTCGGGCAGATAGTCAAATATACCTGGTACTGTTGACCAACGATACCTCCTAGAAATACCAAACCTTTTGCTGTCGCACATGCTTTGTTGTGTTACACTTCTTCGATACATGTATGACAGAATTCCTGCCATGCAATACTCAGGGGTGAGCAGCTATGAATAATGCTGCATATAATGGTCTTGATAGCCTGGATCACGATGCGGTGAATTCACTGATGAGATCTGTACAGGTCACAGACGTGGAGATACTCTGGTAGCGGCTCCACTTTCCTTCCGGATCGCCCTGCCGCCGAGCGAGGATGGAAGATCGGCAAACCATAACCAGGACTCGATCGTGGCAGGTTTCACAACACCTGCTTCTGTACACTTCACTCGTTGGAGAGACATGGAAGATTCTGATTCTGACACATCGCATCCTGACAAAGCGTCTGCTCAAGAAGTACCTCATGTATTATGTTTTTCTGGTGAATTCTCTCGACTTCTGCATCTGGACTCGGCATTCGACCTCCACTTCACCTCCACCGCCAGCCAGCGCAACATGCATATCTGCAAGCGTCAGACCCAATCGGCGACAGCCACTGTGTGCGGCAACTAAGGGAGCCCGAACGCAATACTCGTCCGCTTCTGGCTGGACTCGGTGCTGGTGAGCTCGTGCCGATGCACTCGTCGTTGCGGTAAGAATGCACCCGGTGGGTCTGTACCTTATTAGCTGCTCTTGTTCCTTGCCCTTTGGGCGGTGGGCCGCAACGTCAGCTGTAGGTCGAACTGCATCCTCTTCCATAATATTTTTGCCTTCTTCCCAACCCTTACCACGTCATGCGCCGCTCGTTGTTCTTATCCACACCGCGTTTAATGGTGTTTCATGCTTTGGGCTGGAGTGCAGTGGTGACGGGTGCTGCGTGTGCTTACTGAACACTGCTTGCTGTAAATACAAAAGTCGCTCGAGCAGCCTTGCTACAAGAAAATCCCGACCAGACGACAGAATTGAAGATACCTTGAAGCTGCGCCATGGCACCTCGCACATCTGTGGAACCCAGCTGTGCCATTTGTGGCGCACCGCCGTTTCCTGAGTGTCCACACGAAGGCGAGAGCCTTCAGCGTGCACTGCAGGAAGCTCAAGATAGATGGTCAGGCGTACAGCAGATTCGGTGAGTGCTTGGCTTGAGCATAAGGATGGAATCCCTACTGACCACCATGGCTTCCGGATGGCAGCGACTGGGTTCTTGACAACTCCCGCAACCACATCATCAACATGTTCGAGCACGCCAAAGCAGTACGCTTTAATGCTCATCAGGCATATTTGCAGAGCCTTCCGTTCTACTCGCTTTATCAACACTACAACGGAAATCCGCCGCTTCGCCCCAACGAGCTGCAATACTTGCAAGGCCAGCTACGCAACGCAGACCAAAACCTGAGAATAGGAGTGGATGCGGATTGGCGGACAGCTTGCCTGGCGTATCCGGATACCCTGGATTACTACTTCAGACTTGTAGACATCAGGCTGCCAAGTGAAAAAGATCCAGGCGTGACCAGGCCGGAATTTGGCCGGAGGACCATTAGACGGGACAGTGGACACAGTGACAGGGTTGTCACTAAGAAGGATCGAGGCAGGTAGAGTTGCTCGTGTAATTGCCCTGTTGTGGCTTAGACCATCTGGATGGGCACACCCGAACTCGGAGTATGTTTGACACTTGCGTCGTACCACTACCCTGGAAACTTGGGCCTCACTGGATTCGGCCAACGTAGCTCCCCTTCATGTCACGACATGAGATGGATTATCAGTAGGCACAAGCAACAACTCGATTTGTCTCAACTTGGTGGCGCCACCGGGTAAAATGAGCTCCCATGAGGTGATAATACTCTCAGGAACGCCAAGTCTCGAGGAAGCACCCTTGTCGGCCTTGACGGATGCCCGCATCGAAGCGCGTCGAATCGCGTCACACCATGGCCGTTCATACCGGCTTTTGCAACCTTGGTTCGGTTGACTGTCCGAAGGCACGTAGCCACCAACCTCCACCGGCTGTGCGACGACCGCGTCTGCAGCCTCCTCGGCGCCGGGGAGATGGTGCTCCCGTGTGACGAACCTGTCAATCTAGTGGCTTGAAGGATCTTGACAGCGGCAGCGTGCAGCGCCAATATTGGTACACAGCAGCGGTCAAGCTCGTGCCACGAGCGGTGGACACCTTCTGTGCGGCCATTGGGCGAGGCCCTCTTCTGCACGAGCGACGAACGCCACGAGGCCGTGCCCGTGCCTGCAGGTGGGCTGAAGGATCCTCTGGTCTAATGCAAGACCTGCCTTGGGCTTGGACTGGCGGTGACCGGTACCCGGGATTTGATCTGCAGAGAATGTGGGTCGTCTCGTTGGGGTCTTCGACTGCTCACGTCTGGTGAGCACTCCACCTACCAGGAAGAACCAATTTGACACAGTTACACTGAACAACGATGGTGTGGCCTCGGTCTGCTGTTCGAGTCCTCCCCAACCTGCGGAAGTCGTCATGGCATCCGTCTTGTTACAACCGCTCCCTCCCGTTCCTGGAACTCATTGGCCAGGACGGGTTCCTCCGACGTTCGCCTGGCTCGGTTCACGGAACGTCGCAGCAAGCCTGCAGCTTCACGTATGCCTGCCAGTGAAAGACCGCCCTTGCACACAGACACATGTCTGCAGACACTTTGTCTGAGATTGTCCCCATGGGCAAGTCCAAGAATAGCTAGGATCTTCACCGTAGGGCTACAGCCAAGTCCATGCCGCTTGATCCTTGCACTCTGCAGTTTGGGGATCTTCAGCAACTCTTCTGCTGAGCAAAGGCCGCCTTTTGGGTACTGCTTCAAAGGCTTACAACGGAGCAGGTCTGCACCTCTGTGCGGATGGCACGGTGTGTCAGCATTTCAAGACCATTGGTGTGGTCTCACCATCTGTGGAGTGCGCTGTGCTTGACTGCACGATCAAGTGACAATTGTACAACTTATGGCTGGGTACAAAGCTCATGAGCATTATAGCATGCCATTGGCTCACAGTTCGAATATCCCCGGCCTAAATGGCCTGGAACGTTTGCAGGCGCGCATGGTGTTGTCATCGACATTGCATTCGAGAGGCTCAAACAGTGGCTCGCTTGGGGATCCGTGCACCAGAGCTATGTCTTCCTGTTCGGGTAGCCCTACACACCTGCGTGGTGGTTTTCTGACGGGTGGCCGCTGGCAAACTGGTGCTTGCATGGCATGGCATGAGTCTACTGGGGAGCAAGCATCCAAGACACACACGCTTTGTCCCACACCGCAAACTCCAAAGCGGTCTTCACATCGGCTGGCTCGTCCACGCAAACACTCCACGAGCTCAGCCATGCGAGTCACAGCGAACCAGACATCGCCAGACCTTGCTTTGCTCTCCACCCATGCACACCTCATTTATCCGTTGGCGTTCTTTGACAGCACCCCAATGCGTGCGAGACATTACGTGCCGTGGTGCATGCATCTCCTTTGAGCCTTGCAGTCGAGCTAACGCAGGCTGTCTGAGATCGTGCCTGGTGACGGGCTCCTGGGACTGACCCCTGCTGTATAAGGCCGCGTCCTCGCCCTTGACCTTGCCACTGCGCCTACACCGCCGTGCATACGCCATCGCAGTCTGTTTGCACCTTTCGCCGAGCAACTCGTTCTGTTTGGCGTTCCACCATGTCCAACACTCTCACGCCCGAGCGTGCGCTGCCGTCACCCTTCAGTCCTCAACGCTCACGCCGTGACAGTGTCACGAGTGAGCAGGCTGCGAGGCCGACCGGTACCAACATGCTCCAGATCAGAAACCTTCTCAACCCGATGGGAAACAACCAAGAGGCCGATCCTGCTTACAGTCGTGCTTCGACACCAGCTTACACCCCGAACGACTTCACGCCGACTCCTACACCAGGCCCTGACACCCCTCTGACTCCTGCCTCTACGAAACGTCAGAGGAATGGAAAAGCTGCTGCTATCGTCAAGCCTACTCCGACGAAGGGCATCGTCAGGTACAAGTCTTACGAATGCAACTCAGACTTTCTTTGCTCAGATCCTACACTGCGTGACGAGATCATCAAACAGCATCGCAACTTCCAAGTCTCCGCCGAGGGTCCTGGCTTGATCAGTCAATTCCCGAAGCACGTCCCGTACTCCAGTGACCGTAAGGACTTCTCCGAGAAGACTGGTCGCGATGCTTTCGAATGTTAGTTGCCCTATGTGACGCATTTTCCACGATTTTTGAACGCCTTTCCCACTGACACATCGCAGACTTCTCGTATACCTTCGTGGTTCCCGGCGGCGATCCTGCAAAACCCCATAGAGTCATGTGGGACTATCAGATTGGTCTCATGCGTGTCACGGCTTGCTTCAAGGCTTTCAACTATGCGAAGGTGAGCTCAAGTTCTAGACTGCTCTGCATTCAAATTCACTAACTTCTTGTATAGACGGTCCCAGCTAAGGCCATTAAAGCCAACGCAGGCTTGGATGAGCTCAGCTTCAGTATCACTGGCGGTGCTTTGATCGCCCAAGGTTACTGGATCCCCTTTTCTTGCGCCCGTGCCTTGTGCGCGACCTTCTGCTGGGACATTCGCTGGGCGCTGACGCCAGTGTTCGGGCCGAAGTTTGTCGCAGAGTGTCTACCGCCGAATCACCCAGGCTATGGGCGTTATAAGATCGACAACGCTATCGTGCAGAGGGCTGCGTTACAAGCGCAGGAATGGAAACTCCAGGCAAGCCGCAGTGCTACCCCAGCGACTCCGGCACAACAGACGTACGGTGCGCCCTACATCCCACAATACCAGCCGCCGACCTCTGCGCCAACGCCGAACCCAGGACATGCAAAGCGTCCAGAGCGTGAGAGGTCCTACTTCAAGCACGGCTCGCCATTCAGCCCGGAAGCCGGTCCCAGCAACCGTGGCAAGAGCTCGAAGTTGGATACTGATGACTCTGACGTCTCTCCCAAGTCTTCTCCGGCACCCACCTACCAGTCGGCATGGACGAGCATCAACGAGCGCCTCACGCCTCCTGCTGCACCAAGCAACACCCCAGTGGATGCTACCGACAGCTCTATGAGCCTCCTCACCCAGCCTTTCAACAGCATGATGGCTCAAGAATCAGCTTGGCGCGGCATGAACGGCGAGCGCTCTGCCTCGCCCGTATCTATGCCCACACCAAAGCGTGCTCCCACCAGGAAGCGTCAGGCTCGTAAGCGCATGGCCATTCAACAAGAGAAGGAAGAGGACGAAGATGAACAAGTGGTTGTCAGTGACAGTTCCTATAAGTCGTCGCCAGCCAGCAGTGACTCGTCTGTCGTTGCTTCGTCACCGCCGTCGCCTCCTCCGAAGAAAGCCAGGATTACCAGACGTCGCCGTCGTGTTGCTCCTTCTGATGAGGACACTTCGATGAACGATGACGATGCCGTCAGAGCCAGACATCCCGAGACCGACGAGAGGGATCCTGAGGTGATCAGGGCCGCAGAGATCCTCTTGAAGATGGCGCAGGGAAAGTGGTAAATTGTGGTTGCTTTCGGACTAATTCGACCTAGATCGCTTCGACCGCGACAGGCGATTGACAACAGATCAATTGCATATGAGACTGGACACTACAGCACAGCAAGAGACAGACTTTCCTTTTGTTCATACCACCGCTGAGGAAGAGATTGCATGGTATTTTTTTACGACTCAGACTTTCCTTGGTTAGCACATCGCTCCACCGCATTCAGGTGCATTGGCATCAATCGTCGTGTTCATCGCTGTACAGGCGATCAACGCGAATGATTGTGTAAAAGACAAATTAACGGCCCATCACTGGGCACCAACAGATCGAGAGTGGCATATAGATACGCACCAGTACTATTACTTCCTCTCAACACATTGATTCTACCCACGTACTACAAATGCCGCAAATCGCAGTGCGTCCGTTCGCCCACCGGCTCGATTGACATGCATTTCAAAGGTCGTTGGCACAAACTTGCCGCACCACCCGACACGTGACTTGAGACTCTCGGAACTCGTATGCGCACTGTACACTGGTTTTGAAACTATTGGGACCCGAAGAACGATGTTTACGACGGAGGCATGGCCTCGGCTACTATGCCATTGGATTCCCATCGCGAATGACGTCGTGACACAGACTTTATCCAAAGTAGACTTCACGGCGGCCCGTGACGGCTCCAGATCGCCGTCTAGCGCGCCTATTTTTGGCTACAAGCCTGAAGCTATAAAAGACTTTAGGTATGGAAGAGTTCGTGTTCGTAACCCAATTTCGTTCGCTTGTACAAATTCCGTCCTAGCACTATGGCAAGTCTGCGGTCACACGGTCGGGTATACGAGGTCGGATCGTCTCTAGAGAGTCGCTAACCGTGGCTCTACGAGCTGGTGATGTCGTTTGCACACCAGAAATAAATCATGGCTTTTCAAATGTTGCCACAGGCCATTGGAATATATATATGGATGGAACTGGAGGTCCAGGATCTTGTACAGCATCCTTCAACAACTCTTAATACTCCTTCGACTCCCGGGACTCCACAGCGAGAGATCTAAAGTTCTTACATCTGCATATCACTCGCTATATCATCATCATGCACCCCAGCGTCCTTCTCACTCTCGCTGCTGCGGCCGGCGCTCTCGCTGGTCCCATGAAGCGCGAGACCACTTCCAGCGCCAGCTATGCTTGCAACCCGGCCCACAGCTACCCAGGTGGTGCCCAGTGTATCTCTACCAACGGTGCTTTGACTCTCGTCACATCCACCGCTTCGAGCTCCGCCAAGGCCTGCAAGAAGACCAGCACGGCCACCACTCCCGCAGCTGTCTCAACCACTCCTACTCCCGCTGCCTCTTCTGCCGTCAAGCCCGCCTCCAGCTCGGCTAAGTCTTGCAAGGCCTCTAGCAAGGCCACCACCACTGCTGCTGCTGCATCTTCCGCCGCAGCCTCCAGCTCTGCCAAGAGCGCTGCCTCCGCCGCCGCCACCCCAGCACCCTCCGCCGGCGAGACCAAAGCCGCCGGCCTGACCTGGACCGTCAAGGACCTGACCCGTGATTGCAAGGTCGACAAGTCTGGCTGCGACTACAAGTTCAGCCTAACCGGGAGCGACAACCGTCCTGCCGTGACTTGCAGCATCAGCCGCTCGAACGTCAAAGACGCGCCCGATGAGTCTTGGTCTAACATCCCTTGCACTGCCAACTCTCCCATCAACGTCTCTTGGGGCTACAGCGCGCAATTTGGTGCTGACAACGCTTTCGCTGTCATGACTGTTGTCGACAACAAGGACAAGGAGATGGCTTACTTTGGCGTTTCTAACATCAACTCTCGCAAGGATGCTGGTAAGGGCTATGGTTCTGGCCAGTACGGCGATGTTGGTCCCCAGCCTGTTTACCACTTCTAGATCTTCTAGATTGTTGGTTTCGTGGATGTGGGGTATGACGATTTGTTATGATGGAAAATGATTTGAAGATATGTACATAGTTTTTGGATAATTTAATATAATAGTCACTCTTTTATGTTTGGGCCACTTGTAGAATATGTTGCGTTCGTTGAGTGAGCTCAGCCAGCCCTGAAACTCTTCGCATCCATCGTGCAATAGTACTCATGTTTCCTCTGTGGGAATAATGGCAGCCTCAGTCTACATGAAGTCTTTACAGAGCTAAAGCTACTGTTGTGCGTTCATATCACTCTTCGAGCGTCCAAATACCAGAGTCTTGAGTTTGCCGTTCGTGGGATGATCATCTATCCCTTCATTTCTTGATCGATCTATACTGCTTGCGTCTATGCTGATACTGGAACTTCAGATCACATATGGAATGATCCACCAGAGAGGTGTCTAATCCAACCCACGCACCAGCAATATCGATATTTAGACATTGCTGGACCGTGTAGAAGAGATTATCGTCACCACACGGAGGCTATCTCAAAGCTTCGATCTAGTTTCTTTGTCTGCTCGTCACAGCTTCAAACTTTCCAAGACATCTCGCGGCCAGCGACAGCGAGAACACGATGCACCTCCTTCACTTCGAAACGCCTTGTCCAATCCAATCCTGCGTTTTCTTTGTTGCCTCGCCTAGATCCCAGAAGTCACTGATGCCGGTCTTAGACAGCAAAGACACAACACCTGGCGTTCACAACAGGAGGGATAAAATGGACATCTTCTGCTCTAACAACCTATCTCCCTCTCTTCGCCCAAACACAAGATACAAGGCGCGATGAGTCCGAATACGAGATCACAGACAGCCCAGTCCAGCTCAGCAACACCCAGATCGACACCTGCACCGCTCCCACTTTCTAGCGTGGAGTCTACCTGGCGTTGCGGGAGGAAAGGACGTCTTCACAGAGAGAGCGGGCAGTGCACTAACACCCCACCAACTTCTCCAATCATCGACACGCCCGCGAAGAGAGCGCGATTGTCGAGACAGAGGAACGCCATGTTGCCGGACAGTCAGGCGACTCAGCCGACACCATCTGCTGCTCCACGTCAGAGACCGCAGATGGAAGCTGATCAGACAGAGCAGGAGGAAGAAGAGAGCTTGGTTCCTGTCAACGTCCAGGAGGTCGACGACGCTCACGAGGACGACCACGAGAGCCAACAGCTTCCCTCTCACCTCTCTCGCACTCCGAGCCCAGCCGCTTCTGAGCGCATCCCAGAAACCCCTCTGGGTCTTGGTCTCAACCTTCCTTCTTCGCCACCGCTTCCAGCCCTGACGGCCGCCAACCTGTCCCTTCTCGACCAGCAGACGGGCACAAACCATGCTGTGGCAGCCAACGACGCCAACATTCCTGCCTCAGCTGCTCCTGTCGACACCGCCAGCAAATACAAACGCCTAAGGACCCCGGCATCGATCTACTCCGTGGCACCAAGCGTGAGATACCAGATCTCCCGCCTCGTGCTCCGAGTCCACATCAACGGCGAGCAACACGCAGCAGCTGACAGGGCGCATCGTCATGAAGCCGCTCGTAGCAGAGCGTGGAGAGATGCTCTGATCGCGTTGCTGGTGTTGTGTCTGGCGTACGCGTTCTGGTGCTACTACAATTCCACTGACTTTGAGTTCATCGCCGCCTCCAGGAGGGACTGGTATGGACTGTGAGGATAGTAGCTTCACGCTAGGATGTGATCCAGAAAAAGCGAAACGGAGTGCGAAGGGAAGCAGGAAGACGACGGAGTTATTTGGGCGGTTTTACAATGTTACAGGGAGATCATCCAACAGATGATCTCGATTTGCGAGTTCTTGGTGTTTGTTTTGCGAGTCGTTTTGGAGCCAGATGTCCGAAAGCTGTTGGATTTCAGAAATGAATCGGCGGTCTATTCGACAACGGCGCTTTTGTTTTTCATGCCAGCCGTCTTCCCTGCTAGCTCATCCATCAAGTTAGCATAGTCATCGCATTAAAAGAATGTTTGAACAGAAAGTGGTGCGATTGTCAAAGTGTGTGAACAATTGAACTTTTGAAATTTGGTCTATCTCCTCGTGAGCATAAGTTACAGATCAGTACAAACCACCTTGCTAAGATTCTATGCCTTCTTCTCGACCTTGATGTCGGCCTTGGGCTGGCTAGGCTTGCTGTACATCCACAGAGCGACGAAGCCGAGCCATCCGGCGATGGTGACCCAAATACCACTGATCCAGGGGTAGGCACCAGTGATGACGAAACTCCTGGGGTACTCATCGTGGGCAAAGTGGCGCACGGTTACGGTACGCTTCTCCTCGATGTTGGTGAGGAAGGGACGGCGGAACTCAACAAAGAAGTTGTAGATACCGTGTTGATCGGGAAGCTTGAACGTTTGAGTGAAGACGGTGGCGTTGGCGGTAGTACCAGACGGGATCAGGTTGAGACGGTGGAAGGGCGAGAGCATGCTGAATTCGAGCTGGAGGTCGTCGCCTGCGGCAGTGGTGAAAGGCGCCCAGTGATCGCCGACCCATTCAGACACTTCGATCGAGTAATGGACATCGTTCTTGATGCGGTAGATGCCGGGGTTAACATCGACACCTGCAAGAGAAATGCCAGTAGAGCTGTTGGCAGCATTTTTCTGGGCACCCTCATTGAGGAAGTGGGTGATTTGACCAGTCTTAAGGACACCGGTCTCCTTAAAGGTCCAAGCGGAAAGCTTCTGAGCGAATGCGCGATTGGCAGTCTTTGATGCAGGCTTGTCGGAACCAGCCGGCTTAACAGAGGCATCGAACCAGGCATCCTCCAGGGCTTCGCTGCTGCCCAGAACGGAGAATCGAGCGCTGTTGACAGCCTGGAAGGCAGTCACGAGGCTGATCTGCTTGCCAGTCGCGAAAGGATCCTCAGCACCATCGGCATCTTCCTTGGGGTTGTAGGTGTAAGCGGTCTCGGAGGCGCGCAGAACAGGTGACAAGTGTGGGCTGGCGTTTCCGAGAAGCTGTCCGACTGCACGAGGCAGAGCCACCAGACCATCGACCGAGAAATAGTTCTTGACAGCCTTGCGTCCGAAGTCGGATGAAGGGAGAAGAAGAACGTCGTGCTTGTCGCTGGCACTCTTTTTGTCGTAGTTGAAGTGATCCACCACCATGCTCGTCCTGTCCTGTGGAAGCACAATGTCCAACTCCAAAAGAAGGCTGCTGACGGCGCTCGGAACAGCGCTCTCGCCAGACAGGGCGAGAAGAACGTTAGAGCCGGCATTGACAAAGTCGACAATCAGGTTGGGTGTAAGGGCAGGGCCTAAGCCTTTTGATTTGGTCGGAAGCAAGAGGAGGTGGGAGTAGGCGGGCTCGCCATGCTGGAAGAGGGAAAGTTGTGCATCTTTGGCGGCGCGGAAGGTGAGCTGGAAGCCTCTTGCTGTTCAAAGTGATTAGCTATTGTCGTGGACATTTTCCTGTAGCCGATTCGCTTCAATGCCACTTACAAGTCAGGTCCGACCAGAAGGTCGAGTACTTTCCTCTGTCGGCTTCGTCGTCAACGACAACGAGCAAATTGCTGCCAGCAGCTGACAGAGCTGAGACAAAGCTCAAGAGGCCCAGGAACAGGCCCAAGAAGAACGATCGCATTGTGGTCGTGGATGTGTGATGCGACGAGGAGCAGTCGATCGGACAGCTGCAACACACATACGTGTAAGTTGGAGCTACGTCGTCCGCTTGCTGCTGCCCTGCCAAGAGCTGCCATTGGCCGATCGCGCCTGCGCGCGGAGGTGGAGAGACGCCAGCATCAGTGCGCTTCAACTTCCACCAAGAGAGTATCGGCTATACCACGCGAACAGGACTCCTGCGATACCCTCAACCACACCAGAAATCACAAATACCACACACAATGGCGCCTGTCACCTTCTGGGCCGCGCCCCGCCAATACATCAACTGGGCTGCGCGCCACAAGCCCGCCATTCTCTGGAGTTTGGTCATTGGCAGCTTCGGTCCTCTGATTGTGGTATGCCATGCCTGGAGAAAAGAGGAAGAAGCAATGCTTTCAGTCGGAGTACTAAGCGAAATATTCCTAGGCCACCGTCCCTCCCCTCCGCGAGCGCCTCGGCGACCCCAACAGATCCGCAATCCCTCTCACATACCCTGGTAAGCGCAACACGATACGCCTGGACACCACGCGATCGAGCAGCAACGGACAAATGATCTATCAGAAACAGCTTGCTTTGGGCATTGAACAACGGCTAACCACTTGCGACCAGTCCCCAAGGGCCCCCGCCAGATACCCCAAGGCTACGACGATTAAGCAAAAGATGTGCGAAAGAAAGAAACAATTTAGAGCGAGAGGTCATCAAGAAGGCAGACGAGTATTGGCGCACAAACAGAAATGGTGCAAATTCACCGAGGCCACGGAAGGCCGGTACCCTGTATATTGTACATACTCCGCATTAGGGCCACACGAAATGCAGAGATGATAGCTCCTCATGTTGATCTTGCGGACGCCTATTGGGCCGGGAACCTGATTTGAAGCAAGCTCACAATTCTTTCAAGTGGCACGATTGACCACACGATTCAGATTATTTACTCAGATAGATAGGTCCAAGAGCAAGAACTGGAAAGACAACCATGAATTTCAGATGCCGGCCGCCTCCAGCTCTTTCTGCGTCCACTCCCACAGCTCTCTCGCAAGGTCATCATTTTTGCCAGCCTTCGTCAAGGCGCCTTCAACACCAACAGGCACATAAAAGGTACCACTAACCACAGTCCCCTCGCCACCATTTTTCGGTGCCGTAGCAGCCCATTGCTGATTCCACGCACATTGCTCAATTGGCACTCTGATACCCATGGTTGTGAGCCATACAAACCAGCGATTGAATCTACCCATCCCCGTCACTAAGCCCGTGTTCGCCACACCTGGGTGAATCGAAACAGAAGTCACGGTTGGATGCCTTTTCGCTAGCTCGCGCGCGTACAAGAGATTCGCCAGCTTGCTCTGTCCATAGCGCCACCAATCATTCAGAATGTATCCCGGCGACAAGCATGCTTGTGGCGTCTTCAGCCCGGCGAATTCGATGCCGGAAGCAAGCTTATAGCCGTCCGACGTGTTCCAGATGATGCGCACGTCGTTGCCACGCTGCGCGGTGGCTTCCATTGTAGGAAGTAAGAGCTTGACCAGCGCCGCATGCCCAACGTGATTCGTGCCGAACTGCACTTCATAGCCATCTTCCGTCAGAGCGGGTGAAAGTGCCATTACGCCTGCGTTGGCGAAGAAGAGATCTAATCTCGACTCCTTTGACAGTAAATCGGCAGCGGCGGTTTTGACGGATGCTAGAGAAGCAAGATCGGCGCGGACGAACGTGCAGGGCACATTGGGTTGGGCGGCAGCAAGGTCGTTGCAGAGCGCAGTAGCGGAGGATTGCGAACGGCCGGAGAAGTAGATGTGGGCTGGGTTGTGGGCAGCGAGTTTAAGGATAGTCTCGCGACCGAGACCAGCGGTACCACCTGTGACGAATATCACTTTGCCTTCAAGAGAAGGGATTGAAATTTCGGGTTTGAAGTCGGTGGTAAGCATCTTTGGAATCGATTGTGAAACCTTGCGGATAGTATGATTGGCAGAAATGGACGAGAGCAGGTGAGAGACGAGGATTGTATGAGGGACGATTGTATCTATCCAAACCTCTACGTGATTGCCTACTCCCCATTCTTATATAGCACACTGGAATGCGGTCTGTCTGTTGTATGCTGACGTAGCTTCCATGGGAACGGAGGAACTGTTGCTCAATCTGAAAGTGTAAATAACAGTCGCCTTGGAGGACGTCACTTACAGATATACACTCACGTGCGAGGTAGGTTGCTCCAGCCATTCAGAGCAAAGACGGCACAGCTGACCGCCTTCCCGGAGCAACTTTTAAGATGTCCGCTCCGGATTTGGCTGGGCTTCAAGTCCGGCCTGCGATGTTTGTATGCACCACACGTGATGAACATCAGACATGATTTGGTGACCTGCGTGTACCTTGAATATCTTCCACTAACGCGTACACAAACGTGACGTGAGCCCATGAGGAGAGCTCAAGACCGATCAGGGCATTGCCCTACTGGAGGTGTTTCCCCAAAAGAGTTCACCCGAAGTGAGGGCGTCTCCCAAGGTAGTCTGGTGCACAGTCTTGCGTTTGGCCGTGCATTATTGCTTACCTTTCGAAGGCTCCTCGTTAGCCGTGATGGCTCTAGCATGGTATGCACGTACTAGTATATTTTTTCGTTTCCTCATAGTCTTGCGTTGCGTGGCACCGCAGGGCAGCTATGGCAAGCAAAACGAGCTGGGCTTACCATAAGCTGGCCTCTGATTGGCCCATGACAGCTTCGCACCTGCCAACCATGCCATTACCTGGTCGCTACTAAGTATTTATCTCACCTCTCATGCGTCTCTCATAGTTGTTGCGAGCACTTCACTTGTGTTACAATACCTCCAAAGCAACGCGTATCCTGCTTCTTCGATTCCAGTGTATCCTTGTCATTAAGCGGCTTGAATCGACGACAACATGTTCTTCACATCAACAAATCAACGGAAGGATCCCAGCTACTCCCCTCTGCTGTCAGCAAAGAGTTCACAGTCTCACAAGTATGAGACTCTCGACCCAGAATCATCATCACCTCTCCCTTCTGCACGAAAACCTTGGATCAACTTCGACCTAGCTCGCTTCTTCGGCGATGTAACGATCGGTCTCTCAGATGGCCTCACAGTGCCCTTCGCACTCACAGCCGGTCTCTCGGCGCTCGGGGACACGAACGTGATCATCTATGGTGGCTTTGCAGAACTAGTAGCGGGCGCTATCTCGATGGGCCTGGGCGGCTACCTCAGTGCCAAAAGCGAACGCGAAGCTTACATCGCCAGCCTCTCAGACACCAAGTCCATCGTCTCAACAGATCCAGAGAAGACTTCAGAGCTAGTCCGGTCGTGTTTCGCCGCTTACGACTTCCCTCAGCCAGTACTGGATGCTATGCTGGAGCGACTCCGAGAACTCGACGACGATGGCGAACAAATGAAGAAATTCCTCATGTGCTTCCACCACAACATGGATGAGGACGACTACGCTCCTTCCAGGGCATACCTCTCTGGACTCACGGTTGCCCTCGGCTATGTTTGCGGTGGACTAGTCCCGTTGACACCTTACTTGATCGTGTCGGACCCTGCCATTGCTCTTCGATGGAGTATTCTGGTGATGGCAATGGCTCTCTTCGTCTTTGGATGGGTCAAGACGGCCTTCATCGGCGTCAGCAGCGTGCAAAACTGCACCAAGAGCGCGCTCGAGATGGTCGTTCTTGGTGGTGTTGCTGCTGCTGCGGCTATTGGCTGTGTCAAGCTGATCGATGGTTGAAGCTACATCAGCAATGCGAGTTCAATAATTGGAAACTCGAATGGCTATTTGGACGCTGCACGACATCTGATCATGAAAGAATTCTTCTCTCCATGCGAACAATTCCTATACCCCGAAGCAAACGCCAAGATCGATTTGCTCTCGAATAAGTCTCACATGGCAGACGATGTCGCAGTCTGTGACCCGTCCATTGAGCGTCGTTAATTTTGCCTGATAGCTATCGCCTAGCATGCCCACGAACATGGAACTGCTGAGCACATCTTTGCGATTGATTTCGCAAGCAGCATACGCATATGTGTCGGTCTACCTTGACGCATGCTCGATATCGGCGCTCCGTGTGTTGGCTTTGGTACTGTACATTGTGGATATCAGCGCGCATTCACAGTCTCCAGCAAAGCACATGGGCCATTCGAGGGACTAGGTTTCGGGATTGGCCCAATTCACAGGCTCTGGCCTTCACGCTGCCACGAGGGAACGATGAGGGCATCATGTGGCATGATACACTCAGAGGCTTCGCTGCCGTGGTTAAGGGATCATCGTGCTCAGACATGATCCCCGAAACCTTGAGAAGCCATTAGCTGCGAGTCAAGGGCTACGCAGCACCTGGAATAAGCAGAGAATGGGACACTCCTGCAGCACATCCACCTTGCGCTCGCCGTAGAATTACAGATAAGCGAAACAACATCCTCTTCACTCCACTTGTTCACAAAGTAGACAACCCTAGTCTCAAGGCATCCCATTACAGACACTGATCTTCTGACATAATCTACGCCAGCCCATGTCCCCACTGTCTGTATTAGATTCTCTTCGCCAGATGGGCTCATAGCTGACCTCCAGTCTGTGTAGCCCTTGTAAGATGAGCTTGAGTGAGAGGTGATATTGCAAGTGTCACACTGCACCCTACGATCAGACACGATGAGCTGGATTTTCAAGGACTTCATTGCCTACATCAAGAGCTTGCATAATCCTTGACTGACTGTGACGGTCTTTCCGGCCACGTGTATAGCTCGCGCAGCCTTGAATGTGACAGCCCGTTCACTGGCAACAATAGCTCGCGTGAGCTTTCGCTGTAACAACGCAGTCGTGTGTTGTCCAAATTTGCGCAGCCATTGTCTGTGTGCAAACCCAATCTCGCGGATACGTTAAATTCCCACCTCCACTTCGCTGATAAACCTACGTTCTTATGTCCAGCCTGACAGCAAGTCTCTCAAGCACAACACCCGCGCAAGCCGGCTGATCAATCCCTCGAAAGCCACAACACTTGTGGCTCAGCTCATTCCGCAAATCATGAGGCTCGTCACCGACACGATCATCTTTGCCATCGCTATGGCCTCTATGGTCGCCGCAGCTGTCCCGCAGCAATTCTGGTCCAGGGGTCTAGAAAAAAGGGAATCAGATGAAACTTGCCCGACTTGGTGGATCGAGTACATCGTTCTTGACGATTCTGGTAACAAGTATGTGGAGGGCTACTTCGAGGTCGACGACTGCTACAACTACGACGAGTACAAAACTTTCGGCGATGGCACATTCACACTCGGCGTCACTCGCGAGAATTACACGGCTGTTCTGACGGAATACTCAACGGGCTTGACAATCACAGGCTTTATGTACCCAGACAATCCGGGTCCCGATGATGATGGTGGCGAAACGACATGCTGGACTGGAGGTGGGCCTAAGATCCCCAACCTTCGCTTTCCGTTCTGTTACTGGGGTATGGCACACGGTTCCTCCAAGGATTGATGATATGCGCGGTAAGCGAATACTACACGCGATATTCTTGCTCTGCAAAGCTAACTTTGATATAGCTACAGGCGCATCGCCGATTGAGAAGTTCTGCTGGTCAGCACATCCTCTGAAGTCGGATACTTCTGACCGATCTTTGAACCGACATTCGATTCTACACTGATGAACACTACACGGTGACTTCTAGTCACTCTATTGCTTGAATCAATCCCTTCACATAAATAGCTTGCGCAGCCCCAAATATGATGGCTCATTCTCTTATGCCAGTAGCCTACACTGCCCTTCGTTGCAACAAGCCAGCCACGTGTATGTCAACGAAAGCTTGCACAGCCTCTCACTGCAGTAGTGGCACAGACCAGTTATGCGATCATATCAATCCGCACCCGTAGCTTCAAACGACAACAAATTTCATCTGCACAATTTGATAACCGGCACCTCAAATACAGCACCTTCTTCTATCCGACCAGCACTTCGAACAGACAGCCAATACCTAAGAGCAATACCTCCTTCGGCTCACCTCATGTTCATACTTTCAACACTTGAATACAGCATTGGAATGAGATCAAGTGAAGTCTGGTTACTCCATCACCTGTATCAACCATCTACATAGCCACCGAGTGTAATAACTTGCTCGACTCGCATTCGGAGCTTACGCAGCTCCCAGTTGCGACAAATCTTTCACTTGCATAAGTGACTTACTCAGCCCTAGCTGTAGTTACCCTGTCTCTCGCAACAAAGCGCCAGTGGCCTCTTGATGTGAAAACTCGTTCACTTGCCTTAGTTACTTTCTCAGATCTCGATTGTAGCACCAAGGCCACGTGCGTCTCTACGGGAAATTGCACCGGCCCCTAGTGTTAGAACTCGTTCACTTGCCAAAATAACTTGCTCAGCCTCTGATTGTAGCACAAATGTCATGTGCGACCTTGGTGAAAATTGCACTGCCTCTCGCTGCTGTGTTTGCCCGTGCAGAACGCTTTTGCGGTTACATCTATCTGCGCGCGCCCGTCCCTAGTCGATTGCAACCCAAACCACATCCTATCTGCAAGACCTGACACACAGCACGTCAAGCACAACACTTTCCTTGACCCAGCGGATATCTCAACACTACACCTACCCTCGGGTCTCACGCCTCACACAATGAAACTCTTCATCAACATCATCCTCGCTCTGGCTTTGGCCACCATGACCCATGCTGCTTTCGAGAGATTCTGGTTCGAAGGCGAGCTGATCCAGAAGGACTCTCCCAGCAAAGGCATTACTTGCGCTGACTGGGTCCTGAACTACCATTTCATCGACGAGGACGGTGATCACTATGGCTGGTTCCCATTCGACACCTGCTTCATGAACACCGGCTTAACCATGAACGACGGCGGACACACGATCCAGCTCAATGCAGAAACATATGTGGCTACGCTCACGGAAGTCTCGTCCGGTTTCTCGATGGACGCTCAAATCAAATGGGACGCCCAAGAGAGTGATGGGGGTAGCTCCACTTCCTACTGCTTCTTTGGAGAGGGTCCCGACGTTTCTACAAGCCCTCCCTGGACACCGGACTGCGACTTCGTCCCTAATGTCAAGATGGCGAGCACTCTTCCTGGCGTCGTTATGGAGAGCCCTCTCCCCTCCGTCACTATGGAGAGCCCTCTGCGTGACGTTACTACGGACAGTCCTCTCCCTGATGTTACTACGGAGAGCCCTCTTCCTGACGTTACTATGGAGAGCCCTCTCCCCGACGTCACTATGGAGAGCCCTCTCCCTGGCGTCGTTATGGCGAGCACTCTCCCTGGAGTCGTGATGACGACCACTCTCCCTGGCGTCGTCATGGTGAGCACTGTGTTCTGAGAGCTGTGTCACATGCAGTAAGCAAAGTCTGCATACAGCCGAAAATAAAGTTTTCCAAGGCTGGCCTCGATGTAGCTACTGCGAGTACCCCGTTGGTCCATAAGACCTTCTGATCTCCGCGCTCTATCATTCGAGGCTTGGTACGAACCTGAACACATCTTTGATGAGACAGTCTTCTTGATCAGTGCGCCTCACAATCTTACTGAAGGAACTGTTGGCTGATCTTGTATCGGTACTCAGTGACGAGTCTTTACATCAGAAGACACTACACATTAGTTTGAGTAAGGGAGTGTCACTTAGTTTGCTACAATACAATACAATACACTTCAACAATGTCTGTTCACTGTATCACTTCCAAAAATATCTTGCACAGCCTCTAGTCATGAAATTTCGTCAACTGATGTATAAAAGGAAAACAGCTCGTAAGTGCAATGCATGGGTCATGTGCACCCCAATAATATCTGCACAGCCTATCAATACGATGCCTCAATCATGTTCATACTAAGAATACCCGCACAGCCTCTGGCCGTGTTTGCCTCACAGCCCACCCTCACGGTTATATCTACCCTCGCCCATCTCTTGTAAACTACAAACTTACATCCATCAACACAACACAACACAACACGATAACTAAGCACGACACCATCCTCAACCAGACCTATAACTCGAACAAGCAACCGTTACCCCAACTCTCCAACACAATGAAGCTTTTCAACATCATCCTTGCCTTGGCTTTGGCTACGATCGCCAATGCTACGTTTGAGAGATTCTGGATCGAAGGCCAGGAGGTCCAGCACCAAGACCTTGAGAACGAGCAGCAGGACGCCACTTGCGCTGAATGGTTCCTTAATTTTCGTCTGCGTGACGATGACGGTGATCACGAAGGCTACTTCTCATTCGACACCTGTTGGGGTGGCAGCGATCATATTCATCACTCTAGCGACGGCGGACGCACAATCGACATCAATAGTGACACAGGTGTAGTCACGCTCACGGATCTCTCGTCTGGTTTCTCGATGGATGCCCAACTCCGTGGGGATCCCGAAGGAAGAATGGATTCGAATGGCGATTATTTCGTCTGCTACTGGGGAGAGGGCCCCGACGAGACTCCAGATTCTTGGTGGGCACCGCACTGTGATCATTGGCAGAACGGATCACCGGCGAATGGTGCAATTCGTGGTAAGGAAGATCTGCACACCATGCAACATTAGGCTATGGAAAACTGACATCGAGATAGCTGCAAGCACGCTGTCGACGAAGAAATCATCCCGAGCCCGTCGCTCTATTGCCTGAGACTGAGTCCTGATGGCTTACCTTACACCGACTCCTGAGAATTCATAACCGACACCTTGATCTCTGCACAACTTTGCTACGGATGTTCTTAGCGTGGTTTTCTCTTATTGTCTTCGAGTGTGTGCTTATGCTTCCAAACAACTCGGCAAGTGCTACTGTGCGAAGTCAGCTGATTCTCATCAGAGAATAACAAACGGTAGCGATGGCCAGGCACATATTGCGAGTGTTCTTCTTCTTTTTGCCTTGATATGATGCGTTCTCGTTCAGATAAACAGGAGCCAAGAGGCAAAAATGATAAGAAGTATCACCAATTCCTCCGTCCGCTTCTCGAAGTACCATTTTGCACACCGTGGCAAGACATCATCAAGTAAAGACTTGTGGCTAATTCTTCAGCTTTAGAAGCCTCTACGGTACTCACGGTCAGGTTCAGCAAACTACAATATCTCAAGATCCATTCCATATTGCACGCAATATCTTCGGCACACAGCTGATAGCTGCAGAAAATCAGTCATGTGATTAATAACAGTGATTGCGTCCCTCTCATGGTGGCGCGTGAAAGTTCTCTGGCGGCCACGTCTATCCTCTGTCTATCTTGTGCCTATCCACGTCCGCTATCAGAAGGTCGCCACCTTATATACATAAATCTGCATGGCCTGACGACGAGTACCTCGACCACAACATCTTTCGCTGCCTGCTTCAGATAAAAGTTTTTCCTCAGCCCGACTCATATTTCGAAGAAGCAGCAATTATTTCAAGTGCACAGTCTTCCGAGACTCTTTTTACGACTCATACAATGAAACCCATCACCAACATCATCCTCGCCCTCCCTCTCGCTCTGGCTACAGTCACGAGAGACTTCGTACCATTTTGGTACAATTTCGACGGCATGCAAAAGATGACATCGGACTTCACATGTGAACCCTGGTTTCTTCACTACACTCTCGGTCACGATGGTATGGAACTCCGAGGGCGCTTCGAGGTCTTTGGCTGCTTGCAAGACGTTGTTAAGATCGGCGACAACATCTTCACACTCGCTCTCAACACCTCATCAAACATCGCTACCATCACGTATGACCGTGACACCAGCCTGAAGACCGACGGCGGAGTGGGATCGTTTAATAAGAGCGTCGACGCCTCCGGGACCATATTCACGTGCTTTTATGGAGAAGGTCCCTCAACAGACTACAACGTTTCTGTGCCGGATTGTTGATGATCGCTCCTGGCGGAGATGGCACGTTGCCGATTTCAAAACCGTCCGATCGCCATGCTCTGCCATCCGGAGTCAGGCATCGATGATTCGTCTTGCGCCGACACTGGACACCCAGGATTCGGATGCTGTACACCCTCTAGACATGAAACTTTCTCCGTTGGTCTTGCTTTGGACTCCTAGCGTGGCTTCCCCTGCTGTTTTTTAAAGCCTCTGATCTATGCTTTCACACTTTTTCCGAGAAGTGCTGTTGGGCGAGTTTGCTTAATTTATAACAAATATTTACACAGCAGCGTGCTGGCACATGCTACTAGCGTTCTTTCTCTTATATTTCCTCTTCTTCTGTTGTGGTGTGTTCTCGTTCAGATTCATACAGCTGCTGCTCATAAGTCTGCGAACAGGCTCTCTGCGAGCACTATAGTATCTACAGATACATATCCGACAGTAGAGGCCTATCACTGATAGGCCGATCCGTACATCATCAGCATCATCTCAATGGCATTCAAACCACGTATAGTGGTCATAGCAGCTAATATGGGCACTGAGATACCCACGAATGTTCGCAGACTTGTGAGCTAGAACTGTAGGACCTAGATGGCAAAAATAAAATGATGGGTCAACAATTCATTTGTTCACTTTGTACACTACGATGGTAAGTGATGCAATGGAGCCTCATAGCTTATTCTCGTTCTTTAAAACTTTCTACGGTCCCTCGCTATCGAAGCCTAGTCAAGTCTAGTATTTATAGATCCGAGAAGTATGCCGAACTTGCACACTGGATCTATGCACTTTTAGAAAAGTATCGAAGTCACGCCCAGTATCTATACGCTTGTGGAAAGACAGCGACTTTGCACGATTTTCGATCTATCAGTGGCAAAGACCACCCTCGCGGGTATATTAACCAGTACATCGGGCTAGTAATGTGGAATAAAAAGACAACTACAAATATATACGAACTACCGCACAGTTCTAAAAGCACCGAACCTCGTCTAAACCGACTCATACATCAAGAGATGATGCTCGTCACCTACATAGCCACTTCCCTCATCGGCCTGGCCACTATCGTCTCAGCTGCACCTCAAAACTTCACATACAGCGGCATCGAGACAAAGAAAGGCGGCTATAACTGCGATACGTGGATGATTGGCTATACTGTCGTTGAGGATGGCGGAGCGGAGCGCAAAGGCTCTTTTGAAGTCAAAGGCTGCTTGGGCAGTCGTGCCTCTCTTGATGATGGGACCTTCAAACTCGAACTCGACCGCGACAGATATACAGCTGAGTTGACAGAGTCTTCCTCGAAATCGACGCTGAAAGGCCGAGGAGGCGAACGTCGAGGACATGTCGCAGCATGCAGGACTTTCGCCTGTCCACCTCCTACGGTCAGGACGTGTATCTTTGGAGCTGGACCTGATGGAGTTGAGCCTCGTACGAAAGACTGTGGGATGTCGGGTTGACGAGGGTGATGTTATGCGTAACGAGCGCACACCACGGAGTACTGGATGCTCCTGGCCGATCCTTCACTGGCACCTGATGCTATATCACCAGACGCTAGGCACTCTGGGGCGTCCATCCTCAAGAGGTGATCGGACCTGGGAGTCATAATGTATTATTTCTTGCGATTCTCGATTTTCTGGCTTGGATTGATGCTTCTCCACTGTCACGACAGAGGCTGCTGCAGCACAGTAGTGTTTCTTCTGGTCAGGCCCGGATGGTCTTGTTTCTATTGGTTTATTTCATGGCGGGTGCTGCTGCAGGACAGCGGTAACGCTACTCAGGTCTGATGTGGGAACCTTTTCCTACTATTACTATCATTTCTTAATTTTGCGTCTTCTTTCAGATAGACCAGAATCCGATAAGAAATATTTTGTTAAATCTGCTGTCCAGTATCCACAGTACGCCTCGGATGAGACTCGTAAACTTCTCTCTGGGGACACTCACACGGCAGGTACGAGTAGGGCCCGTGAACCCGCTTGCTTATGGTGCGTAATGTTGATTGCTTACTCTCTCGTGGATGAGATTAGGCTGATCGCTCGTGCTCCACTTGTTGTACAGAAATACAGCGCAGCCACGCGCCAAGATGATGAGCCCAGGCTGGGAATACAATACAGCAAGTCGATGGTTCCGTACTCTAGCTAGCGTAAATGCCTTGCTTCATCAGCGTGCCTGGAGTCGAGAAAGCGATCTTCTCAGACAGATGAGGGTAACCTGCCAAGGACAAAAGACGTACCGGTCGGGTTCTGCTACAATAACCTACATGCCGTGCACCAGGACTGCGAAACTACCTTCCACTTCCGTCGATCACTAGGTCTGAGGCGTAGAATAACTTTGCTCTCGTATAGCGACCTTGCATCTTCTTGCGCCGCAGCACGTGGAC
The DNA here is from genome assembly GCA_022813475.1 of Pseudopyrenochaeta terrestris. Lineage (NCBI taxonomy): Eukaryota > Fungi > Ascomycota > Dothideomycetes > Pleosporales > Pseudopyrenochaetaceae > Pseudopyrenochaeta > Pseudopyrenochaeta terrestris. The sequence continues at coordinate 1,024,712 of JAKLMJ010000005.1, read as the reverse complement.
ATGGGGAACTTAACGCTGCGGATGTGTTGCCACAGTCTCGCCTTTCCAAAGCCACGCTGCAGAGGCGGCACGACCGCTGCAGTGTTTGCGCCACCGGGTTGCGAATTGCGGCTGATCTTACAATCTGGTTTGCATTGAAGGTGTCACTGTCAATAATTCAGTGGTGAATTCATAAAGACAAGTAAGGCAATTCGTGATGGTCGTGCCTGGGCTTCTGTGTGCCCGAGAATCCGTTGTTGTTGTCATCGCGATAGCTGTACAGCAATGTCGGCTTAAGCTTGAGTATACCTATGCCAAGCGATCCAGGCAGTCGGTGCAGTTGCATCAGCGTAACAGTGGATACATGCTTCCCAAAGCGGCACAGCGGCAATTGCGGTAGCAAACACTTGGGTGCGAGTCAGGCGGAGAGTTGTATGCGGCTGCATCCAACACGCTCGAAAGACTCCGATGGCACAAGTGATGTGAGCACTACGCATGCAAGGTCCCGGCCCATTGTATTGTGGTATAGGTCTAGGCTTACCAAACGCCCGGGTGCCAAGCCGAAGCACAGCAGCTTGTTGAAACTCAATCTCCGCCGCCAGTCGAGAGGCTAGCCCCAGACTCCGCACCTGCTTGACAACACGCCACCTCCAAAGTTAACAAAAGCCATGCTTGTTCCACTGCCTCCCAGCTCTGACCTAGATCCCAATACCAAGCATTCGCCGCCACGTGAGAAGCCATCTGGGCACGAGTAAGACATGAAGAGATGCATTGAGGCGTGCTTGGCCAGCAGCTTGTCCAGCTTTCACACCCTGCGCGTGACCAATTGTGTTTCGCTGTGACCGGCGATAACCTGGTATTCCTACCTTTTGGGCCCTGAAGTTGATGGTCAAGAATAGCATCCGCCTCGTGGCTTGAATCTGGCGTCGCTTACAGGCACCGCCTGCGTATGAGCCGTCGACCTCCACGGGACCAAAGTACTCGACTTGCTCTGGAACTCATGTTCAGCACGGCGGATCCGACAGTTTACGGTTCGCGTATTCTGTGGAGCGAGGATAGCATGGTTTGTACGATGAACGGTAGCAAATAATGCCGGCCTAGGCTTTGGTATCTGGTTTGTATGGCAGGTATATCTATATCGCGAACGACCCCATTCTCGTCTCGTCTTCACCACAATCAACTCACAAGTCTCACTCCGCTGTGCACGTAGCTGCCAGCAACTCAACAGTCATCATGATCGTCACCTTCCTCTCCTTCTTCCTGCTCTTACCCTGCTTCATATTTGCAGCGGTTGTTCCCTTCAATCTTGATGGAGTAATGGATTCGTGAGTCATCACAATGTATTTCAAATCGAAGTCCCAAGTACTGACAGTGCACAGCGCAACCGCAGATTCTGGCGATTTCAACACGGGTGGTAAAATCACCGTAGCAGGGCTCACAATCACGATCCCCAAGAATCTGCAGTTTCAATTCCCAGCTGCATGGGTGCCGTTCAAGGAGATCGCAGCTGGCGGCCATGTCGGCAATGAAATCTCGGTGGGTCTTCCTTTACATATCATACTCTGCTATGCACGTCCTAATCTCAGCTACAGGTCTTCGGCAATTACGTAGATGGAGTGGCAATCGCTGGTCTTGTGCAAATCTCGCAGCTTCTCGGAGCCACCAATTCAGGCATCATCAAGTCTTTGAGCTTTGACGGCACTATCACCCTTGAGAGTGGTCAAACCATCCGCATTAACGACCCCAATGCTGTATATTCGGCTGGCTATACCGCCAAACCCGAATTCACAGCTGACGATCAGAACCCTAGTATCACTGGTACGCCTAAGCCTTCTTCACCGCAACGGAAAAGCTTACTGACCATTTACAGCTTTCAGTGGTTTCCCCATGTGTGTTCCACGATCAGCTGACGATGCCAAATGCCCATCGTCCAACCGTCCGGCAGGAAAGACTAATTTCCAAGCACCTGACCCTCTGACCATGGCGCCATTCTTGCCCGGAGACTATATCACCTTTTCAGGCATCAAAGACGGCAACCAAATCATCGCCTACTCCATCGTATCCGATAGTGTCCAGATCACCACTACTGGTGTGCCCGCATACATTCGTGTTGAGGATGCCATCATCGGTACCTTCGATAACCAGGATCCTGCGAACGTTGCTCCTGCAGACAGCAGGGTAAGTGCAAAACTTATACCGCTCCGCTCGAATGTGATAAATCACTTACACTCCTACAGTTTATCGGATATACCTCAGACTCGAGCGTTGGTGTCGTTATCAACCGAATGGAAATTGATCCTTGCACAGGCCAGACCACGGACGTGCAAGTTGGTACAGCTTCGCCCGTTGGTGTTCGTAACAAGTGGACATGGCGTGCAACATCCGCCGGCATCACGAAGTACACCCGCGAGTACCGCGTCACTTCCACGGGCGGCACCAAGTCCACCAATGGCGGCCAAATCACTGCTGGCCAGTACGTTGCCCCTGTGACAGAATGGATCTTCCCCGAGCAGGGCGTGCCTGGCCTTCAGCCTGGCAAGCTCGACTTCACGCAATTCACTCAGCTACGCGATGGTCTTGGACCCGATGCCAACGGCAATGTCTGGGGTCAGCTTCTCCCATTCCCTGATGCAACCGCACCTGCTCCCTTTAAGACTTGCACTGGCACTACCACACCGACTTCGTCTGCCCCAGCTACTAGCGGTACCGCTGGCACAGGCACTGGTACTGGTACTGCTCCGCCTTCAGGTTTCTCTGCCAACGCTGGTGCGGACATCACCACTCGCCCAGGTGTAGTCGTCACACTCTCCGGTAAAGCTGACAACGCCGCCTCTCTGCCAGCCAACGACCTCACATACAGCTGGTCTCAGGTCTCTGGTCCTACCGTCACTCTCACTGGTGCTACTTCACCGAAGGCCTCTTTCACAGCACCTTCGGTTGCAGCACTGACCAAGTACACCTTCGCATTGAAGGTTACTTCTGCCTCTGAGAAGACCGACTCGACCGACAACATCGATGTCTCCAGCGACCCCAACGGTCTCGACACAGTCGTCATCGACAGCTACACCACGACGACGCAGCAAGGTGGCACCATTGCCGTCAATGCCCACACCAATGTCGTCGATGGCACCGCCAAGATGACTATCCAACTCATCAACGGCGCTGCCGGCAACCCTATTGCGATGACAGACATCGGAGGCGGCAAGTTCACATACACTGCTCGCAGCACCAAGAAACCCACTGGCGGCATTACTGTTACCTCCAGCTTGAAGGGAAAGAGTACGATCACAACGACCACTTCGAAGCGCAGGCGCTCGTGGATTGCTTAAGCAAATGCATGAATGACGAATGGGATGAGGCTGGAAGGTACTACATTCTTCATACATGGCGTTCAGGTGGCTTTTCTGTATATAGGAAGAAAGATTCCATGGAGACCCGTAACTTCATAATTGATTCAAACTTTACATCAGAATTCGGATTGTCTCGGATTGCTCATCATCAGAGTAAAAACCTCAGCTTCCCAAGTCTTTCACAAACAAGTACCCAAGTTTAACTCCGCACACCTTAAGAAATACTTGTACTCGGAGCACACGTTATGAACATCATTCAGTCGTCAAACACATGCTTCCCTCCAAGACTATTACCAATCTGTATACGAGCTTTGCCAGTAGTCCTCACATTGTCGACATAGCGAGTTGGTCTGTCTTTCAAAAAATTTGGCCCAGCGTAGTCTTTGGCGATGAAATCACCAAATTGAGCCCGAGCCTCGTCGCTCGTGAAGACATTTCGGTAAGAGTCCCCGGTTTCAGCCCGCTGGGCAGCAATGTCGACGGCTTCGCGTAGCTGATCGTCTACACCTGCTGTGATCTCTTGGAGGACGGCGATGACGGGCTCGGAGACTTCGTCTGCTTCTTCTACTTCTGCTGGGAGGACAAGTTGTTCGACGTCTTCGATCACAGCTTCGCGCAACTGCGACGAGGCCTGTCCAATAGCGGGAAACATGGTTTCGAGGCTGTTGACGCTTGTCGTGATGTCCTCGATAAGACCGTCGAGCCTTCTCTTGTCTTGGAGGGCCCAGCGTGCTTTCTCCACTAGGGACGTCTTCTTTTGCCGTTTGAGCGACAAGTCTCGAAACTTGGCTCCCAAGCGCTCCAGACGGACAGAGCCATCGGTCTCGCTCGGGTTCGACAGAGCGTAGCGCTTGGATTTCTTTTCTGCGTTCTCAAGATCCTCCTCTATCTGCTCCAACAGATCTTCGACCAGCGATGACTGCTCTGCGGTCGCCGCTACGTAACCTGCAGGAGCTGCCGTGTTGGAAAAGTGGACACGCTGTGCCCATCTTGAGAGGCGTAGCTCCAGCACTGAGATCCTTAGGGCGGCTTTCTGGTAGTCTGAGCCATATTTCTTGCCGGTTTCGATGTACTGGAAAGCACTCATCACGGTTTCGAAGAGTGCTGCGGCGCTTACCCCGCCAATGACAATGCCTGCAACTTCCATGTTGACGGGCAACGTAATGGTATCGGACTACTATATATGGGATGAATCGACGAAATGACAATTGGGAAGTATTTAGGATGGATCCTCGAGGATTGGAATGGCAGACAGTCTCTTGCAAATACTTATCTGCTGATGCTGGGCTGTGCTGCTCTAAGCGCCGCTCCGCCTCAAGCTGTGTGCTTGTGGCTTGCAGTGGTGCAACACGCCACTTCAGCCTGATGATGTCTCGAACACAATCTTTTCGTCCAGATTCTGCGACACGCGGCCATGGCCATATTGGAGCTACTTATCTTGCAGTCATTGTAATCTCTGGGCCGCTGGCTCAACTTCTACCATGAACCTCGCTACACTGGAGACGGACCTCTCGCAACTACAGTCAGGAACCATCCCACCCCACGCGCCATAGCACTGGGAACCAACAAACGAGTATCATGAAATCGTAGGGGAGAGACCCGGGCTACAAGGCGCCTATCATCCACGACCATACCAAGCTGCCCGCATGACTTCCTCGCAAGTGGTTAACTCAATGTCCGCGAATTGCTCGTTCAGAGTCCGCCCGACAGGCTCCACGGTATAGTTGCCAGAGCCCGCTAGATGATGAATGCGAGCAAAGAAGGCTTCATCCTCTACAGCACTATCCAAGCCGGTTTTGGGGAACCTGTCAGCGAAAGAAATGCTACCAGCATCCAGCTTCTGAAGACTGTCGTAGGCGACTTCGAACTTGCAGCCTACCAAACAAATCAGTGATCGGACCAGCTGCCTTCTCATTCCCGACCTCACTCACCTCGGATCTTTTCGGCCAAGTCGAGAAGATCGTTGAACTGCATTTCGTTGCCAACGATGGCTGACTCTTTGTCCCAAGCAGGCGCATCCATCAACCGGCCAAGGAATCGGCCAAGATCCTGCGTTGTGATGAATGTGGCTCTTGCGGCGCCATCACTTGGAATGACTGCCCACTTCTGCTCCATGTTCAAGATGTTGATCCAAGGATGAAGGGAGGTCTTCCAGTGTGGCATGCCGTAATAGTCTAGGAACCAGCCGTTCACAATCCGAGTATATTCTAGGTCTGTTTTCTCGAGAGCATCGATGGCTTCGAATGTGTATTTTGCCAAAGGATTGATCTCAATGTGTCTGGTGGTGGTCAGCAGAGTGCTTAAGCTTGTCGATCATCTAGAATTCCTCACTCGCGCAAGTGTTTCATGTCGTAACTTGCGACCACGAATCTCTGCGTGCAGGCGGATTGAGATGCTGCTTTGATCAGGTTGAGCTGCGACTGGCTGGTCCTCCCATTGAGAACTCCGATGGCACACATCAGAGTATCGACGTTGTTCTCTTTTAACGATCTTGACGTTCCGTCGACATCGTCGTAGTCGGCGACTACGACTTCGAAGCCAGTCGATTGTTCGCTGGCCTAGCGTGAAGTCAGAACGATGCCCGTTATATATCTATGATTTGAAAGCTCTTGCAGTACCTTTCTAGAGAGTACAATCACCTTATGTCCGTGTTTCAGAAGCCCATCGACAATGGCTCGACCGACTTGGCCCATACCACCAGCAACTGCTATGACAGCCATAACGGATGCGGTCTTTTCGATTTGAACAATTTGTATAGGAATATGCTCACGCTTCAGATGCGAGCAATACTGCAGATGGGGCCATTCTCGTGTTGTTCAAATGCAATATATATGTTATGGTATGCGGGCGGCAAAGTCCCAAAGGAGCATTTCCCCATCCGGCTGGACATGCCGAGACACTGGGTATAGCATCAATCGCCGCGCGCTCTTGTACTCAAATAGCTTTCGCCTGCATGGATCCATCTACTTCCCTGGTGCTCTGTCCTTGTATCTTGAAGCGGGCGTCACGCATCATGGACATCGCCCGCGATGCCTCACGTACACGTGGTGTGGTCACGGAGCGCCAACCTCTTTTGCCATCACCGCCCAGCGAGAATGACGGATCCAACCCAAGCAATAGCGTCGACATGTACAACTCGGTGACAGATGACAGCAATCTGCACGTGTCATCAAGAATGGGCACGAAATTGGGTGCCAGTGCCCTCAACTTCTTCCTCAGTGGCATTGCCATGGCGGCCGTTGGAGTATTTCACCAGTGATCACATTGGCATTAGGAATGCATGCTGATCTTGCCAGGCCATGCTTCTCGATGTATGTCTTGCGCAAATAGACTCTTCACACAATACATACATTCTGATATAGGTAGTTTGAACGGCACTACTCCATCAACGATACACAAGCTGCTCTGGTCTTCCCTGCTGGAGTCGCAGGCTATCTGCTAGCGACTAGTACAACGCATCGCATAGAGCTACGCATGGGACGTCGTGGAATCGCTGCAATCTCATCCGCGTCTCGCCTTCTCGCCTGCCTAGTGTTGAGCAGCTGCCCGCCTTTTCCAGTGTTTCTCGCAGGCTTCGTTGGCTTTGGCTATGGGACCGGACTCACTGACACAGCGTGGAATGCTTGGGCAAGCGGCATGCGTAGACCTAACGTTGTTCAGGGAGTATTACACGGATCGTTCTCGGCTGGTTGTGTGGCAGGTCCCGCAATCGTCACACTCGTTCTCCGGAAATCGGCCTGGCCTTTGCTTTATGGCATACTAGTAAGTCATCATGAGCTCCTATGCGGCAGCCGGTGATTGACTGATTGACTATAGGCATGTGCAATATGTTTGGAGCTTGTAATTCAGACATGGGCATTTCGTGCTGATGCAGATACTCTTAACGCGCCCAATGTTCACGACGGTGATGAACCAAAGACTGGAAGTCTGCTGGAAAATCGGAGTCTCTGGATATGCGGCATATACTACCTGGTGTACCAGGGCATCGAGGGTATGTCATGCTTCCGGATTGATGACTTCGTGCTGATTATCAATTAGCTTCTTTCACCGACTGGATTGTGCTTTTTCTGATCCGCACCAGGAATGCCGACGCCGCTACTGCAGCGTACGCATCTTCGATTTTCTGGTTTGGCATGACCGTCGGCCGGTACGCACTGGGTGCTTTCACAGAATGGTTAGGACTTCGCACCGCAGTCTCCTCATACATCCTTGCAGCATGTTGTGCTCAGTTCCTGTTAATGGCTTTGGATCGGATCACCGGGACCATGGTGGTGCTTGGAGTATGTGGCTTCTTCTTGGCACCGCTTTTTCCATCGGGCATTGTGATGCTCTCAAGCCAGACGACGCCAAAATCTCGTACGTCGATGGTTGCAGCTGTAATTGCTATGGGCCAGATCGGAGGTGCGATCGTACCTTTCGGTTTGGGAGTCCTGGCGACACACTTGAGCACTCAGTATCTCCTGCATGTGACCCTGAGCTTGTCGGTCATTTTGTTAGCTTTGTGGGCTGCGATGTCACAGGTTAGGACGGACGAGATGACGATCAAAGCCACGGATGATCTTTCCAATACAGTCTGTGGCCGTGCGTCTCGTGTTGCAACTCTGCAATAAGCATTACGCAAATGATTATTGTACCCCATGGCTCGAAATAAATCCTCATCTCGATAGGTTTCGTGATACCCGACTCCAACACTGAGATTCGCTCGTAAATTGTGGACGGATCGGTAAAGGCTGATATTGAACTATATGCTGACTAAGTCAGTGCTTCGAAAACATGGCAATTTCCCGCGGCTTGCGCGTTCGAATGCATCAGATTTTGCACGTGGGGACACTCGCTTAATGTATGCTGCGCCAACGTTCAGATGCTGAACGCGATGAGATCCGACCTTGCCCTTGAAGTTGAATGTGTAGCCGGCACCATCCGGCGTTGTTATGCTTGAAATGAGACGACTTCGCTTCCAGCCCGCCAATCAGAGATCGATCCGAGAAAAACGAGGGTCCCACTACATCCATCAAATTACCACTGCTACGATTAGTGACTCGGTAGTAGAGGATTCTCGTATTAAAGTCGTATGATGCTTGTAACCAGATTCTTGGTATTATATATGTCGGAAGGCGTATGAGCGTTCAAATAGGCTGTTTCGTAGGTCTCTTCCTTTTCGTTCCTTTTCCCAAACCAGACCTTCGATCATCATGGCTGTCGCCAAACGGGCCGCCGTCTCTAAAGACAAACAGAAACCCGCAAGTACTCTTGCTGCGACCGACTACAAGGATGGCGCTTCCGATGAATTCGAATTTGGTGGCTCCTTGGGCGCCGCCTCTCTCATGATCGGATTCCCTCTGTTGATGTGGTACATGTGGATAGGCGCAACATACTACGATGGCCACCTACCACTGCCCGCGAAGGGTCAGTCTTGGACGGACTTTGGCCAGCATCTCTGCAACCTGGTCTACCAAGGAGCCTACCCGACTGCTAAGGCGTGGACTATCTATTGGGTCTTCTTCATTTTTGAAGCCATCATGTACTGCTACATGCCTGGTGTGATGAGCTTTGGCCGACGACTGAACCACGAAGGAGGCAAGAGACTTCCTTACTACTGCTCAGCTTACACCAGCTTCTACACCACAATCGCCGTAGCATTCGGCCTGCACGTCACTGGTATCTCCCCCCTGTACACGCTGATCGACGAATTTGGCTCGATCATGACTGTCGCGATTCTGTCCGGATACATCAACAGCATCATCGTCTATGTGCAAGCAATTGTGCGCGGGCGTACGCACCGCATGACAGGTTCGCCCGTTTACGACTTCTTTGTCGGTGCCGAGCTGAACCCTCGCATTGGAATTCTGGACTTCAAGATGTTTTACGAAGTGCGCATTCCGTGGTTCATCCTATTCCTCATCACGGCCTCTGTGGCAGCACGCCAGTACGAGTTGTATGGATATGTGTCTGCGGAGGTGGTCTTCCTTGCTGGCGCGCATTACCTGTACGCCAACGCTTGCGCCAAGGGAGAGCATTTGATCATTACAAGCTGGTGAGTTTTCTCTAATCATAGCCGAGTTGAATGCTCGTAGAGCGGCTGCTGAACACGATTTAGGGACATGTATTTCGAGAAACTAGGCTTCCTGCTCACATTCTGGAACCTGGCTGGCGTGCCCTTCACATATTGCCACTGCGCTCTTTATCTCGCCAACCACCATCCGTCCGAGTATCACTGGAACCGCTACGCATTGACCGTCTTTGCTGCCGTTTACATTTTCTTCTATTGGATGTGGGACAGCGCCAACGGTCAGAAGAATGCTGTTCGTCTCGGCGAGAAAGACCAGGTCGTCAAGCGTAACACGTTCCCTCAGGTACCTTGGCAAGTCGTCAAAAACCCACGATTCATCGAGACCGATGCTGGTGACAAGATCATGGTAGATGGGTGGTTTGGAATTATTCGCAAGCCCAACTATGTGCCGGACATGTTCTTCTCGATGGCTTGGGGATTGATTACTGGCTTCAAGTGAGTGTGCACCGCGATCACGCAAGTGTGCTGTGGCTGACTTTGTGCTAATAGGAGCCCGTTCCCTTGGTTCTACTTTGTATTCTTCATGGTGATGATCATCCATCGCACGTCGAGAGACGTTGCTAGATGCCGGAGGAAATATGGCGAAGCGTGGACACGCTACGAGAAAGAGGTCCCGTATCTTTTCATCCCAGTAAGTCAAGTGTGCTGAATGGAGCTACAACGGACACGCGCTAACAACTTGAAAGTACATCATTTGAGGTATCGTGGATGGGAGGAAAGTAGTCGATGGGAACACGAAATGACTTCGAAGATCCGCCAGCTAATGCTGAAGCTCCAGCATGCGCCTGCATCCGCCAGAGGCAAGGAAAATGTGCACGCAATTGTAAACATACTTCCGATGTTTGAAAGCGCCTTGTACCAATAACGCCGGTCTGATGCTCGTGCAATGTATTATTACAAGTCTTGCCATGTCAGCATAGATTAATAGACATCGCAAATAGACACCGCGCTTAGCTGAGAGCAACTGGTGTGCAAGATGATCGCTCGCACATCGATGCGACAAGATCTTGTATAATCGATCCAGCCGCCTCTTGTACATGCGGTGATGAGCAATGTAATGCTTGCTTGCTTGCTTGCCAACGGACTTGATGTACAGAATTGATGAAGTTGATGTACATGCAAGGACAAGTGAAGCCTACATGTGTGTATAGGTACAGAAACAGCGTTCTCCGCAAGTCCGTGCACGCTAGTGACGTTCCTGCGATTCTGCGACTAGATCTCGGCGCAAAAGTTCCATTTTGTCCTGCCTTTGCGACATTCACATCACACCACACCAATGGCTCGCGGCAGAGGAAACAAACGCGGCGGCCGTGGCGGTCGCGGCGGCGGAAGAGGTGGCAACAAGGGTAGAGGCGGTGGTGGCGACAAGGCTTATACCGACAACCGCCAATCCTTCGACCAGGTCAATAAAGAGAACGAGAAATTCGAGCGCTACTACAATGCCCTCAACATCGTGCCCGAAGGCCCTGAGCGCGAAGCTTTCTGGACTGCCATCAGGAGGGAATTGCCCAATGCCTTCCGCTTCTGCGGTAGCAAGGGACACGCTCTCAGCGTGAGGAAAAACTTGACCGAACGCTACTTCCCGCTCCTCAAGGATATCAAGCACAACGACAAGCCCGTTGAGATGCCCCAGGAGATGTCCTGGTACCCCGAAGGACTCGCCTACAGCATGACCACCCCGAAGAACGTCATCCGCAAGTACGAGCCGTTCAAGGAATTCCAGAAGTTCTTGGTCAGTGAGACTGGTGTCGGCAACATCTCGAGACAAGAGCAGGTTTCTATGATTCCCCCTCTTGTCTTGGACGTTCAACCACACCACTCCGTCCTCGACCTCTGTGCTGCACCTGGTAGTAAGAGCGCGCAATTGGTCGAGCTGCTTCACATGAACGAGGAAGAGCATGTGCAGAAGGCACTTCAGCGTGCGCGCGGACAGCTCAAGGAAGCAGAGGGCGAGGAGGCTCACATGTCGGACTTTGGACGTACAACCGGTTTGATGATCGCCAACGACGTGAACTACCAGCGCGCCCAAATGCTGGTCCACCAGGTCAAGCGTTTGAACTCTCCCAACTTGGTTGTTACCAACCACGATGCGACTATGTTCCCATCGATCGAGCTCCCGAGCTCAAACCCCAAACATCCTAAATACCTCAAATTCGACCGTGTGTTGGCAGATGTTCCTTGCAGTGGTGACGGTACTGCGCGCAAGAATCCCAACGTCTGGAAGGACTGGAGCCCACAAAACGCCCTTGGTCTTTACATTACTCAGGTCAGGATTCTGGTCCGCTCTATCCAGATGCTCAAGGCTGGCGGTCGCGTTGTCTACAGCACATGTTCGATGAACCCCATGGAGAACGAAGCTGTTGTTTCATCTGCCATTGAGCGTTGCGGAGGTATCTCAAAGGTCAAGCTTCTTAGCACGACTGATCAACTTCCTGCGCTCAAGCGTTCTCCCGGTCTGAACGACTGGTCCATCATGGCTCGCAGTGGACAAATCTACGAGTCGTGGCCTGAGGCACAGCAATTTGAGCCTGAGGGATCCAAGGTTGTACCAGGCATGTTCCCGCCAGAGGCCGAAGAGAAGATTCCTCTGGAGAACTGCATGCGTGTATACCCGCACCAGCAAGACACTGGTGGATTCTTCATCGCCATTTTGGAGAAGCAGAGCGAGGTCAAGGCGAAGCCTGAGCCAGAATGCAAGTGCTCCAACCGCAACTGGGTCTACGAGGAGCCTCAGAAGGCACCAATCACCGCTATCTTGAACGAGGCAGCTGAAATGAAGACCAATGAGAATGGTGTGGAACTCAAGTCGGCTGACAAGCTTTCCACTGGACCCGCTCCCAGCACGATAGTCAACGACGAGTCTTCCGCCGCAAGGGCAAATGAGCCAGCAGATGAGTCCGTCGCGAACGGCAAGCGCAAGGCCGAGGATCAGCCTGCTGAATCCAACGGTGTTGCAAAGAAGTCAAAGACTGCAGCAGGCGAGGACGACAACGCCGCCATGGCCGACGCTGAGGCTGGTGCATCGGTTGCCGTCGATGGTGCCGTGAACGATGCAGTGAAGACTGCACCCTTCGAGAAGACTGTTCCTGCAGACGTCCAGCCCGCGCCTAGGAGACGCCGTGGCGACGACGCTATCGAGGAGAGCTTCAAGTACCTCGACCCAGCACACCCCGAGCTAGAGTCAATCTACTCCTACTACAACGTGCACCCTTCGTTCCCCCGCGAACGTTTCTTGGTGCGCAACCCCTCTGGCGACCCTGTCAAGGGTATCTACTACTCTTCCACTCTCGTTCGCGACATTCTTACCGCCAACGAGGGTCGTGGATTCAAGTTCGTGCACGCTGGTGTCAAGATGTTCCAGAAGCAGGACGTTCAGAAGCAGCCTGGCGTCTGCGCGTGGCGTATTCAGACTGAGGGCCTACCCATCCTTGAGGGCTGGGTTGGCGAGAAAAGAGTCGTCCATCTCTACCGCAGATCAACTCTCAGACTGCTTCTCACTGAGATGTTCCCACGCGTTGGTGGTGCCGAAGGCTCAGAGGGCTGGAGACAGCTCGGCGAGATCGGCGAGAGAGTCCGCGATCTCGGCATGGGTTGCTGCGTGCTGCGCGTACACGGCAAGGACGATGCTCCTCACGGCATTGAGGGCGGTGAGGGTGTCAGCGAAGACGACAGCTTCGAGGAGAGCGTCACTCTGCCCCTCTGGAGGAGTCTGCACTCCCTCAACCTCATGTTGCCCAAGGAGGAGCGCCGAGCCATGCTTCTGCGACTCTACAACGAGGATGTCGATCTTGTCAACCACACGATGAAGAACGACTCCAGCGCCGACGCCACACCTGCTCCTGCCAACGGTGAGTCAGCGCCTGTGGTTGCTGGCTCTGAGGACGCCGCTCTTGCTGGCTTGACCGCTGAGCAGGATAGCTTGGCCGCCGAGGATGCGAGCCGCAAAGCCAAGGTTGAGGCCCAGGACGACGAGTCCAACCAGGTTGCTGCCGCTATGCCCGAGAGGGCTGGCGAGGAGGACGTCTCCAACAAGACTATTTAGATAGGAGAGGGTGATATGGACATGTACGTATAAATGAATGCAATTAGATCAACCTGGATATCTCATGTCGGCATTACGTCCTGTTTTCACTGTGTTTGAGTATCTGCAGTCTCCAATACACCCTGGTCATTTAACTCGTGATCATTACTCCGGTACCGATACAACATCGAAGATCGCCATCTCATCGAATTTCTGAATCAGAGAATCCCCAACGGCCGGATCGCGGCTCTCCATTGCCAAATCCTGATCAATGACGAATCCAGTCTTCGTCTCTAGGAATACACGCTCCGTCGCTCGCTTGGCCGTCAGGGCATTAATGTGCGCCATCGCTTGCCGTACATCAAAAACTCCAGCGCTCACAGCCACGCTAAAGAGCGCCTTCACTGCGCCATCCATGACCAGATGAGATTCGATCAGAGGCGCACAGGCATTCATGCAGGCGAGAAATTCAGAAGCTCCTTTTTCGGACTTGTCGTAGCGGAGGATTGTGGGGGCTATGTAGAGAGGTCCGTGAACCCACGAGATGCTGTGAGCCGCTGCCGTGTTGGCGAAAGTGGTGTGGTAGTATTTTGTTAGCTCTTTGAGGTGGTTGAAGGAGAGGGCGAAGATGGCGATCGGCCGTTGAGGGTCTGAAGCGAAAGTTGAGAGCAGTTGGCTTTGGGATAGGAAAGGGCGGAACACGTCCATTATTGTGGCGTGGTAGCAGATACTAGCTTACTGTCAGTCCTACGTCGTAGTCATTGGGTGAATTGTGGCAACACTTACTGCATTTCCGCAACGTTGTGCGACATCACTTCTTGTCGACTGCATTCGGCCGGCAGCTCGTCAGACCATTTGAGCAAGCTACGGAACTTGGTCTCGGCGAAAGCCATGGGAACATGTTCGTGGATCGGTCCTGGGGCCGAATAGTAGACGGCTGCCATGTCATGCGCAATGCACCAGAATTGGCAAAAGAACGGGAATGAGGCGCCTAGATATCTCGGTACCGAGCAAGCTTGATCCTGTGTGAATCCTTCCTTCTGTTTCTGCTGTGACCCAGGTCTCGGTAATAGTGGAGGAAATTTCGTGAATGTCCCTGAAGATAGGTCGTGGAAATGCAGCGCGTACACCCTTTACTGTTCAGCTTAAAACATGGCAGGCTGCTATGATTGGACTTACGTGGAGACATTGAACGCACCCCAGGCTACATACGACAACATGTCGGCTTCTTTCGTAGGCAATGAGCCGATCTGATCACTACTGTATCGCTCTTTGCCAAACAAATGCATTTCCTCGCCCATGCGGATACACATAGCCATGTACTGTTTCGCCATTTCATCATTGCCAAAGCATATCATACTTATAGACAATATGGCCAGCGAGGCAACAGTCAAATCAGTCTGCGAAGTCTGGTCTGCTTCGAGTAATCGCTGTGCCGATGACAAAAAAGTATTCGACAGTCTAGATGCTGCTGGGTAGAGTGGCCCGAATGTACACTGTTTCATGTCAACACTATACTCGGCGCCTGATTGTATGAACACTAGCACCTACACTGGCCCAAAAGAGGATTGCGTTCACAAGTAACGAGGAACAGAACCGGGTGTTTTGAGAGACCAAATCTTCGATGAAAGTTTCCGGCTCAAAGAATCCATATACAGGTATCTCGATCTCCACAAATCTTGACAGGAGCTCGGCCGCGAGATGGTCGGGGATCGCAACTGTGGTCCAATATCGTATCTTCACGTTTCGTAATCGGTCATCGATCAGTCTGTAGTTGCTGTCTTGCTCTATGTCCTGAGGTTTGGGCACAATGGGCGGTGAACCACCGAACACTGTCTGCGGCCTATGTTCCTGATCAAACTCAGCAGCCAGCGTTGGCGGCCAAAGCACGTCCGTGTCCTTTGGATCAAACGCAGGATTAGGTTGAGACAGAGTTCCCGTTGGGAAGTCCAGCGAGTTCTCAAACAACAGCGGGAACGTGGACGGGTGCGTCAGCGAAAGCTCGACATCCAACAAACTATTAAGCGACGACGACATGGCAGGCAGGAGTTGCTCTGGAGGCATCGGTATGGGGAGTCGTGTGCTTCTTTCTGTTGATGCGATCGAGCACAACTCATTCATCGGATCAACGGAGTATTTCAGTCTCTTCAAGCAAGACAAGGCAGCTTCCTGGTCTTGCGTTCGAAGCCAATCAATGCTGTCTCTCACGAGCTCATGTGACGTCTGGATGTCCTCATACTGGCGCTTCATCGCCTGAGGCCGGCTTTCTGTCGAATTGACAGTCTCGTACTCGCATACCGCATCGGTCTTTTGACAGCTCGCACAAGACGGGCGAGCACTATCGCACTATCCACATGGTCAGTAAGCACGCCTGATGATGTGCAGTGAAGGCTGAGGTCTGCCCACTCGTCGCTTCAAATGCCGGCATCGACTGCAAGCTGCTAACGCCAGTTTGCCTGTCCTTTTGCGCTTGCGGTCCGATGGCAGTCCGACATGGTTAGGTTCACGCTTAGATTGCATTGGGTCTCGGTACTACTGATACCTGGCGTGGCAATCTACAAGTTCTCCGCTTTAGCTGGCTGGAAAGTGCCATGCGGCAGGTTCTAGTTGTTGCAATGTGTCGCGATGGCGCGGTGATGGCCTGTGATGCCGCAGGGTGGGAAGATGTCGATGAATGGTGGTTGGAGATTAGTGGAAGTGGGCTCGGCGGGGCAGTGAGAACAGCTCGCGGCGAGATGGCGGCTGGCAGGGCCACGCAAGAGTTGCACGTTGCACATGGTTGCTGCAGGCCGTGTGAGATTGCCGGCAGCCCTGTACGCGTTGGGCGATATCGAGCCCGTCCGGACGTCACATTTGCACGCACGCAGCATCAAGACGAAGTCTGGGAGGAAAGAGTGCAGACCGATGATCTTGATCGGCGCGGGCATGGTGCAGAGAGAGTTTGCCGTTTTATAACACCGCCTTGGCCTTGGGCCTCGAGCGGTTCTGGCTCCGTCCACCTCCGGACTCCACTCCGAATTCACTTCGAAAGGCCGGAGCGCAGGACGGAGAGATGCCTTTCCATGCAACAAACCAATCGTGAAAGTACAAACCCCAAAATACACTCTGAGACTGAATGTGGTCAAAGCAAGTTTTGTTTTGCAGCGTCTTATGGGATACCGAACCCTCTCTTCATGCACTCCTGCACGCAATGACATCAAAACTACGTGAGCATTCTCACCCCTTTGCAGTTGAGTGGCGAGCAACATCTCTTCAGTAATCAATATCAGATGTGTCCTTCAGCTCATTCGGATTTGTCTTGCAGTCTGTCCTTCTTGGCCCACATGAACATTCTGAGCAGATGTCGTGATTACGACAAATTCGGGAACTGGCTTCTTCAACTGGTGTACATCAGTTCTATGCTTCTTCGGGATATTACTTCCTGGACCAACAGTCAGCATTACGGACGATCTACGGGTCTCAAGGCGTATCTCATAATGGCCCGTTGTCACATTCTGGTCATCCATAGTCAATTGCCTGAAGATAGCTGCCCTGTGTCACTTACCATTGTGGAGGCAACTTAGGAGGAGCCGGGACGACATCTATCCTTGGCTCGAAGACCATCCGCGAGTTGACTGGCGGACCAAGAGATACTGGACTGAGGGTACGTCGATCATTGGGGTCTATCTCTGAAGCAACAGGACTGTACAGACTTGTCGACTGGATTGGAGACTCCCGAGGCATGTGCGACGTATGGATTTTTCGCATCCGGGCTGCAAGGAGGTTGATTGACGCGACCGAATCGCCCTCACGAAAGCGACTCAACAAGAAGAGGGCATCTGTCTCGGCGACAGACGCCAGGCTTTGCAGCAAATCCAGCTGCTCGCTACTTTGTTGCTGCAGTGCCTCATTCCTGCGCTTCTGAGCTATTATGGGAGTCGCATCTGCCTCTGCGACATAATGGCAGTCGTGTCTTTGGCTTGCACAAGTAGTGCACGTCGGGCGGATGCCGTCGCATTTTGTCTTGCGGCCGCGACATCTGTCGCCTTCGAGCATATGATGATTCAGTCTATGTTTACTGCGATGGGACGGCGGCGTCGAACTCACAAGCAACGGCGATCTGTGCGCGCCTTTGAGTTTTCTCCTTCTGGGGTCGCGCTTCGGGCGAGTGAGTCTCCATGGCTGATACGATGCTAGCTCATGGGTCGTGGAGGGCTTAGATGCTGCTTGTTCTGAACGCACGGTATGGATGACTCCTCCATAAGAGACCTGTATACCATCGAAGCAAGCGGACGGCCGGGCGAATCTCAAGGGACGACAGCCCAGGGCATGCGATCGCGAAGGCTGTTTTCTCGGCCGCCATTGTGGGTGGGGTAGGACGCAACATACGCCCACCCTATCAGCAGCCTGCTGGGCATGCTATCAACGCCATCTGGCTGCACACGCACGGCTGGCACTCCGACGGCCCCTGGTGCTGGCAAGCACCCAGACCATACGCAGTAAGATGAGCACGTGGACGTCGGATGGCTTCGTTGCGGACGAGCGTTCGGTGAGCAGAAGGCTTGAGCTCCACGACTTTCCCACCACACGACAAATTCTACAGTGGACAGCAGCCTGACTCCTGTGCACTCGCAAGAGTATTGAGCTCAAATTGTGCCTTGGGCTCAACGGCGCGGGTCTCAGAGCGTGCAGCCATAGCTGTACGCATGTCGCAAAAGTGTCCGAGCACACGGTCAACGAGGTATAGCTAGCTGGTAAACGGCAATCCTACAGGCGCCATCGATTGATGAGTGTACATGCCTACGGCCAAAGCTCCGCTGCTCAAGGCAATGGACGGCTAATCCACATGAGATGTGATTCAGGTGATATTTTCAGCCATCATGATATGGAGGTACATTTTCCTTCTAGCAAGCCAGGTTCTTGTTGACTTGCTTAGTGCTTTGAACAACTGGGTTTGTCGAGTCGAGTCTGTTGAGCCTTCTAGGAAAGGATGATTTCCGGCATGTGTCTGGGCCGGTCGTGGGCCAGGGCATGTGTACCTTTGCGAGAATACGATCTGTCACACTGAGGGCATTTCCGCACCGCTATGATGGAATTTCGCACATCACGATGTTGATCGCGATGTTTAACATGCTTTTTCCTAGCATTGCGGTAATATTATGTTTTGCCACCGTCAGGGTAGCTGCATGCGCGGATCTCGTTGGTTCAATCTACCGCGTAGCCGTGGTAGCGAGTAAGGCGATCTCACAGGCATTATCTAATTGCACGGAACCATTACCGCACTACCACTCGTGTACTGTGCCTTTGCGGACTGCATTAAATGCCTAGTATTGCGCAGAATCTCCTTCAATATCCGAGGGATTCAAACAAAGCTTGTGAGCAATGGCTTCCAATTTCCCTACTACTCGCAGCTGGACACGGCGCACTCTCCAACTCCTCGCGACTGCTAGAGCACTTGCTCGCGAAGCCAGCAGACGATTCGGTCAATAGCAATTGCAACCCACAGCGTGTCCAGCACGAGCTCCTCGACATGATGAAGACTAGATTTGTCTCATCATGGTCACGGCTAGCACCGCCAGGGACCAGAGACAGCGGGTAGAAGTCTGCGACTACACGACGCGTACGGACGACTTCTGCCCTGCCCCTTCACTGTCGATCAAAACGTGTTTGTTTTTCGAAAGTATTGGCACATTAAAGACGCTTCGCGCATCGGCCGATTTGCGCGAAGGCAAGAGCAGCGCACGACAATGGCAGTTCTTCTGGGACTGAATCACAGCTCTTTGTTGACGGAGCGAACAAAATGTCACGCAGAAGGATGATCGAAGCATGAGGTGTAGTCAGAAAGAGTCGGCCAGGGTTGTCCGTCGGAGTCACCACCGGGTATGCTTGACGGGGTTCACGCGACTTAGAGTCCTATAAAGATCCGATACTGCGTCTCCGGGTAGATGCGGTGACTGCATGACTGTCTCCATCACCATCTGAGGCACACAAATTGCAGCTGGCCATTGTCTTCGGCGAAAGCTTTGATGAGCAGACTCCTAGCAGCCTGCACTATCACGCGTCGGAGCCATGCTGATGGGTCCGATCGTCGCGAAGGACAGTCGAATAGCTGGTCATCATCTCTATACGAGCACTACCCGACGGGAATACCTTCCGAGGCGGGTCGTGCACGCGTACATGAGATTTTGTGGGCACAAATTTCAAGAACGGCGTAATGCAAGCCTACAGGTAAGTTACGATCACAGCTTTCTGCCAGCATCGTCTGGAAGGAAGCACTACATCTTGCTACCAAGACGGCCCACGAAGCGAGCTTCGATCGTCTCTCAATGAATGTCAGACTTTTTACGAAGCTAGCACATTCTTGTAGATCACCAGTATGGCAGCAGGCCATGATGCATGCTGTGTTGAACAATGCTAACATCTATCTAATTTATGCCGATCAATGCACCTCAGGCATCTGACACAATTAAGCTAGTAAACACAAGCACGAATCAAAGGTATAAGTAACGGACAACAATCAACGAGAAAGCTTGCATGGAAGCAAACGCAACGGCCAATGTACCCCAAGACACCACGACTTGTCTCCGCCATATCGTACCTGGATTGACGTCCTGCTTGGTTGGGCGAATCTCTGATTCAGTTGCAGTGGCCACTGAGTTTGAGGTAATGCCAGGTTCCGGCTCCACACGTTGGCCATGCTCTCGAAGGGCGACCTTTCGCCACTTCAAAGCTACCCGTTTCATAAGGGCTGTCGAGTCTGTAGCATACATGTCAAGGAAGGCGATGCCATGGCAATGCAAGGTGACCTTCTGCATGCAACTTTTGAGAGTTCTTGCGCTGTCGACGATGTCATCCTCGGTCACTTCGTTTGGAAAGTGTAGTCTTAGTTCTAAGACACCTTTGGTGGGCGGCGTATTCCTTGGACTAGCGGTAGTATCGACACTCTCATCCCTGGAGGCGGGTCCTCGCATGTGTGCTATGCAAATATTCTCGGCGACTGGGTCGAACCGGCCACCAAATAGCACTGGTTTCTGGTCGCGAGGGAAGTCATCGTGCTCTTCGATCGTCTTGACCAGTTTTGTGACAGGGAAGGTTGCTTCATTTGCCAGCTTGCCAAGGGCCCATATCATGGCTGACGTGAAGGATTTCGGTCCCGCTCTGTTAGTAACTTGACCAGACTCGCATGCTCCAAGAAACTGGAAACTCCTGTTGGGGTGAAGCAGAACTTGTCTCGCCGAGCGACAAAGTAGTCCGGCTTGACAACAGTCGAATATTACCAAGACGTCCGAGGGAGTTGTGCTTAATGTACGTTCCACATCGTCCCACATGATGCTGTTGGCAGCTTTTTCTTCGTCGTCAATAAATCTTCTGCCACTTAAAGCCATACGGTTGTCATCCTTTCCAGAGTCAAAGCCGTGACCAGCATAATATATTATCAATAGTGTGCGCGGTTGTTTGTAAGCCTCAACGAAATTGGCTAAATGCTTGAACGCCTGTTGCTGCGGATGGGTTTTGTAGTTCATCGATTCCAGCTGCACATCGAATCTGTATTTCTCCTGCAACACATTCTGGAGGCCATGGAGCTGCGGCATGATCAGCAAAGCGAGTTCGTTAGTGTTCGTCAAAGCCCCTCGCTCACCTCGTCCGCGACACCCGTGTCATCGCTATCATGTTCCCAGCCTAGCAAAAGAGCCGAGGTTTGTGCATATTTGACTGGCAAAGTTGCTTGGCCCATTTCCTCCTGCCATAGTGACCGTGCTCGAACCTGCGAGATGTTGAGTGCATTGAGCTCGGCGGTGGCTGTGTCGTTGGCATCTTTGTTGTGCAAGGACGACATGACAGCAACAGCCTCGCCGGCTATCCACACGTGGAAGAGTGAAAAAAATATTTGAATACGAATGATGAATGGATGTGAAAGCAGTGCCGTGCGACACGAAGTTGAACACCAATTTTTATATGCAACCACGATCAAGGTCGGCCTCACTATTGGGGAGGTCAGACACACGGCTAGCGCTATTGCCTCGTGGGCACAGCCGACACATCTCGCCTGGGACCCGAAAAAGCTTTTGGTGGGTGTGTTGTACGTTCGATTTATGGCTCGTTGTGTCTAATAACGATCCTTCGTGGGTGAGGCGGAGCGGACTCGTGGTTGCGCAGCCACGGACTAGCTGGACTGAATGAATCCGCTAAGGCAACTACTCAGGTCATGCACAAGGTACGTACATAAGCGATCGAATTGCAAGGCTCTCAGTGAGTCATCCTCTGCGAAAGAGTGAACCAGGACAAGCTGACAACCACTTCCCTTGACACTTTGACACTTTGTGGACAACACCAAGGAATTCACCCCTTACTGTGCCGATGGTATGTTGCCTAAGAAGACGACAAGCACAGCACAATACCTTGAGACATGTCAGCTCCATCTTCTATTGGTGATCAAGCTGTCGATTGTACTTACGCCGCCGCTGCGCCAAGAATCTCATGCCTCCGAGCCTTTGTGAAGAGCCACAAGACTGCTGAAAAGAGCAGACTGAAAGCCAACAAGATGCCGATACAGCTGGAAGATCTGTCATGGCTCAGAAAACCATCGTCGGTACCGTTCTCACTGACGATCTTGTAGAGGAGGAAGATTGGAATCACAAGCAGACCCATAATCACCATCATGATGATAACGCTGGCACACAAGTCGATGCGCTCACGGTCATAGTAGTACTGTCCTTCTCGGTTCGCCTTCGTTCGGGTCGTCTGAATGTAGTCAGTCAGACAAGCGTAATGTATCGCCATAGAAACGAACATCAGACCTTGGATGCGAAGATGCGCTGGGATCTGTCAGTGTACTCGCTACCTGTTTGAAGGCGCCGATACGTACGTGAACAAATTCGATCTTTCCTTGCATGACGTGTAAGCATTTTTCAATGCACTGGTCAAGCCAGGCATGGTCCCTGCCTGGACGCATGGTTACGAGATCCTCTTTATGCTGGATATACTCGCGTTCTAGCTTGGTCACTGGTTTGACATCATCGAGGTAGTTGTTGACACTGTTCAACTCTCGCTTCGTTGGACGATTGCCAGCAAGCAAGTTCTGACCGGATTGAAGCATGTTGGCTAGTATGGGTGAGCATTTGTTAAAGAATACGACAGGAAGGGTTCGGACGCACAATACGATACAAATACCGTTTCGATCTTGTCAAGCAGCGCTTGTCGTGGTTCAAATTCCTCACGAGTCAGCCCCAATCTTGTCGATCTCCAGGAGTCTTTGGCATCAAGTGTGTCCAATTCGTTCTCGAGGATCCGCAATTGGTCTTGTTTGTCCAACAGCAAGCGGGATTGCAGGTACCCGAATCTACGGTACACAGCAAAGTACTCGTCGCTGGACTGAAAGGCAGCCAAGTTGGGATATCCATCGGGGAATTCGTCGACTGTGACAGCGTTAGCAAAGACCATCGGACACGCTTCACTGTAGGTTTCAACGTACGAACTCGAATCTTGACTGGCGGTTTATGTTTCGCCTTCCACGTCGCAAATTTTTTGAACATTCCAGACACGCTTGTCCATGGTCCTAAGAAAACGCCTTGCTCGGACCAGTCAGCGATCATTCTAAGACGTCTCTGTCAAGATTGATGGGCGTACGAGTGTGGACATCATGAGTATTAGCGCTTGTAGCCCTGCTAATGTCATCGTCGCCAGGACCAATGACCGGCGTGGTTGCCTCTGAGCTTGTCAGAGTCTGGAGTCCTTTCTCAGCATCGCTATCACCGGATCTAGATCTCCATAAAACCTGGGCCAGTGATATCTTCATCTTATAGAGTGATCACTTGAGACTTGCGATGTATCGAAACAACGAACAAAGTAACCATGAGCTGCGACAGAGCTATGGATATATTAAAGCCAAAGGCATGCTTCCCTACCGCTTGGTCTGCTTGCCTCGCTTAAGGATGTCGTCCCAATCCCACAGATCTTCCTGCTCAAACCAATCGCCGCCTCCCACATCAAGACCCTGCGGTTCGGTCGAAATGAGCTGGTACTGCTTCAATCCCCTCACTTTTGGCTTATCTCGGACAGCTGATACCTCACACTCGGTCCACGTTGGAGGCTTGCCCAGCTCAACCCAGACGCGAGTGTGCCTGGCCCGGGGTTCCTGAGAAATCAAGCGACTTCAGTACATCACTGCAGAGGAATGCTGAGGAGGGCTTACCGTGTTTGGATTCTTGCCTTTGTCGATGTCACTGCGGTACTGGGGCTGCTCAGGAGGCGAAGCTTTCGACTGCTCTGGGCAGTCGGGCTGAGCATTGTCCGTGGATGTTGCAGGCATAACGGTGTTGATGTGGTCCACTACCGATGGCTATGCCGTGTGTGCTGAGGTGTCGACGCAGCAGTGTTATTGATGAATGGCTAGACAGAATCGCCAAAGTGGCGAAGTGCTTGCGCGAAGGCAACAGACTAGCCTCATCTATATAACGCAACATGCTCAACCTTGGTCAAGCGGTTGGCTCTCATGGTATTGTGATTGCTTGGCGATGTGTCGGTGGGCATCAACTGCAGGAGGGGTTGCAGGTCATCGATGGAGAAAGCGTATGATCAGCACACTGCTAACATGCTGTGGAAGAGACAGTGCAATACTGGGAGCTGTGGTCAAGCAGAAGGAGTGGGCAAGCGAGGTATTGCTTTGATTTGGTGCTGGAGCATGTATCATGCACGCCTGACGACGCAATGCCTCCTGGGTGACCTGCATGCAATCAGCTTGCCGATGCAAGAACGGCAGACGCAAGGCTGAGCTGCAGTACAAACACGTGAAAGCATTGAGGAGTATTTTCTGTTTCACAACTGCTTGAAGGATAACAATGCCATTGGGCCTCGCTCGCAGCTGCCTGCTTCGTCAGCTTGATCATCGTCTGAAGCGTGAATGCACACGAGCTTGGCGGCACATCCTCATACCATGGCTCCAGCATCTTTGCACCCGCGCATGAGAGCATTGCATTGCTCGTCAGCAGATTAAACCTATGCACGCTCTGAGAGCTACGCGGTGCAGCTGAAGCCCATGAAGTCCTGCAAGGCAATGGGAAACGATGCGCAACGAGCTTCCGACAACGCATGAAGCGTCTGCTGAGCCTTGCGGTCTGACAACTCTCATGTTGTAGCAACGCACGGTGGATTTGGTACAGGAGGCAATGCCAGTCGAGGCTTTGAGAGAGGGGTCGACCATGGACAAGTCATACTGACAGAATAGCGAGTTGCCTTGCCAGATACTCTGGTCTCGCCGGTGCAGAATTTGACCACGGTACCTGTACATTCAGCGTAATAACGTATACTTCGTGAAATCGTGAACAGCAATAATCATCGAAATTGGGTATCTGTAACGACAAGAAAGACAAACCTCAACTACTTTTGAAATGCGACCCCATTCCATCACCATCCTCATGCTCTTCCTCGACCCGTCTGCTCGCCTGAAGTCTCCCTGCAGTACTCCTAGAAAATCTTCCCGCACTAGCAAAGCGTACACTCTTGCCCGTCCCTATTGCAGCAGTCGAGCGGCCGAACACGCTGCTCTTGAGAGCGCTCGGCGGCATTTCGTTGAAACCGCCAGCTCGCAGCTTGCGTGCGAAAGGTGTGACTTGCGGCGTCAGGCCTGGCGGTAACAGAGTGCTGCTGTCATCAGCAGCGGTAAAGGGCGCCGGGGTTGTAGCTAGATAGCCTGGTTCGAAAGCGAATGGTGTGACAGCTGCAGGTGTTGGGATTGGTCTGAAGCGGCCTGCTCTACGCGAGCGTGAAGGAGTGCGCATGTAGCCTGGGGTTCCCGGGGTGTAGGATACAGATTGCCTGGGATCGAAACGCTCTCTGGATGCTGAGCGCGCTGCAACTCTGGAAGCCGGGCGAATGCTAGGGCTTTCAGGCTCGGTAGGGTGATCGAGTTTGGCTGCTCGTAAGGACGAGGCTTTCATGAACCAGTGGCGCAGCATATTCTTCACATGCTTTTCGGAGTTGCGCACTAACAGTGCATCAGCAGTTTTTATCTGCTGAGACGCGGTGAATGTCGCCCATTGTAGACTCTTGAGGGCAGATGCTTGTAGTGCCAAGTCTGATTCTAGGCGGAAGGATATTGCACGCTGCTCCAATGTGCCTCGCTCAGAGTGGCGGGCCAGCATCGCCGCGAAAGCTGACACCAGAAGCCTCTGCTTATCGATGCTGACTGCTTGAAGCTCATGCTCTCCTTTCGTTCGACTAGCTTCTCGCCATTGATCGAATGCGTTCGTCCCAACAGCGAACACTCGAGATTGAGCGCGACGTTGAGCTTCTTCATTCATCGCTGCAACTTCCAGTCCCTTGGAGCGCCAGATAGCGAAACACTTGCCGGCCATCTTGAATTTCACACGTCCGCGAATCTGCACGTACGCTTCCCGGCGACGCTGATGCTGGTGTTCAGTAGTGCGAGACCGCCATGTTTTGAGCGCGGATGAGGCCAGGCAATACCAGCGTGCGTCTCCTGCCATCTTCGCTAGCTTCCGGGCGTGTTCTGTTCTAGCCTTCCATTCATTCAGCACACCAGGAAGAGCCCGACTATTGACAAATTCAACGGCTTTCCGCTCTGCATCCTCGTGGCGTCGATGGGCGACGTTCAAATGCACCATACTGGAAGCAAGTCTACGGCGTCGCTGGTTCTCGGCGAAGATAGCAGCTCGATCTTCCAAAGAGAAGCGGTAGTCGCCGACTGCACTGTGAAGCAACAAGAGCGCATGACGCGCAAGTCGAGCATCTGTTGTTCTGCGCATCAAGCTTAAACGTTCCTGCAGAACCCATTTGTACAGCGTCTCCGCAAGCAAGCGTTCGTCGATGCGCTGCGCAAGTGCTCGGACTCGAAGCGCATCGTTCCATTTCGTCCAAGCGTCTTGCAGTACCCGCTTCCTGTCGACCTGCGCGGCCTGGCGAGTGCGCGAGAGGTGAAGATGCCATACCGAGAATGCTTTCCGCTGCAGAGTCAATGTCACGCGGAGTGACATCGTCTTCTCCAGTGGACCTAAATTTGCTTTTACCAGCATCGTCTGCAAGCAGCTCAAACCAGCTCTCTGCTCATAGTGTGCTTGGGCGGTGGTCTCTGCCTGTTGGCGTTCTTGCAATCTCGTACGCAGGATCTTCATTGCTGATCGAAGAGGACGATGTGCTTTCACGGTCTGGGCTTCTAGGTCCATGTCTTGCAAGCGACGACTGTGTTCAGACCACTGCTGCAATGTGTATCTGGCCGAGCGCTCATGATGCAGATCCTCTGCTTTACGTGAACAAAGCTGCCAGAACCATTCCTTGTAGAGTCTCTTTTGGAGAGACTCTTCATAATGCGCGGTCGCCTGCTCATGGACCAATTGTCGTCTAATGGTACGGTCTCGCCACTTTTCGAGGAACTTTCGCTGAGGAAGTTGTCGTGCCTTGGAGTTATTCTCAACGGTGATGTTTCTCCATCGCCTGAAGTAGCGCATTGCGAGCAGTAGCTTACTTGCACGCATTGTTTTTGCCTTAATCACCAAGTGGCTCGCGTACCAATGTTCGTATCCCTTCCGGACCAGCATGATATCACGACTCACCACCGCCATACGCTCCATTCTTTCCCACTCCTCTTCTTGTTGTCGTTGCTTGGTTCTAGTCTGTGTCACACCAATCCATTTGTCGAGAGCTTGGCGGAGTAGTGTCCGTCCGTCGAGCGCGAGAGCTTTTGCATTGTCTGCTTCTCTGCGGCGGCTCTGCACAAGATACGCATCGCGCAACATGCGAATGCACCGTCTAGCCATGCGGACCTCAGACATGCCCAGAAAAGCGTCCAAGATGTCAAGCAGCTGTGCATCTCGTTCTTCGTCGCTCAAAGCCGATTCTATCTGTATAGAGGATACCAGTTTCTCAGGCTCAGAGGGAGGTAGCGAGGACGGTGGTACATGTTTAATCGCCTTTGAAGCAGGCCAATCCTTTTCGTCTGCATCTGCAGACCGCGCTCGTTGGCTATAGTATGGACGCCCAGGTGTTGGAGGTCTTCCATGAAATGCCTTGCCATCTGGCGTCTGCTCTTCCAGATACTCGGAATATTCACTCAACTGCGTTTCCTCGTACCGCGCTTCGTCGAATGAAACCCTCCTCTTGTTCGCTGTTGGTCTCTGCGGCTGGCTCTCCGGATGCTCAGGTCCCCTTGCAAAGACATCCTCCCCGTCTGATTCGCTGACTGGGTCCGATATTTCGATTTCTTGTGTTTTGCACACATGCTTCAGTTCATTCCAAAAGTTAACATGGCCCTCTTCCAGCTTGACTTTTGCACAACGCTTGCTGATCGCGTTCACCCAATTGAAGATGATTTTGTCATGGTTCGAATCGATGCCTCGCTGGGCAAGCTCAGCTCGGTACGCGGTATTCAGAGCATAGGTACATGAATTGACGGGAAATCGCGCGGCGCTATGAACGATGGCTCCCAAGAGGCGGATTTCTACAGTCGTCAGTAAGCTCGTTTGCACAAGCTGTTCTTCCCAGAGTCATACCGTCGTCTTCGAGGTGCGGGAGTGCCAGTTCTTCATTATTGCCATTCATAGGCGGTTATGTCGCCAAGGGTTTCCGGCGCGTGCGCTTCGAGTATGGCAGTGTCATGAGGTGTGTTGCTGCATATGATATGTGTTGTCGAGGAGCGATGATGGTGTATCGCTATCGCATGCTGGTATGGAGACGACTTGGAACAATGCTTTGCGAGTGTTGCGCGATGGCTCACGGCGCAAAGCGATCTTCACGTGCTGCTTGCATCTCGAAGTGAGACGCGCCCGCGTTGTTGACGATGACCCGCCAGCTTGGAGAGCTCGGAGCGCGACTTCCCGCCCGCTCGCCTTGGACCCTGTCGCCGCCTTCCATCGATGAGCACATCGATCTTGCATGCTTGGGCTGCTCTTCTGTTCTCGACAACCTCACATCGAAATGCCCGCCCGTACACGACCAATTGAAAAGTTTGCTGCGGCAACTGCCAAGTGCTCTCCCGAGGTGCGCTCATGGCTCTCCAAGGTACCATTAAAACAACTAACATGGCACTAGGGCGCTGTATACGGCAAATGCATTGTGGCCAACTATCAGAACGCTCATAAAGACATGTGTGCCAAGGAGTTCATGCTGCTTAAGGACTGCTATCTCGTACGCCAAAACATCGACACAATATGATAGATCAATGCTAACTCTAATGCAGAAGGCTGCCGGCAAGAAGGCGTAATCGCCATGTACTCTATATCTTGATACCCAAATACATTTCCTTCACTACCCGCACCTTCGTTAAGCTTGCAAGAGCACCTTCACTTGCTGCTGGATGGCTTCACTCATCTCCTTAGTCCCGGCCTTGCCGCCCAGATCGCCACTTCGCAGCTCAAGTCCGCCGACTTCCTTCGCGTCCAGCACCTTCTCAACAGCCTTGTCAATGATTTCCGCTTCTCGGTGCATGTTGAAGGAATAGCGCAGCATCATTGCAAGACTCAAGACCTGCGCTACTGGGTTCGCCAGGCCTTTGCCACTGATATCCGGTGCACTGCCGTGTACTGGTTCGTACAGTCCTCTAGCGCCACCAACGCCGTTCTGACCAACGGAGCCTCCAGGCGGACCTGCCAAAGATGCTGAAGGGAGTACGCCCAGTGACCCGGTCAGGCCGCCGGACTCATCGCTGAGAATGTCGCCAAATGTGTTGTCCGTTACGATGATACCGTTCCACCTCGTCGGCTGTGTGATGAACAGCATAGCCAAGCTGTCGGCAAGTTGATGCTGCAGCTTGACCTTTGGAAATTCCTTCTCGAACACCTGTGTCACGATCCTTCTCCAGACTCGGCTGTTCGCCAGAACGTTCGCTTTGTCAACACTGGTGACGGGCGTAGGCGGATTCGTTTGCATCGCGAGAGCACCAGCAACACGAGCAACCCGTTCGATTTCATCGCGTGTGTACTCCCATGGATCGCAGCCATAGTCATCCGTCTCGATCTTCTTACCATAGTATGCACCTCCGCAATTTTCACGGATCAACATGAAGTTTACTCCTTTGATCAATTCCTCTTTGATCGGCGCCCTGGCCACGAGCGATTGTGATGGGAAGTAGCAAGGTCGCATGTTGGCAAAGATCTGGATTATACAGCTGTCAGTACTAACGCGAAACCGAGCAATCTCGAACAGATCCAGAGATAATAAATGGTATGCACCAACCTGCATCTTCTGCCTAACTCTTAACAGCCCGCTCTCTGGATTTGGCTGCGAGTGTCCCCATTCTGGACCACCTGCACTGCCGAAGAATACCGCATCGGCTTCCATGCTCTTTTGCAATACTTCGTCAGTCACAGGAGCGCCATGCTTGTCCAGCGAGCAGCCACCGCAAAGGTCGAATTCTCGTTCAAACTTGATCCCGTTGTGCTCTTCGATGATGTCCAGCACTTTAAGCGCTTCGGTCACCACTTCGGGTCCGATGTGGTCGCCTGGTAGGACGAGAATCTTGCCGGCGGATTTGCTGTTGGAGGACATTGTAGGTTTGATCTCGTGATGTTACAATATTAGATGTAATGGTCAAACCGACGAGCAATAGTATGTGGGTGAAGGTACGGAAGTAAAGCCACTTGACGAGCAATCTGACGAGCAATCTGACGAGCAATCTGATGAGCAAAGTCCCTGTCAATTCGATCATACAGAAATTGTCATTAAGCTGCGACTATCTAAGAGATTCACAATTCCCGGTCGTGTTTATGTACTTGTTGATCCCCGCCAACCTTACTTACCAAGGGTTTACCCCAAGAGCTTCCCCGCAGGCATTGTACCGAGATCGGAGTGACTTTGACGCGGACACGAGAAGTCATATGGTCTGCCTCGTCTCGAGGATGAGGAAACGATATAATTCTCGTGCGAGATCTGGTAGATCAGTTTCAATCTCATGGTTTGCACGGTGAGCTCAAGTCGTGTGGTTGGCTCGGCAGTTCAGCGCCAGCCGAATTCTAATCACGTACCGAACAATATTGATGTTTAGAGTGATTGTAGCTGCTACATACAAGGAAACGGGATGCATTGGTATCGTCAAATTGCTAAAAATGCTATGGAAATCTGGCTCTGTGCGACATTCAAGGCCTAGGGAAAAGTGCTATTGCAAGAATACCAGCTGTGACTTCCACCGGTGTCGTTAGAATTCGTGATGAACATGCTCGCTCATGCCAACGCTCCCATAGGGTCCCAGAGCGGGAGTACCTTTGCATCCTGCTTGAGCACATCCAAAACCTCTTTGTTAAGGACTGACTTGTCAATAACAGCCTGGTAGCAGAATTCGTCCATCCACTTATCGCTCATGACGAAGTATCCGCCCACACCCGCAGCATCAGACCACGAGTTCTCCACCCGCCATCTGACAGGCTTGTTGTCCTTGTCCAAATGCACGGCTGTGAGGACCATAGCGTGAGTCATCTGGCTCTCGCCAGTGAGAAGGCGCTCGGCCTTGCTCATGCCCAGCTTGATGTTGAAGCCAAGCTCGTAGTCCATGAGGTCGGTGTCCATGATTCCCTTGCGGGAATCGCATTGCTGGCCTACATCGGAGCCGAAGAAGATGGGCAGGCCCTTGCGCAGCATGGCTACGCAGGCTTCTTTCAGCACGATCGTGTCAACGTTGATGTAAGATACAGGGCGACCGTCCCAGACGTTGCCAAGGTTGGAGACCGTGAGAAGGCGCATGTAGTCGTTGCGCGGGTCGTTGGTAAGTGACACGAATTTAGTGACTTCGGCCGACTTGGCGAATTCAAGAGGTGTGAGGGAGACAGTCTTGAGCTTGTCGTTGCGGTCGTAGAACTCCCAGGAGAACTTCTCGTCAGCTGCTGGTGGTGGGCCGAGACAGAGTGTGACAACACGAATCACATCTTGCAGCATCTTCTCCTTTGCGGCTGCGATTGTAGAGTCCGATGCATCGCTCGACTTGAGCTTGCGAAGCTTGAGACCGTCTTCACGAAGCTTCTTTGTGAGAATTGAGTCCATCATCGAGCTGTTCTTGGCGTTGAATGAGTCTGGGTAGAGGGTTTGAGGCACAATGCCATATCTGTTAAAGCACATGTCAGCACATCGACTCAGCAACTTCTCTGTGAAAAGACTTACTTCTCCACCAAATTTACAATCATATCCCACTGTCCTCCGTCTCCAACAGGATCAGCAAAGATTGCGCTGAAGAGTCGACCATCTGTAGTCTCTTTGGAATTGGCCAGCACACTTTCCAAGAAGTAGTTTGACTTCTCGACCTTGTCCCAGAAGAACAAGTATGCTTGGCTGAGCTCGAAAGCCTGGATGTTGTGCTTTTGCATAATAGCAATGCGGAAAGTATTGCATGCCGCGAAGATCCAGCAGCGGCCAGAGCTGCGCTGGTTTGTCACAGGGAGACCCTCGTGAGGAATCGCCAGGTTGAATGTCTGCGTGTCGTGCAAGACGGTTGACGGCTTCTCAAGGATAGCACCAATGTTGTTGGTGCTCAAAGCTGAAAGGCCAAGCCTGTTCTTGGGGTCCTTCAAAAGCTTCTTCACATACGCCTGGGCTTTTGCACCGGAGACGGTCTCGTCGCCATCCTCAAGAACGCGGTCAGACGGTGCATCAGAAGCACTGTTCTCGATGCGTACGGCGTCGAACTTCTCGTCCAGCGTGGAGTACACGTAGACATGTGATTCGGGCCTCGCAGCACGGCGAGCAGGACGAGAAGGCCTTGCGGGATGTTCCAGCCCTTGGAGAGGAGTCGATTGAGCGCCGCCCATTATTGTATCTTAGTGACGAGCTCACGTTGAGATGGATAAGATCTAGATGGATTAGATAGAGAGATGGAAACAGAGAGGGAGATTCGATTCCTGGAACGGGAGCGACAAGAGGCCGTCGCGACTCACTTAGTACGCAGACGGCGTCGTACTAAAAGCTGCGCACGACCTGCCATCATGGTGGCGGCAGATAAGAGAGCTTGAGCACGTCCCTTTTGTCGTTCGTGAAGTGATAGCGACCCGAACCCTACTAACACCTTGCTTACATGTAGGAAGGACTCTCAATGAGAAAATTGAATGTGTTCAGACTTCCGTTGTATTCGGTATCCTGGTGATCCTTACTGGCTGTCGTGATAGTTCCGTGTCTTCTCTATGGGGCTGATTATGGTAAGCACTGTCGATCTCGTCAATGCAGAATGGGGGACCTGCGAACGGATTGAAGTTGCGAAGCCCTGTAGAGTCTGACGAACCCAGCAACCTTGTTTGATACGTCGAAGCCCAGTCTTTTTGTAAAATGTAGGACTCCTGATCACAACAAACATAGAGTGCCTGTATTGCATTGACACAAATGGATACTGTATAGGTATGACGGCAACCGCGAGATCCGTCCGTGTTGTATCAGGATCGATGTGTTTAACGACCGAAGACGGTAGTTCCGATATCCACGTGGCAGACCTACAAACACGAACCAGCGGCTACAACTTCCCCAAAGTGACACGAGGCTCACACAAACCCAAACACTTATTACCGGCTCACGTGCATGCTTCAGACGATCAACGAATGCTTACCGAGAGTTCGAAGCGGGGTGTCGGATTGCTTGCTTGGTCTCAGCGACTTCGGAACAACGGTATGCGCGAACCGAACATGTTATTACTTCTAGCTGCTTGTCGATATACTCGTTGATAGGGAAAAGCCTCCTATGAGCTACATCTTGACTACATACAACCGATCATGACGAGTCTCTCAACCAAGCTCGCGGAGCGCGAGGCTAATGGCAAGCCCATACAAATTGGGCTTATAGGTGCTGGCAAATTTGGAAGCATGTTGTACGTTCACCATGTGGATATTGCGAGATGTTTACGCAAAGACTGACATGCGACAGTGTTTCACAAGTCCACAGATCGCCCGGCATGCGACTGGCTGGAATTGCAGACCTGTCCAAAGAAAGAGCCGTCGCCTCGCTCAAGCGGACAGGATTTCCGGAAGAGAAGTACGACTCGCAAGCAACGATATCTATAGCCGAAGGGATCAAAGCCAACAAGACTGCCATCACTACGGATTCTGCCGAGCTTATTGCCACGCCCGAGATCGACGTTATTCTTGAAGTCACGGGCAGCCCTGCTGCTGGTGTTCGACATGCTCTTCTGTGCTGTGAACACAAGAAGCATATTGTGATGATCAACGTTGAAGCGGACGTACTGGCTGGGCCACTATTAGCACGCAAAGCACAGGAGGCGGGCATTATCTACAGTATGGCATATGGTGATCAGCCTGCGCTGATTGCAGAGTTGGTCGACTGGGCAAGGATAGCAGGGTTTGACGTCGTCTGTGCTGGCAAAGGCACAAAGCACTTGCCTGCTTTCCATGCTTCAACACCGGATACAGTCTGGTCGCACTACGGCCTTACAGAAGAGCAAACAAAGGATCTCAACCCGCAGATGTTCAATTCGTTCCTAGATGGAACGAAAAGCGCTCTGGAGATGGCAGCTGTGGCCAATGCATGCGATCTGACGCCGCCAAAAGCTGGCTTGCGATTTCCGCCCTGTGGCATCCACGATCTGCCACAAGTACTGAAGCCTGTAGAAGATGGTGGACAGCTTGACACGAAGGGATCAGTAGAAGTGGTTTCATGCCTGGAGACAGATGGGCGTCCAGTTCATAACGATCTCAGATGGGGAGTCTATGTTGTCATCGAAGCCCCGGGCGAGTATCAGAGAGAGTGTTTCGCGCAGTATGGTATGAAGACCGATTCGACAGGGCGGTACGCGGCGCAAAGCAAGCCTTACCATCTCATTGGACTGGAGCTCGGAGTCAGTGTGGCAACTATCATGTGCCGCGGCGAGCCAACAGGCTCATGCAAGACGTTTGCAGGGGATGTTGTCGCGACTGCGAAACGAGACCTGAAAGCTGGGGAGAAGCTTGATGGAGAGGGCGGCTTCATGGTCTATGGCAAGCTCATGCGAGCGCGTGATTCTCTCGCGATCGAGGGACTGCCTATTGGACTGGCGCATGGACTCGTGTTGAATAGCGATGTCAAGAAAGGTGAAGGTTTGAGCTGGAAGCATGTTGAGTGGAGCGAGAAGGCGCAAGTTGTGGCAGTGCGAAGAGAGATGGAGGCCATTTACCGCGCAGAGCTTGGAGTCAAGGATGTACAGATCGGCTTGGACGTGACATCGTAGCAAATAGAATGCGCACTGGATAAGGTAATTAGCCCTGTCAATCAAACGACAGCAGAATAAATCGATTATATCAAGCATTGGAAGCCTGACCATGCACCTATGAGGTTCGTGATTTCGCTGCTACATCACGAAAGTCAGATAGACTAAAGCATGCTGAAGCAGGGCGGTCGGGGCGGTATACGAGATCGACGTCAGTGGCGGTCTGCAAGGATCATTAG
Source organism: Pseudopyrenochaeta terrestris (assembly GCA_022813475.1). Classification (NCBI taxonomy): domain Eukaryota; kingdom Fungi; phylum Ascomycota; class Dothideomycetes; order Pleosporales; family Pseudopyrenochaetaceae; genus Pseudopyrenochaeta; species Pseudopyrenochaeta terrestris. The sequence continues at coordinate 989,956 of JAKLMJ010000005.1, read as the reverse complement.
CCTGTCTACCTGAAGGACGATGCGACCGATAAGATATGCCACATATCGCATCATCGCGCAAGGACCGCCTGCTCGTCAGCTGCTTGCCAACATGAATTCTCACGTTGCTGTTGTGTTCGAATGGGATGCAGGCATCCGAACGGCCACCACTGCGTCTTGAAGCCACGGACTTCCACAATACACATTGCACCTGTGAGCCTTGCTTCCGTGTTGCTGCCATCGGGACTGCGACAGAAACATCGCCATTGTATGACCGCGCGTCTAACGCACAGGCAGCCGTTGGATTGATTCCTCGGCTGGCGGCTCTCCGCGCACAGGCACTTACATCCCCACTGACGCATCCTTCCCACGCTTCCCTTCCGTGTCTTCCTCTGACCTGCCTGATGCGGGTAGAGTCCAAACGGCTATCGTACCGCCTCCAATCGGTGGCCCTGTGTAACTATGACCCGCTCAAGACCCATGACCTGCCATTTGCAGCGCTCGTGGGATGCGCGCTATGCAGCAACGGGTAGGTGGTATCGGTGCCAAACATGCTTGCGCAGGGCAAGACTGCCTCTAAGACAAAGTCCCGCATTAGATCAATGGCCAAGCAATATGGCGAATTATACTTAAAGGCTTGTCTTGCAGCTCTGCTGCTAGCTGTAGCTCCAAGGCTTCCTTATCTGCTCGTGGCTTGAGTCTTGACCATGCTTTTCTCATCAAGCCTTTTGGCCCTCCTTGGCCTCTCATGCACCGCCTCCGCCCTGAACCCGGCCGAGAAGGCCTTCAAGAAGGCCCAGCGCCCCAAACCGGTCATTGAGAAGAGAGTTCCCAACCAGGAGTTCAAGAACCCGCGTCTGCGAAAGCGCGCGACTCACAACTGGCTCACCAACTCTACCTCGAAATTCGAAGTGAACGGCACTGCCATCCCAGAAGTCAACTTCGACATTGGAGAGAGCTACGCCGGTCTTCTCCCCATCTCTGGCGATGCCGACGAGACGCGCGAGCTTTTCTTCTGGTTCTTCCCTACCACCAACTCTGATCCCCAGGAGGAGATTACCATTTGGTTCAATGGTGGACCTGGTTGCAGTTCCCTGAGTGGCCTGCTCACCGAGAACGGCCCATTCACTTGGGAGGCTGGCACACTATCACCCGTTCAGAACCCGTACACTTGGGTCAACTTGACAAACATGATGTGGGTCGAGCAGCCCATCGGTGTTGGCTTCACTCAGGGTTCACCCAACATCACCAACGAAGTCGAGCTGGGCAAGCAATTTGTTGGCTTCTACAAGCAGTTCGTTGAGACCTTCGGTGTCCAGGGCTGGGATCTTTACCTCACTGGCGAGAGCTACGGTGGCTACTACGTGCCGTACATTGCCGATGCCTTCATCACTGCTGATGACCCCGACATGCCTCTCAAGGGTATCAACATCAACGACCCGATCATTGGCGACGATACCACACAGCAGGAAGTCACTATTGCGCCCTACTTAGAATACTGGCAGAACCTGCTCTTCCTCAACGAGTCTTTCATGGAGGAATTCTGGAAGCACAACGACGAATGTGGCTACACCGACTACTTCAACAAGTACCTTACATTCCCACCTGCTGAGGGCTCGATTCCTGTCCTGCCCGCTCAGACTGCTGCCAACAACTACTCTTGCGATCAGTTCACGAACGCATATTCAGCAATCCTGGAGGTCAACCCCTGCTTCAACATCTACCACATCACTGAGACTTGCCCGCACCCCTACTCTGTTCTCGGCGAAATCAACCCGGGTGACTACGTGCCAACTGGTGCGCAGAACTACTTCAACCGCTCCGATGTACAGGCTGCTATCCATGCCCCTCCTACCGACTGGAACCAGTGCGTCGACGGCGTCTTCTTTGACACCAAGAAGAACGAGACTGTCAACGACCAAAGTCTTGGTCCTGCGCAGGACGGCGTTCTGCAGCGCGTCATTGAGTACACCAACAACACTCTCATCGGCTCCGGCAACCTGGACATGCTTCTCAACACCAACGGCACCCTCCTTGCTCTCCAGAACGTGACTGTAAGTATTCCTTCGATCAAGGGATCGAAAAACATCGCAGACTAACAATCCTTAGTGGAACGGCGTCCAAGGCCTCCAGGAGTACCCCGGCACTCCCTTCTACACCCCATACCACCCCGAGTACAACGGCGGCGCTCTTGCTGGCGCTGGCTACCTCGGATCATGGGGTTGCGAGCGTGGCCTGACCTTCTACCAGGTCCAGCTCGCCGGTCACGAACTTCCTGGCTACGCACCTGGTGCTGCGTACAGGACTGTCGAGCTCATGTTGGGCCGCATTAAATCGCTCAGCGAGGTTGGCGACTTCACCACCCAGAGTGGCAACTTCACTGGCACATCGACTTTGTACAGAAGAGATGCAATGACTGGCGGATACAACTGAGTGTGAATATCTTTTTCACACTTGAAGCTTGAGCGAAATAGAGCTCATGCGGTGTCCGGATGGTCCGGCCAAAGCCGACGTAATTAATGAAATCCAACAAACAACTCGCCGTTAGTGGCGACGCGCATTCTGCTGATGAATAATCCTACAAGTATTTCATAAACGCGACACGCGACGTTCCTGATGTGTGAATCTGTCACAACATGCTGTCCTTTTGCGTCAAACATTCTTCGTGTTCACAAAATGTCGAAATCACGATGAAAACCAAAGTTCTAGATTCGACCCTGCGCATGGGCGCAGGGAAAACCCCCCACGCCGAGGATCTTGGCTGTGGTTCTCCAGCCTCGCTCAAACGCGTTCGAGCGTCTTTGCTAGGAGGTAGCGGCATCGGTAACGCGTGATAAGACTTCTTGTCTTCGAGAAACATATTAGGCATGTGCCAGTCCTAGTCCTATGCCCAATCCAAAAGCACTGCAGATATCAGACTACGGGACACTGCATCCTCTGCGTGCAAGCAAAACCGCATAGATACATGTAAGTATCCGCCTCACGCTGACCAGACAAAAGCCCATTGCCAGACCCTGTCCTGCAAAACCGCGCACTCCGTCCACTTGCCGAGCTCCACCATGCATACCAAGCCTCATCCAGCACGCCAACGTCAAGCCTAGTCGACTTTCGGTAGCTTTGGCAAGCGTATCAAAGACCGCCTATTTGCTCAGCTCAAATACTACCAGACTGCATGCTTCCCCAAGCCTCTGCCATGCTCTTGGCCTCTGGCTCCAAACACCACACAGACCCTCTTGTGCATGTCACTGCGGCGCACACTGCGGGACCTTCTTTGATTGTGGGTGGGCTCAGCGCGCCTTCTCGCCCCCGGCCAAGACCGGGCGCTGAAGATACCGGGTCTCGGTGTATGTCGTAGGAAAGGTTGGTAGTAGTGATGGCCTGCCCAGGTCGCTGGGAGGCAGGCGATTTGCTTCTGTTATGCTTGACTCTATTTCTAGTTTCACGTAACCTGCACGAACTACCACTGCACGTTGAACCCCATCTATCCTCGCCTGTTTTAGTTCGCATGCTTGTACTCGCATAAGACTTCTTAGTCGATCCATCTCCAGCCTAAAGCATGGCTGACAGCAAAGACCACGGCGTGGCCACGCAGACTTCAGGCTATCACCACAGCAGCAAAGATGGGTTGGAAGAGAAACATCGCACGGGTGCGGTTAGCGACACAGACCTGCCGACTTATGGAAACGATGCCGAGCAACAAGGCTCGCCAGCCGTCAACATCTCTGGCGTGCACGACAATACGCATCGAAAGTTGAAAGCAAGGCATATCCAACTGATTGGGTCCGTATAAAGTAGTTCAGTAAGACGTCCCTAAGAGTTTACGACTGACCGGATCATAGTATCGGTGGCACCATTGGCACCGCTCTCTACGTCCAGATCGGACGTGGTCTCCTCAACGGCGGACCGGCAAGTCTGTTCATCGCTTTCAGCCTGTGGTGTGTCGTGATCCTAGCCGTGACGCTCAGCATGGCCGAAATGGTGACCTACCTTCCGATCTCTTCGCCATTCATCCGCTTCGCTGGTCGATACGTTGATGAAGCCTTTGGATTTGCTGTGAGTGATAGACTACAAGCTCAGTCGAGCTTGCATCGTGCTAACCATCGCGATAGGCCGGCTGGAACTTTTTCATTTTCGAAGCGATCCTGGTGCCGTTTGAGATGACCGCTTGCAACGTGGTCATTCATTTCTGGAGCGATGCTGTTCCTACTGGAGCGGTGATAGCTATAGTTATGGTTCTCTATGCATTTATCAATGTGATGGCTGTGAAGTGGTATGGTGAGACCGAGTTTTGGGCTGCTCTTGGTAAGATGCTGCTCATCATCGGCTTGATCATCTACACCTTCATTACTATGCTTGGTGAGTCGATTCAATACAATTGGCAACGGTATCACAATTACTGACTGCGCAGGTGGCAACCCACTCGGCGACCGCTATGGCTTCCGATACTGGAAAAACCCTGGCTCGTTCGCAGAGCTCTACTACGAAGGCGATCTTGGCCGTTTTCTTGGATTTTTGCAATGCCTGATCTTGGCGTCATTCTCCATTGCCGGCCCTGACTACGTCGCAATGGCTGCCGGTGAGGCAGAGAACCCGCGCGTGGTGATGCCGAGAGCTTTCAACGCTGTATTTTACCGCCTGACTTGTTTCTTCGTTCTCGGCAGTCTATGTGTCGGCATCAACGTGCCTTACAACGACCCTGAGCTCATTGCTGCTTTCGAGAACGAGGAACCAGGCGCGGCCGCATCGCCTTACGTCGTCTCGATGAACAGGTTGCGAGTTCAAGTCTTGCCGGATATCGTTAATGCTCTAGTATTGGCATCGGCTTTCTCAGCTGGTAACAGCTATGTTTACTGCGCGTCTCGATCGCTGTTCGGTTTGGCGCTGGAAGGCAAAGCGCCTAAGATTCTGACTAGGTGAGTCTCAAACAACGATAGTAGCCAGTGATTGTGATGCTGACAAGTAGAAGAACCACGCGCAACGGCGTCCCAATCTATTCGGTTCTGACCGTCCTGGCGATCTCGCTCATTGCGTTCCTACAAGTCTCCAATGGCTCCGCAACAGTCCTCTCCTGGTTCGTCAACCTAATCACAGCCTCGCAACTCCTCAACTACAGCGTCACCTGTGCCTCCTTCTTGTGCTGGATGCGGGCCCTCAAAGCACAAGGCATCAGTCGCGACTCTTTACCATACAAGTCGATCTGGCAGCCTGGTGCAGCTTACGTGGGATTAATCTGTACCCTTACCATGGCATTTGTTGGTGGCTACACCGTCTTCTTGCCTGGTCAATGGGAAGCGACAACGTTTGTATTCAGCTACTTCATGATCGGTTTGTTCCCGGTCTTATTTTTTGGCTGGAAAATCATCAAGAGATCCAAGTGGCGGAAGCCAGAAGAGGTGGATCTGAAGGGCGAAGTTGCCGAGATCGATGAGTACACGAGAAACTTCGTGCCGACACCCCCAAGGTACGATCATATTACAATTTTGGACAGAGCTCATGGTACTGACTGTCAGCCAGGAACGCTTTCGATAAATGGTTCAACATCATCTTTGGTGGCTAAGAGCATCTTCAATCGGAAGCGACCATAATCTACTACGTTTGCTATGGGCGGTCTCACATTGCTCTGGGAATACTTGCTGAGTCAAATCAGGTACCCATCAGTAAACAGAGAAACAATCAATTGTGTGATATCAACTGATCTTGTATACTCGATATCGAGGACCGCGGTATCAACTGAGCACATGATAGCCCATAATTCAAATAAAGAATGAAATGCTCGATCAAATGATCTTACTTTGTGACGACATGCATCCATGTGCCTGGACGAAATCCATGGTATGGCGAAGACTTTTGGCAAACTCGATCGGCCACAAATTTAAAGTTTGGGCTTCCGCGATCGCGACGTCATTCGCGTGAAAGTAAAGTGGAAGGCGCGTTTGCCTGGAGCTGTCGCGAGCATACTCTCACGGCGAAATGGGAACTTTACACGTCCAATGACAAAGCGCTATACATGTGACGCCCAAATACAACATGCCGCCTTACGTTTCGCGCAAGCGTGAGCGGTCGGACTCACCAGTGCAAGCCAGCCCATCAGCAAAGAAACGGGCTGCAGCGAAATCGAAGCCAAAGCCAAAGCAAGAGAAGAAATCGCTGTTCGACGCTGCAGACGAACTAGGGAAGAAACAAGGCTCGACCGAGAAGGCAAAGAAGTTTCTAGACAAACTGGAAGACGACGACGAGTCCTCTCTGAGCGAGGCCGACAGTGACGACTTCGAAGATGTTCCCACGACGAAGCGACGGAAGATTGCTGCTGGAACTGAGGGAGATGAAGATGACGACGACGATGACGACGAGATGGACTGGGAAGATGCATTTCAGCATCAGGGTGATTCTGCGAGCACACCAGCAGCGGCGTCTGCCCCGGAGCCGGAGATTGGCGACGTCAATGTCTCTGTGAATGAGGATGGCGTGTACATTCCTGAAATCGTACCTTCTGGAGTCAAGAAGGGACCATCAAAGAGAGAGCGCCAGACAAGGATACAAACACACTGTCTTCATGTGCAAGCTTTGATGTGGCACAATACTGTTCGCAACTCATGGCTAAACGATAAAGAAGTACAGAAGAGTCTTGTGGACGGACTAGCAGACGGAGTCAAGCGAGAAATCACTCGCTGGAAGGAAGCAATGGGCACTCTGACCAAGGAGGAATTGGACGCGAAAAAGAAGTCCGCAGCTGCCAAGAATAAAAGGAAGGGTGGAAAGAAAGGCAAGGACACTGCTTCTGGGCGAGACTGGAGTTACAATGCCTCACATCTCGAGCAAGGTGTGCCCGATCTCAGCCATGGTGATCCGTTGCTCAGACTGCTCAAGATCTTGACGGCCTACTGGCGAAAGAGATTCACCATTACAGCTCCTGGACTTCGCAAGGAAGGATACAGACCTTTGCGTCGTTTGCGTGACGACATCAAGCATTGGGAGAAAAACAAGGCTGATGTCGAAGGACACGGAGAGCGAATTGAAACGGTGAAGGACTTTCGAAAGGCTGCCAAAGCGTGTGAAGGTTCGCGCGACGTCGGCGCTCAGCTTTTCGTCGCACTTCTTCGCGGAATCGGCATTGAGACTAGAATCGTGGCGAATCTGCAGCCTGCCGGGTTTGGATGGAGCAAAGCAGAGGAAGCCGAGGCCAGAGCCGTTAAGAGTGAGACAAAGAAGAAAGCTGTGTCAGACGAGAGTGACGAAGATGCGAGACCTCAGAAAGTCGCGGCACCAAAGCTGAAAAGTGCTCTAACGCCGAAACAATCAAAGAAGCCTGTCAAGGAAGAAAGGCCCACACGTACGTCGCTTCGTGGCAACAAGGGAGATCCCATCAGTCTTGATGACTCGGACAGCCCACTCTCATCGGCGCCATCGGAAGACGAAGTGGAAGCCCCTGCCTCCGACGGTGAAGAAGACGACCTTTCCGTTATCGATGTTACTCCCGATATGCCAAAGAAGAGACCCAACAAGAAATACGACAGATCTCTCGGATTCCCAAACTACTGGGCAGAAGTCTTGTCACCTGTCTCGAACAAGTTCATTCCTGTGGATCCAATAGTGCTTTCCACAATCGCTTCGACTGATGACCTGCTCCAGTCCTTCGAGCCTCGCGGCAAAAAGGCTGAGAATGCGAGGCAGGTCATGTGCTACACTATCGGGTACGCTGCAGATGGCACTGCGAAGGATGTCACAGTGCGCTATCTCAAGAAACATCAACTCCCTGGAAAGACCAAGGGCACGCGTATGCCTGTTGAGAAGATACCGATCTACAACCGAAAAGGCAAGGTACGACGATACGAAGAGTATGACTGGTTTCGCACTCTCATGAGTGTTTACGATAAGCCAGAGTCGAAGCGAACCAAAGCAGATGAACTTGAAGATGCGACAGACCTCAAACCGTTCAAGCCCGGCAAGGACACCAAAGAGGTCGAGAAGGAATCGTTGCAATGGTACAAGCAGTCAGCGGAATACGTCCTCGAGCAGCATCTGCGTCGCGAAGAAGCCTTAGTCCCTGAGGCTGAACAGGTCAGAACTTTTATCGCTGGAAAGGGCGATAAAGCTAAGGAATATCCGGTGTACTTACGCGAAGATGTCGTTACTTGCAAGACCGTAGAGTCATGGCACAAAGAAGGACGGGCAATCAAGGAAGGCGAACAGCCGATGAAACATGTGCCGATGCGTGCAGTGACTCTGGTTCGCAAACGTGAGATGGAGGACGCGCTGAAAGAGACGGGTGAGAAGCTCAAACAGGGCTTGTATTCGATCGATCAGACTGACTGGATCATTCCACCTCCGCTCGAAAATGGCATTATCCCGAAGAACGCCTACGGCAACATGGACGTTTATGTCCCGACAATGGTGCCAAAAGGAGCTGTTCACCTACCTCTCAAAGGCTCTGCAAAGCTGTGCAAGCGTCTGCAAATCGACTATGCAGAGGCTTGTACTGGCTTTGAGTTCGGGAAGCAACGAGCAGTGCCTGTTTTGACTGGAGTCGTCGTCGCTAAAGAGAATGAGAACATCGTTCGCGATGCTTGGCGCACCGAGCAAGCCGAGCAAAAGCGCAAAGAAGACACAAAGCGTACTGGTGTTGCGCTACAATGGTGGCGCAAGATGCTCTTCGGCCTGCGCATTGTACAACGCATGGAAAGAGACTATGCGGACGCCGGAGGTGTGGGAGACGAGGTGAACCCTTTCGTGAACAAGGCCTTGCGGGAAGGAAGGCAAAAGGCTACCTACGACGATCCGCCCGTTGATGAAGAGGCAATGGCGGGTGGCTTTTTCAGACCTGGGCATGAAGAGGAGGAAGTACCGCAAACGCGAATGAAGAGGGAAGAGCTTGATGGTGGTGGATTTTTCGCCGAAGGAGAAGAGGACGAAGAGCATGATGACCAAGGTGGCGGAGGTTTCCTCGTTGAGGAGGGCACTGAGGAGCAAGGCGGTGGATTCATGATCGAAGATGCTGACGAGTCCGCCACACCAAAGCCTACCGCTGCCCCTGTCTCCTTGCAAATGCTACACAAGGCTACTGATAGCACTATGGACGACGATGATGATGACGATGACGATGAAGACGACATTCAGCCTCCGACTCGCAAATTTTCAAGACCGGCAAAGAAGCCCACCCAAGCGAAAGCCAACCGTCAGAGCACCTCTAAACCACGACGAAAACTCGTCGCACCAAGCCCGAGTCCTTCTGCCAGCGAAGGCGAAGAGGAGGCCATGTCAGACCTCTCCGACGTCTCCTCAGACATAGGTGGGTTTAGCAGCTTGCCAGAACGTCGAGCGTCCTCACCTCAAGTCGTCATCACGCCGCAAAAGCCCAATGCCCGGGCTTCGCGCGGCAGACCAAGTGCTCGTAAGGCGACGCCCGTCAAAAGCCCTTACTTTAGCAGCCAGGCTAGAGACGGAGATGAGGACGAGGAGGACGAGGAAAGTGAAGGTGAAGTTGTCCAACCAAGGAGAACGACTGCGAGGACTAGGAGGGCTTTGTGAATTCCGCAAAGAGTGATGGTAACGATTCCGGATAAGTCAATGTACGATTAGGAACTGCATGGCGATCTGCTGGCTCGGCTGTCGGTAGGGCACGGAAGAGCCCCCAGCTGAACCAATGTAAAATATTTTAATTGAGCTTTGAAGGCGGCAAACCGCCCATATGTCGAGTGCCAGTCTTATCTTTAAGCCTCGATGTTATGTTAAGTCACGTGGTGATAAGCTAATCGGTTCGAATGCATGTGACAGCGACGACCCCACATTACCTCACACGAAGACCCCGCCAAAAGTCAATCCACAAAATTTATCTGACCAGCGATTGCGGCGCCCGTCGTTATCAGTCACGCCAAAACATCTTTCTAAACATTTCCCTTTGCTGAATCTCACGTTCACTACAAACCAATATTCTCACATCGCGACCATGGCCTCCTCTACCACCGACCTCCCCGCCTGGAAATCCGAGCTCATCTCCCTCTGCCTCTCCTCCAACGTCCTCTCCTTCGGCTCCTTCAAGCTGAAATCCAACCGCATCTCACCCTACTTCTTCAACTGCGGTCTCTTCTCTAACGCAAAGCTCATCCGCGCGATCTCATCCGCCTACGCTCAAGCGCTCAACACCCAGGCCGACGAGAACAAGGACTGGGGCTTCGACGTGCTCTTCGGACCCGCTTACAAGGGCATTCCTCTCTGCGCTACCACCGTAGAGAAGCTGGGCTCGCTCGACGAGAAGAGGTGGGGCGAGATCGGATATGCGTTCAACAGGAAGGAGGTCAAGGACCATGGTGAGGGTGGACTTATGGTTGGCGAGAGCTTGAAGGGCAAGCGCGTCGTCATCATCGACGATGTCATGACTGCCGGCACCGCTATCCGCGAGAGCATTGAGATGATCAAGGCACAGGGTGGTACTCTGGTCGGTATTGTGGTCGCTGTCAACAGGCAGGAGAAGATGCCTAGCCAGAGCGAGAAGGAGGGCAAGGGCGACGATGGCTCTGAGCGCGGCAGTGCTATTGGCGAGGTTAGGAGGGAGACTGGCGTGCCTGTTCTGTCTGTTCTGAGCTTGAAGGACTTGATTGAGGGCATGAAGGCTATGGGCAAGGAGGACGAGGTCAAGATGATGGAGGACTACTACAAGCAGTACGGCACTCAGGACTAGATGACTTTGGGGCTGCGAATGAAGAACAGCAGGGAAACACACGCTGGTGCAAAAAATGTATAGACGAAGGAAATGATACCCAACGGACCCAGTATCGCTAAGGCATCGCTGACTTGGCTGTTGATGTGAACGATGGGCTGCGTGATGCGCCTGCAACTATGGGACAACGTGGAAGAAGGTAGCTTATATTTAGCCTTTCCACCTTCACCGCATGGAAGCAGAACTACGCATGTATGTTGCAAAGCCGCGGGGTGAGGGTCATCAAGAGCAAGTGTTGCAAGCCCTTGGCTCGAAAGCTTGGAAGTGCTTTCAGCTGGAGCAAGCACTTGGGAGCCGCTCGCATACACGTAGATGGAGTCGATCTCCACCACCACTCGACAGCCGCATGCATACATTTGCATCCATGAAAATCATTCCATTGAGCGAAACAGTGAAACCGAATATCCTTCCAAGGGTTAGTGTTCAATCGCATGCGCGGCTGAAAGCATTTAATAAAACATTTAGGTTTCGGCTGAAAGGCCATGTCATTACCAGGCAGATACATGTGTTGTTATACATCAAGCCTTTCCCTATCTTTTCCTACCTCACAATGGATTCTCCTGGTCCGAACGACCTCCCATCGAGGGCATACACTCTGGTCCTTGTGTCACACTCTCATTCACCGCCACTCGTCCCAGCACCGCAGCTGAAGTTCGATTTGCGAAAAATCACAAACCCGCCAAAACACATTAGAGATGCCTATGATGGTCGATCCAAACGCTTGCGGGAACATATGCTGGCCAATGATGACTTTGTTGCATTAGTTGAGACGGCTCAAGCGAGCATCGCAGAGGAGATGATGTCTTTCGTTGACCGTGACAACGATATTTCCGGTAAGCACAGCACGTCTAAGGTAGCGTTCGCTGTAACAGGAACTATTTGGGAACTCTGGAAGCACCTTTGAACAGTGAATGTGGATTCATTCTCCTGACTCTGACCTCCGAAAAAACAGAGAGTCCCGAAGATCAATCTCTACAATTCACAGTTGCTTGCTTCTGCGAACAAGGTCGGCATCGAAGCGTGGCGTTGGTCGAAGAACTTGCGCGTAAAAAATGGCCAGACGAGTGGGATATCGAAACCCTGCACCGTGATGTGGAAAACCATGGTAGCAAGCGTAAGAGCCAACGCCACTCAGGCCACAAGGACTCGAGGAAAAACAATCAAAAATTTGTCGGCCTGGGAGAAGATTCATGATAGTTATTTGCATGCATTGTGGCCAAAAAGCGACAGAAAACATAGCACAGGCGGGATTCCCAGATGGTCACCCACTCTAGTACTAGTAGCTTAGTTGAATTTATGAAAGTTGGTGAAATTCCATGGTAATGAGTATCAACGAAGATATTTGAAGGCTTGATGCCTAGACGACATTCACTTTTGGAGCGTATGAGAACATTTGCACAATCAAAGTGAGCGGGGGCCTTTGTACCTGTACGGTGACCAGATACCAGAACGTTTCCCTTGGTCAGGCTTCAGTACCTCCTATGGTCACAACCACCCAACGGCTTCGGCAGTGACATGCGATCGCAAGACACAGGACTGCAGCTACATACGCCCAGTCTCGCACAGCTAGCCATATACAATTCTGTAATACTCCGGAACCAATTGTCGGAACGTCGCTTGTCTGGAGATTGACCTCGGCCCCAACTTGCAGTGCGCATTCTACGACGCGAGCAAGCTGCAAGGTCGTGGTACTTGCGAACAAGGCGCAGCTGCCGAGCCTTGCTTGTTCAAGTATGACTGCCTTAATAATGTGATCATCTGTTCATTGGGATAGAGGGCTTTCTTGTTGACATTTCTCCTAGCACAGTGCTGCTCGCGTGGACAGGTTCTTTCGCCCTCCTCTGTTGGACTTGTGCCTTATCTTGTGCCTAAAGTGACCCTCACTGCAGAACGGAATCTCAGGCTGAATACTGCAGCTCTCTTCTGTATATACAACTGGACAAGCTGATCTTGTGTGGCGCTCATCGGCATGACGAAGGCATGCACTGCGCCCCCACCTCCAAGGCTGAGGTCTTGTACGATGAGATTGCGCTGTAAAGCAACTTTATGAAGGCCTTACTGTATAAATTAGTCGTCATCTCTGCTTTGTTAATGAATTTCACCAGCATACTCACTACTCCCATCAGAGACGAGAAGCCCATCTCCACTGCAGAACATGCAGAATCATTTCACTACTCATAGAGATCGCAGGAGCCCTCCAACAAGGCTGGAGAGTCCAAACTGCTACACTGTGGGCTGGATTACCGCACTGCACCATGAACTCGCAGCCGCGCGAGCAATGCTTGACGATGATCATACAGAGCCTATCGGTTTCAACCAACACCAGCACGACAACAACGCATACACATGGGGTAGAGTGGGAAACCACAATGTCGTCATCGCTTCGCTTCCAGCTGGAGAGTACGGTGTGAGTGCCGCTGCGAAAACCGCTGACTCGCTACGCTTTTCTCTTCCACACATTCGCTTCGGGCTCATGGTCGGCATTGGGGCGGGCGTACCTCCGCAAGAGCATGGAAAGGATGTTCGGCTCGGTGACGTCGTCGTCAGCCAGCCCCAAGCGACTTCTGGAGGAGTCGTGCAATATGACCTGTTCAAAGCGAAGGTTGAAGGCCAATCTCTTACCGGGCGACTGGATAAGCCGCCAGAGGTGCTTCGAACAGCTCTTAAAAACTTACAAGCTGAGCACGAGATGGAGGATTCAAGAATGCCATCGATCCTCGAGAACATGCTACGGAAACATCCAAAAATGGCGCGAAGGTTGCCCGGGGAGCCCAGCTACGTGTATCAAGGCGCGGAGAACGATCGGCTCTTCCTGCAGTCAAGCAAGCATGTTGGGGGCGCGGACTGTCGCAACTGTTTGAAGTCCGATGAGTTCTCGCGCGATCAACGAAATTCAGCAGATCCGAAGATTCACTATGGTATTATCGCCTCCGGGAACACTCTAGTGAAGAGCGCCGACGAACGAGAAGAAATTCTTGCGAGACTGTCTCCAGATGAACGCAGCAATTGTCTCTGTTTTGAGATGGAAGCAGCTGGGCTCATGAACTCATTCCCTTGCATGGTGATCAGGGGCATTTGCGACTATGCCGATTCGCACAAAAACGATATATGGCAGAAATACGCTGCAGCGACGGCAGCTGCTTTCGCAAAAGAGTTCCTCAATTTCGTGGATGCCAAACAAGTGCAAACAGTACCGGAACTTAGTCAAGCGCTGAAGACGGGTCAGTAGATTCTCTAGTGACAACGAATATAGACTAATAGGCTTCAAATCTTAGAGTTCAAGGTCCCATTCAGTTTGGAATATGTCCATGATTGTGAATTGATAGGACGCAGTGCAGAGCTTCAGCAGATCGAGCAATATCTCCAACCGACCTTGGATAAGAGAAGTCGGCGCAAAGTGTTCCTCGTCCATGGGTCCGGTGGAATTGGTAAGACACAGCTCGCTGTTGAGTTCGCGCGAAGATATCAGAACGATTATAGTGCGATTTTCTTCCTAGATGGATCTACGAAGGATCATTTCCAACCTTCTTTGCTGCGTTGTGCGGATCGGATTCATGACCGACAGAATGCGAGGGACACCGCAGTGCGGAGTAATGCAGTGACCGACACACAGGCCAAAGCGAAGGGCGTGCTCCAGTGGTTATCTTTGCCAGACAACTGGAGATGGCTTTTGGTAATCGACGATTACAATCGAGAACTGTCGTGTTCGAATAGGGACGAGCAGAGATTCGACCCAGAACAAGCGATGCCCTACGCAGACCATGGGTCAATACTAATCACCAGCCGGCTGTCCACTTTGCGAAACAGTCATGGGAGCTTACACCTTGGGCCTGTGAGCGATGAAGAAGCAGGGATGATCCTGACAAGTCGGGCTGACCTTTGTACGCAAGATCAACAAGGTCAATTTACCCACCTAGTGTGCAGAGATCGGGGAAGATTGCTAACATTAGCGCTGCAGACATCGATGGACTGATTGAAAGGCTACAAGGCTTACCACTAGCTCTTGCACAGGCAGGCGCGTATATCAAAGAGACTCGCATTGATGTGCAGACATACAATGCTTGCTTTGACGGCACATGGCTGGAGCTTATGAGACTTCAGGTCAAAGTCCTGGATACCAATGAGACCAGCATGCTGAAGACTTGGATCATCTCCTACAAAAAAGTTCTACAGCAGAGCGACATCGCAGCAGGGCTTTTGAAACTGTGGGCATTCTTCCACCCTAGTAATATCTGGTACGAACTTCTCGCTAAGAGCGCTGAGCTCGCTGCATTCATCGAGATACCGACATGGCTGGCTACCCTTGCAAAGAACCCAGCTGAGTTCTCCACAGCTATGGGCGTACTATCGTCCTACTCTCTGCTCGACAAGAGGAGCGAAATATCTTACAGCATACATCCGGTTATACATAGGTGGTGTCGATCGCTGTCTGGTGGCGAGGAAGCGGAGTCGCTACAGTTGATTTCATTGATGCTGTTGGGATATGCCACCCCTTCAGAAGACGATCACCACTTCTGGACTTGGGACCAAAGGTTGCTATCACACGTTCTGCATAGCATGACAGTATTCACAACATCGGATCTGGCTTCTCAAGTAGGGCCTCGAACTTACTTGAATCTCCGAAGGCTCAGTCGCCCTCCCTTCGTCGTCTGGGGTCCCTATGTTAGATTGGCATGCCGCTTTATTATCGCTGTATTTGGCAACCTGGTCGACCCATACCGTCTCAGCTCAATCCTTGACCGTGCACAGGCACCTCCAGACCCTGTTCCTGCAAACGCTGGGACGCTTTTCACCGCCATATGCGTCTTATTCTTCATGACTTGGGGCTCCGCTGCCCAGATCAGGGTTTCGAGGACTTCTCTAGGTTTTCAGAAGTTAGGGAACCTGTTGAAGAGACACGGAAAGCTAGCTGAAGCAGAGCAAATGTACCGACTTGCTCTAATTGACAGAGTGACAGTCTTTGGTCTGAACCACACCATGACGTTCGATACAATGAACAGAGTGGGGAATGTTTATAGTGACCAAGGCAAGCTTCACAAAGCGGAGGATATCTACCAGCAAGCTCTGACTGGCATAAAAAAAGCGCTCGGGCATGACCACCCATTAACATTCGATATCATAAACAACCTGGGCATTCTACGCTTACACCAGGGGAAATTAGCTGAAGCAGAACACATGCTCCGAGATGCTTTGGTTGGTAGAATGAGTACTCTCGGATGCAGCCATTTATCGACGCTCGACACCATGAATAACCTTGGAATCATATACCGCAACCAAGGCAAGCGAGACGCAGCGAAACGAGACAAAGCCAAGCAGATGTACCAGGATGCCCTGAAAGGTACATGTGCAGTCCTTGGCTCCGACCATATATCAACGCTCGATATAGTCCACAACCTTGGGAATCTTTTCCACGATGAAGGAAAGCTACCTGAAGCTGAGGAGATGTATCAGCGTGCCCTGGCTGGCAAAAAGATAGCCCTTGGAGCTGGTCATCTATCAACTCTCGACACGATCAACAGCCTAGGCGTTCTGTACCGCCGACAGGGCAAACTGGAGGAAGCAAAGCAAATGCTTCAATATGCTCTGGCCGGCAGAAAAGCAGCCCTTGAGCCCAATCACAATTCGATTCGCGATACGGAGAATAGCCTGAGCAATGCTACAGCAATCAAGGCAAGACGAAGCAAGCCCTAAACCGTATGATGGAACGTTCTTCGACTGGTTCTCGCGAGCGACTCGATGCACACGAGATGTCGACACTGTCGAAGCTGACTACATCCTGACAGACTGCGCACTTCGCGCACTCAGAGAGAGCCGGGCGAGGTAGAGTGAATGAGCCAGCCGACCATTGGCTAGCACGTGGTCAGTGATCGTTTCTTATCGATAGATCGGTATTCGATGAATTTTCTCGGAATGGTATAAGAAAAAGTGAGCAAAATTTTGATCCGGTTCACAGTGTCCGTCACACGAGGAGCATCGTGTGAAATGGCTTAAACGAAGCTGGTCTAGGTCATTCGACCAATCGACAAGTCGTGTGCATGGTCAAGAGTCGCCGGTGGCATCTCCTGACGAGCTTGTCGCAAGGCACCTGACCTCATCTGAAACTCGCGTTGGCCTACCTGGGTTAGCTCGACGGCAGCAACGGCACAGAAGAACTGCACACCAATGACAGGCGCGCTTTCAACCTATCGCTATCCCCACCAGCAAACCCCAACCGTCGCAGCGTGTCTTGCGTGAGGACGGCGCTACCACGACGGGTTGCGCTGTCAGCCGGGGCCGGCGATCAGAAAATCGCTCACGCACAAGCAACGCGTAGGGCTCTTGGCACTGCGCTGTTGCTAAGAAATTCTTCGCCGTGCCAGACTGCTGCGCGAGCGGGTGCCCAGCGGTCGCCCCAAATTCCGCTTAGCCATTCGCAGCATTAGGCTCGGCTGTGCCCGCTGCGCATCAGCCTTTCTCGCAAGCTGCCCGTCTGCTTTAAAAGACACCCCCTCTGCCTCTCTCTCTGATGGAATGGCAGCACGACAATTTCATTCTCTACAATCAGCCTGGACATCGTCCTTCGGACTTACTCGCTTCTGTCCCAAGTTTGCGACCAGTTTTTCCATCCTTCAGCTCGACCACACATGAAGCTAGCGACGGCGCTTGTTTGATGATCACGTGTGTCGCGATACACACTCGGCATACCGGCCGCTCTATCTCTTTCGTCGCGTTACTGCACATATTCCATGACGAAGAACTGGTTGGGGACTGCATCGGTGCCACCGTCGAAGAAGAACATCATTATCTGCATTTGTAAGTGCTATTCGCTGAACCCGCCCCGCCTTCGACATCGATCAGATCGAATTGCTCGATTGCATACTGATATGCCGCGCATCTAGCAACGTGGTGTTGAGTAAAGCAATGCTTGCTCACACTCTCGTTTCGTTCTTGGTCGGCCTCATGGTCTTGCTATCCGCAGCTGCACCCATAAAGCCTGGTGGAAACGACCCCATCCGTTGCATATTGCCTGCAGGATATCATCAATGCGATTGCAAGGACGTGTTCTCAAAAGCACGGACTATGGACACTGACACCGGCAACGACAAGTATCACGAGTGCTGCCTTAATGCATGTAACAATGCACTTCGCCAAACCCTCTCCCAGAACAGCGCTTGCGCCAGGATCGCTCAGTCCAACCCCGACTTCGAGTTCGAACTCGAAGACCGGTCGAGAACAATTCTTGATTTCCAAAGGTGCCCTGAAGTGCTCTTCAATTCACTTCACGCCAATGCCGAGCCACAAAGAGTCAGCATGATCAGTAGCATCTTGTGCTGGGAGGAGCTACAGAAGAAATCTGGAATTCAGAATCATCTCAAACCCTATGATCTCTGTGCCGACGAAAACACACGAACTGAAGAAGAGCCTTTTCTTTGTGACGATGTGCTAGCTGACACACCCAAACAAGCGTGTGCTGGACGATCAAGGCGAGCTTGAAAGCGAGGCTATATTTTCGTCTATGGAGCACAGATCTCCAATCTGCGATAAAAGGCTGCAGCACATGATTTCGTTGATGGCCATTAACGACCAAGGAGGCCGGATTTCTTGTCGCAATCGAGGGAGAATTGTCGTCGGAACTTTCTTGCGTGTGATGGAAGGCCAAATGAAATTTTCGGTAATTTCGACTGATAATAGTGACGATAGTGATAATAGTAATGATGAAAGTTAGTTCAATGAGGACCTTCAAGATTCATTTCAGACTTGCCAACAATCAGCCCAACTTCCAATCATGGTGCAACGTGTTGATTAGCTGATCAATTCATCCTATAGACATCAACTTCCAATGGGTAATGGTTGGTATGATTCTTCTATTCTCATCCCTACCGTTAAACGTGATGTCTCCAGATTCCCCCACACTTTGAAGCGCTTTACATTGGCCTCGCAAGTCGCCCTTTTTGGACAGCTCCGTAAGACCACCGAGCTTCATAAATATTCTCCTTTTCAGTAAGGATATCATACAATCACTTTACAGGTAACGTAATGATCAAATCCTATGTCATAGATTCAAATGAGAGTAACGACGATTATAAGAACCTCTATAACGAAGAACAACACCTTGTTTTGCCTATACCACAGTCTTGGCGGTGTCATTCATATTACGAAACAATCAACTTTTGAGCAATCCGTTGCCAATTTGACCCCTACCAATCAATCGAATTAAATATTCCTATCAATTGAATCAGCTTGGACCCTGTCAGTGCAGTGCACTGATTGTTGGCAATTCTGATCCACGTACGCTAGAGGTCACTGAAGATTACTCGTTGTGTCATTCCCCGTGCGCAGCTCACTAAGCATGGTTGTCAGGCTCGAGAGATGGGACTTGCTTTGTGTCGCAGAACTAGCATTACGTCTGTCTTCACGATACGTAAATATCCGAAATGATCTACCGCTCATGTGCAACGAGAAAAGAGAGATTGCGTTCCTGTTGGTCATTATCCCAGCATGACCGAATACTGCTACCGCCCCTCAGTTCATGGCGCTCAGGTATACGCTCTCATGAATTGACGCTGCCATATATACCACAGCAATAGGGTCAAAGCGGTGAGAGGAAGAGTAATGACCCAGTAGATCCACATATCTCTTGACACGGTCCAACGCTGTAGCTGGGTGCTATCGTCATCGACAAAATGGAAGAAGCTCATGCTAAAGACAGCCTGTATGCATAATGTCAGTGCCAAGCTGTGTTTCGAATCTGTACTAAGCCTTACGCTGACGAAAGTACCAGGCAGGAAAACCATGCCCAGTGTGGCGATCGCTTTCGTCATCCGACCATCTCTTTGCGAGGATTCTGCAGTCTTGCTAGCAATCTTACTGTCATGGCGCGTACTAATGTGGAATGCCTATCAATCCTCTTAGTAATGGCTCCTCAGTCCTGTTCTTCGACCATAAAGGTCACGCACCAAGTTGATCTCGTTCTGTAACCGCAATTCTAGAGCTTGAGAGCGATTGAGTAAGCTTCGTAGCATCGTTAAGTGGAAGTTGAATTCCTTTTGTGCGTTCAGTGTATTAGCATTGGGTATCGTTGAGACGGAGGATCCGAAATTATCAAGCATGCTTTCAACTACGACTATGGCGGTTCGTAGCGTTTCTGAAGAATGAATTATATGTCGAGCTAGCTCATGCATGCTCTCGTAACTGTCAGACAGACAGCCAATACTTGCCCGCCTTTCCTCTATCGCTCTGACAGGATTTCTCCAAGACCAGACAGCTCCGTCGAAGATCTCGACGATATGTCCGACTATCGAGGCGTGAAGGTGAGAAGGTGAAGATATGTCGAATAATTCATTTGCGGTTGTGATCGTCTGGTGAATGCGGTTCCTCATCTCGGAGTCGAGTCCGAAACAGAGGATGGTCGAGCTTGTCGGAGACTTCCAGACGGTGATAAACCAAAGCTTCATCCACGTGTATGTGCACAAAGATGACACATTTACTGACTTCATAGGAATAGCCTGGTTCTTCTTGACAAGGAAGCGAAAGGTCGAGGCATAATTCATGCGGCCGTCGTGTGGCTGCTCCTCCTGAGTTGCCCAGAAAAAGCCGCTTGCGTCCTGTGTAAGCTTATTCCAGAAAGCAAACCGAATGTTGAATGTTTGACATATCAACTGTTGCGCCTTGTCTGGTAAAGGCGCGGTTTCACTGTCGAGGAAGCTTTGGTTTATATCGTCAGCTCTTGTCACTCGTTTCATGCAGTCTTTGGTGATCTCACGCAAGTGTGACTCTTTCATCATCGACTGACCTACAAATCTCCTGGATACTCGACTTCTCGCTGTGCCATCTTGAAGTCTTGGGCGAAGAGTTGGCGTATACAGAGTAGAGTGTCGAAATGGACATCATAGGTGGCTCAAATAGTATGAAGCGAACTGTGCACACTTGACTTCTGCGGGTACTCACATCCACGAGGCTTTAGCCCAGCGATTATGATGCTGGAAGGAAGCTGAATGCGAAGAGTGATCTTACAGTAGCGAGTATCATATGGAGCTCTCAGAGAGGCATCTCAAAGATCGCGGGGTTACGGCTGACGTGTCAGGGTAGGTTGTGGCGAGTATGCAGGGCCACGCGCCTGTGTGTCTACTCAAGGTGGAATGGTGCAGTGGCGTGCAGTAAGCCATGCAGAGAAATCGTGTTGCCTCATTCGAGGCACCGACCCTGGTGCATGGTGCCCAGATTCCTGGATTCTCGTGCCTACGTACGCTACCTCCGGACAACACAGGACTGCAATTTTGGTACAAAGAGGGTGTAGACTGGAGGCCAGTATCCCTAAATTTATCTCGCTGAATACCAATACCATTTTCTGTATATGATGTACCTACTGTTTCGTGTAACCCGTCTTAGCAAATATGCTTTCCGGATGGTGCTAGGTCGCAACACACTTGGCAGTACACAATGCAGGAATATACATTTAGAGCCACCACCTTCTTTCCAGGAACATACTCAACAATCTTACTATACTTGATTTTCATCTCCTTATACTTCGGTCCAAAGTTCAGAGCTAAATGTCGTTTTTGTATAGTGTTAAATTGAGAAATGTACGCAATGGAATAATGTTAGGCGTCGAGACTACATGATGTGGGGATACAATGATCAAGGACGGTGGGCTTGGGGGTTTCGGACGGGGTGCCCACTTTTCGCCAACGATCGTGCGTGTACAGCTCCAATTAGATGTATATATGCAAGCTACAAATTGATATGGAGGAGATTTCTCTTTAATAATTCATCGAGACTGCACTGAAGCGCTATCAGATGAGGGTTGGGAAGCAAGCAGCTATGACATTATCGTGTCTAATGGAGATCCAAGCATGTCAAGCACCGAACAAATGACACCGTCATGGCAGTAACATACTGCAGATCTTGTCATACAGTCTCTAGAGAAAGCGGACTGCTACCAAACTACTTGCTACAATCCTTGCCAATGAGGAAGCCAAACCCAGCCTCGTCCAAGGTAGGCTTGATGTCAAGATCGATTTTCAGAACAGTCGAGTTCAAAGCCTTTGTCAAGTATGGGATGACTTGGCCGTCGAAGGTGCTCGCATCAGCGCGGACGCTGATGGGCAGCTCGCCACATGTGTATTCCGGCTTCTGGAGCAGACCTGCGACCTCAGTCTGGTTGGTGGTGGCCCAGAAGGGGTAGCTCAGGGTACCGGGTTGGAGGGACATGTTCGGGATGGTCAAGTTTCCGATCAGCACATCGCCGACGCTCATGGTTGCCGTGACGTTGCCGGCATCGATTGTGACGACTGACGGGTTCGGGACGACGATGACGCCTTTGGAGTTGGCGTTGAAGTCGCCACCGCCGTCTTTGAGGAGGTGGAACTCGCTGATGGAGATGCCGTCAAGACCGTTCAGACCTGTGGTTGGTTAGTGTGATGATGTTGACCACGACAGATATGAAACACATACCTAGTAGGGAAACCTGCTGGTTGTACTTGACGGTTGTCTTCGGCAGTGATCCCACTTTCAAGCCGCCCTTTCCCCTCAAGCTGAAGGTAGAAGTCTTGTTGGCCAAAGTCGAAGTGCAGAATTGCGCAAACTCGTCTTGATGGTCGAGTGTGACTGTTTGTTGGATGTTCAACTTCGTAGACTTGCTTGTTTTGGCGGTGGGAGCCTCGAATGTCACGGCAGCAGTGTCGCTTCCCGGCAGATACAGCGAAGTGTTGAAACCATACTGTGTCGCATGTTGCTTCGAGTTGGTCGTCTCAACATAGTCGATGACAAGATCGAAGGTATCGGCTGTGGGATTCTGGATCTTGAGTGCGTCGACGGTGATGTTTGACTCGTCTATGGTCTTTTGAGCGAGGTGCGGCCAACCGACGAAGATGCTAAAGTGGTCTCGCTGTCAGTCTGGTTCATTGAAGTTGGGATCTGGACTCGTACATTGGTAGAACGATGACAAGCACGATGATTATAAGCACAAGGAGGTAGAGCCACCAGAATCGGACGCACGAGCGACGAACTTTCGATCCAAAAGTTCTCTTGGGCTGTTCAAAGCCATTGTTGGTCACTTCATGACGCGTGGCCTCGTTCTTGTCCATCTTGTTGGTGTTCAGTGTAGAAGATAAGTCAGATTGGCTGACGAATGGCTTTCGGCCGGAATCTGCTTTGAAGATACGAAGCAATACTTCAACCCCAGCAATCGTGGTCAATGCTTGCTCAAGACCAAGCGCTCACGAGAGCCAAAGCGCTCTACTAGTCGTTCGCAGTGGCGGGGACCATCGTCGTCGCTTGAGGAAAGTGGTCACCTGTCCCCTCCTGTGTCGGCTGCCTCGGTGTCCCATCCATACTCGTCCAGCATGTGAAAGATGCTTGCTCGTTGTAAGGTAGCCTAGGCCCTCCTTTGGAATGCTAGACATGCAAGCTAAATCTCGCATACCAAACCCTTGAGGGATCGAAGTCACATTGACAGTCGCTTAGGGGAAGTAAGCTTTGCTTAGCGTAGGATGCCGTAAAGTGTTCGAGTGTGACGGTGACGGGCTAACATCCGTAAACTGACATACGGCCGGGGCGATCCGAGGGCAAGACCTAACGAGGATACAGGGCAGGATTGCGGAGCCCCAGAGAACATGAACCTTGTCCCGCACGCCTGACCACACTTTGTCGCACACATCGGGATCATGATGTTCGGCATTTTGGGCGCCCGTTGCGATGTGGACAGTGGCACTCGATGACATGAAACGCGGCGACAACACCCGAGATCAGAAAGCGAGTGTAAAGTCTATCGTCTGGAAAACTGACCGCTAATCATGCGTCTTCCAAATGCCTGAGAGACCTCGGCATCTTTCTGATGTCGTCGGGAATACAGCATTGCTCGTGTCTACAAGCCGTCAAGCGCTACGTTGTGCAGCGAGGCATTGCTAACGTCGTACTGACAGCGCATGGCCACCTGAACCGCTTCTTCTGATATGTGTTGGAAGGAATAGAAATTTACGAAGATCGTATATCGTTGTGTGAAATTAGAAAGCGTGTTCATGGCTTGTCTTTCTCCTTCTCCTCCTGCTCTTTCCGGGCTTCAAACAGGGCTATCTGTTTTGTCTGCTCCTCCGGACTGAGGCCTTTAAATGCGGCAGTGTCTTCGTCCCACTTCTTCACACAGTCCGCCTTCCAGTTGCAGTCTTCGACGGGACCGAAGATGGGGTGCTTGTAGCGTGGGTGCTTGTCAGGCCATTTGGAGGCGTGGTAGTGGTGCCTCACGATGGCGTGTTTTGTGTCGTGATTGCCAGAGTCTGAGTGCCCTTGGCCGGCGGCGAAAGCCTCGACGGTCAACACCAGAATTCCGCCGATCATTTTTGACTCATTCAAGTCGTGGAATTGATCCCATTTGATTTCCTTGCCAGTCTTTCTTGACATCTCGTCCAAGACTGCTTTGGTGAAAGCGGATGGACCAGTGCCGGAGATGACTTGGTTGAAGTCAAGCTGAATCTCCGAGATAGGGACTTTCTGCTCAGCTGCAACATCTTTCAACCAGCCCATGATGTTCTCCACGAGCTTAAGCATCACTGGCTGCCCTGGCTTGGACATGAACGTCCATTGGCAGAACGACTGGCATTTCGAGCCCAAAACAGGGTGGTCGATAAACTCAGGCTGATCGATTTCGACTCCCAACACCATGTCGACGTCACCTTCATGGTAGCGTTCAGGGATAAACTGGCCGATCGGCCGTAAAGCTTCGACATCGATGTCTGTGTAAACGCCTCCTTCAATGTACATGACAAGATAGCGGAGGATGTCGGCCTTGATGATCTTGAGTGTTAACTCGCGATACATGTAAACAATGTCGAGGCGGTTGAGACCATTAGGTCCGAAGGCATCCTGCACCCAATCCATGTCGTTTTGGTCGGTAAGGACTTCATAGCGATACGTGGGGTTCTGTTTCATCCATGATCGCGCTACGTTGAGATCTCGCTCTTCGAAGTCCAGAGGGTCGACCTTCCATGTCTGCCAGACTTTTCGGGGGAAGATGGTGTTCCTGGAGGCGAAAACGCTCGAGCCGAAGTCGCCAAATCGGCTCGAGAAAAGAAGGAAGAGCAATAGCAGAGTGACGCAGGCAGGAGCCACTCTCTGTAACTGTTTGGGTAGTGATGGCAGCACAAATGTTGACGAAGGCACTTGCGGCGCCGTCATCTTGGACTTGGTGTTCATCTTGTCGTCTGTGTCCTGGCGACCGACGGGCCTTAATGCTTCAGGCTCGATGGCCAATGCTTCTCCGTGGTCGCATATGCCTATTTTGCTGAGAAGCGTAGGAACCTTGATCTGCAAAAGGAAGATGAAGATTAGTGGCTAGCCCAACATACCTAGGCCCAAGCGTACGTGCTAGACGTTCGCTATCGACACTTCGTAGGCCAGTGGCGTTCCTCATGCCGGACAAGTGTACCAATCTGGCCACGATCGCTACCAGTGGCCGCATTTCTGGTGGGCGACTCGCTAGCAACGCTTCTTTCTCAGGAGCGAAATGACAATCCGGCGACTCCTGCAGCTGCACACTCTGACACCCTAGTCAACGGCGGTCCACTTGTCTGCACGAATTCCAAAGGAGCTAGCATCGACGAAGCTTATGCGGCTCGACTAGAGCTTCGCGGCGGCTTGTCGTCTACGCTTGTCGCTTTTCGTCCGATGTTGACCCTTGCGGGCAGGAGTCAGAGGCGGGGAAGTGGCGCCGGCAGGGGCCTGAATCCTACCGCGCTACAACATGCAGGTACTCGTACTCGACAGCCTCTGGTTCGGCAGACCATTTCACTTACACTGACACCCTGGATGCTTTGATGAGCTGCACTTGCGTGGCACCCAGGGCAACCGAGGCACGCGACCTGCGCGTAGGACGCCTCTGACGCTGCAGCTTCTGCCCGATGCCACCGCCTCTCCTTTGCCAGCCGCGGCCGTTCGGCTGGTCCTGGTAGTGTATCCCGCATTGCACACCACCGCTGTGTGCCTGACACGTGCAAATTGCAACTCCTGGCCGAGGTCTCCATAGTGGCGGCGTGGCCGTTCGTGGTCGAAGGACGCGATCTACGCTGCCCTCAACAGTCTCCAAAGCCGGGCCTAGTCTAGTCTGGTCATGACTTGTCCGCTCTCAGCTCCCAGCTTGTCGTTGCAACTCCTCTACATGGTCGTTCTCGAGATACCACGACTCCTTGTGCACGATACAATATGACCACAGAACCGGAATCAGACTCAAACATCGAAAAGGGCTATGATGAGGCTCCTACACGCTCCAAGGCCGTTGCTCGCCTTGTCAAGCTGCTTGACTACTGTGGACGTGTCCGTCACTTACTTGGCCCCGTGGTCAATGTCATGCAGCCTGCTTATATGAGGAAGTGCACGAAGGTCACCAAGCTTAGACCTACTGCGTACCTCGACGGTATCAGAGGCTTCGCGGCCTTCCTTGTTTACTGGCTTCACCACAATCTGTGGGCTCACGCAGCCCAGGGAGCTTCTGGCAAGCTACAGAATGCCTGGGGTTACGATGGTCAATACTACCTGGCTGCTTTCCACGGCATTCGTACCTTCGTCACAGGTGGCCACTTCGCCGTAGCCACATTCTTCGTCTTGTCGGGCTACGTCCTGTCGACAAAGCCTTTGGCTCTTATCAACGCTGGAGAACTCCACAAACTGGGCGACAACCTTGCATCTGGACTCTTTAGGCGCTGGCTCAGGCTCTTCCTTCCGATTATAATTGTCACCTTCTTCCTTCTGTTCTCGTGGCACGTGTTCGGTGTCCTGGCAGACTTCATACCCGAGCCCACGTATGGTGCTGAGCTCTGGAGATGGTACGTCGAAATCAAGAACTTCACCTTTGTCTTCAGACTTGGAGACTTCCCGACATTCATGTATCATGCGCATACCTGGACCATTCCTATTGAGTTCAGAGGATCGATTGTCATATACACGGCGCTTCTGTCTTTTTCGCGGTTCACACGACGAGCTCGACTGGCTTGTGAGGGAGTTCTGATGGTGTATTTCATGTACATCACCGACGGTTCTCACTACGCCATGTTTGTAGCAGGCATGTTTCTCTGCGATGTGGACTACTTGCTCGCCGAGATTGAATTACCAGCTTGGCTTGAAGATCAGAAAATATCTGGGAAGATTTTCTTCCACACACTCTTTGCTATCAGCATCTACCTGGGAGGTTCACCTTCGGAATCCAACAAAATTGACGTCCTTCGCGACTCTCCAGGCTGGTACTACTTGTCCTGGCTTAAGCCGCAAGCCGTCTTTGACTACAAATGGTTCTATCTTTTCTGGGCAGCGACCATTCTAGTGTTCACTGTACCGCGCATTGCATGGCTCAAACGCTTCTTTGAGACCCGATTCTGCCAATATCTCGGGCGAATCTCGTACATGTTCTACCTCCTGCATGGCCCTGTGCTCTGGACCGTTGGAGACAGACTATACGCTGCTGTGGGCCTGTCTCGAGAGGAACATGCCCTGTCAATCCCAGGCTGGTCAGGCTTGGTACCTATTCCTGCATTCGGACCATTTGCCTTGGAGCTGAATTTCTTCGCTCCTCACATCATCCTTTTGCCGCTGACTTTGTGGTTGGCGGAAGTTGCCACTACATTGATTGATGACAACACCATTGCTTTCTGCGCTTGGCTATATAAGCGGTTGACTGCACCTCCAAGCGATAGGTTGGTGTCCCCATAAACTTGCTCATCCGCCGCTATGTAATATATCGAATCGCATATTTCTATGTCGATCCTCATGTGAACCTTGACTCTCTACAAAACAAACACCACGAATACTAAGAGCACTAAACAATGATCCCCTTACATGACACACGTCCTCGCCGTTGCAGGATTCCACGCAGACCAACCAACGGTTTTTTTCGCGATCACAGGACTCGCTTTTGGTGGCACCGTTAGGCGAAATTTGCAAATGCGACCGTTCCATAGCCACCGGGTGATTTTCCGAAAGCACGACTCGAACGACAAGGGGTCCCGCGGATCCGGAGTAGCGTGCAGCGATAGACATGTATCTTTTAAGCTTTCGCGCTATAGGAAGGCTAAAGAGGCTTGCTCAATGCTACTACTGTACCGAGGTCAGAGCGCTGTACAAGGGTACCGAGAACGGCTCAAGCATGTGATAAGATGCCAACGCTAGCCAAAAGCTTCTGGGCTTCTATCTATTGCGTGTGGTTTGGTGGTTGCGCGGTGCGCTCGCTCGAACTTCTGATTGTTGCTGTCGTTTTGCGGACATGTTGGTCGTCGCGCGACATCGCCAACTGTTACTTGCGAGCGCGGCGCTGCTGACTTTCGTTCTATGCGCTTTGGTGTATAGCAATGTGGAGATCAAGGATGGAAGGCCGGAGCTGATACATCGTTGGACCAACGCTGCTTGGACGGCTGGTCAGCATCGACTGCCAGAAGAACCTAAGTCCACAAGCGACCAGGAGAACGCAGTAACGACACCCTTGACTGACGACTATGATGAATCAAATGTGAAAAGTCCACTGGACTTGGACACTCAACACAAATCGACGCCTTTCGCGTCTGAGACGCATCACGAGATCTTCTCCCAAACGACAAAAGATGGCCGATACTTCCCCATCCAATTCGGAGACCACCGTGCCATGAACCCAAACATCATCCCGCACCCGACCCAGAAAGACGTCTGGTTCATCGTCGCCCAACAGTACAAAGATCTGGAAATGAACTGGGCGTGGTTCACCGAATTGACATGTGAAGCCAGCTTCAAAAACGGCAACCTCCAGTGTCTTGAGCCTCCGTCAATCCTACCTATCACCGGTTCTCCTTCCAGTCCTCATTGCACTGGAAATTTGGATTACTACGATGCGAGCATCGGTCCACACGATGCAAGAGTCTTCTACGGTCCAAATCGCCCGTACGTCATCTACGGCTCGCAATCGCAACACAGCTGCTTCGGCTTGTGGATGCAGGACTTCAGGCGTTTGGTGGACTGGAAGCATGACTACGAGCCGCACTATCCATTCCGGCAAGCCACCGATCTGCAGCGACCTGCTCCAGCCGGCGTTATCGAGAAGAATTGGTTCGTGTTCTGGAGTCTGACCGGGGAGGAGTATACTCATTACGACATCTATCCACGAAGAGCGTTTGCCAAGCTGGAATACGATGGCTCAGTTGGTAGTGATCTCGCCATCCTTGCGAAGGAGGCCGACGATCGTTGCATGGAGCGGTTCATGAAGCCCGAATTGACTCTACCGCAAAGCAAATTTCACCAAGCTACCAACAGCCTTTCAATCACCATGTGCGCCAGAGCAGATCCGGCTTGCATCAAGACAGCCGACAACACATTCATCTTCACCATCTTCCAGAAGAAGACGGAAATCAACCTCCACAGCGTCTACGAGCCGTACGCCATGCTCTTCGATCAGACGGCACCCTTTGGAATTCACGCGCTCTCGAGCAAGCCAATATGGATCCATGGCCGTAAAGCTCCTGGCGATCACGAGGCCATGTCATCCGATGGCGATTCGCGGACGCCGCCGGATCAGTCGGAAATGCTGTATGTGACTTCGATGAGCTGGAAAGACTCTGATCGGAAGTATCATGGATACCTCGACGATGTGGTTTTTGTGGCTTTCGGGATCGAAGACTATGCGACTGGTGGCATTGATGTGCCTGCGTCGGATTTGTTAGCTCAGATTGGGTTATGTGATAGTATGTAGCTGAATGATAATGTTAGCTCTTCTTTCTATGTCGCCCATTGGGTTACTTTGCGCTTTTCATCCAAAGCTTCCAGTAGTGATTCTGATCGATCTAAGATTGGTCGTTGCATACACATCATGAAGAACTCGAAACATGCGGGCAGTAGGAATGATCTTGGCCAGTCAGTAGCGTTGATATGTTTCGGCCGTTCCGATTTGAAAGTGACTAGCAATCTAGATAATCTCCCGACCTCACTTCTTGTCAGCAGCCATCTTCGCAAGCCTCTCCTTCGTACGCTGCAAAATGCTCTGAGCATCGTAGATTCCCGTCACGCTAGGCCTAGAGCGAATGGCATTCGCCCACTTGGCAAAGTTGGGAAGAGCATCGAGCTTCTCGGCAAGAGTCTTGGGCGCCAGCTCACCGTCCTCCGAAGCATCGTACAAACGCACCAAGAAAGGTGCAATCAGAGCCTCCGCGAGCGTCAGCTCCTGCGAGCCGTTTAAGAACGGCGCGGCGTTCTTGAGCAGAGGCTCGATTTCCTTCTCGGCGGCGGCGACGATTTTGGTCGCGATTTCGTCTTTGGCGGAGGCGTCGGAGGCCATGAAGAGGGGGAAGAGGTTATTGGCGACTTTGCTGCTCCAGGCGTCGACGAAGAAGTTGATGCGTGCGCGCTCGAGAGCGGAGGTCGGGCTTTCTTTGCTTGCGGGCAGGAAGGCGCCGGGGAAAGCGTCGGCAAGGAATTGGGCTACTACTGCGGACTCGGTGATGATTTCATCGTCGAGCAGGCCAGGGACGGAGTAGGCGATGGTCGGAACAAGGCCACGTGGGTTGAGGTCCAGGTACCATTGAGGGCGAGGGGTGTTGAGGTCGATGATGACTTCCGAGTAAGGCAAATTCAACTCGGCCAGAGCAATGTGAGCACGGTGGGCGTAGGGGCAGGAGTGGTTGGTGTACAGAGTGATCTTGGGCGGCGTTGGGCCTGGGTTTGCGGCAGCGTGAGACGCGGAGGCTCCGTTGGTGTGGGCGGCCATTTTGCTGGTTATGCTAGAAGCAGCTCGAGGTGGCGAAGAAGAGATTATAGGGCGTGTACTGGCTTTGATGTTAGATACTTGACACAGTGGTATGCGAAATTCGTCCTCTTTATGCAGCGTTTAATGTTGTCATGTACAGATGGAATTGTGCAAAGCGATGACGTACGTCTTGATGAAGTGGTTGCTGAAAGCAGAAAGACGGCGAATGGACATGAGCAATATTCTGACAATGCCTGAGGCGTATTTAATGGAGGAATAGAGTGCAATATATGTCTTAGCGAAAAGAGCACCAACAGGCGATTGTGCTACTGCTGGTAAGATGGCATTGGTCAGCAGCTGAGGTTGGAAAGGATGTTCGGCCTGGGACGTCTGGCCGAATGAGCACGTTTGCACCCTTCCTCTCGGCAGCCGGGCGAGAAGATCACCCGCATCCTCCGTTCTCACTCTGCCTTGCGGTTTATCAATCGAGCTCAACAGAGTAGGTAATTGACTACCTAATGCGGAGTTGCAAGCAGTGTAACGAAAGTTGGAGGCTCAGATTGCGGCACGATGAGAATGATGATGTATGGTTCAGCATACATACGTTGGGTCAGCTAATAGTACAGTTCACTCGTCAGAGTGCATTCACCTCACACCACTTGTGAGAGGGCTTGAATCCATATCAAAAACGCCGTGAAACACGAGCTCTCGGATCTCGAGCCCAGAGAGAAGAAAAACAAACTTATACGAAATCCACTTGCAACATGCACTCAGTGCACCACCCCTACTCGCTGTCATCCATGTCGTAATCCTCCTCGCTCTCCTGGTCAAAGTCGTCCTCGTCCTCTTCGTCCGAGAGAGCGTACTTGGCCTTGGGCTTCGCGGCCGCAGCGCGCCTGGAAGGCCTTGCAGCAGCAGGTGCTGCTTTCTTAGCCGGAGCAGGTGCTGGGCTATCTTCCTCGTCGTCGTCGCTGAGGATGTCGTTGGCAATCGCGTCGACAGACTCATCCTCGTCGTCTGAGATGACCTTCTTCAACCTTGACGCAGGCGCCTTAGCAGCGCCGGCCTTGGCCTGCTTTGCGGCGTACGCCTTTGCAGCAGGGGATAGTGTCTTTGGAGCTGCAGGCGCAGGAGCAGGCGCCTTCTTCGGCTTGAGAGCACCGTTAGCCTTGGGCGCTGCCGCACTCGCCTTGAGCTTGGATGCTACCTTGCTGACTGCAGGCTTAGGCGTAGGCGGCTCCATGTCATCGGAACCTTCCTCTGACAACAACGTGCGGTCTGTGGCCTTCATTGGGGAGTTTTGAGCCAGCGCAGCCCAATCAGTCTCATCATCTGAAATGTCTTCATCGTCCACAACGCGCTTCTTCGTCTTGATGCTACTGCTGGCGGTACGGGCAGCAGATGCTGGGTGGAAGAACCTCGTAGCTCCTTCACCGGCGGTGGCGCCGATACCCTTAACCATAGCACTCACATCGTCGAGCCTGTCGTTTCCATCAGACATGTCCTCGTCGCTGTCATCAGCGATCTTGTAGCTCTTGGCCTTAGCAGCGGCCCTGCCACCACGTGGTGCAGCAGGTTTCGCGGGCATCTCCTTGGCGATGGCGAGGAAGTCGTCCTCATCTTCGTCACTGATATCAACAGGCTCGGCTGCCTTCTTCTTGGGCGCAGCCTTTGTGGCAGCAGCCTTGGCAGCTGGTGCTTTAGCCGCCGGTGCTTTGGCAGTCGTCTTTGCAGTCGTCTTCTTCGTTGCACCAGCTGTCGCAGGCATGCTTTCAACCTCTGGCGTAGATGTGGAAGAGACCGACTTCAATCTGTCGAAGGCGCTGTCGAGAGTCGTTTGCTGGGCAGCTGGAGGCCTAGTCACGGGCTTCTGCTCGATGCCATTCACCGTGGGGAAGTCGTCGTCATCGTCCTCGACTTTCATACTCAAGAGCGCACTGCTAGCGGCACCCTTCTTCTTCGGCGCAGCCTTGGGAGCAGCCTTCGGCTTCTTTGTGACAAAGTCACCATCAGAATCGTCATCGCTGTCGACCTTGCGCTTCTTGCCACCCTTCGCGCCAATACCAAGCTTGGCGGATGTGCGGCGACCCTTGTTCTTGACCTTCTTCTCGCGCGCTGCCGCCTCGTCCAGCTGTGTCTGCCACTCTTCCGCGAGGTCGTCGAGATCAGCGATCCACAGATCCTTAGGCGACTTACGGAGCAAGGCGTCAAGTTCAGCTTCCTTGTCCGCGATCTGGCCATTGAGCCTGTCGACACGTTCCTGCGTAAGCGACCAAATGGCCATGCCGAGCAAGTAGTCGAAATCGCTGGCGCCAGCTGCGGTCTCGACGTCGTCCGAATCGTCCTCGTCTTGCTCCACGACCGCTTCGAATTCGCCCTGCTTCTTCGCGTCCACGACCTTGGGGAAGCGTGTGTACTTAGCCTTGTCGAGCTCGGCAACCAGAACTGCCTTCTTTTTCTTTGAAACGACCAGGTCTCCATCGATGATCGCTCTGACGAATCTGGCTTGGTTGGTGAGTTTCGCACGCTCCTTCTCCATTTCTCCGACCATGTGCTTCTTTCTCTCCTGGTATGCCATGAGACGGACACCGTAGAACTCCTCCAAAATGTCAAGCGGCGAGGTGTATCTCTGAATACGGCCATGCTGATCAAATGCAACCAGGTTGGTCGTGGCCATAGTGGTAGACAGCTTGAAAGTGTCCTCAATTGCCTTGTCGTTGCCACGGATAGTCTTCATCTTACTCTCTTCGAGCTTGATGATGAAGTGAACCTTGGAAGGGGTGTTGTACTCGGTGTAGTCCTTGATGAAGGAAGGTGTCTTCTCAGCCTTGATGATATCCTCAAGCCGGTCCTTGAATGTCTGGGTCCAGAGACGCACGGGAAGCTCGGTGATCTCAACCTCACACTCGCCGGTTTCGGTGATGCGACCGCTAAACTTGTAGCGCTCGCCGCCGATGTCTTCAACCTCTCCAGTCCAGCCGCGGAACCATGGCTTCATCGGTGTGTAGTCCTCTTTTCCATTGGAACCACGCATACGGGCCTTGAGATTTTCGATCACTTCAATGGGGTTGTAATTGGGGATGGAAGTACTCCAACCAGTACCAATACCGTCCGCTCCGTTGATGAGGATCATAGGGACGATGGGGATGTACATCTCGGGCTCGATCTGCTTGCCGTCATCCATGTTGTACTTGAGAAGAGGCTCGTCGGACTGGTGGAAGATACGACGAGCAAAGGGAGAGAGTCGAGTGTAAATGTAACGAGCGCTGGCAGCATCCTGTCCACCTTGAAGACGAGAACCGAAGTTGCCACTCGGCTCCAAGCAGTTGATGTTGTTGGAACCGACGTAGTTCTGAGCGAGACCAACGATCGTCTGCTGGAGGGACGTTTCACCATAAGAGTAAGCAGTCAAACCAGAGACTGAACCAGCCAATTCGACGACCTTGATATCCTTCTTGAGGTTGCGGCGGAAACAAGTGTAAAGAACCTTGCGCTGACCAGGCTTGAAACCATCCACAACAGACGGAATAGATCTCTGATTGTCAGCCATGGAGAACAAGATGAGTTCCTTGTTGATGAAGTCATTGTAGGTGATACGATCGGTGCCGCCCATGTCAAGGTAGGTACCCGGCTTGAACTCCTGGAGCCAGCCTTTGCGAGCATCGGCCTTCTTCTTGGAGAAAGCCAGATCGATCAGCTCAGGTTCACCCTCCTGCATAGTGTGGAACTCCTTGAGATGCTTGTCCAAATCAGCGAAGTAGATCTCGGCGTCAGTAGTGTCCGAAGTACCCAATCCCTTGAAGTACTTGTGATCCCAGCCCTTCTGGTGACCGGGCTCTGCTTTCCAGGCTTCGTACTCTGGCATGGTGAAGAAATCCCTCTTGCTCTTCGGGTGCTTGACATCACCCTTCCAGACCTTGACAATGGGCGTGATGAATTCCATCAAGAAACCTGGAATTTTGAGCAGACTTGGGAATTGGACTTGCAGGAAATTGATGAGCAGACCCTTGATATGAGAGCCGTCATGATCTTGATCGGTCATGATCATGAGGTGACCATATCTCAGACTCTTGGTATCCGCGTAATCCTTCTTGTGCTGAAGACCCATAAACTTCTTGATGTTCTGGATTTCGGCGTTCTTTGAAATCTGATCAATGGACGCATCTCTGACGTTCAGCATCTTACCACGCAATGGGAAGACACCAAAGAGATCAGGGTTAACGACCGCACGACCCGCCAGCGCAAGACCGGAGGCAGAGTCACCTTCAGTGAGGATGAGTGTGCATTTGTATCCATCCTTTGTGCCAGCCTTGTTGGCATCGGTGAGCTTGGAGTTGTTCATGCGCTGACGCCTGTTTCCGTCAGATTTGGATAACACCTTGTCGGCTTTTTGCTGAGCAAAGTGGATGATGTTCGTGACTGCCTCGGTCTTCGCGATGTCCTTCAAGAATTTGTCGCTGACTTGGGGCTTGCTACCGAAAGCACTCGCTTTAGTAGTCAATTGTTCCTTCGTTTGAGATGTGAATGCTGGGTTGACGATCAGACAGTTGACGAAGAGGAAGATGTGGTTCTTGATCTGAGCCTTCTTCAGCTTCACACCACCCTTGTTCTTCTTCATGACAATCTCTTCCAGTTTGTCGATGATTTGATCCGCGACGTAGTTGACGTGGGTTCCACCGTGCGTGGTTGCAATGGAGTTGACGAAAGACACTTGCTGGAATGAACCGTCGGAAACAGCGAAGCCGATCTCCCAGCGCTCATGAGGGTTGTCAGTCAAGATGACCTGCTCAGGCGCCGAGCCATTGTCTGCAAGATTCTCAGTCTTGATGGCCTTTGTGTACATCTCCATGTACTGCTTGAACTTGTTGATCTTGATCCTCTCGCCATTGAGGTAGACCTTGATGCCAGTACATGTGCCTGCCATGTCGTACACTCTGCGCTTCACGAGCGCCTCAAAGTCGTCGTCCATCTCGTCCATGCCGAACTTCCTGAAATCGGGCTTGAAAGTGATCTTTGTGTAGTCGTCACCCTTGATCTTGTCGATGCGCGCCTTCTCCATGATGCTCATGTTGTTGCGCCAGGTTTGGCGGTAGCGTTGTTTCGATTTCGAGTCAACAGTTTCGAGAGTGAATTCCGTACTGTAGATGTTGGTGAGCTTCGCACCGTAGCCGTTACGGCCACCAGTAACCTTCGCCTCTTCGTCGTCGTAGTTCGAGGATGTGAGCAGGTGTCCGAAAATCATCTCTGGAATCCAGATACCTTCCTTTTCATGCATCTCGACAGGAATACCACGACCGTTGTTGCGCACCGAGATCACGCCGTCTTCGCGGTTCACTTCGACTTTCAGCTCGTTCATGTTCTTATCCCTCTGCTTGTTGTCCGCAGCGTTCACCAAAATTTCGTCGAAAATCTTGTAAAGACCAGGAACGAAAGACACTTTGCGGTTCTCCATAGAAACGGTTTCAGAGTTGAAAGCCCACATCTGCTCTGTCGTTCTTTCCACTGATCCAATGTATGTGTCAGGGCGCTTAAGGATGTGCTCCAGCTGGGTGAGCTTCTGGTACTGATCGGTGGCACCCTTCTTTTTGGGCTTCGCCTCTGACGCTCCGTCAACCGCATAGCTCTCATTTTCCAGCTCAGCTAGTGGCTGGCTACCTGACTTTGGCGCAGGTGCTTTTTTCTGCTTCTTGGCCATTGGAGGTGTGTTTGACAGGAGAGTGTCGTCGTGCAGAGAATCCATATCGTCGTCCGAGTTCTCGACATCTGAGTCGGGTTTGGCGCGCTTTTTTGGTGCTGCCTTAGCGGGAGCTTTTGTTGTCTTTAAGGTCGTCTGCTTCGTAGCCTTGGGCTTTGGTGCTGCTTTCTTAGCAGGTGCTTTGGCGGCTGCCTTTGCTTTCTGGAGACGTGTTAGTACAAGCTTCGATGATTGCATATACTCGAGTAGTGAGTACTCACGGGTTTGGGCAGAGGCTCCGGCTCGAAGTCACTGCTCGCACCCACATCGAAAACAGACTCGTCCGAGTCCATCTTGCCGGGGGCTGTGAAAAAGAGAGAAACACGCTGTGGTTAGTATTCGATGTGGAAGGCGGTCCAGTGCCCAGTCATGCGCTGCAGATTTATGAAGCAGCGCTCCGAGTGTCGAGGAGCGTTGTCGTCGAAGTCGCGAGGAGTTGGTGTATTGTTGTGATGTTGTTTCTCGCAAAGCGAATGTTTACACGAAGCTCGGCGATCGGCGTTTCTGGCGCGAGAAAGCGCGACTCGAACGCAGAGCTAATCAGCGCCGCCGCACGTGACAAGTACTTTCATCTTTCACATGCTATCTTCTAGAGCAGTCAATGAAGTGCTTTGAAAGGCGTGCTGTGCGCCGCGACAAAAATTAGAGTTTGGCAGACAACAGCAGACTAGACGCGCTCCATATATGTCTGCGTAGCTCAAACACAGAAAGCGAAGAGGACACGCGCTCGACGACAACGCACTGTATTTATTATTGCTCTCATATCTCCTTTTGGGAGAGCTATACGATATATCAGTGGCTAGATCATCCTCGTCCCATGAGTTGCATGTGATATCACAATCTCATACACATGCCATCGCTACCGTGAATGTGAAGACATCGAAAGACAGGATCAAGCCAAATAGCATTTCAGAACCACCAACGCCTCGCTAAATCACAAGCAAAAACCTGCTCCAAGCCATGAGCTACGCTCTCTCATCCGTGATACCCTTCCTCCTCTCTAGCAAATGTTTCCATCGTTCTCAACCTTGACCTCCGCATGTCCCAAACCATCTTTGGTCTTCCTACGCTTCTCATTTCTCTTCCGTCGCTTCTCCTCGCGCAGTTTCTCCTCGTCTTCCCTAGCGACCTC
The DNA here is from genome assembly GCA_022813475.1 of Pseudopyrenochaeta terrestris. Taxonomy (NCBI): domain Eukaryota; kingdom Fungi; phylum Ascomycota; class Dothideomycetes; order Pleosporales; family Pseudopyrenochaetaceae; genus Pseudopyrenochaeta; species Pseudopyrenochaeta terrestris. The sequence goes on along the minus strand of JAKLMJ010000005.1, from coordinate 952,731 downwards.
AATCCTTGTGCTCAAATCCACTGCGTCTCGTGCAACAGCCTCATCCCTCTTCCTCTTCAACCACTCGAATCGGTCCTTGACCTCCTCCAAGCCTGCTCTCCGTACCTCACCAGTCTCGCCCGTAGCAATGAGATGCTGCTTGCTGTTGAGATGCTCCACGAATTGCAAATTGTCCTTGTACGTCAAGTCGCAAGCCTCGCAGTAGAAGCCAGCGCCTTTGCCTCGCTTTCCCTGGCCTGCGGTCGCGGGCACAATTGATGTCTTGCCCACACGATCCGCGACATTCAATCGTGCTTGTCGCGCTTCGGTTTCACGTGCGTCAGGCGGTGTTGAGGCACGGCGGATGTATTTTTTGCCTGCCGCGGCGGCTTCTGCGCGTGCTTTGCCTTCATCTTTGATCTGTTGGTCGCGTGAAACGGCTTTGGCCGCATACTCGTCACGGTCCCATGTTTTGCGGAAAGCTGTGTCGCCGCCTGTTGACGTGCCATATGCGCCTGCTTTGCGGTCGCCCATGGTTTGTGAAGAGTTGTTGGTTGCGGGTGCGATCGTGGGGTTCGAAGCAACAAGCGACTGGACTTTCGATGCTTTGGAGAGCGATGACGCTGGTTATGAAAGTCGATCTTAAGAAACTGCATGTGCCATGTATTAGGAGAAAATATCATGCGAACACTTCAAATCTTCACGTTGCCCAATGACTACGATGTCTTCACAATTATTGCATACCTCCGATCGTGGCCACGTTTGAGTCGAAGCATTTGACACCAGACTGAAATACTTTCCACCAGAAGCTGAACGATTCTTGATCGGTGTAGTTCTGAACGTCTGGAAACGCTGTATCGCGCCGACACAGGATGCAATGAACACCAGCATCGATGCAACATACTGATTCGATTGTCCACTAGGTTTGAAAAAGGTCTCATCATTTGAAAGAACGTGAATGCCTCGTTCCTGAGTTCATATCATGCGCGACACAACCCCAAACCCTAATGCCCTGGAAACGAAGGCTGACAACATTGAACATTTGAACATTGAACGCTTATCGAATTTTCAACTCTCACATTCAGCCGTCAAGGATACTTTTCATCCTGTTGATATTGTGTCGTAGCTGATGAAAATCAGCAAGGTCTGATTAGGCAACGGGTAAGATGAGGCGTTTTGCCGACCAAAAAGTGGTTGCCTCCACAACGTTTGCTCGTCGAAAGGCAGCAAGATTAGGAACTGCATCTATAAAAAACGCCTGCTTCGAATGCAGCTGCAAGGGATGCTTTCAGCAGAAGCATTGTATCAACAGCATGTTCGCCGCACGCCAATTAGTCTCTAGCTACCTTGCGACAACGTCTGGACCAACACCAGCACAACCGGCAATGCAAGATGAATCTCTGCTATTTCGTCTGCCTCTAGAAATTAGGGAGCAGATCTACTCCTACCAGTTCGCAGACCACGCTTATTCTTCTCTCTACATCTCACCCGACAGCAAATCGATCCTCAGCAATCCCGTAGCAGAAGGCACAAACCACACAGCCCTGCTGCGCGCGTGCAAAGCCATTTATGCAGAAGCTCTCCCAATCTTGCACACAACTCATGACGTCCATCTCCTGGTCTCTCATCCGCCTGGTCTAGAAAGGCAACCACAACCGCGTAACAGGAACAAGGTTGTCTATCTTCCCGAAACGCAAGTCTGCTCGCAACAGTCTATGCTGCAACTGATCCGGCACCGTATCACGCGCGTAAGTATTACGGTGCAGCTCGACAGCTTCTCGCCATACTCTCCGATTGTGCAAAAATTAGCATGGCTGCTCGAGGTCCTGAACCGGCGAGAGAAGAAATTGGAAAGTCTTACCCTACATGTCTATGACAATTTGATCGCGTTCTCGGGGTGTTGTTCCGTGGAAGACTACGTGGAGGGCTCGAGATGGGATGTCCATCCCAAGACAGTGCTAGTGAGGACGTCAGGGCAAAGCAAATTTGGTAGAGATCCGAGGCTTGGAGATGGACTATTGGAAGAGTGCGCAGAGGAATGGCAAGTGGCTTTCTCGATGAATGAGGGACGGATAGCAATGGGACAAACGGCACAGGGGCATTGGTTGAGATTGGTTGAAGATTTGCAGGATGTGGAACGTGTGCTAAAAGAAAACCGGTCGTGGAGGGAGTGGGATCCCAAAAGTGCTTGGGTCACTGTTCTACAGGCTATGGGAATGTAGTCCGTGAGAAGCTACCTTTCGATCGAAGTCACGAGCCCTCAAGTTCAGAAGCCGTGTTGAGTACACGCGTATCCAGATGCAGATCTTCCGCACAAACGAAGACTCTTGCCTGGTCCACTCCGATATCTTTGCACATCTTGAGCCGTGCGTACGTCTCGCCAACTGTCGTAGCCTCTTTTGGAAGGTCTCGCAGCTCAGAAGCTCTATCAAGGGTGATGATAAGCTCCAAGTTTTGCTCATTGAGCCCAGCAAGGGCTGCAGCCATCATCATACACTGTGCCTTGACTTCCAAATTGCCACCGAATGCTCCGCAACCCCAAGGCGGCATTTGGATCCTGATATCCTCGTCCTTGATGCTCGACCTCGATTTATGTTTTGATGCAGCTTGCTTGACGCCATCGAAAGCAGCAAACAGCTTCCTTACTTCTCTTCTCACGTTACCCGGGCGCAGATCAGCAAGTTGACCTTCCTCGCAGCTCTCAACGTCCAGTTCCAGTGCATCTGCAATGATGTAGCATCGAGTCGGCCACTCTTCAGGTCCGCTGTAGTGCTCAATCATCCTCGCCTGACGCCCGTGGCCCTTCCACGAAGCATGAACAGGGAAGGGTGAAGTTATGACGACTTCATCCGGACCTAGTACTGGCTTCAATAGAGACACTATCGCAAGTGCTGGCGACTGTCCGACAAGACGCTCCTCTTGCGTACCGCTGGGGCCTGGACCAGGTTGAGAATGCGCCGCCACCAGCACATACTCTGGCCAAAGACCGGCTTGCTCAGGATGGGTAGACGAAGGTTCGAAAGGCTCGTCGACAATGTGGACCAAGATCTTGACAACGGGCTGCTGTGACTTGGTTATGTCCGGCATTGAGTGTGCGTTTGAGAGAGTGAACTCAAAGTCTTGGGGTTTGGCCGAAGCACTATATCCACCTCTGGCAAAATGTTCGACAAGCGTACTTACGTAGCCACGCACAGTTGCCCATTGGGCAGTAGCCGTCGAAAACAGCTGTGTGAAACCAGGTTTACCCCATTCATTGCCCTTAGGTATCTGCAATGTCCCAAGAAATAGATGTGCAAGCAGACAGTCCGTCTCAGCCGCATCTAGAGTCACACAAGACTGTTCTGGTGTCAGTCGAGATAGAGTTCCATCCGGGAAATGATCGTCGAGTGTGAGTGTAGCAGACACAAGTCCTAGTATGAACTGCTGGACTTTTTCTTTTGATTGATTTCCAAGTTCAATGAGCAAGTCTTTGAGTCCCTCGGTGTTGATTGAAGAGTCGCCGTGCAGGCTGTAGGCCATATCGCTGACTTTCGAGCATATCGTGGTCGCCAAGTACGGAGATGATCCGTGGTAAATTGGTGGCAAAGTGCCATCCTGCACTATCAGCTCTTGTAGAATTTCTTTGACGATGATGAAATGATTTATCTCATCTTCACTGACGGAACATAGTCCAAGTGGATCGACACTCGTTAATGTAGGATAATTGGGCAGGAGGTAATCAGCAGGAGCCATCTTGTATCAATGCTGCTCAGAATACGGCTATTGCATGTACATGATAAAGGCAATAATCTGAGCATTCGATGATAATTGTGGTGTGATCGGTCTGGAGACAATGTTGAACAACAGAGCGCCAAGATACAGCAGCGTCAACGCTTCTTTCCAGCATGACGCATCAGGTCATTACGCAAAGAGCCATTATTATATTTCGGTCGCTCGAAAGAACCAACGGCAAGTATGAGCTAGTGCGGTGTCTGTATTGAGCGTAGATGGAGAAAGATTCTTCGAAGGCTGTAATCGTGGATGCCAAGCTCACATACGAGTTCATACTATCATGGTTGCATATACTACGGCACGTCGGCAATTAGATCTTCCCGTCCGCATAAGTCCACTCGAAATGTTAAACAGACGACTGCAAGCGACAGAAGGTCTCGCGCGTGTCGTCCTATGGTCTTGACCTGACTTCCCCGTTTCTCAGACAAGACTTCTACAGCTCTATTCACTTCGTCGTTTGTGCTAAGGTAGGCTTCATGTCTATACGTAATATGTGATTCCAAGTACACGATTCGTTAGGGCTCGGCGACGCGCCCTACGCGGTGACAAGATGAAAAAGTCAATTTGTCACCATGATGATTGTCTACAAAGGTTCTTCATGTTTTCATTGGGCCAAAACTGTTACACCGACGCACACGTGCTATCATCACAGAAATGGCATCACTCACGATTACCCAGACGCTTGAGGCTGTCGAGCTGGAGAGTCTTTCTCAGGCCAAAACACGATACTCGACGACCGACCAATCCAGAAGGAGGAGTTCACTGCACCCTGTAGCATCTCCCCTCAACATACAAGTGAACGATAATGGCTTGCCCGACCGTCCGCCAGCAAAGTCCAACCTTCAGATTGTATTCACGATCTTCATGCCATCGTTTGTCGGCTTTCTCGCTAGCTTCACCAATGGTCTCATCACCGTTGGTCTTCCTGATATTGCAAGCTCACTTGCGCTCGACCGGGCATTGTATTTATGGCCCTCTTCTGTGTACGGGTTGACGTCCGGTGCCTCGCTTCTCATCGCAGGCTCAGTCGCAGATATAGTTGGCGCACGACCCGTCGAACTGGTTGGCATCGTTGTCATGGGTGTCTTTGCACTTGCTTGCGGACTGGCTAGCAGCGGTGAGCAACTAGTCGTCTTCCGTGCTCTTCAGGGCGTTGGTCTAGCAATGCACTTGCCAGCCTCTGTGGCTCTGATCTCAGGCGCAGTACCGTCGGGCAGAGCCCGAAACTTCGGGTTCGCCTCGTTAGGCTTCTCTCAACCTTTGGGGTTCGGCATCGGCCTCGTTGCCAGTGGCGTCTTGGTCGAGAAGGCGGGCTGGCGATCGGGTTTCTATCTTTCTGGCGGTGCGACCCTACTTGCTGCTATTGCTGCTTTCTGGACCATTCCGAAATCCGAGTCTCAGAATCATGATGGACTTGTTGCTCTCTGGAAGAAAGTAGGCAGAGACATCGATTGGGTCGGTGGTTTCATTTCTAGTGCTGGTCTTGCCACCCTAGCCTATGTTCTTGCGTAAGTGCCTGTCTTTGACTAATGATATATCAATTGCTAATGTCCATCAGTATGCTCAGCGCTGATCTTACGACCATCCGGTCAGCGGAAACCGCTACATTGCTTGCGATAAGTGTCGTATTGCTTGCAGCATTCCCCGTTTGGATGCACTATCGTGAGAAAGCTGGCAAATCTGCCCTCGTGCCCAACAAGCTGTGGAAGAATGGTGCGTTCGCCAGTACATGCATCATGATCGCTCTCTCGTGGGGCGGCTTGAACTCGATTGAGTTATTCTCGAGTCTCTAGTAAGTCTGACGCCATTGTCACTGATCGCTAGATACTGACCTTTGACCACAGTTTCCAAGAAGTCCAAAACGCGTCCACCATTACGACCTCCCTCTTCCTTCTGCCCAACCTGATAACGGGCGTGATTCTCAGCCTGCTCGTCGGTACATTTGTGCACCGCATACCAGCCCGATGGCTCGTAGCCGGCTCAAGCGTCATCTGTGCTTGCTCACCGATTGCCATGGCAATTCTGGATCCAACCTGGAACTACTGGTATCTCGCATTCTGGGCTCAAGTCGCTGCTCCCTTCAGCGCTGACGTCTTGTTCACCGTCGGCCTGATCATCGTGAGCGATACCTTCCCAGAGAAGACGCAAGCGCTCGCGGGTGCCGTGTTCAACACTGTTGCGCAGATTGGGATGAGTCTTGGTATGGGTCTGTGCCAGGTGGTTGCGCTCGGCGTCCAAGGAGGCGAAGGGAGTGACGGGCAGCACAGTGACTCTTCTGAGACGGCAGATCCGACAGCGGTGCTGAGAGGCTACCGTGCGAGCTTCTGGACCATGTTCGCATACATGGCTGTTTGTATTGTGGTTGCAATTGTTGGACTTCGAAAGGCTGGTAATGTTGGCTTGAAGAGGGAGTAATCAAGATGGAGCAGCGGCCATAATATCGTTCTGTGCATATCATATCACAGTGCGTTTCGAGATGAGCGATAGAGTTATTCAATTTCGTTCAACGTTTCTACTTGGTCCCATACCAAATCACATATTCAATCAACGGCAAGGATGGCGGTTCGTCAGTAGCAAGCCTACGTTTGCTTATTGAGGACGGCAAGAGATTGAGTAAAAGATATGAAATGTAAAAGTATGTTTTTTGTCATCTATTCATCTACTCATCTTGCACTCAGAAGTCTGGCCGTTCTAAAGTACTCAGCTCATGGACTCTAAACTTTCAGCAACTTAAGCAGCAGCCTAACGTCCTTGACGTCAGTCTCCTCCTCAGCAACAGCGGTGCTGCCATCATCCTTGATGACGCCCTTGCTGGCAGCCTTAGTGAAAGCGGCAGCCTGCTGCGTGAACATCTCCTCGATGACACGCTCGTTCTCCAGCCTAGTGCCCTCAGCGGCGGCAGCCTCGTCGCCAGTCGCCGTCTCGCCATCAGTACCAGTGGTAGGCGCAAGGACGGTGTACGCAAGCTTGACATCATCAGTCGGGACGAGACCGGCACGCTTGCGGAGACGTTGCACGCGGTTGAGTACCTCACGCATGAGACCTTCTTGTGCGAGCTCAGGGTATGCGAACGAGTCGAGAAGGATCATAACTTGACCATCGACGGCGGGCTCGTAGTTCTTGGTCTCGGTGCTCTGCTTAAGGCCACGGTTGACGCGGAGGTCCTCGGCGAGAAGCTCGTGGCCCTCGACAGTGACCTTTCCGCTGTCAAGGAAAGCATGGATCTGTTCACCAGTGAGGGAAGGAAGCGCCTTTCGGATCTTGGCAGCATCCTTCTTGAACTTCTGGCCAAGGTTCTTGACATCAGCTTGAACGGAATACTCGACACCGTACTTCTGCTCGTCAGTTGTGAGGACAAGGTCGCGGACGTTGAGCTCTTCAAGAATGTAGGACTCGAGAGTGCGAACATCGTCAAGGAACTGTTGGTCTTGGTGTAGTACCACAAGTGTCTTAAGAGGAGTCTTGAGGGACAAAGTGCGGCGGTCACGGCACAAGCGACCAAGCTCAATGACCTTCTGCATGGCGGCAACACGACGCTCGACAACGGTATCGAAGAGCTCCTCACGGACAGTAGGGAACTGCAAGAAGTGAACGCTGCGGACATCCTTGCCTTCAGTCATGGAAGGAGGGAGGTGGGGCGCAAGACGCTCGAAGATGTTGTCGGCAAGGAAGGGGATGAAGGGGGCAAGAGCGCGGACAAGAGTCTCTACGACCTCGTAGAGAGTGTTCAGCGCGTGCAGTGTGTCATTACCCTCCTCGTCTGAAGAAGTGGCAGCCTGGCCCTTCAGTCTGTTACGGTTGAAGCGAATGTACCAGTTGGTAGTGTCGTCAACCATCTTCAAGAGTCTGGGCACGACAGTATAAAGTCTGTAAGCCTCCATCTCGGCATTGACGTATTGCAGCAGGGACTGCGTGGAAGCCAGGATCCAACGGTCCATGACGTTGGAATTAGTCTTCTGGATCTCCGGGTCGAAGACGAAATCAGAGCCAGTGTTCTTCTTGTAGAGCGCTGCTTGCTGCGCGAAGAAATTGTAGCTGTTCCACAAGGGCAACAGTACACCAGAAACGATCTGCTTGACACCCTGCTCGCTGAAGCGCAGAGGCTCACCACGCACGACGGGAGAGTCGATGAGGTAAAGGCGAAGTGCGTCTGAACCGTACTTGTTGATGACAAGCATGGGGTCAGGGAAGTTCTTGAGAGATTTGGACATCTTCTTTCCGTCCTCGGCGAGGACAATACCGTTTACAACACAGTTCTTGTATGGGAAAGTGTCGAAAAGGTGGGTGCCCAGAACTGAAAGTGTGTAGAACCAGCCACGGGTCTGGTCGAGACCTTCAGCAATGAAGTCACCAGGGAATTTGGTGAACAACTCCTTGCCAGGGCCCTCAGTAGGGGACGCACCGGACTCAGGGTTTGAAGCATCGAAACCGGGATATGAGAAGGGGTAGTGTGATGAGGCGTAGGGCATGCTTCCAGACTCAAACCAGCAATCAAAGACTTCTTCAACGCGCTTGAGATCGCCCTTGCCTTGCTTAGAGGGAATAGTGATGTGGTCAATAGAGTCACGGTGCAGATCAGTGATCTCGCCAGTGTATCCAGACAGCTCTTTGAGCTCTGCAACAGATCCAATGCAAACGACTTCTTCGTGATCGTCAGAGATCCAAAGAGGCATAGGAGTACCCCAGTATCGGTTACGCGAGACATTCCAGTCCTTTGCTCCGGCGAGCCACTGGTGGAAACGACCAGTCTTTACCGTGGAAGGAACCCAGTGGGTCTCACCAAGGTTCTCAAGGAGTTGTGAGTTGATGTTCTCAACCTTGATGAACCAACTGGGAACGGTACGCTGGATCAAAGGTGTCTTCGATCTAGGACAGTGGGGATATCTGTGGGTAATCTGTGACTTGCGGACGAGTCTGCCAATGGTCTCAAGGTGCTTGATGATGTTCTTGTCGGCAGCCTTAACATACTGGCCCTCGAAGTCGGGAACGTCACTAGTATACTCGCCAGCAGGTGTGAGTGGGCAGGGAGGAGGGCGGTCGCCGTTGATGATGCCGTGGCGCCATGAGATGTTGTAATCGTCCTCACCGAATGCGGGCGCCTGGTGAACGACACCCACACCATCGTCCTGCTTAACATAGGTATCCAACAGTACCTTGTAAGCAACCTCGCCGAAAGCCTTTGTGAAGTAGTTGAAGATCGGCTTGAACTTCCAGTCCGCAAGGTCGGAGCCCTTGGTCTTCCACAGGACCTTGTACTTGGCTTTCTTCGGGTCTTTGTAAAGTACCTTCAAACCAGCCTCCAGCATGATGTAGCGCTTGTCACTTTCAGCGTCGTGGACCAGGAGATATTCGTAGTCGGGGTGAACACAAAGTGCCAAGTTACTCGGCAAGGTCCAAGGTGTGGTTGTCCATGCAACAAAGTTGATCTCTTCGCCTCCGGCAGCCTTGAGCGCCTCCTCAACCTTTGCACGGACCGACTCGGGCTGCTCGTTCACAGGCAGAACAGGGAAGGAAACGGTGACGGCAGGGTCCTGGACGTCCTTGTACTCTTCTTGAGCTTCACTCTTGCTGAGCGGCGTGTTGAGCGCGGTGCTGTACGGCAGAACGCGAGCACCGTGGTATACCAAGTTTTTCTTGTGAAGCTGCTTGAAGACCCACCAGCAGGATTCCATGAAGGTCGGGTTCATGGTCTTGTAATCCCTATCGAAGTCGATCCATCGTCCGAGACGGCCAATGACCTTCCTCCACTCGTTTGCGTAGGTCATGACGACCTCCCGGCACCGCCTGTTGTATTCTGCGATACCGATCTTGTCAACAGCGGCTTTGCCTCTTACTCCGAGCTCTTCCTGCAGCTGCTTGTCGATGATCTGCTCAATCGGCACACCGTGGGTGTCCCAGCCGAAACGACGTTCGACATAGCGGCCGCGCATACTCCAATAACGAGGAATGATGTCCTTGATCGTGGACGCGAGCAAGTGCCCATAGTGAGGAGTTCCAGTCGCGAAAGGAGGGCCATCGTAGAAGACGTATGGTGGGTTGTCTTTGGTGAGTTCAAGCTGGCGGTGGAAAGCATTGGTCTCGTCCCACGTCTTGAGCACACGCTCCTCCTCGGCGGGGAAGTTGATCGAGCCCATGGTCCTGTCCTCGCGCTGCAGGTACCGAGCTAGAGGGTGTTGTTGGGTTGACTGAAGTAGGCGTGTGGAAGGCCTCAGAAGTGTGAGTATGAGTCCTCAAAAAATCGCGGGGTGACCGCCGCCACCAAGCTGCCGATTAGATAGAGCCAGGGTGTTGCGTCTCAAAATTGCTGATAAATCAGACCTCGACATATTGATTACATTGCAAATAGCTTCTAAATAGGTACAAGTAGAATCAGTCGTGGTAGAATAGACTGGGGATTTGCTATTTCATCGATCAAAAAATGACAAAGCAAGGTTGCGCAATAGCAGAACCCAGCGACGATATGAGGCTCAGTAGTATCAATTTCTGTGCCTTTGAACATATTTCTTGAGTAATGATACGTTGATACGACTACAGAATCGACTCGACGGAGCCTCACGGTGTAAGCAGTTATGTTCTTATGCAAAAACAATCTTATGAAGGTGGGAAGCAAAATGACAAAAGTGATGCCTTCTATGAGAATCGAACTCATATCTGAGGATATCCACAGCTCGGCTGAAGTCATAAGCTAGTTATGAGACCTCTGTTCTAACCGTTAAACTAAGAGGGCAACTTAGATGAAGTCCGAGAGGCTCACAAAATGTATATCACTCAAGATACGCCCCTCTTGGACGCCAAAATCAAGGCACTGGAATGACTGCAACGCACATCAAATCCCGATCCAAGATGGATCCCCATAGGTTACACGCTACATCTGGGAGCCACATGTCGGTCGTCTGCTGTTGTGCTTATAGCGACTAGTCTAACGACAGTATCATGATGCGGCATGCATGGCCTGCGACTGGAGGCAAGCGTGGCAATTAAGTACCGCAAGACAAGCCAAGCCAACACACGAAGGAAGACACAAAGAAGAGCTGTGTATAGTACCCTTGGTTCTCGATCTCTCATACATTCGTCTTTGCTCGTGAATCGCAGCATGGTCAATGCCAGGAAGAAATCATTTGCACCCCACCAACTGATCGTTCACCGCCACATTCTCGACCTCGCGATCGTCTAAGATAACGAGGCGCGAGAGATGCGGTTCCACAACTTCGGACGCAACCAGAGAACGGTCAAGTCGACAACAAAATCTTGATCCATTGTCAGGCTCATCTGACCATGTCTACCTCAGTATCTCAGTGGTTGATATACCCAGGTTCACATTGATTGTGCTAGTATAAGCGCACAAGGAGGTCCAGGTATTCAGAGATCTAAGCATCGTCTCGATAGTCGCGATAATCACTAATCATTCCATATTATGTTTATGGCCGTCCAAGGCGCTCACACACCCAGCACGGATCATCCTGTGCCTTTAAGGACACCTTTACTTGAGCATTCAAACATCTGAGATCTTGAATTGGCTACTGGCGATGTCTCAGTGTTTTCCATCCTTATCTATTTCTGCAACCTCGCGTGCTCAGCCTTGAGGATCTCAGGCACCTCATCCTCAATAGAGTGCCTCGTCGGCTTCCAACCAAGCACCTTGTTCGCACGCTCGGCCTTACCACGAGAGTTCAAGCCCCAGCTGATAGCCTCAAAGCCAGCCTGGTCAAGAGCAGCATCCTTTGCAAGTGCCTTCTCCTCAGGCGACTTCAGATAGCCAAGCTCGACGGCCTTCTTTCCAACAGTCCTCGAAAGATCGCCCCAAATGTGCTCGCCACGCTCGGTGAAGATATAGCCTTTGGCGCCCCAGAGCTCGGCGTCGGTGTTTCCTGCTACCGCAGCTTCGACTAGCAGGACGTAGGCGTCTGCCAAGTCGGCGACATGGATGTGGTTCCAGCGGGCTTTGCCTGGTCCAATGATGGGAACGTATTGGCCAGTCAGCACAAGCTTTGCAAGCTCGTAGACTTGGCGGCCACGCTGGTTGACAGGGCCTCGTCCATTGCCTAGAAGAATTGGTCAATAAGTGCGAGGGTTGTTAAGAAGGTGCAAGGCAGCACAAGCTTACCGTAAATTGTCGGCGGGCAAACGATGTTAGTCTTGATCACATCTCCATGCTTAATGCCAGCGTCGATAACCACCTTGTCCACATTGCGGTGGAAAGCGGAATCCGGCAGGCTTGTGAGCTCATCTACGCCACTCCAGTCGTTGTACTCCTTCTCAGACCACTCGCCCAGACGGTCGTTCTCGCTGTCCTCCCAAGTCAGAATACCGGTGCCACCAGTGTGTAACCAGTAACCTGGTTTCTCTTTCGAGTGACCAGAGCGAATGCCCTCGGCGATAGCCTTAGCAGCTCCCTCGTGATCAGAAGCATCCGCAGCGTCTTGAGAAAAGTCAGCAAGCACTTTAGATTGCCGTATGAGCTAATAGCAAACTCACGTAGTACGATGTCGGCCTTGGCAGCCTCTTCCTTCAAGATGTCCGAGTCGTCATTGCCACCGAGCACAATTCGAACATTAGGGAAAGCCTTCTTCACAACATCTGCTTTCTCCTGTGTGCGTACGAGCGCGGCATATTCGTAGTCTGGGTGTTTCTGGTACAGCTCATACAGGGCATCGCCCGCAATGTAGCCTGTCACGCCGGTGCTGCGGTCTGTCAGTCAACTCCTAAGCCTATGTATGTGAAGGTTCATGATTGCCCATACAGGAAGATCTTTGGTGCCATGATGCTTTCTTTTGTGATATGTTGTTGCTTGAATCTTTGGCCTTTTCTTGTCTCAGATCGCTTTTGAGGACATTCAACAGCATTGATTACCAATTATCTAGTGGGTGGATGAAGCAATACCCACCTCCATGACTTTAATGTTGGTGACGTCGTTCGCCCGCGGATGATGCGCACGCCATCCGCGGGTACATGCACCTTGCACTTGCACAGTAGTGCTATAGACACGAGTCAGATGTTTCCACCCGGTCACTGAATGTGGCCTGCAGGCTGTTTTCTTCCAGATCGGTGAAAATTGTTCTTGATTGTGAACAGCACTGGGAGGTCCGACTCGTCCCAAATGTCTCCCGCATCGAGAACCCAACCAGGTATGCTTTCTCATTCAAATTGCACGTCAAGGCCACTGGATCATATCCTAACACGGATTCCGTGTCCGCAGCAGGATTCTGTCTAAAACTTTTGCTTGTATCTGGTTCTGTCGAGGCAACTTTCATCTCTTCGTCCTCCAGGCAACTTGCTTTCGCAGCGGTTATAGTTTCTCTACCCCGCATTATCGTTAACACACTGGTCGGCCTGATGGTTTAGTGGTATAATTCGCCCTTCGGGTTCACAACCCAGAAGTTTACTTCTGTAATTGGGCGAGGTCCCGCGTTCGATTCGCGGTTAGGCCCTGACTTTACTCTTTTGTGTATCTCACATCATCTCTTTTTGTTTTCAGAAGTGCACGTTTCGTTTTGCGTAGTTGCTAGGACAAAGAGATTTCTTCGTTGTTTTGAACGAGGATGCACTATGCGTCTACTACAGCGAACAACCAAGGAGCCGTGCTCAACAACGTTGTTCAAGATTGAACCATAGTGAACAACCAACGAGGAGGGTGAAAAGAAAAGAGTGCTTTGAGCATATGTATCATAGCTTCGGTAACTTTGACATACCTTATGGACGTAGCGCCTGAGCTACATGAGCAAGAGGCAGGCGCGTGCATCCGAGGGGGCACACGTGTGCTAGCATTTGTGACCAAGATGAAATGAGTAATGATTGAAAATAATGAAATTAGTGCTTGGACTCGTTAACTCTATAGCCTGTGACCCGAAAAACAGAAAGGGAAACCAGTCGTCCCCAAAAATTGGACGTTGTACCTGATGAAGTCGAGAGAAAGGTTCTGTTGTATCCCATCCGAAATGCCCATCCCAGTGCCATCATGTTCTTCTCTTGCTTCCAATGTCCATGGACCTCTCGCCTATGCACAAAACCAAACCCTCATTCAAATCCGCGATGCATGACTTACACAATACGCTCATGTCGAAACAGACTCAGCAGCGGTCTCACTAAACCTGCCCTGCCACTCTCTGATCCCTCGCGTCAACTCTTCCGCCAAGTCCATAGCTTCCAGCTCGCCTTCGGTTCTTGACCCGGGACTCCTTTCGCTACCCAGTCGAGCGCGATCGGCTGCTACTTCAGACTGCGCACGGTGGATGAACATGATCATGAAGTCGAGGTTCTTGGCCATGCCGGTGATGGTGAGCTCTGCTGGTTCAGCGGGTTTGGCTGTTCCATTGAGGAGGGCGTTTTTCTTGCCTTTGCCCCATCTGCCGCCGCCTTTGCCGTTGCCGTTGCTCGTTGTTGACGGCACCGGGAGGTCGGGAGTGGATGTGCTGTTGCTGTCGGCATGGCCGTTCACGACGTGTTCGTCGCCGCTACTTGTGTGGCTGTTGTTTCCACGCTTTTTGCTGTGCGGACTTGAAATTCCGTTGCCGGCTGACGTGGGAGCTTCGCCGCGGTTTTTGGTATATTGGTTGTTGCCCAGGCGCTTCACCTTGCGGCCCACTGCTTTCTTGTTCGAGAGTTTCTCTGATGCTGGAGGTGGCGGGCTTTCGGGTTGTGAGGAAGGAGGAGGGGATGCCTTCGTGGAGTTCTGGTTGAGCACATCGTCTAATTCGTCTGGCGTGGAAGTGGTCAGCTGGGTTCCTTTGAGCTTGCGATCGGCTTCCAAGAGCTCACCATCTTGTCTCCTTCGCCCAGCTCTGGCTTGTCGTCGTCCAGCAGCTTCTGCACGGGCTCTTTCACGTTCTGTCTCCTTCTCTCGTTGCTCATATTGCCGTGCTGTCATGGCAGCGTCGGCTTTTGCTTTCTTAGAGCGGCCAGAGAAGCTGCCTTCTTCACCGTCGTCGTCTGAATCGTCTTCGATGGTTGCGTTACGCGAAAGAGATGCTCCGCTCTCGGATACCCGTCGTGGACGCTTCACCTCTTGCTTGGTGCTGGTCGCTGTCAGTTCTGGGGCTTCCAATTCCACAGCCATGTGCACTCACTCTTCGCTACTCTCGTCACGGCTCCTCTTACCGCCACGCCTTCCAGCTTCGCGAGCGCTCTCTTCAATGGCTCGTTGTATTTGCTCGGCTTCTTCGTCATGCTCTCTGCTTCGAATTGTCCCTCTTCTCTTGCCAGAAATAGGATCTATGCTTCCTCTCGAGATCTCACTGCGCTCTTTGCGCGCCTTCTCATCGCTCTTGCTGCCGAAGCTCTCTCGGCGTATTTTGGAGGTTACAGGGAGGTAAAGCGAGTATCGCTGTCTGTTCAATGCTTGTTTAGCAGCTGCACGTTCGGTAGATCCAGTGTGATAGCGCGCCATGGTGAGGAAGTAGGGTTTGTGAGATCGCAGTGTAGAAGCGTGACGTGCGATAAGTAGTGCAGCGCAATAATGCACATGGTGTGATTGAGTCGCTCAGAAGTGCCAGTGTCAGGTGACACAGACTCGGTACAAACTCATGTGGTCACTTGACAGCGACTTGAGTGATTACTAGAGCCTGCCACAAGACTGATCAAGCAGCTTCGAGTCCTGGGTGAAAGAGTGCCAGTGAGTAAAGAACTCGTGAAAAGCGCCACATACCCTCTGTTATCAACGTGCACTTCGTGCTGTTTAGGCCTGCACTCTTCGCAGTAGTATTTGTCCGGACTCTGTGCCTCGTCAAAAATACCAACACAGCCTCCATGCTGCCAAACGCTACAGCCATCGCATTGGATAAACAGCCCACCGGCGTCGTCGGCTTGCGCCTCTGACGCACCGTAGGCCTCACTCAATGGAGGGCCAGGATATTCTTGCTGGCCACAAAGACATCTTGTCACCTCCTCTTCATCTTCGGCTGCCTCTTCGTCGGCGTCTTGCGCTGCATTGAGGATTTCGGGCTCGGCGGCGGGGTGAGCACGCTTGCTGCGACGGGGTGGTTCGCTCATTTCTTCGCTTGAGCGCGATTGCGGTGTTGCTGATTTCGGATGGCTGATGCTGCCGCGAGTGCTGCGCTCTCGTCTTGCTGTGGGAATGGAGGAGGAGGATGTGGTGGAAATGGCTGGGTGCGCTGCGCGGGCGGAGCGACGGGTGGGTGAGGGCATTGCAATGCCCAACCCAAATCGCTCGCGTTATGAGCACCTGGGATGGACAGGAGGACTGCCTGTGGTCTTGATGGCTGCTGGGATCAGTGCGAGCAGACGGGGTGCTGCGACGGTGGTCTGGCGGCGGGTGGCAGAGCAAAGACCGACAAGGTCTGATTGCTCGCGGGAAAGAGGATGTGACGGTTTGAAAAGTGATAGCAACAAGAGCAGTGTGGTTTGCAATGCAGGTGAATGTGGACTGAGGGGCGGTAGAGTGAGTGGTGAGGGTGGAGGGTGGTGGTGGTGCTGGCGGAGGCCGCAGATCATGCAGCTGCTGCTAATTCACCAGGGCGGGCTTCAGACACGCCGAACCATCACCCACGCCGTCGTGGCCGGGCTAGCGCGGTGATTGGCCAGCACGGTCCCATTGTGTGCCGGGTGTATTGCATGTCTGAGAGAAGGTTTGATGAGGAGGGAGGAAGAGAATGGCTTTGTTGATACTTGCCGGGCAATACTGCTGTGTTGCCGTGGTATGCTTGACAGTATTAATGATGATTGATGATGGTATGCTCGTTGATGGCGGCATGACTGCGTGCTGGTGGCAAGCGGCGTGCGTGAAATTCCGGCAGACTGGCAGTCGCAAGGAAGAAGAGGGGTATGGCAGCACATGACGAGCAAAGGTGCAGCATGCACTGTCAAGCCACCACGCCTGCAGTGGGCAGGAAGATAGAGCGCGGTGACGGGAGCATTTGCATGCAAAAATGACCGCGATACTGGCAGTGGTTGTTCGTCCAGTGGAGTGCGGGCTGAAACGATCAACAACGGTCGCAAGGTGTCGCTTTGCCTTTGCCCTGCCCGCTCGCAGCCAGCAAGTCGAGTCGCAGTCCTTCGTCATCGCTGCGCCTGAACTTGCCCGCATAAACGTCGGCTATTGCACTCGTCCAACCATAGCACTTTCTAGAACATATCAAGCCAACACTGTAGACTTCACTATAAACATACTTTGGATAGCAGTGTTCAAGTAACGGAATGGTATGATTAATCTAGGAATTCCGCATAGCTAATTCTCATCACATCTAGTTCTCGGTGGCAGAGTGGTTATTCGAGTAGGACGTTCGCGTAAGGTTGTACATAAGCGTAACGAAGAGACATACTCGATGGTGAATACAAAAGACTTTACTTTCTTACAGCATCTCCACTCTCACTTCTTGCCAAACTGATCCTCCGTAACACCCTTGCCCATAGCACTAGTACTGCTGACACCTCCACTCACCATCTTGAGCAACTCATCCGCATAGTTAGCACCACTCCACTTCTGGTGCGTAACAACCTCAACTCCCTGCTCCATCTCGGGCTCCTGCACAATCTCGCCGTAAGCCCGCATACCGCGTTGCGCGAAAGCAGAAGCAAACGAGTTGGAAATGAGAGCCGTCGAGTGCAGGCCGGCCAGCGTGATGAACTGCCAGCAGTAGCCCATAGCTGCCAAGCGTTTGATGTAGGTCTCTTGGTCGGCGGGCTCCATGGCTGCTTTCCAGTTGAAGGAGGGGGAGAGGTTGTAGGCGAGTCTGTGAAGGAATTGTTAGTGTTGCTTTCTTTTTTCCCACTTGGATGTTATCGTCTCGACTTACTTCTGCTCAGGCCAAACGGCGTGCACGCCATCGGCGAACTCCTTGGCCTGGTTGTAGTCGGGCAGCTTGCTCTCCATCCAGATCAAATCTGCGTACGGCGCGTAGGCAATTGCACGAGTGATGGCGAACTGGCACCCGCCGCGGACGCGGTAGTAGCCCTCACGCGTTCTTGGAGCGTCCCAGTCGAAGTGGATGTCAACACCAGTCAAAGCCTTAGCAATGGCGCGCGCTTCGGCATTGCTCTTGCCCTTGGCCTGCTTGTTGAACTCGGCGATCATGCCGGCTTTGTCGATGTGTACGCCGGCGTTGATGGTGTCGGCCACAGCTTCGTTGAAGAGCTTCAGGTGCGCTTGGGCGTTCCATTCGTCTTCGACGGCTTGCAGGTCGGCGCCGTTTTTGCCAGCAGCTTCAGCGTGAAGCATTAGGTCGTTGAGAGGCTGGATCGCGGCGTTGGTCGAGCCGAGGATGTAGGCGTGGTCGCGAGGGTCGATTGAGCTGGTGATGAGGGTTGCGGCTTCGGAGTCGGTGCGGGCGATGGCGAGGAGGTCGGTGCCTGTTGTTGCAATGAGATTAGTTGAGTTTCGAGGCGATCCGGTTGATTATTATGCTTACCCATGATATCAGCCTGCGCACGAATGGCGACAAGACGGTTGATGTGTTCGCTGACAGGTACCAAGACCTTGCCAGCCATGTGACCGCACTTCTTGGTTCCAGGAGCCTGGTCTTCAATGTGAATGCCAGCAGCACCCTTCTCAACGAAGAGCTTGGTGAGCTTCATGACAGCTGTGAGACCACCATGGCCAGTATCTGCATCAGCAACCAGCGGCCTCAAGAAATCGATGTTAGGAGCTTCTGACTTGTTGGGCGAGCTGAGACGCTCTTCACGCTGCTTGCGGTCGTGGAAGAGCTGTGCCATGAAAAGGTGGCCGACCTTGTTGGGGACGGTGGTGTACGGGTAGTCTGCAAGATCGGGACCAGGTTCGTCGGTCGATGAAGCGGTTGAGCTGGATTGCCAGCCAGAGACGTAGACAGTGTCGAGGTACTTGGCCATCTGGGTCACCATGACCGGGTCGAGACAACCATATGTGTAGCTAGCTTCACGGCTCTGCATACAGTATTAGTAGCTTTTCCCATTTGAGCTGCGACTTATAATCTCTTACGGCGAACTTCTGCTCAAGGTTCTTCCACAGCTTCTTAGACATAGCATTGCTGGGGTACTGGATAGGCAAGTTGCCTCTCTTCGATGCAATTTGCTCAGCCGTGAACGGCCTCTTCGTGTACCTCCATCTCGAATCGTTCCACCACTCCTTGATCTGCTTCACCTCCTCTTGGTAGTACTGCTCTTCAGCGTCTGTGACACCCATGTTGGCGAGTGATGTTGGTAGGACAGAAGATACTGCTGCTACCACTTGCTTCAATCGGTCTGCCAGGTTGGAATAGATGTGGGTTGTTTGATAGCAAAGCTATTGACTGATGCAATTGATGTAGATAATGAGACGAAAGGAAGAGAGAGTTTGCAACACAACAGGATGCTAGAGATGATGTATAGCAGACGTAGTCCCTTGCCAATGCCAATACCTTTTCACGCGTCACCCCATGACCGAGCGACACTGCCAAACCTTTATAATGCTTTACCGAGCCACGGCCTCGCAACGAAAGGGTCAGACATTGCCTCGCCCGTTCCTACCGCCCGATCACCGCCGAGCCATCTCTGTCGATGGGCCAGTAACAGCAGCGCGAGGACGACGCAAACCAGTCATGCGGAGGGAGCCGCTATGCAGCCGCACAGAATAGACGTTCGACACAGGCTTTTAGTCGCTCGCCCGAGGTGACGGCCTGGTCGAATTCTGTGTCGAGCCTCGGATGAGCGGACGATGGTGAGTGGCAGGCTGGTGTGAGGTCACCAAAGGAATCAAACTCCGGGGCAGCCGCCGTTGCTTTGCTCTCGGTTGTTTCGTGTGGGGAGAGCCAGAACGCGGAGGAGCGGCCTCGGCAGTGTGCTTGTGAGACTGCGGACGATGGCCGAGAGGCATGTGAACACGAGAATAGAGTGTGTTGTGACTGTGATCGTGACTCTGTGCCCTATGGAGTTGATTTGACATGTGCTTCGAATATTGGTGGCGAGATGGAGGAAGCACGTGTCTATGTCGTGGACTTGAAGCTAGGAAAGTATTTGTTGTACCAGCGAAGATGGCGTATATGCGGCCACACGCTACATGCCATGTACCTTGAAGACGCCGCGCTATGCCAATCAAATTTCATCAAATGCCTTCTATTACTTCTTTTGCGAAAGTCCCTTCTCAAGATCAGTGGTAAACACCCTCTCTTCTTCCACTTCTTCCGCAACAGCAGCGCCAGTCTCCATACCCGCGCCAGCCTCCGCCTCCGCCTCTGTCCTGGCTAAAGCCTTTTCCGCAGCCTTCGCTCGCTTGGCCTCGAACTTTGTCTTATCCTCCTGCATCGATCTGATCAGAGCGCTCTTCTGGCGAATTCTGGAGCCGTAGTAGTAGAAGATGATGGGAATGGGTATGCACACAGCTTCTAGCAGTCCAAGCAGCGTTCCTGCCCAGTTGGGACCAAGAGTGGCATACATTGAAGGTCCTGCTAGGGGAAGCGTGGCGCCGAGAATACTACGCAGAACAGCGTTTCCTGCCAAAGCACTGGCGGCGTAGATACCGTACGAATGCACGAGATAATTCGAGCCGTAGATGAAAATGGTGCAGTTTCCTGCGCCGAAGGGCACACCGGCCAGGATGGGCAGAATCCAGTGGTATTGAGGCGTGCCCGTCCAAGAGAACCAGATCTGTCCAATGGGAAGGAGGATGGCGCCGATACAAATAATGCTGACACCAGCTTCTGGCGGCGGACGGCCTGTTTCGGGATCGACTTTGTGCGCGTTGATCATCTTACGAATCAAAGGCTCGGCTGCAATCACAATCAAACTGCCAACACCAATGCCGACGAAAGCCAATCCACCGATACCGGGGCTCCAGCCACGCATCTCTTCGAAGATTATCGGGTATGCCACGAAGCAGAGGTACAAAATACCGTACACCAGCGCGATGTACAAGTCCCAGAAGATGAGAATCGGCTCCGTGAAAGTCATGATGAAAGGTCGGCTCAAGTTGATTTTGAGTAAAGGCAGGAAAGACACTTTCTCGTCGTATCGGCTCCAGTATCTCTCGTCGTCGGTCTCTTTTCTCCTCTTTGCAGCCCGCGCTCGCAAAATTGCCGGAGCATATGTTTCGGGGATCAGCATAATGGCCACGAAAGCAGCGCCGCTGACAATCACCACGACCCAATTCGTCCAGCGCCAGCCCATGTACTGGAAGACGAAGCCGCCAACGACAGGTCCAATAACAGGTCCTATCAACAATAATCAGTAAAGTGTAAATCAGTTGTCCAAATTCGACGATTCCCCAACTCACCATTCATCGGTCCAATGCTCCAAATCGAAAACGCCAATGCTCTGTGCTCTTCGTCCGAAATATCATTGACCGTTCCAGGCGCATTCGAAATCATAGCCGCCGCGCAAAATGCTCCGATAAACCTGAAGACCAAAATCGTAGCAATATTCTTCGCCAGCGCGCACGGCAAGACGAAAAGTACAAAACAGCCCAATGCAATGATGTACACCGGTCGTCGACCGTACATCTCAGACAACGGCGCAAGCACCACACTTCCGCAAGCCATGCCGAGCAAGTACGTCGTCACACCCAGAATGCCTGTGTTTCTGCTTATGCCCATATCGTCGATCAATCCTGGGATCGCGGATGTGTAGCTCGTCGAGTACAGGACTACGCAAGTTGTGGCATACGACATCACCGCGATGATGAAACTCTTGTACATTAACGACCATGTTTGCGGATTGCCCTTCTCGTCTTCCTCGAAATCGACTTCGAACGCCGGGTCGGTGGTGGCATTTGTTGCTGTGCTTTTGCCCGTACGCGTGCGGGTTAAGTATGTTGGATTGACGCCGCCGACTGCGCTTGTGGAGGATGCTCGTGAGAGGTGTGGCGTGAGAGTCTTCTCGGGGAAGTCGCGGTTGTATTGCTCGTGGTCGTAGTTGTGCGATGAGGCTGTGGAGATGCTATCGCGGGAGCTACTGGCGGTTGGTGATGAGGGAGGTTGTTCGTAGGACATTACGGAGTGTCGGAGGGTTTGTGGGTTGGAGTCTTCATCGACAGCTTTCTCTGAGTCGGGGGTCTTGTTGGGTGTTGCCATGTTGGCGACCGATGTATTTCGGTATCCTTCCTGTGATCGTTCGCGCAACGACTTGCGCAACGCTTGTCTTCGTCCACTGATTGAGAGCCTAAGTCGGACAGATCTTGACTTATGGCTTCTCCTCCGTTATAGTAATATGCGCGGCGTTAATGCCGGAAGTAAGTAGTAAGTACGAGCTATGCTGGGTTGATACTCTGTCTGGTAGCTAGAAACGCAAGTCGGGCAATGTCGTGTTGAAATAGATCGTAAGAAAACTGATTAGAGATGAGGTAGGAATGGAACGATCACCAACCATTGGGAGTCATTCAGACGACTCCGACTATCATAATAGGGAGTTAATACTTGCGCGACGCAAAAGCGGCAGCGCGCACCCAAAGTACCTACCTCCTACCTCTTTTGATGCTGTACTCGCGAGAAAGTGGAGCCCTGGCAATCCATCGTGCATGATTAGAAAGTCTACGAGGCTGGCGCTTGTTCGGCTAAGTCCAAAACTTTTGTGGTGCACTAACCGAGGGGAGATAGCAAAGTGAGGAAAATGACAGGGATATGGGGCAACGCTTGTTCCGTTCCTTTTCTTCAGTTTGCGGCAATGGATTGATTTTCTTTGCGACGCACTTTGAACGCGTTCTGATTATCTCCCGGACGACATGATGTCCGTGTATACATGATGTACGAGAGATAAGCACTTGCTTCAGCTTTGTCATCGTGACAGCTTCCAGTCACCACGAGGTCTCAGCTGTGCCGTCCTAACCGTAGGCCCGTGTCCCGAGGTTGACGATCTGCTTTAGCTCGCGCCACCTCGTGGCTCCTTTTGCGGATTCGGGGTTCAAGGGTGCTTTGACCGCTTGTTGTTATCGATCTACTTTTGTATACGACATTTACGGCATTCGGTGTTCGACGATTAAGCATTCAAAAGAGTAGACGTAGAGAGTTTGGTAGCAGAGCATATGATTTGTTTGGAACAACGTCTCCGCTGATTCTTGACGAGAGCCTCAAGGGCGGAAATCTGGATGAAATAGTGTCAAGCACAGTATGGTCCGTCTGTGACACTGCACAATTACACCTGCGACCACCCGCTCCCGACATGTTGATAGATGTAAAACATATCTGACCCATGTCCGGCTTCATGCGGGTTTGACGCATCGATGTTAGCAACACGCACGAAGCCTGTCTCATCGTCTATTTCCTGCTCGCCCGGCACGACTGGCTTGACGTGCCCATCATCACCATATTCGACTTCTTGGCCAGGCTGGCTCAAGAGCTGCTCATATAGCTCACTGCTTAGCCCGTGTGGCGGTCCGCCGGCTTTTGGCGACTTTTCCAGTGGAAAGGCCAAGCAGAGCAAGCTCCCACCGGGTGCGAGCAATTTGCTCATCTGCTCCGACCACTTGGGACGCAGTTGGGGAGGGAGGGCACATAGGAAGGTGTGGTCGTAGATGACATCGAACTTCATTCCACCTGTGTGGCAGCGAGCCAACGTGTTGTCTTTGAAGATATCCGCGCGGACAAAGTTCCTGGAACCGCGACCGATTTTGGTATCCTTGATTGGGTACTTGGTCGTATCCTCAGATTGGGTTTTGTCCAGCTCAATGCATGCATCGATCGCTGTTTGCGAGACGTCTACGCCGTAAGCATCGTAGCCATAGCTCGCGAGTAGAGAAACGTCGTAGCCTCTCCCACAACCTGGAACCAGCGCTTTCTTGCGATGAATGATATCGGGGAATCCCTCATATGGGCGGCCAATGATATCGCGGTTATCGTCGAGCACCCCAGCCAGTATGGGATGGGGTGCTGAGCGATCCCAAGGAGTGACATTCTGCTGCCACATCGCCTCCCATCTTCCGGGGTGTTTCTCTGCTGGCTGGTCTTGAAAGTGCTGACGGAGTTTCTCGCGGTCGTCCATGGTGTCTCTTATTGGATGTGAATATCAAGGATCGATGGTGCATACGTTCACTACTCAACAAGCTTACCTGTTGTTATGCTTCTGGTATACAGTCGTAAATCTGCAATGACGACAGGTAAAGTGGCGTTGTTGTGTGGCACAGCAGCGGGCGGCTGCAAGCTTCGGCACGCGTGCCAGAACGGAATAATGTCGATGTACTAGGAGGGACTCGTGTCACAAGCAATAATATCTCACTATACCACAATCATGTAAGTCGTGGACATCTGTCTACAAGCGCCTCTCCACAGCACACTACTGTATGCCGTTGCGGAGGCGCATGAGGACACGCGATCTTATCGTTCTTGTTGCGGCCAAGCTTCTTGCGCCACCGGGCAAGATTGACGAACTGGCCGAGGTTTGGCGCCGGCTTTCGGTGAAGAGATTCTGATGCGTTCACCAAGTCCTGCCCAGGGTTTCGCTAGAGATGCACGGCAAATCGGCACAATCTCATCTCACCTTTGAGAGCCTTTTGTCGGTGGGGATCTGGTATGCAGTACACGACGTGTTGAGTGCCGTGTGCCGATTATTATTGCTGTAGGTTTCTGCATCCTTTCATTGCCTTGCCGTTACCTCATCTATCTCATCTCTGTTCTTGTTGCGTATTGCATCTCTTATCGTCGGGGCATATCCGGAAGACTGGCGAGGCATGACTATAACGCGGTAGCATTGCCGTAACATCACTTGACCTTTAGTATTCATTTCCATCCAGCTCGGCATGCGAGAGGAAGACCAAAAGACTCCTTCGAAGGAGCTAGGCAACATTTCACCAAGCACAACTGAAGGGTCTCTTCCTGATGTCTCTTCACCTTCACGGACCGCTATTATCAGTAATCCAGCATATCCGGAATTAGATGTGGAAACTGGGACTCACGACAAGACGACAAATACACCACAGCGAGGAAGGACCAATTCCAGACATTCTGTAGAATCGCGGGAATCACACGAATCAGAGCGGACTATCTCAGACGAAGGCCATGACGCGCAAGTGGCAACTCCTCACCGAAGCCGTAGTCGAGCACAATCATCTGTCAGATCAATCCAGAAGGACGCTGTCGTAGTGCCTCGTGGACAAAGGCGCGGACTGTTCGCCAATCTTGCAGTCATTGCCGAAGTAACTGAGCCGCACGACTACACCAGGAAGAGAAAATGGATGATCACTTTCGTCGTTGCTGTTGCAGCTGCGGCTGCGCCAATGGGTTCGTCCGCTATTCTGCCAGCGTTAGGAGACATCACAGTAGAGTTCAACTCGACTCCCACAATCGTCAACTTGAGTGTGGCGATGTATATGCTCAGTATGAGTATTTTCCCGCTATGGTGGAGCAGTTTCAGCGAGACTCTGGGACGACGAACCATTTATCTTAGCTCTTTCACGCTGTTCTTGATCTTCAATATTCTGTCGGCTGTGTCAACGAACATTGCGATGTTCATCATCTTCCGACTCTTGTCTGGTGGAGCTGCAGCTTCAGTGCAGGCGGTCGGAGCAGGCACAATTGCAGATGTATGGGAAGTCAAGGAGCGAGGCAGGGCAATGGGAATCTTCTACCTCGGACCGCTTTGCGGTCCCCTCATATCTCCTATCTTGGGAGGTGTTCTTACGCAAGAGCTGGGATGGAGAAGTACGCAGTGGGCGCTGTCGATTTTTGGCGCTCTTCTGATCTTCTTCATCTTATTCTGTCTTCCGGAGACCCTGGCAACCCGCAAGCCTTTGGTTCAAGCAGCCGAGGAAGAAGTGCAAGCCGATATGAACGAGAAACAATCGAACGAAATCGATCGTCCTCCACTTGGCCGCACCACGACCACACAGTCAGTCGCCATCAAAAGTAAAACTTACCTATCAATGCTTCGACGGGCTTTCATCGATCCTCTACGCATCATCTTGTACCTCCGGTTCCCAGCTGTGGCGATTTGCGTTGCATACGCCTCAATCACATTCGGATCACTGTACATGCTCAACATCTCTGTACAGCGCACATTCTCTCTCGACCCTTACAACTACAGCGTCATCATCGTGGGTCTTTTGTACATACCCAACAGCATGGGGTACTTCATTGCATCTCTCTTCGGTGGTCGCTGGGTCGACAACATCATGCACAGAGAAGCGCGAAAGGCCGGCAGATTCGACGAGAGAGGGCGGCTGAAATTCATTCCAGAGGATCGCATGAAGGAGAATGCGTGGATCGGGTGCCTCTTGTATCCCTCGGCGTTGATCATGTACGGCTGGACTGCTCGCTATGGCGTCAACCTTGCTGCGCCGATGGTGGCCAACTTCTTCTTCGGTGTCGGGTCGATGCTGATCTTTGCGCTGGTAAGTCTCTCTTGCTTATGATCGCATTTTCGTATCATGTGCTAACAAACGCAATCAGGTTACGACTATGCTCACTGAGTTCATGCCGAGGAAGGCTTCACATGGTATCGCTCTGAACAATTTCGTGCGTAACGTGCTCTCGTGTGTTGCGACAATCGTTGCGGAGCCCTTGATGAATGCCATTGGCGATGGATGGCTGTTCACAGGCTTGGGCGTGATATGTATCACGTGGGGATGTGTTACCATCTGGGCAATGAAGACTTTCGGCACACGCTGGAGGGTTGTTATGGACGCGAAGATGGAGAAAGCAATGGGAGAGTAGTCATTCTCCGGCCACATGTGCCACGGGAGATGACCAAGGAACCGGATTTCGTGGCGCACAGAGCTTGCAACACGTTAGTACGACCATAACACATACCCTCGACTTTTCGATACGAAGACGCTCCCACCCATTGTCATCAACGTGATCATAGCAAACAGCTCGAAATCGGGAGGATGTTCGCTGAACATTTCAAGTCTGAACTATGCTGCTCACATGAGCCGGAAGCAACTCTCACTGGCATCTTCGATTGCATTCAGTTGTATCAATGCTCTCACAACTGCAGCAAACCATCAGGTAAAGCTCATGGGCTACCGATATATCAATGACTTACAAGTGAAGTAATAAGCCATTGACATTGCCAAATCTCCAACATCTTCGACAGTCACCATGTTCCTGCCACTTGCAGTCTCGACCATTCTGCTCTTGCTCCAGTTAGCTGTTGGGAAACCCGTCAAGAAGCGTTGGTACGGTGTCCGCCCTCTAGATAGCGGCCAGAGGTCGAAGGGATCATTCGGTCCATGGCCGCTCGTCTGCGACAGCCAGTCTGTGCGATACTGTTTCGCCGATGAACGCTCTCAGAAGAACCTCGAAAATGTCGTCAACCAAGCTGTTGCCAAATGGGCTCATGCTACGCTCACCTCCAACCTGATGATCATCCCTGACAACGAAGCGGCTTTGCTTTGCAGCGACAAGGACGTCCGGCCAGATGCTCTTGTCATCTTCGACGCAACAAAAGATAACGACCAAGCGTGGAACTACGGGCCTGACTGTCCAACCGACAGCGCGACCACTGGTTATGATTACAGGTCGCAAGACCGCGGTCGTCATCGTCTCGAATTTTGCCACCTTGACCCACAAGACGTCAAAGGAACTGCAGCTCTCGCCGTACAGGCAATGATGCACGAGCTCGGCCATGCCATCGGCTTACAGCACGAACACCAACGAGACGACCGGGAAATGTACGTGACGTTCAAATGCGAGAAGCTGGAGGGCTATGAAGAGGCACAGCAGAAAGTCCATATCGATGAGAGAGCATATTTCGACGACGACCTCAGCGACGAAGACCGCATGCGCACCACTTGCAACGACGATGTGGTCGCTTCCGACTATCTGCCTGCGGCTCTAGGTTTCATCCGAGGCAAGCTTCATCGGCTTGAGACCGAGAAGTGGAAGTCCTACAAGAACTCACAACCATTCGACTATGACAGCATCATGATCTACAACAGTCATGCAAACATTCCGGGTAATGTTGACGGTATGCACCCTGAGAACTGGGTGCTGCAGAGGAGGGACAATGTTGGTCCGGTCTGGCAGGGTGGAAGTAGCGATCCTGCACAGGCGAAGATCACTGAGGGCGATGTTGCGCGGGTTGCGCAGCTCTATCCGAAAGACGATGGCTCGAGTGATCAGGCGATGATGCCGGGCAATTGGGGGACTGCTAAGGCGAAAAGACTCAAGGTGAAGGTCAGAGGGTTGCAAGTGATTGTCGAGGCTCCGAGGTCTTTGTAGACAGCTACTTGCTGTACCAGCTAGCTTAGGGAGCTTCAGAATGGCAGCATGAGCAGTGAAACATACACATACCTTGACCATACACACTATGAGGTTCTTGGAGTCTTCAATCCTAGCAAATCACGTGCCATGACCTTTCCCTCGCCTCCAAGGTCTGGGTGGGGTTTCCGACTCATTGTTCCAGCCATCTAGTGGATGTGCTTCGAGCATGTATTAGAGCTCACGCTGAGTAAAAAGACAGACATATGACTCGGCAAGCAGGATCGAGGTCAGGCAGGCGTTCCTCCAATCATTGCTGGCCAGACCCCTCCGGAAGCTAAGGGGTGTACAGTGCAGGAGCTCGGAGGGCCGTCCGACACAAAGGTCACGAGATCACATCTTGCATGGAAGTCTGCGCTTCATGAACAACTGATGCGGCGTTGAGTTGCACTGCTGGATACCCGTCAGCGCTAGAGACCGAGCTTTCGGGCATTTGAAGGCCATTGAGATCGTTTTGGAACTCATGGCTTCACTAGTACTACAACGAGCGATGCAAGTCCTACAAGGGTTCTGCAAATGTAGGGGACAGCAGGCGGTGATAGTAGAAGCCGTTCGCAACAGCCGTTGGCGATATAGATGGGTACAAGTCTTTGGAAGTCTTTAGGGAGCGACACTGCTAAATCATAGAGTAAGCTGGTGCTCAGTATATCATGCTTCGTTCATTCATTCTATCTGTACTTTGCACACATGTGCACGTTGCCCATCTTCATCGTCACCAATCATATATAGCTCGTATGCCACCTTCCCTCCACTAATCAATAAAGGTAAACCGGCGCCCAAAAGGGGTATGGTGGCGCCCAAAAACAATTCGCTTCATCCGTTCATCCCAAGTGTGCCTTCAATTCAGCCACTCCTTGCTCGTCATTCTTGCGTATCGCTTCGCAAGGTGTACAGGCGCCCACGACGGGTATATTGGCTCCCAAAACGTTGCGCGCCTTGCATATATGCACTCCTTCCTCGTCATTCATAGCTCGCATGACATCCAGCCTCCACGTGGAAGGGAGATCGTTGTTCATGATGTTCATTTCGGCATCCTTGTCGTCCTCCATTACTCGATAAGACGATCGGTGTCCGCTCCGAAAGGATGATCGGTGTGGAGTTAAAGGGCTGTTGACCATAGGTAGACTGAATCGCTTCGACTGTCTTGTGCGCACTTCGAACCCGGGCGGAACGACAGTAATGTCCCAGCCCGGTCCGGTTGTTCCTCGCGAGGTGAAGAGCCTGGGTCCAAAACGAGTGACCATCGCGTTGATAGTTGGTCCGCAGCAGAGGATGATGGCGACGTTGACTTCCACGACAGATATTGTAGCGCCTAGCGAGTAGGTCGGATCTGGACTTGGAGCGTTCCAGAGATCGTAGAACTTCTTGAGTCGGATGAGGGAGACTATCAACACGATCCAGCCGAGCGATAGAACGGCGCCGACTGCGAACTTCCTGTGGCGCTTGAGGTTTAACGGCCAGACCAAGAAGATGGGAATGATGAGTGTGAAGAGGTCGGTAAGGATTGAGATGCTAGCTGTAGACATGAAGAAAGCTTCCGTATTGATGCAGGAGTAGTGGGGGTTGTAAATTTCGCCATTGATGACCTGATCTGTGTGCGGATGATCCCAGTACATAGCGAGAGGTAGGCATTGTATCAGGACGCCGATGAAGACGGCGACCATGTGCCCAAGGTTGAAAATAAAGAACACGGCCAGTGAATAACGAATCCATCTCCTCTCATCGCCCAATCTGAGCAAGAAGATCATGATAGAAGCCTTCACCAACGATCGGCTTGGATTGTAAAGCAATTGTTGAACCATGTCGAGTTTTAGCATGTACACAACGTCGTCGACGCTGCGTTCGGGGATGTCCCATATGTGGTACCCAATATAATTGATTTTAATGAAGCGATAGGTGACGCCTGCACTTGCGATGGCTAAAGCCCACGCAATGACGCAAAGAGCGTCATCTAATATAAAGGGTCAGTATTGCCGTGTAGTTCCTGCATGTATGACAGAGGTCTGCTTACCCCATTTGAACTGTTTCGTCCATGACCGAAAACCAGCTCTGATTAAGACGACGATGGTGCTGAGTACCGGGAAGATCAAGACGAGAGCTAGGGCGTTTGGTTGGATTGTGTCAACCATTGTAGCATCAGCGTCTGCTAGCAAAGATATAAAAGGAAAGTCGCCGAGTAAGATAATGACTGGCAGGTGATGGGCCTCCAAATGAAAGAGCAATGAATACGACAGGATCCGGACCCCGGACGCGATCCCATGGGCATCTACATATATTCACACATATGCCTTACCCAGTTATCCGTAGGACATTTCGAGTATCTGTGCGGAGCATCCTGTTGCGCAGGTGAAGCAAGCCTGGTTATCTTTGCATGGTGAAGCGAAGTTGCCGACCTGGGCCAATATAAGGTGCATAACGAGAGAAGTAGTCCAGTGCTATTGGCGTGGCAATTGCGTAGCGTGATTTCCTTGATCCACTGTCTGCTCGTCTGTTTCACGCCGAGGTTTCATGCCGCGGTTTGATTGCAAACAATGTTCGAAGGATGCAAACCAAAGCGATTACCAGCCGTTCGCATACTTAGTCTGGTCATGTGTCCAACTATCGCAGGGCCAGATGCTTCAAATCATGATATTGCGTCTTTCTTCTAAGGCCATGGGAGCGGAGATAGGTCGGTGCAAACGGAACGATGTGGAAGTGGTCGGTTCTCGCTGCCGACATTTGTCGGGCACTTCGGGCCTGAACATACAGCACTAGCTCATACGTCTACGCAAGCCTCGATGTCGCATTGTTGTGCCAGTATCGACGATCATAGGTATAGGTCTCAGTCTACAAGTTGTGGAGGGCACTCAGAAATGTGTTGGCCGCTAGTAAAGTCCTGCTATCAGCCTTCGTTATTAATGCAACGATGGTTTCGCTGAAATGCCATGCGTAGGATTTTTAACAACGGGTGTACAATGTGCGTAACGACTGTCGGTTAGCGAGTTGTCTGAGTCAGCTCGACACCATCCGGATGTCTGATTGAGTAACTTGTTAGTAGCGAGCCGGCACGTGGCCAGATTCTTATCGATCCATCCCCTTGACCACTAGCGATTCTCGTTGTGTCGTTAAGATGGGGCTCTTGGCAGCTCCATGGGCCAGTCGATGAGTGAATGGTGTACTGAAGTCCACTCAGGGAGCAATAGGAATTAGCGAAGGATATTTAAGCGAAATGACGTTCTCTCGCTCGCTCGGCCTGTCAACGGAGCTACCCGCGAAGGATGCCAGCGGTCAAGCTCGAAGGAAAAGAAATACCTACTTGCTACTGCAGGTATACCTACTAGTACCTTCCTATTCAATGTTGGTTGCGGGGATCTCGAGCCTTGACATCACGGTCACTGATACTTGTTTCGCTCCTGGTTTTACTGTGAATTCCGTCGAGGAGTGCGCCCAGAGATCACGATTTGCCTCAGATACACCACACATGGATTTCCATGAGGCGCAGTACATGGCAACAAGACGCTGCTGAGACGATTTCGAGACACTTGAGGTCTAGACGACATACACGACGCGAGTCATAAGCAAGTTTTCCAGTGCGTACCCGGGGTCTTGGAACCGGTGACTTCAGAATCCACACGGCACGTCCCTACAATCCGCACCGATGTCTCAAATAGAGCATCTTCACGGCCATATGCATGCTTCCATGCTGGTCCCCGAATCCTGCTCCGGATGCGGCAAGCCTCCGAATATGCAGAGCTCGTTTACCATGCCAACAAAAGTCCATTTCTAGCCGAGCGCCTACATGCAGACTGTTGAATTTCAACCCAAATGGTGCGATCGTGCAATCGCGCCTTACGATGATTTGTCGTCTCGTGCTGGCGACTCACACACCTCCAAAGCTCCCGACGGGTCCGGTCCGACTGCAGATTACCTATAGATCATTCATCCACCTTTTACAGTAGAGATGTGCATGGATATACTACCTGGATCGATTGACAATCATGAGTACTCCGAAAGACACAAGATAACAACATCATGCTTTTGATAAGTACATCTATTCTTGCATATTCGAAAGTCTAAACGGCATACAGGAGGCTAGTCATAATGCCGCTGCTACCTATAAGTCTTCGGATGTGCACCGAGAGCCCTAGCACCGGCTCGGCATCAGTCACCAATGGTTTGGCGCGTGCCTGGTAGGTTGCCATATTGAGTTCCAAGACAAATGCTCGGGACCAATGATCCAACTTCAAGCACCCAAGCCAATTGAGCCCAAAATTCTCAAAGACAGACACAGACGGTCTTTCAACAATCGACAGCTGGGATGAGTATCTCGCCTCCTGCTCTCCGAGGACTGCAAGGACTGCGAGGACTGCCCATGTTTATGTGGGAGTCCTTTCTTTCGTTGCTGCAGGATCCGACAAACCTCCTGAAAGATACCTCTGCTCACAAGCTTGCAACAACATAGTCCAATCGGTTTAGAAACACAGAAACGTTCACAGTCGTTGATCATATACATACACTGCCAGCAAACCCCAATCCCATTCCCAATCCGTTTCTCACTCCGCAGAACCTCAATCTCAAAGCCCGCTGAAAGACCAAGAATGCCAGGCTTTTGTTCATCCATGAGCCACCATCTGACAAATCCCACCCATACAAACGAATGGAAAACGCCAAAACCACCATCTCACAGCCAGAAAGAAAACACTCACACCCACACCCACACGAAGATCAAGTCATCTGCACAGCCGGCCAAAACAACCTCCCCTTCCTCCCGACCTTCAGCTCGAAGATGCCCTCCTCACAAGCCACCCAAACCGTTCCTCCGTCCTCACTAACCGCCAACCCCGCAGTCCTGACCCCCATCTCGCGTCCCGTGATCCCTCCAACCCTCATGCGTCTCAACATAGCATCATAGCCATCTGGGAAAGCAGCTAGTCGAGAAATAGTAGCGGTAGCGTTCGCTCCCGTAGCGTAGGCATTAGGAGGCTGCGTTCCGTCGGAGACAAGGGCGCGCCAGCGGTCGCGTTGGGTGACGAGGGTGCGGGCGCGGGCGGCACGTTCGGATTGCAGTTCGGTGGCGATTTCGTGGGCGGTTGGGCGGGATGTTGACGTGGGTATTGTCGCTGGAAGATTCCTGCGCGAGGCGGGGGCATCAGATTCAAAGAGTGGGCCGCGGGCCAGACTCATTGCATCTTCGATTGTGCGCCAGGGATTGGTCGGGTTGTTGTCTGGGTCTGAGGTCGGCCGAGAGGTGGTGTTTGTTGATGTCGCTGATGAGGAAGCGGTAAGTGGAGGTGAGAGGATGACGGAGGCTCGGCGGCGAGGCTGGCGAGGGTTGTGGTTTTGACGTGCAGAGGTCGAGGAATCACCTGCAGTGGTAGATTCGCTGCTTCTTATCGCTTCGAGATTTGGTGGATCGATCCATCGGGATGTACCCCAAGCATTGGCATCGCCGGGCGGTAGTTGCATGGAAGGGAGGCGATGTTCTTCCGCCGCTTCGGTAGAGACATTCGCATTCATCCTGGATAGCTCTGGTAAGTCTGCCCACGTTTCTGCAACACCTCCAGAAGTCCTTGCGTTGCCACCTTCAGGATTTGGTGTGTTCGAAGAGCTAGACCTAGCACCACTCCCAAAGATATCAGGAGTAGTGTAGTTCACACCTCTTGCAACGCCGCTCGAGCTTCTAGCCTCTTCTCTTTGTCGTGTCGTTCTCAGCGCGTTCAATATCTCCTGCTCCCGAGCAGTAAGGCCCCGCGGATCGTCCTCAAGCGCAGTACGAGATCCTGAAGGTTCTATTGAGCTCGCCAGATCCTGCCTCTGTTGCCTCTGCCGGCGTCGTGCTTCAATATACTCGGTGGCAAAGTTCACTGCTGTACTGTTGTCCTGTGCCTGGGCATCGCGATACCTTCTGAGGAAATCCCTCTCCAGCTGATCCAAAGTTCTCGTGACAGAATCGTGAGCAACAGGTGCATCCTCTTGAGGCATGTCTTCATACTCAAGCTTCGGCAAGCCCTCCTCCCTCGGGTCGAGAGTGATGATCTGCTTTCTCCTCAATCCTGTGCGCAGATCCCCGATGCACACTCTACCCTGGTCTTCTGCCCAAATCAGAAAGTCCCAAGGGTCAGGAGAAAACAGCATGCTCCTCACAGCGCCTGGATGTGGTTGTGGAATGTCTGGCCGCGAGCCAGGTACAACAGCCACTATCGCATCCTCATCTTCCAGCTCCGGATCGATTAAGGCTTCCACGTCCAGGACTGTAATGTAACCTCCTTCGGATCCCAGGGCAATAAGTCTGCCGTTTGGGCTCCACGCCGTAGTGAAATAGCCTAACGTCGAGTCGGTAGCAGACACGTGTAAGCTTACCACATTCGTGAGCCGCCATTCCAGACTTCCGCTTGTGAGCCGATTGTGAGGTTTCGGAATTTGTGGCGGCGTGTCCTTGATGTCTCGTTGGAAAAAGTATGCCTGGTTCAGATCTCCTACAGCAACCAGCTTGGTTCCGTCGGGCGAGACTGTCGCGTGGTTCATAGCAAACGGTAGGTCCAGTACGCACGTTTCCAGGCGCTGTGGCAGGCTGTAAACTCTCACAGTCTTGTCGTTGTTGGTCAGCACTGCCACGATGTCGTCCAAGTGTGCTTCCTCATCTTGTATCCGGTGGATGGATATCGAATTGACAATCTCCTCGCCAATCCGCTCCACTTTCACATTCGCACCTCTTCTAGCGGTAGTGTTGCTCCCGCTTGTGGAAGTGCCGCTTGACCAAGCTCCGCCAATGTCCAATCGCTCATCCACCTCGCTGGTCCGAGGTCCCGATCCATCCACCTTGATCGCTGCAAAATGCCCCTCATCTTCTCCACCGACACACACCCAGCCGTATCCGGAAGACGTACATCGCGCCTCGAAAGGCAATGTGGCAATGTGTCGGCGTTTCCTCGTCGATGTGAACAAGCAGTAGACGTCATGGCCAGAAGCGTAGTACAGACGGTCGGGCTCGGGGTTTGAGATATAGTGGCGGAGCTGCCAGTGCCTGTCTCGCGAAAGCACAATCAGCAATGGCCCTATTTCTTTGCTCTCCTCCGCCGTCTCTCGTCACGTAGCACAATCTTGCCAAAAGAGCTCGGGTCGGATAGACTCACGACACAGGTATGCGCAAAGGATAGAATGATTTGTCCTTCGACACAAAGTCGTCCGCATCAGGGTATCTGTAAGAAGAACAAAAGAATCCAACCGTCAGCATTTTACACCCATCATGATATCCAAGCATCCTGCCACAGAAGCACATACGGAATATTCTCAATCGCCATCTTTGCTCTGACAGATGCTCTTCTGCGAGGTGTCGGATCCTCACGAGTTACCTCCACCACCTCAATCAGATCCGGTATAGAGTCCTCGTCGTCGTAGCGTTCCCGGTTGCGCTCGCGGTCGTGCTGAACAGAGTCGTGGGCGTCGCGGCGCAAGCCGTTCGCATCCAGGTACCGTAGCGTCAAAGCGGCGAAAGGAACACTGTGCAGAATGCCTTCAGTAACGCTTTCCCTTGTGGTCGCTTGACACTTTCTCGTGGAGTGAAAGAGCGCCGCGGAGAGAGGTGTGAAAGCAGCGTTCGGCGTAACGAAGCGGGCAGAAGAGGATGAGGGGAATGTAGAAGAAGAGCTTAAAAGTTGCGGTGATGATGTACAAAGAGATTAGTGATGCCTTTCGTAGTCAATAAGAATCAGCTGTATACAATAATGAGAAGAGTGGATGATGGTGTCTCTGTCTTGTTCTTCGCGGACAAAGGCGAACTGCGTTGCTTGCTTGCTAGCTCTCAAACAACCTACATCATAGTCTGGGGTTCCATGGCCCTAATGAAGGCTTGTGCTCACGTGCTCGGCGTAAGATTCTCGTATTGAACTTTGAGGGGATGAGGGGTGTCGGCTGTATATGAATGATGTGGTCACGACCGTAAGCGACATGATCCTGCTCACGTTATTATACTCGCATATATCTTCGTATACTCCCCTGCAGCAAGCACGATACCTCAATGATGTTCAAGCACGAAGGAGTCACGTGAGATTGGAAGCTACAACTGCAGAGACATGGCATGTGTCTCTTCGTAGGAACATCACTCAAAATCCGCACATGACACCAATATCACATCAGTGGAAATTTGATTTTGATGGCTATCTTCGTCTCTCAGTCCATCAGTCCAGTAAAATCAAAGCAAAGCAAAAAGCAAGCCTCCGTGCCATGATGCACTTTTCGCCTCGGCACCCATAACTCCATGCTTGTTTCGTAATTCATGCTAATCGTCAAAGTAAGGAAATAGCCTTGCGCGTTGATGCTCGTTGTTGACCTAGGCGTTCAGTGATAGTCCGTTCTTGATCGCATCGGGCAAGGCAGACGCGAGCGACCCCAGCTAAGAGCTCTCACCTTGCACTTTCTTCACCTTCTCGACCACGGCGGAGAAGAGTGGATGGTCCTCCTCAAGACCAGTCAGCTCCTTGGTAGCTGTGGTGGCATCCAGCTCCTTCAGCTTCTTGGCAAGTTCGACGGACTCCTCGTCGCCCTCGATGTTCTGGAAGCGAAGAGCCATCTCAACGCCACCCAAGAGGCAGTCGTACTTCTCACCGTGCTCGGCCAAAAGCGCGGCCGGACCGATGAAACGCTCCTTGCGGCTGAGCTTGCGTAGCGGAGCACGACCAACGCGCTCGACCACGTCCTTGAGAGTCGGGTTGGAGATGCGCTTGACGATTGCCTGAACGTACTCCTCCTGTTCCTCTTTGCTGATGTGGTCGTGTTTGGTGGTAATCAGGTGAGCAGTCTCCTTGAGAGTGTTTTGAACGATGTCATGGAGCTCCTTGTCGGCAAGTACCTCGTGGATGTACTTGAAGCCGCGGTTGTGGCCATAGTAAGCTGCCGTGGCGTGACCGGTGTTGACGGTGAACAGCTTGCGCTCGATGTAGGGCTGCAGGTTGTCGACAAAGTGGACACCCTTGATCGGTGGCGGGCTACCATCGAACGGCTTCTCCTCAACGCACCACTCGTAGAACTTCTCGATGAGGACGTTCATGCCAGAGCCCTCAGGCTGCACGGGCACAATACGGTCAATAGCCGAGTTGGCGAAGCGAGCCTTGGGAGCGATGTTGGCCTTGGTCTCCTCGGAGAGCTTGCCCTCAATGAAGCCGCGGAGGGTGTCAGTGGCACCAATGGCGTTCTCACAGGCAATGACAGCAAGAGGCTTCTCCTCCTTGCGAGCTTCAATGCCCTTGGCGATAGGCTCGGCGATGAACTTGAGGATGTTCGGGCCAACGGCACAAGTGACAACATCTGCAGTGGCGATCTCGTAGATGACCTCGTTCATGCTGTGCTTGGAGTTCAAGGCACGGTAGTTGTCGATGGTGAACTTCTTCTCGCCATCGTCGCCAATCTCGGTGACCTCGTAGCTCGGGGTCTTCTGGAGAGTCTCAATAAGATTGTCCATGACATCCACGAACACGACCTCAAAGCCGGAGTTGTGCAAGAATTCGGCAACGAAGCCACGGCCAATGTTGCCGCCGCCAAAGTGGACACCCTTCAAGCCGGTCATTGTGAAGTGGCGTGGGTTGTTGGTGTTGTTTGATGGAACTGCTTGGATGTTGTTGTTAGCAAAAGGTGTTTCTCTAGTCAATGCACTTGTAATGCGGGCAAGGTGTTGTCATGGTATCACGACAAGCATGCCTTCAAGACAATGTGGTCAGCAACCTACCTTTCGTGAAGCTTGAAGATGTCGAGGATGATGGCCCAAGAGCTTAGAGCAAGAGCAGATGATGGTGAGTAGTTCCGAGCAAGGCTGCCGGTATGATTGAAGTGAGGACGAAGTGGGAAGAGTGACTTGTAGAAGAAGAGAAGTGCGAGGAGGATGGAAGAGTAAGGTAGAAGAGTGAAGTCAACAAACGGGCAGCGATCGGCGTGATTCGCAGCAAGGTACCAGCAGCGTGCTGCGGCGGAAGGCACGATGTACGAGGTGGGGCACATGTCAGAGGCGCCTTCCCAGCTGCTAGCAATCGCATACAAACAACGTCACCCGCCGGCGAGACGCGGGGCAGCAGCGTGCACATGTGGTCATACCTGAGCAGCATCACAGATTGGGCCGGAGCCCTGAGCCATCATCCTCACGCAACATCCCCTCGCCATCAGGCGATCCGGCCCGACCATGATCTGGTGGCGCTCATGTGCGACAATGAATGGCTGGCAGACAAGCCATGCCACTGCTGCTCTGTACAACGCCAGGTACAACTATACAGACCCCGCCGCCAGACATGTGGTAGCAGGCATGCATATGCCGCACATCTGCATGCGGCGACGCCCGGTCCGAGTTGGCCAGAAGGGAAGATGCGAGAACTGCCCATCCCCATCTTTCCACCATCGCAGCCCGCGCTCCGTCCGCCCTCCGCCCCGTGCGGCAACGAATCAGCAAGAAACTCGCGCGCGCCTGATCTGGGACGGGCACAGGAATCGCGCGATCGCGCAATAATCGCATGCAGGCAGGTAGGCGAGCAGAGAGCCATTTTTTGCACGTGGGTAGAAGGCCCGGAGGCTCTGTGGTAGGGCAGGCAGGCAGTAGTATGATCGAATCGGGGCGCCTAAACTGCCATCTAGACTACCACCCAGAGGTGCTACTGCAACACTGCGGATTGCGGCTATTGAGTTGATATCGACTACTGCATATTACCTTGATCATGTCTGACTCATTCCCATTCTCGTGCCCTTATCTCGCGACCAACGCGATTGGCAGCCTTACGAGAAAATGTGCAAGCAACGGTTCGTCGTCGATCATCCTGGTCGTCAAGAGTGCAGAAGAGCAGAGACGTTCATGCAGCGCCGTTTGTGAAGAGAGCGAATCCTTGCCTGTCAAATGCCGCTCCCCGTGGGCAAGTGGATTCTCCTCCATGGATGGCGTACTTCGGCTACTTGCTCGGCCAAACTGTTGATGAGCTGGCCATCCAGCCGCTGCTTTGCTTGGCTGTGAAGTTAGTGCTGCTTGCTAAACTAACACTACTACACACAAGTTAACGCTGGGCGGAGTTTCCGCACGTGGACTATACGTTCCGGGCGCAATAATAACGATAGTTGCTGTTGGGCCGCTATCTGTTTTGCTCGTGGAACTCAATTGGTAAACGAGCAATATGGCCAGGCCGAAATCAAACCTTCATGGCAGCAAGATCGTCCTGACCAAGAAGGAGAAAGACATATCCGGGCTAGACGTCCGAGCCGCGCTATTGCTATCGGGTAGTAAGTTTGGCTTGTGACAGTACTCGTATAGAAAGAGACTGCGTCCATTTCAACCCGTAACAGGGTAAAAATGAGAAAGAGCCAGGCATTGTCACATCGAAATACTATCAAGCAATTCGTTGCGGGATGCGAGAACGTCAACGACCAGCAAAAGTGATGACTGTAAATGACTTTCGACCACATCTTACATTAGAGCATTACAATACAGTACTAACAGAAGGAAAATCTGCTACTCCTAAGAACAAAAAGAAATTCGGCAGCCGACCTTGATCGAGATCCAGCCATCTCTTCCCAAAATTCACCAGGGTATCCTCGTAATTGACCTTGCTGAAACCAAAGAAAACTTGGAAAAAATAATGACATCCTCTCTTCCCGAGACACCTCTATTTTCTCTTCGTTCATCCCCTCATACACTCTCAACCTCCTCCTATCTTAACCAACATGGACACATGGCCATTCACAATTAGGCATGGATGGCCTGCTGCACGTGAGGGTAGACCTTGACCATGTTCTGGTACAGCTGAGGGTGCTCGCGCATCATGACCTCAGGGTCCCAAGCGGCAGCGACAAAGATAGTCTCGATGCCGGACTGCAGGGGTGTAGTGAAGCAGTTTGTGATCTGCAAGCCGATGAGGAAAGCGTACGCAACGACGACGGGAGTGAAGCTGCCATCGCGGTTGTAGGCTGGGTCGGTGAAGACAAGGTAAAGGTAAGCGAGGCTTTGAGATCTTGGTTAGCGGAGTTCTATGTTGGTGCGTTTGTCGTAACGGAATGTGGAACTTACAATGCGCAGATGTAGGCGACGAAAGTCGAGCCCATGGTGAAGACGGGGCCAGTCAGGCACTCGTTGACCAGCGCGTCCATGCCGCGGTCTTTGATCATGGTCCAGGTGGCCTTCGCGCTCTGGATGTAGCTCTTGCCGTACAGCGCCATGTAGCTGAAAGCGTAGCGGTTGATGAACTGCACTGCCCAGTCGAGCAGGCCGATGAGGCAGCCGAGGATGCAGAAGCCAATCTGGCCGACAATGTTGCCGTCGCCGGCAGCCTGGTTGCGAGCCACGGAGCAGAGCTGGCGCAGGAACTGGATGATAGCGACGATGAGCGAGCCGAACGAGATACTGCCGAAGCTGTAGGTGAGAGCACGGCGAGCGGCACCGCGGGTTGCGCCCTTGGCTGGGTTGTTTGGGCTGAAGTACCATGCGCCGAAGACACCGGAGATGATGACATGGGTGGCATTTTTAATCCACTCGGTGATCCAATAGGCGGCAAAAGTGATGAAGACGAGCAGACCGATGACTTTGCCTGAACTACAGCCTCCCACACCCTGACTGCACGCCGGGTTGTTTCCTGGTTCGTATTTGACATAAACCGCTACCATCGTCACGGAGAACCAGGCGCCGAAGGCTGCTGCAGTCAGACCGCTGAGGAAAGAGACGAGGTAGACGTGGCCGTAGGTCTTGGAGACATCAATTGCCGTCTGCAGCATCAAGACCGAGAAGGGGATTCTTGGAATCCATGAAACGAAGCAGATGATGGTGAAAATTCCGAAGAGCAAGAAAACTATGCCACCACTCCAGTATTTTCTGGAAAGCATGTAGATGGCCGTGACGAAGCAGGAGATGATGTTCAGAATACCAGTGATCCAGATGAATTGCTTGGTGAACTCTGTCGCATTGTTAGAAATTGGTCATGTAATGCCTCAAGAACCGCAACTCAACACTTACTGCGCGCAACCCACACATATCCATATCCAAGCACCAGCGCAACACCCAAGCAGAACGCGAAAAGCACGATGGTGTTCGTGGTCAATCCAAACTGGTTTCCAGAATCGTAGATGCCACCGCCATTGAAGCCTTTTGTCGCAGAATAACCTTGAATCGAGATAGCACTGACAACAACGTAGCCAGCGCAGACAGCGATGAACAGTATAGCAGCCCAGAGATCATTCCACTTCGGCTTCTCGATCTTGAATGCTTCTTCGAATTGCGGCTTCTGGTCTCCGCCGTATTGCTGGCCGTAGTTGGGAGGAGGTGGCATACCTCCTCCGCCGTAGTGCTGTTGTGGTGGTGGTCCAGGTGGTCCCCCGTATCCTTGCTGGGGAGCGCCGTATTGCTGAGGCGGCGGTTGCATCTGGTAGCCATTGTTGTTGTAGCCTCCACCTCCTCCTCCATAGTATGAGTTCGCTTCGCCTTGTTGCGCCATGGCTGCAGGACTCGTCTTCGTACGTGCAAGCAGATATTTGCTGTAGTGATGCGAAGCTGTACTACTAGCGCGTTTGCGATGCGCCTGCGATCAATGGGTCTGGAAATGCGATGCGCGCGCCGCGACGGGATGAAGACGAGATGTCACAGACGGATAAACACAGAAGAAGCAGAATTGGGAACTGCGACAGCTCTGCCGTCCGATCACCAGCAGCAGCGCCGTTGGGCGCACAACCTAACCAAGCTGCCAACCGTCCCGCCCAGACAGCATCACAGCTCCGCCAGTATTTGTCGACAAGGCAAACTCTAGGCCCAGACG
Source organism: Pseudopyrenochaeta terrestris (assembly GCA_022813475.1). NCBI lineage: Eukaryota > Fungi > Ascomycota > Dothideomycetes > Pleosporales > Pseudopyrenochaetaceae > Pseudopyrenochaeta > Pseudopyrenochaeta terrestris. Next base: position 911,147 of record JAKLMJ010000005.1, on the reverse strand, counting down.
AGCGATCGTGGACGTCGATCAAAGCGCACTGATTGGCCACTGTGGCGATCAAGTCGCAGCACAGGCGTCTGTTTGTGCGGGTCAAATCTCGGTAGAGACGGCCTGCCCGAAAGCTTTTCGTAAGGCTGTGTTCGCCGCTCTGCTAAACCTGCTGATACGATGCAGTTTGCCAGGAATATGATGGGCATTGTTGCGCAATACGCAGAAGGAATATCTGCCTAGCCAACCTAGAGGCGGAAGCACATGCCAAATATGGAATCGAGGTATCTTGATCGAAGGATGGTGTCTTTTCGACTCAGACTCATGTCAACACACTCGGCGCACTCGGACAATTTGGAATCCAAGGAAATGAACATTGAAGATGTTCGTCAATGCAAATTGAAGGATTAAATACTACCTAGGTATTGTGTTCTTAATGTTAAGAGAGGAGAGGATATCATACAAGGCCGCTTGCGAATTGCAAAAGTCGTGCCAATGGTATAGAGGTATAAACAAAAACAGCAACGCTCCCACCGATCAAAGGCACCAAGAATGTATATCCTGTGCCCATCCCTGAGTGCGTCCAAAACGCCTTTCTTTTGTTATCACCACACTTCCCAACGTAAGGCTCTTGTATTGCTGAGCCGAAAGGTTTCGATGTAATAGAACAAGGTTGAAGGGCTCCCTCACCGAGTAGGCGCGTGTGAGGGATAGAGTATAGATACATGAAGCGCATAGTGCGCAGCGTTAAAAGTACATCGCGCGTGGGTGTACGCTTTTGGGGGTGGTGGTATGCATAATAAAACAAATCGCTAGTCAAACATCAACAGATCAAAGGTATCACAAGCTAGAAAGCATTAGACGGTTCAAGGCTTCTTCTCGCCCTCACCGTCCTGCTTCTGCTCGCCCTCGCTCTGCTGCTGCTGGCCCTCGGAAGAACCGGCCTCGGCCTTGGCCTTGTGCATCTTGTCGAAGAGGCTCAAGCTGGCCTGCTGGAGCTCGTCGGTCTTGGCCTTCATGTCCTCGGCGGAGATCTCGCCCTCGCCAGCCTGGCTCTTGGCGATGAACTCGCGGAGAGAGGTGATCTTCTCACGGATGGCCTCGGCCTCGGTCTTGTCAAGACGGTCCTCGAACTCCTTGAGGGCCTTCTCGGTGTCGTTGGTGACGGAGTCGGCGCGGTTGGCGGCCTCAATGGCGGCCTTGCGCTCCTTGTCGGCGCCGGCGTACTTCTCGGCGTCGTTAACCATGCCCTGAATCTCCTCCTCGCTCAAACCAGAGCCGGAAGCGATGGTGATGGACTGGTCCTTGTTGGTGGACTTGTCCTTGGCACCAATGTGGATGATAGAGTCGGCGTCAATGTCGAAGGTGACCTCAATCTGGGGAACACCACGGTGCGCAGGGGGGATACCGACAAGCTGGAAGTTGCCGAGGAGCTTGTTGTCGCGGACAAGCTCACGCTCACCCTGGTAGACCTTAATCTCGACAGCGGACTGGAAGTCGGCGGCGGTGGAGAAGGTCTGGGACTTCTTGGTGGGGATGGTGGTGTTGCGGTTGATCAAACGGGTGAAGACACCGCCGAGGGTCTCAATACCGAGAGACAGAGGGGTGACGTCGAGAAGAAGGAGGTCAGTGACCTGGCCAGAGAGGACACCACCCTGGATGGCGGCACCGATGGCAACAGCCTCGTCAGGGTTGACAGACTTGGCGGGGTCACGGCCGAAGATGCTCTTGACGGTCTCAGTGACCTTGGGCATACGGGTCATACCACCAACAAGAATGACATCCTGGATGTCCTTGGACTGGAGGTTGGCATCCTTGAGAGCCTTGCGGACGGGGTCAACGGTGCGGGAGACGAGGGGCTCAACCAGACCCTCGAGCTGAGCGCGGGTCATCTTGGTGTTGATGTGCTTGGGGCCAGAGGCGTCGGCAGTGATGAAGGGAAGGTTGATGTCGGTCTGGAGGGAAGAAGACAGCTCAATCTTGGCCTTCTCAGCGGCCTCACGGATACGCTGGATGGCCATGCGGTCGCCGGAAAGGTCGATGCCCTGCTCGGTCTTGAACTGCTTGACGAGGTGACGGACAAGGGTGATGTCGAAGTCCTCACCACCAAGGTGGGTGTCACCGTTGGTAGACTTGACCTCGAACACACCGCTGGAAATCTCGAGAATGGAGATATCGAAAGTACCACCACCAAGATCGTAGACAGCGACAACACGGTCGTCCTTCTCAAGACCGTAAGCGAGAGCAGCGGCGGTAGGCTCGTTGATCACACGCATGACGTTGAGACCAGAGATCTGACCGGCGTCCTTGGTGGCCTGACGCTGCTGGTCGTTGAAGTAGGCAGGGACAGTGACAACGGCGTTCTTGAGGGGCTTGCCAACGAAGGCCTCAGCGGTCTCCTTCATCTTTCCGAGGACGAAACCACCGATCTGCGAGGGAGAGTACTTCTGGCCCTGAGCCTCGAGCCATGCGTCACCGTTGCTGTGCTGGACGATCTTGTAGGGGACCTGCTGGATATCGCGCTGAACCTCAGCGTCGGAGAACTTGCGACCAATGAGACGCTTGGTGGCGAAGAGGGTGTTCTCGGGGTTGACGACGGCCTGACGCTTGGCGGCAATACCGACAAGACGCTCGCCCTCCTTAGTGAAACCGACAACCGAAGGAGTTGTGCGGGCACCTGTTGTATCATTAGATCATTGTTCGCCACATCTTCAATTTTGCGCCTGTCCATACCTTCTGAGTTCTCGATGATTCTGGGGTTCATGCCTTCCATGAGCGCAACAGCAGAGTTGGTGGTACCAAGATCGATACCGATCACGGGGCCCTTGACCTTCTCATCGCTGTCAATCTTCTCGGAGTATGCCCTCCTGAATGATGAGTTGATGGGAGCTCTGTATGCGGAGGAACGGAGGGTGGAAGTGGCGCGCGGCGCAGCCTGTTGATGGATTAGCGATGTCGCGCGAGCAGATTTTGAGGATGCGACTCGACTTACGCTGCGCATGAATCTGGAGGACAGCATGTTGAAAAGGCAACTGCTGAATAAAGGAATACAAATACAGTGACCGGCTCACAATAAATGAAATGGGTGATGGAGATGGGGTGGTGATTAAGGGGTGGTGTAGATGGAGGATGAGTTGATGGAAGAGAGGATTTTTGTCGTGACTTAAGGAGCGACGCTTCGACTTGAGGCGATTGCAGTCCGTGCACTGTGCACTACGCCGAAGGCGCCGCTTCGAGAAACTACCATAACCCGCATTTCTCCGGACATCTGTGAATACTATATATTCGTTGCTACTCATTTGTATGAATCATTTGCTTGATCATACTGATATATGCCTCACGTGGACTCATGGTAGCTAAGCCGTGAAGGCACAAATGAACGTATTGTCTCCTAGGTTGCATACAAGACACTGCTCCCTTCCCTCATGGCCGGGTATGGCGACACGAAAGCACGAACTGATATTTGCACATGAAATGCTTTCATACTTGGTTCTATACTGTGGTATCACATCTTGCAAATCGCATGCATACCAAAATGTACAGTTGTTACTCGTATGTCGGCGCATTCTATCCCAGTGGAAACTCTCATTGCGATCTTCACTAAGGCTGATGGTAGAACTTTACCAGCTAATGATAGATAGCGAAGTATGATCTATCGTTTCTGCGAGGTGTGGTTTTAAATCTATTCATATTTCTGACGATACCTGCATTATGTAATACCGAGGCATGTGCAGACTTATGAGCGATTACTGTATTATGCCATTACTAGCAGGACCTTCAGTACTGCTTTCGACACTGATTTCGAGATCCGAAGCCTTCCTGTGTGCTATGTTCATGAGGTCAATGATAACAGCTGATACTGAACATACAGATCTTTTGTTACGGTGATTGATCCTGTATCTCTCTTGTGAATGGTCTCGTCATTATTTGTGTTGGATTCGAAGCAGATGTTCAATTCATGGTAATTTCCACGAGCACTTACCATGTAGTGCCTAGCCGATTCATGGGAAAAGCAGGAAATATGATGGATAAGTCACTCTAAACACACCAGCACTTGCTCTGCTTCATGGTCTGAACACATGATTGAAATGCCAGATCCCGCGCGAAGGCGCAGATTTCGTCCTACACCAACCCGAACCCTCCAGTTTTTCTGGACATTCACTCAATGCTCTTTTCTCGAGGTTCTGAACATTTGAATGCTTTCAATGCTCAGTGTCTGTGTATATAGTATTGAAGACGTGCCTCGTCAGACTTTCTCGTGGTCCATGAGGCGGGGCCCAGTGCATATGCTCTCTGTGATACATCAACCACATCTCATTCCGCTGGACTGATCACCGAGAATGGGCAAGGACACACCACGCTACAGGTGCGTTGAGTCCGCTTACTATGATAAAGTTACGATCGAATGATATGATCAATACGTAGAGAACATCGGTAGATATTAGTCGCTATCAACCATACATGCGGTCATTAATCATAAGTCTGAACACGCTCTCTCGACACACAGTACAGATATGCCGGGAACATAGCCAATAGAAGCAGCCTGGCTAGCGAGGGACATAGAGACTTTGAAGAGTATCTCAATGGTGAAAATGATTTTTCGGTCATTATAGCTGCTGATACGGGCATTCAGATACATTAACATGTGAGCAGACTTATGAGCTAGATCTGTATGGGAGAATGATGTTTCGACCTTGGCTGTCAGGGCACAGAACAGCCTCTAATCGTCATATCTGCCTCCAAAGAGGAGAAGCGCGCTAAAGTCAGAACCCGTTGCGGGAGCCGGGCCTCGTGATGTGATGGCTGGGGAACAAGGCAACGTCCTTGGTCTAGCCGCTCAAGATACGCCACTCTTCCACAAGCACACAGTACTACCACTTCTGCTTCAACTCTGCTCAACACACGAACTACAAGATGAAGCTTCTTACCATTGCCTCTGCGCTCCTCGCGACCGCCACTGCGAGCTCCTTCTTCGGCGGCTCAGAAACCACCTTTGACGACTCGCTCTCTGTTCCCGGCAAGAACCCGTTGAACCACTGCGCGAACCCCCATGATGACATCCTCGAGCTCAAGAGCGTCGATCTGAACCCCAACCCACCTAAAGCGTAAGCTTCAGCTCTCCGCGACAGCTACCTAAGCTCATGCTAACGAAGACATGTAGCGGCACAGCCCTCAGCATCGTCGCCCGCGGTGACCTGTCCGAAGATGTCGAAGACGGCGCCAAGGTGCACCTGCAAGTCAAGTACGGCCTGATCACTATCATCAAGCAAACCGCCGACCTCTGCGACCAGGTCAAGAACGTCGACCTTGAGTGCCCGCTTAAGAAGGGCGAGCTCGCCTTGACCAAGGACGTTGAGCTGCCCAAGCAGATCCCGCCCGGAAAGTACACCGTCCTCGCAGACGTCGTCAGCAAGGACGAGAAGAAGATCACCTGCTTGAGTGCGACTGTCGAGTTCCACAGAGACGGCAGCGTTCAGGTGCACAACAAGAATGGCAACAAGCAGGACATATAAGTTCTAGGCGCAAGCTACATCTGGAGATCAATGATACTTTCGATTCGAGCATGAAGTGAGCGTTCAGTAATAGCGTTTGTTATCTTGAGCACATAGACGAGAATGTGCAGAGTATATACGATTAGTTGTCCGTGGTTTGAAATCTCATTGTCCGTAGTTGGCGCTTTGCATGTTTGGGTATCCTGTCTATACTGCCGACCAGCTCTCGCACGATTGCTTTCCACCATGTAGCACTTGGACGGTATTGTCTTATGGTCTTCGTCGGGTAATACATTGTAATGCAATTGTGCCACGATCTCGCTATCGTCGTGCCGGCTTCCGATCCAACGTCGTATTCCCTCACCGCTCTTACTCGCCAAACAGCTTCTTTACTCTCTTCATAACGCTATCCTTCTCTGGGTCGTAAGGGTGGTCCTTGGAAGGAATCTCGAGCAAGCTTGGGAAAGCCTCGTTGTACTGGTCGACGCGGGGTCTGATGCGCTCAGCGATCTGGTTGCGTTGTCAGATATCATGTCGCAATTTCCAACTTCTCATACGGATCAATCCATAGAGAGTGTAGTATTTACATACATGTTGGTTGATCAGCACGATCGCAATATCCTTCCTCTGCTTGGTGAACTGGTCGAATGCTTCCTCGATAGCGGCCTGCTCGGTTTTGGCGTCGACGACGAGGTAGTTCTTCTGGGAGTCAGGAGCCTCGGTGACGTGCTGCAGTATATGTCAGTCTACTGAGGAGTGTTGTAGTGGTCGTTCAGCGCGAGCACTTACGCCGACACCAGCCAGCAAGATACCGGTCACGGAGTCCTATGCAGTGTTAGCAAGAGCGCATGCTTTCCTGAGCCAGTTGTGAGGTCGAACCTCATCTCCAATCACCGCCAGAAACTGTCGGTCTTTGTATGCTGATTGAGGCAACGCCATGATTGCTGCCCGCGCAAGATGTGGTGTCTTGCTCGAGGTGGGCTGACGTATGGCAGTAGTGCTGTGCTGTGGTGGTAGCTGCTGCGACTCCAGACCGGCGATCGCGGGAGCGGCGCACGCAAGCCGACTGGAAGATGGAAGATGCACTTTGGCCTCCTTCTTCAAGACACATCAACACACGATATGGCTCGTTAGAAAATTATTTAATAACATCGTTGCTTTTCGTTATGGTATCTGAGAGTAGTCAACCATGAAAATACGTCCACGATTTCGACGAAATGTTGGCAAGGTTGGACGATCTCGTTCAATTTCTCTCAGCTCGAACGATTCTTTTCCTCCAATCTATCAGCCTGTCATAATCACACAACTTAAGGCCATTTCCGCGATATTGCTTGCGTTTTGTACAATTTTTTTTTATCAATCAATCTTCCCGTTATAGCGTGCTAGTAGTACGAACGACAACATGGACGACCATCTTACCTCATTTCTTGGCCAACAAATCGAAGATCCTTCAGAAGGTCAGGATATGGCAATCCAGCAAAGAACATATCGAACCACTGACACATGCCTACAGAGACATACGAGCTCTTTGCTCAACCTCAAAACTCTGGCGACCTAGGAATGATCGATCCCAAGGCTGCATCCATTGACCTCACTATACATGGTCGCGACTTCACTCTTACCCAATCGCCAGGCTTGCTCCAATCGAATCGCGAAGGAGGCACTACAGGCGCTGCGATTTGGAAGACTTCAGTTCGCTTTGCTCAATGGGTGTCATCGCCTGACAATGCCTTGTTTAAGCACGGCATCATAGATTCGTCGAGTAGCGTACTTGAGCTTGGATCCGGCATCTCGGGACTCGTTGGCTGTGTACTCGCGCCTCGTGTTCGCCAGGTCGTCTTAACGGATCAACAGTACACCCTGAAACTGTTGAAGGACAACGTGACTGCCAATATTGCTACGGACACCGGCAAGGGCAAAAAGCAGTCGAAACGCACGAACCAAGACCAGTCGGGCACCAACATCGCTGTTGAGTCTTTGGACTGGGAGACCGATGCAATCACACCATTTCTGACTGCCAATGGAATGTCTGACGGCGCTGACGTCGTGCTGGCTTGCGACTGTATCTACAACTACGCTCTGATTGAGCCCTTCACGCAGGCTTGTGCCGATATATGCCGGGTGAGGCGAGAGAGTTCCGAGCTGGCCGAATCGAAGCCCACCGTATGCGTTGTCGCGCAGCATCTACGTCAGCCCGATGTGTTTGAGGAGTGGGCTGAGGTGTTCATGAGCAAGTTTCACACTTGGAGGATACCCTCTGAGATGCTTGGTGAAGCTCTCGGGGAAGGTAGTGGCTTCAGTGTACATGTTGGGCTACTGAAGTGAGCTCGATCGAACGAGCTGTTTGCCTGAACTCAAAGGTGTTCACTTCACCTCACCGCTCAAGCCAGCGCAACCCAAAGCTGCTTGATCTTGAATGCAATCGAGAGTAAATTCCACTCCGGTCAAGCTACTACAAGAGGCCTACCTGATCCAGCTCCCGTCGTCATTGCTGAAGACCACATGACTATCTCGGGAAGCCGAGCTGACGAACTCTCCGAACAGTGGATCGTAATATCAACCAGACACTATAGCACTTAGCCCTCAGAACAATATATATCACGCGAGGCGAGCTGCATCGAAACTCAAGGCGAACGACTATCATCATTCCAGAATACCCATCAAGATCCTGACTGCATCTGCTGGCGATGATCGGACTGTCTTGGGCTGCGAAACCGGCGTTCCTGCAATGGAACGACGGTCGAAAAGCCGGCCGCACAAGTACCACAGTACGATGCCGCCAATGGTCGCTCGCATAACCCGCCTGCAGTCCACGTGTAATCGAGCAAATAGGATGAGAAACTGCAACCGCGAAATCGTTTAGCGTGACGCGAAGTGCTGTTCTTGCATCCCCGGTGCATAACGTTCTCACATGCTATGTCGTCTCGGTCCCCACAGGCTATTTTGTCCGGCGGTTGTCTTTCAAACAGTGGATGCGGCGTATTTATTGACGTACGAATATGTGGATGCAGCGACTTATGGGCGATGTGACGCTTCTCGCGACGGTTTTGGGCGGACTTGTAGCATAACCCTGGCAACCGAGGGACGAATCCACCGACGTGCATATAGTCCACCACTCGTGACCCGACCTGTCGATTGGGTTCAGGACCAGTGCGAACAGCTGTTGCGTGGGGCATCATCGTCTTCCTTGCTTTTTGTCAATCATGTCGTGCAGGAGAACCGGTCCCTTCATGATTCAGTGACGCCCAGATTAACATCCGTGATTTCATCCAACATCAGCAATATGAATCTATTCAGATATCAGCAATTAGCATACTAGTAGTGAGCTGGCAGAAGCTGAGCAGTCAGGCCTAGCCTAGACACGGCGCCACAGGCTCACGTCTCGCATATAAGGCATCAACAGCTCCCAATCCTTTAGTTGAGGCTTGAGTTCCCTGCAGAGCCCCAGCAGCCAGCCACGCTTCGTGTCACCAGTGGATCAACCGCTAGCTCTGCGGCCCAAAGGCACCATCGAGCCCCGGTGCCGGCTATTGAGCGGCGCAACTGCGTGCAGTCATGTTGGCAGATGGCGCGCCGTGTTGGAGGAGGCATTGGTGAGAGCATGAAATCATGCCTCCGCTGCTAGGCGAGTAGTGAAATAACAAGGCAGATAGATAGGCAGAGCCTCGCTTCTATTCACGGTGCATGTAATACGCCGCCTGCAGGATCGCTCCGCACGCACCCTGTCCCTACACGCTCTCGTACTTCAACCTCACCTGTGCTCCCCACATGTCAGCGGTGCCTCTGATCTACTAAGGTTACCCTTGCGCCCGTTCGCACGCCGCTGCTGTGTTTGCCAGACTCTGCCCTGGCCCGGCAACTTTATTGGCCACTCCGCCGCCGCAAGCGCGAACGAGGCCCACCACCAACCAAACGCGCAACACAGCCTGGTATCGCGAGTCACGTGTAGCACACCATCTGGACCGCATCTCCTGGGTCGTACATACCGCTCCGACCGCACTGGACGCGACGCCATATACTGCGCATTTCTATAGCGTTCGCGCACTGCCTATGGAGCCCCGCATATCCTGTGGTACAGACCAGCCTCGCGTACCACCGTAACGAACCCTGAACGAGAAACACTGCATACCTGCTATTGCATCGCCCGATCATATGGTCGACAGTTCCATATTACCCGTGCTGTACCTTGTGCACCATTTGCTGGCTCTGTGAGTGGCCGCTGCGTGCGTTGTCGCATCGATGCCTCAACTCCCATTCGCCAGACACGCTGCTCAATTGGAAGCCGAGGACGAAATGGTCGCAGTCGAGCCTATACCGACGAATATTACCGGACTGGCGCCGCCGCAGAAACTACCGAGACGCCAGTCAATACTCAACTCTCTGAGGAAGCTGAGGAGGAATCATGAATTACCCGAAGTCACGACGGTACGGATACAAGACAAGCAGGAAGGAGGACCACCACTGTTGAGACGACGATCAAGTAATCCAGAGCTGAGGCCGAAGGTGTCAAGACGAGCTATTGCGAGTCTGCCGAGACAGCAGACTTTGAAGAGAAGTGAAAGCGAGAAGAGAGGGAAGCTGCTTGAGGTTCCCTCTGGTGATGACGAGAAGAGGCCGAAGAGTGTTGAGCGAAGGCGAGGATGGAGTGCTGCGAGTGCTTTCAGGAGACAGAAGTCGCCGAAGCCAGGATCATCAATACCTTTAGATTCCGCACCAGCATTATCAGCACATGGATCAGTCGGAAACTTTGGCACGATCAACGGACAGCTCTCTCAGAACGACAACACACAACAGAACGGTTCAGCACCCAGCGACGCGTCCTCACATGGATACTTTGACGCACGACATGATAGAACGAGCGACGCAGATGCAACTGATTACGACCATAACGAAGCAGAAGATGCTAACGACCCTGAGGCTCTGCAGGCAGAGTACGCCCGGAGATGGATCCTGAATTTGAGCATGTCATTCCGCGACAAATCTGAGCGTGAGAAATTCTTTGTTACGTACGCAGAAACACCCACAAAGTGGCGACGCCTTACCATATCATTGGACTACCGCACAGCACCACCAGGATCGTTAGAAGCGGATCTCAAAACTTTACATTATCAACGAGACAAGAGCTTTCGCGTCTTTGAAGCCATCAGAGAAAGCCTCGGCGACATACAGTACTACGACACCGTCACCAACTTGAAGCTGGAGACAACAGAGGAAGACTGCCAGCTACATATTCACGTTCGCGAGGATGCCAACGAGATTGTGCAATTTCCTGAATCCACTCTCATGGACCACGTACAGTGCCCACGTTATCGCGAGAGTGAAGTCGAATTTGACTCACACCTTTCTGGTTTCGTTTACAAGGTTCGAGTTGACGGGCAACTGCTCATCAAGAAAGAAATACCCGGTCCAGATACCGTTGACGAGTTCCTCTACGAAGTCAATGCACTAGATGCACTATATGGCGCCAAGAGTGTCGTACAGCTTCGTGGCCTGATCACTGATGAGGAGGGTGTCCTTGTGAAGGGTCTACTCATAACCTATGCCTCACGCGGTGCGCTTGTAGATACACTCTATGACTTTGGAGGTGACATTCCTTGGTACAAAAGGGAAAAATGGGCGCGTCAAATTGTCGAAGGTTTGTCAAATATCCATGAGGCAGGTTTTGTGCAGGGTGACTTCACCCTGTCAAACATCGTCATTGATGATGATGAGAATGCTCAAATTATCGACATTAACCGTCGAGGTTGCCCTGTTGGTTGGGAGCCTCCTGAGCTCAGTAGACTGATCGCTTCTGGTCAGCGCATTGCTATGCACATCAGTGTGAAGACTGATCTCTTCCAGCTCGGTATGGTGTTGTGGGCACTAGCTGCCGAGTGTGACGAGCCCGAACGTACTCGGCCCTTGGTCCCTCTCGGATCAGAGTTCCCCAACTACTACTGCGAAATCGTCGACTCATGCCTTGAGGCCCGCCCGCAAGGCAGGATGTCAGCCTCGCAGCTTCTTACTAAGTTTCCGCGCGATGCTGGCCGCCCAGCAAGTCAGCGCCCAAGCGTTGATTTCAGCCTTCAACCACATATCTTGGGCGGAGATCTCAAGGCCTCCGACCCGAGTGTTGCAACTTCTCACCGCTCCGACAAAGAATACATCGATCCGAAGATGGCGGTCACTCTCGACGAAGTACAACATCGGCGTCGAGTCGATTCGGCCAAGGCAGGATTTAATGACCAAGTCACATATCTCGACCCCAATTCCAATCCTGCGAGCACGAGCTACCAGTTCGAAAGCAACGGTAGCTGGATCATTGGACAGAGCCGTGGCCGCAGTCCTGTCTCCAGTAGAAGAAGACGCAGCTCTCCATATGGTCGCACAGCGACCAGTGCAACGAGTTTGTCATTGTCGCCCGACCGCCACTCTGGCAGGAGCGCGAAAGTGTACTGCGACGCGTCCGAGGACGACCCATCATATCCTGCACAACTCGACGATCGAGACCTTGTATCAGGACCTGGAAGCAACTCTACAAGAAGTCCACCATCACCTTCACACAAGCGTGCCGTCAGAAAGCAGCGGGATGAGACACCTAATTTCAGACCACCACTCCACCAAGACTCAGGATTTGACGAGCAAATGATCAACGATCTTCGCCTCGAAGATGAAGACTCTTCATCAGAACACTCAACTGAGTCTGAGGATGAGACGGATTCTGAGGATGAAATGCCGCAGCTGCAGCCTATGGTCCCTCGATCGAAAGCTTCGCACGCAGCGCTTGCGGCGGCGAACAGAGCATTTGCTGGATGAGCCAGTTTCCGGCTGATAATGATCAGGTCAGAGCTGTGGCTCAAATCAACAGTGATATCAGCGCTATTGTTCTTACAACATTATGTGGCACATATGCCATCATTACTCTAGTCAACGTCGAACACCATCCCCAGCAAGAGCGCATGGGCATGGGCATGGACACAAAAGGCATCAGCGGCATTGCCCCAATCAGCAGTCAACGCTGTATCCTGGGCTCACAGAACACCCACCAAGACGAGGTGCACCAACCTCACAACATACGAACACCTTCGCGAGTGAAGCCGTGAAGGCACGATCAACATGACAACGATAACGAATTCGGACTGGGACAGGGGCGGAGCTGAGGCGTTGGATCCCGGCTGGATGACAGGAGCGAATCGGCTTCTGCGGAAAGGGTATATGAATAGGTTGTACCCGTTATCACTCTCTCGGTAGTCATGGATACGTGCTCAATGATAACACTCATGTTTGGTACAAGTTGCCCGTCATAAGCCTGCGCACAGCCTCTGCTTGGAAGCTATAGCATCTGTGGATATATATGTGCTTTAGAGCATATCGTTCTTAGGCGCGAATCGTGGTATTATCTCCATGAGTAACATAAAGGTACCTAATTACAGAGCTGTGACCGCTGGTATGCGTACTGAGACATAAGGATCATGTGCAGACTTATGAGCTCGGACTATGTCATGCCGTGTTAGTGATGTGCTTTATAGGTCGTTCTTTTATGGTAATGCCTACATTTGATCAATCTTGGAATCATACGTTGATCATTGGTCACTACATACCTAAGGATCGACTGTATTGTATGGACTGCGTGTGGAACACATTAATAAAACACAATGGTCGACAGTATGGGCGAAAGCTCGGCCATGTTCGGCGGAAGCCTGCCTGATAAACAAAGTGACGATTTGCTTTGACAACCACAACTTTCACTGACGACACATGTGACTGTGGTCTGCCAGCGCGAAAGTCAGCCAACAAAAAAGCTGTCGAAGTTCTCTGGCGATGGAAAACCACCCACAAGAATAAGGAACATGCCGCCTCTCGTGCGCCGCCGCCCGCTGCTTGAGCGCATCCAAGCATACCTCGATCCATGGGATTTCCTGCTATGGCTTTCGGAAGAGTTGAACGATGATGCGCATGAAGATTTGTTGAACAGCTGGGCGACGCCGATTGGAATCGCGCTCAACTTCTTGTTCATTCTTGCTAGAGGCTCAAGCAGATCTGCGGACACAAGAGGAAACGACGATGTGTTTGGAGATATCGATGGGAAGAAGGGCAGTGGATGGTTCGCGTGGATTGTGAGTATACCCAGATACATATCGCTATGCAAGATTGCTTTTGAGCTAGGCTGACTGTGTTTGCGCAGGCTACTTTCCTCGTCCACACTTTGACTATCGTCTGCTGTCTCAATACTTTCTACACTTTCTTCCGCAAGAGACACTACCGTCTCTTCGAGCAACCCGTCGACATACCACCCAGCACACCCTCGGCGCATCGTGTACGCGTTGACAGCACCCCGGCCTCTTCGCCTGTGAGCTATATCAAGAAGGCTATTTCTGCCGCAACTGCTTCATCACGAGCATATCCAGACCCAGAGCGGGAGGTATGGGAGGTTTCGGTCTGGGATCCAAAACCATTCCACTTGACCACTTTCACCATGTTCTCGCCTGGCCATGTCTTTCTCTACTACGCGCTCCTGCCCACGGCACCTTTGGATCCTAGGCCATCCGTCACAGTCGTGTTGGCCATGATCTTCGGCGCTGTCCTTTCTCTCCAACTCGGCTTTATGAAAACATCTTTCGTCCAGCAAGCGAAGGACTCAGCCCTCATTCATGGCGAAGTAATGAATGAGTACGACACCAAATTCGTTCATCCAATGCTCACGCGACCTGTTCGCGATGTCGGCACACAGTCTCGTGAGAGTTCCATGACTCCGAGGGGCACCAAGGTCCGTGAAGTCGACCTTTACACACCTACAACTCTCGTCAACAGAGGCTTCAAGACGAACCCAAACCCAAATTATGCCAGCCAGTACGATCCCGATGACCTCGCTTCCAAACCTGAGCCTCGACGTCACTCAAACCACGAACTGCCTCGAAGCGCCACCACACCCGCTCTCGCCACACCAAAGAACTACGTCAGCAGCTACACGCAGCTCTCGACTGCGCAGCCTTCGTCTGATTACTCTTCTCCGCTCAAGGCGCGTCACGAACGACCACGTGAATCCATCAGCACCAAGGGCGACGGAGGGTATTTGGGTGTCAACAGCCACTCCAACAGCCCGCTGAGGAAAGCTACGAGCAGCAGCTATCTGAAGCACGATGATGCTGTCAGGAGGGCTGGAAGTCCCCTGAAGCGTATGAGTACTCCAGGTGGCGGAGAGGGTGTAAGGGATGAGAGAAGAAGGCAGACGGGTAGATTCTAATGTACGATACGTGTACCTTTATTTGATCAAGAATTCAACCAATATGCAGCAGCTAGCCAGCCTCGGGACCAGGGAGCCCATCGCCTTGCGGGAAGGTCTGTAGAAATGCTTTTGGCCAACTCACAACCATTCGTCTTCGCTCACATGTCCTGAAAAACACGAGCCCGTTGGCCCAAGTCTGAATCTTCAGGTGAGGCACATCGTTTTCTCCCATCTCTCCCTCTATGCGAACACTCAGGGACACATGCCGTGTCCGCAAGCGCTCATCCTCCTCCTTCCCGTAACTCCAAGCTGTGAACATCTGTGTGTCTCGCTTACTGAGGCCAACGAAGATCGCCTTGATACTGTCGGATCCAGATGGCGCAGCTAGGAAAAGCGGCTGACGGCCAAGGATCGCATTGCAAACCTCATTCGCCATCAAATCCTTGTAGCGCTCGGCCTGAGATCTTCGCTTTCCAGATTTCCGTTCAGCGAGATACTTTTTCAGTTCATCTACCAATCTGGCACAGCCTTTCCTCCACCGCAATATCTTGATGAGCACAGCCAGACACCCAAGCTTTTTGGCAGTCAACCTGGATCTCGAGAATTTCCCAAGCCTAGACGTCGATTTCCAGTTGCAAGTAGAAACTTCAACTTTCACGCTCCAGAGGTATCCCTCGGTTTCCGTGCCCGATGCAACCAATTTTGGTCGGGGCAGGCGGCAGTTCTTCAACCAGGAAAGCTCTTTCACTCCACGTGGAGGGCGGATTCCAGCAAACGCGATTTGGTGTAGGAATTCGCCGATGCTCATCTGAGTTGGTAGCATCATGTTGTCCTTGTCATTGGCTATGATCTCTCCATTACGAGCAAACATTGCTAAGATGAGCACATTGACGCTGTAAGGCAGACTTGACATCACCTGGGGATCGAAGCGAAGCGGGTAGTTGCACGAGTTAGCCACGACCGGCAATCGATCGTACTTCTTGCCAATGTCTCGTCTGCTGATATCCGCTATCACTCTGGACGACATGGGTTTTCGCTTGCCGGTGTCCTCCAACTGATAAAGCACATTGTATTTACCGAAATAGTCGATCAAGTCAGTGCACCTGCTTTTCTCGGTTTCGGATTCCCTTGATCGCAAGGAATGCAAGAAGATTGTCACTTTCTTGCGGAACGAGCTTACGTTGAACAAAATTTCTCCCCTGATGATGCCCAGATCGTCACCCTTGAATGCTTTCTTCTTGACGGCTTCGAGCTCTGGAGCATGACGAATCATGATGGTCATCATAGTGTTTCCAACATATTCCTCCTGGTAAGTCCAAGCTCTTTTCCACCAGCGATCTCTAGAAAGTAGCTCAAGCAAAAGCACAGTTTGGTCGATCAACCTTCTGTCGATCTTGGGATTGATGCCAGACGGGGATGCAAGATTGCCTTTGAGTAGCATCCACAGAAGACAAATTTCTTCTTCAGTCTGCAGTATCGTCGACATGAGACCGAGGGGATGCTTGCTGTCGCCATAGACCAAGTCCATCGAGTTCATGGCTGTTTTCACCTTTTGGTCGTTGCCCTGATCCACGCAGTCTTCACTGATCCAGAAACGAGGGCATTGCACAAGTTTAGCATACCGTACTACTCGCTGAATCACAAGATCGCGTGTCCTGTTGTTCCTGTAAGACAAATCACCGTTTGATCGCTTGATTCGAAAGGTCGGAGAGTCATCATCTCTTTCGAACTCTAGCATAGCTTCACACGAGTAGGACACAGCGACAAAGTCCCGCAGCTCATCGGAATCGTTGCAAGTATCGTCGTAAATCGATTTCAGGATAAGAGTCTTTCCATCTTCGCTCGCCGACGAGACAGACAGACATTCAATGTGGTCGACCCAATCTAAAGACTTTTCATTG
This sequence comes from Pseudopyrenochaeta terrestris, assembly GCA_022813475.1. Taxonomy (NCBI): domain Eukaryota; kingdom Fungi; phylum Ascomycota; class Dothideomycetes; order Pleosporales; family Pseudopyrenochaetaceae; genus Pseudopyrenochaeta; species Pseudopyrenochaeta terrestris. Next base: position 894,570 of record JAKLMJ010000005.1, on the reverse strand, counting down.
ATCGCAGTATAGTTCTGAATCTCCAGGAACAAATCCGCTATCGATCGACCGGCGAGCTCACTTGGTAGGCAGCATGGTTCCAACGGAGTGATTGACATCGTTGCAAGGTACAACGTCCAGCTGATGCTTACATGTAGTGAAGTGGAGCGTGAGAGTTTTAGCTATTTCGAGTCTTGGTGAAGACAGTAGAAGAGGTCAGCAAGAAAAAGTAAGCGTTCCAGAAGACGCGACACACTACGCGTCGCGAAGGTTCTGGGTCTTTCTGGCCACTGTGCATGGCGAATGGCTCGATGCCAACCAACCACAGTTGCAGACCCAAGCCTGAATGCGGCGCAGCATGCGCGACTAGAGCGCGTAAGTTGCCAAACATTGATGAGAGCCTCTCAAAGAGAATCTCGGCGTGTCATAGCAGCAGAACTGATCTTCTTCTCAACAGAATATAGCATCTCGTGCAGTGCTGTGGTTGAATCACATACTTCGTCCCTTCATACGTGCTGAGCTGTCGTACAAATCCAACCCACAAGCCTGCGCATGCCTTGGAATCAAAGGCAAACGAGAGCAAAGAGCAGCTTGCATGTGCTTTGCACAATGCCTCAATTGAGAAACATGAATTCAAGAACGATGCACTGAAAAGACGATGAGAGAAGGGAGACTAATCTCGCGCATTTGGTGTCTCGTTTCAATGCCGACGTGCTCGAGAAGAAAATAAATATATAGAACCAGAAAGAGAAGGGAATCTCTAAACCAAAAAAGGAAATTCGTCAGGTCAAAAGTAACGTTGTGTACCGGCCAGCCATTTGCCGTCGTAATGTCCAAGCCCTTTCTCCTCTCGTCCTCCCATCGTCCATACTCTCTCTGTTGTGTCCAAGCAAGTAAACGCCGTCGCCATGTTTCGTTCGTGTGATGTACCGCTTTTTGCCGTAGAATAGTAGAACAGGGTGAAGCAAAGCAGTGTAGAATTATGCGATGTTTTGGTATCTCTTCGCCTCGAGATCGAACGCCTTTGCGAAAGGATAAGAGTGTTCGTGTGTTGAGTTCTGGTTGTTCGCGCCTCCCTTCGTCATCATCGCGGGAGTGGCCAGCCCTGATGGTTCGCAACGTCGTGCTGCACCGCCATCGAGGCTCTTCGTTTGTGATTTCTTTTGTTGCCAGTACTGTTTCGTGGCTCCTAGTTGTATACAGTGGGCGAAGCGGCGCCAGGAGCAGCGGGAGCGCTGGCGTGGCCGCTGCCGTCACGCATGCCATCGAGGGTGCGAGGGAAGTAAGGCTCGACGCCCCAGTTGCGCAGGTATGCGCCAGTCTTCTCGATGCGCTTGATCTCGCGCTGCACACCCCAGCCATCGCCCTCCTCGGCGAAGCGGCCACGGACGACACCAACCATTGCGTCGTCTAGACGGGCGTAGAAGGAGCGGCGCTCGGCCAGGTCTTCTTCGTCGCCGTTCTCGAGTCCGCCGTGGGAGTTGAGGTTGCCGCCTAGCTTGAGAAGCAGGTCGAAGGCGTAGCGAGGACCGCTGGGGAGGCCAGACAGGCGTGTGATGTCGGGGAGGAACTTGAGCATGCAAGCGCTGAAGGATGGAGTGGGGAGGGAGTCGTTCAAGTCGTCTTGCAGACGGTGTAGGTCGAAGTTCACAATGGTGATCTTGCGGTCGAGCTGGGCGTTCAACGTTGCAGCAGCGTGAGTGGGAGAGTTGGCGTGTGAGGACTGGTCCATCTGGTGGGCAATGCTTGCAGGCACATCTAGGCAAATGTTAGCTTGTGTGTACGATTTACAGTATCCATTCAGCTGGACGTACCAGGTCTGAGACCGCGCTTGTCAATCCACGCATGGATGTCGTTGCGCTGTGCTTCCAGCTGATCGATGTATGCTCTCAGATCCGCAATCTCATTCTCAAGGTTATCGACCTTGTCATTGTACGGCTTGAGAGCAGTGTTGAAAGCCTGGGTCAAAAGATCGGGAAGAGGTTCGGCCTTAGCAGAAGGTGGAGGAGGGCCGTCGAAACCACCGTGACCGGCGCCGTAGCCATTGGTCTGGCGAGGACCAGACGAAGTCATGGGCGGCGAAGCGTAGTCTTGAGGCGCTTGCTGGCGATTGTACATGCTAGCGTCCTTGCTCTGCGGGCGCTGGTCGTCGAGGGAGCGGGAGGAAGGCGGCAGCTGGTCGTCCTGGTGGGCGTACTTCTCGTCGTAGGCGCTGTTGGCCTTGGAGTCGTTGCGGTAGGAGTCGTCGACGTAAGACTGGCTGTTGCTCCGGGACCTGCTGAGGCGCTTGAAGAACATGGTATGGCAGGGAAGAGGAGGAGAGCGAAGAGATCGGTGCGAAGAGGCGGGCAGGAATATGAGAGGCTTGGTTGTAGAGGTACGCGCGCGGCGCGTGTTAATGGCAGGATAGTGTATCTAAGCAAACGAAGCTATACGGGATAGTAGCGAGCTGGGTATTATTGGGATGGCGCGGGAGTGATAGCGCACGCGCTGTGGTGAGATGATTTGCGGTGCGATGGCTGGGAGGGATCAATGGTGAGAGGGACGAATGAATCGCAGAGCGGTGATATGCTCGTAATAGTGCGACTGGCGACAGATTGGGCGGTAACTGGAGGCTGCATGTCCGAATCGACGCAAGCGAGAAGGCTGGGCTAGTGCGCCCGGAGTCTTGTTGCGCCCAGCTGTACTGCACTGCCGTATTCGACGGCATACATGGCGCGCAACACCGCATCATCCATGCTACCGTCTGCCTGGTAGATTAAGCGGTGTACGCACTCTATATGCGCGTCTGCTGCAATGGCTATAGAAGTGCTGCAATAATACAGCCGCGTGTCGAATGTTCTGATATTCAGGTACTTGCCTTGCGCTTCCCGTGGAAAGGAATCGCCGTGGGGCCGATAGGGCTAGTCCGGCACTCTAAAGCCGCGCTAACCCAACCTCTCTCCGTTTCACCCTTCAACCATCTCCGCATACCGGATCTCTCTCACTGTGTCCGAGCGCTGAGATCACGACATGCAACATGACAAGAGGGAAGAACAAAAAGCACAGGACAACACTCACGCTGTCGACGAAACGGTAACCGCTTGTCAGCACAGGCACAAGAAACGGCAAAGAGTGCTGTACATCCGACCAAACAGCCAGATAAAGCCAATAATATAAACGAACTCCTCTGCCTATCTAAAAAAGCAAAAAGGATGGCCAAAAAGGCCCAAAAAAACAAACAAACAGATCCTTCCGTAATGTGTTTTCCCGGTTGAATGGGGGTATCTTCGCTTTTTCATCCATCATCATCGTAGTAATTCAATAAATTCTTTCAGAACGCCCTGATAGCATGCTTTGTGGGAAGGTGGCATTGCCAACCCTCCCCTACTCGAGCCGTGGCGTGTTGAAGTGGTGCTCCTTGTTGAAGAAAGCGCCTCGCCAATTGGTAATAAATAAGATTCGGCTCGAGTTCAAGTTGAAATTTTTGAGAGAAACGCCTTCGCTTGTTTTGCGCGGTCTTTGTGGAAGGACTTTTCCAGAGTCCGAAGGGAACGCCATATTAAGAAGAAAAGAAAGGTGCAGCATCGCCCGTCTCTTGTAGCCCGAGTGGCGAGTGTTGTTTTTAATCCAGAGAATTTTAGTTCTTGGCCTCACCATTGGTGTTGGCAGAGGCGGCAGCATCGGTTGCGCCGTTGACAGCGTTGTTGAGGTCGGGAACACCCTCGAGCTCAGGCTTCGGGCCAGCGTCGTCCAGGGAAGAGCCACCGTTCAATTGAGTCTCGCTGTGGCCGTTGGTAGCAGCAGCAGGCTTCTTGTCGAGTGCAGAGACACGCAGACCGTCGAACAGAGGGAAGATACCAGTGCTGTTGCGGAAGTCGTTGTGCACAATGTTCACCAAGTACCAGCTTTCAGTGATCTCGGTGATGAGCTGTCTGCTGGGCGTGCCCTCGTTGTAGCACTTGGACCACTGCGAACCAAGGTGGTAGAACTCGTCACGCCATGCCAGGAAACTGACGGTCTCGACAATTGTCGGCTGCACAATCTCTTTACCAGGGAAGACACCCCATGTGACCGCGTTAGGACCACCGTCAGTTGGGGCATTGGTGCGGAGCTCGCCTGTGTTGTTGACGGCGTAGTATGTGATGTCATCATCCTTGTTCATGCGGGAGATGACAGTGTCGATGAGCTCTGGGCTGACGAGAACTTCGAGGTAAGCCTTCTGGTACACGTAACCGTTCTTGGGACCCCAACCATAATCAGGGTGGGAAGACTTAACACCGTCGACAGCCGGCTGCGAGTTGATGGTCAAAAGACCACGGCTGTTCAGGTCAACAAGGCTGCTAGTGAGCACGTTGGCCTCACTGCTGATTGAGCTTTCAGACCATGGAAGAGATTCGACCTTGCCAGTCATGTACCTCACGAACAGGTCTGCAATATCCTGGACGTTGTTCGGCTCGCCCCAGATCTTGCGGTTCTGCTCGTTGGTTCCCTTCAAACCAACACCATAAGAGTCCAACTCACCGAACGCAGGAGATCTGGAATCACCCCAGCGACCGTTAGGGAACTCGTCCCAATCTTGAGTACGAGCCACGTAGCTCCTGTTGCGATTACGCCAGAAGATAGGACGCACATTCTCGTCGCGACGGTTGAGACCGAGGGACTGTCTCCACGGCAATGGCTTGATGTCTGGGTGGTGCGTGTCTGTGGGAGGAGTCACGGCAAGCTCTTCCAGAACCATGCGAGTGGCAGCAGCAAGGTTCATGGTGTAGAAGTGCAAGTGGAGAGTAACACCACTGTCCAAGATCTTGCGGCAGAACTCTGCAATGAGGTCCTTGCCGACTTCACGAACTGCCACATCGTCGTTCTTGATAGGCTCGAGCTTCTCGTGCCAGTGAGGAGGCACGTTGCACTTGGTCCAGTTCGCTCTGCGAAGGAAAGAGGCGTGGGTGTGAATTGGCATAATACCAGGAATGATGACCACGCTGTCGGGAATACCAGCAGCGCGGCACTTCTTCGCCCAGTCAATGAAGATGTCGGCGTCATAGCACATCTGTGTGATGATGAAGGAAGCACCGGCATCAACCTTCTCCTTGAGATAAGGTATGTGCTCGTCCGCACCAGTCTCATCATCGCATCCTTCTGGATAGCCAGCGACACCAATATCGAAGTGGTCGCCGTATTGCTGCTTGATGTACTTGACCAAGTCTCTGGCATATCTGAAGCCACCCTCTGCCTGCACCCACTTCTCCTCTTCTCTAGGAGGGTCACCCCTCAGAGCCAGGATGTTGGTACATCCAGCATTGTAGGCCTCCTTCAGCGCTTCGTCAATCTTGCTACGCTCCATGTCGGTGCAAGTGAGATGCATGCAGGTCTCCAGGCCGTATGTGGTCTGAGCCACCCTCACAATTTCACAAGTGAGCTGTGAGAAGCGACCGCCTGCACCCCATGTGACATCGATGAAGGTAGGACCGAAGCCGTGCATACGGTCCATACGATCGTAAAGGTTCTGTACACCTTGGGCGGTCTTCGGCGGGAAGAACTCGAAAGAGTAGGTGGGTGTGTCGCTGGCGCGAGACGCCAGCAGCTTCTTGGAGATGTGCATGGCTGTGGATGTTGATGGGTTGTTCGTGTGGTGGTTTCCTTATGTGGTTGAGTATTTGTGTTCTGGAAGAGGTCAGTCCAGCTGCCACCGGGTAATGCCGCAACAATGGCAAGCATACACACGCAGTGCTGCAGCAAATATGCAGGGATATCGCTCACCTAATCTAGTTGTATGTTCGTGTTTGCCTTAGGCCCAAGCTTAGCGTGAAGAGTGATGTTCGTCTATACGACTTTGACTGTATGGTATTGTTGAGGAGATGAAGTGATGGTCAAGCGTTTAGATTGACGAGTAACGCTTGTGGTCTGCGAGCTCCTGTTCGTTGTAAAGGGACATGGTACTGCGGACGAAATTGTGATGGAGGAAGAATCAGTAGGGCATGCACACTGGCGTGCGAACAAAAGTAGGCGAGTGGTGTCGTCGTCCGCCTGCATCGGAGAGCGAGAGCGCGGCCATTTTTTGAGCGTACCCCACCGTTCGAATCGCCCCCGCGAGCAGCTGTGGGAATCCATTGGCTAATGGCATGACTTAATATTCAGGGCAAGGGAATAATCCACTAGTGAGCCCGCGGCCTCTGCCCGCTCGGTGCCTGCCCCGTTGCCTGTCGACCAAGTTCAGTAACCCGGTTGCTTTCATGCTGTGCAGAGTGGACACGCATACCTCTTGGAAGCAGTACATATTAGACAACCCGCATGTAAGTGAGTATTTGCTAATTACCACTTTCATCTACCCCACTGTCTTCCGTACACTCTGCGAACATGGCGCCTATTCCCGCTCAGCGCGAAAAGCGCATCGTCGGCACCAGTCTGAAGATGTACTTCGACCTTCCAAGCACAGCAACCTACATCTCATCGGTCGCCTCGCTCTCCAGTGCCGCCGAAGCAGCCAACCTAGACCTTTTCGTAATTCCGGACTTCGTCTCTCTCGTCGATGCCAAATCCCGCCTCGCCAAAACTTCAATCCAGCTTGGCGCCCAGGACAGCTTCAGCGAGGACAAAGGCGCATACACAGGCGAGGTCAGCCCTCTGACGCTCAGCCAGGCTGGCGTCAAGATTGTGGAGATTGGACATGCGGAGCGAAGAAGGCTCTTCGGGGAGACAGACGAGGATGTTGCGAAGAAGGCTGAGGCGATTGTGAGGAATGGGATGGTGCCGCTCGTGTGTATTGGTGAGAAGACGAAAGGCAGCGTTGCTTCAGAGGCTGTTGGGTTGGCGATTAGAGAATGCCAGCCACAAATCAAGGCCGCATTATCCAGGCTGCCGGACGATGCGGATGTCATTCTGGCGTATGAGCCTGTGTGGGCAATCGGTGCAAGTGAACCTGCTGCTGCGGATCATGTTGTTGCCGTGACGCAGAATATCAGAGGCTTGGTTGCGGGTAGGAAAGGCAGGACTCGTATCCTCTATGGAGGCTCGGCAGGACCGGGTACGTTTCAGAAGCTGAAGGATGGTGTCGATGGACTTTTCCTGGGAAGGTTTGCCCACGATGTGAAGAACCTCGAGAAGGTCATTCAGGAGATGAATGAACCATAAGACTGGATGGAAGCACCGCGCCAGGGAAATGTGTTTTGAGCTTTCAGCAGACGAGATACGAATGGAGTATATAACCTTTGAGAGACTTATGCAACCAACTGAAAGATAACAATCCACTTCCATTTTCGCAATGAGCAATGATAGGACGCCCGAGAGGTAACATAGCTGTCACAGAAACATATTGGTCGTGATCTATGGGCAAATCTACCATTCTTTACACTGTAAAGTCTATGCTTCTCGGCAGGACTAAAGATTGCAGTGAATTGACTGCTGGCATCATGGAGAAGCTCTTTTAGCATCACGCTTTAAGTCGTGATTGTTCACAGGCCTTCGTCTGTCACTTTACCATTTCAATGCTGCGAGAGCCACACAAAATGTGGCGTCAACAAGCTCCGTAGCCAAGTTGAGCTTGGCTTGTGTTGAAGCCTCGGCTATCGTGAACCACATGCAAGGCGGCGCCACTTGGATCACAATCTCGGGTTGCAGAATGTAAGAGACGGATTTTGTAGAGAATTGAGAGTTGTCTAATAGTTCACTAGAAGGTGCTCCATGCCTATTTGCTACAAAGGATGCATCAGAAACTTGCGACAGGCCAATCCTTCCGTCGAAGCCGGACAACACCTTGGTCGGCCCACGTCAGGGTTCTATAGAGTTCGAGGGACTCTCGCTTATGGGCGTACCAGCTTCCCAGGACTCTCTAGCGTTGCGAGATACCGAGCCTTGTGTCCGCGCTAGGAGGTAGATCACCACTTTCCATGCCCGCATTTCCTAAGATTGTGTTTCTTCCTATCTTCACAACTGCAGTGTAGCGTGTGAAGAACCTCTGCTACTATCTCGACACTCGTACTGTCTGGAACACAACTGACATGTTCTTCGTGCCGACGTTCTTCTCCCTTTTGCTTAAGTCTATTCGATAAGTGATCTCAGACGTGCGTCCTCTAGATATCTAGCAATTGACGCAACAGAGGCTAACACGTGCCCAGATACCAGATCTGCATATACTTAGCCACGACTGCCGACACGTCGACTCGTAGCAAGATGGCCGACCATGGAAGTCTCCACACTGCCGACGATGCCATGCTGGCCATACTTGGTAAGAAGCAAGTCTTGAAGCGTCGATTTTCTTTCATCACGCTCTTTGGCTTTGCTGTCTGCGAGCTTATCACTTGGGAGACGGTGCTTGCGCTGTTCTCGCAGTCCTTTGAGAATGGTGGACCAGCTGGTGCGGTGTATGGATTCATCATTGCTTGGTCCTCGACCTTGTCGGTGTACACTGTGATCTCCGAGCTGGCTAGTATGGCGCCTATTGCTGGTGGTCAATACTATTGGGTGTACGTCTTCGATAAATCAGTTTTGAGTTGTAATCAGCTAATTTGCGAAGGTACATGCTCGCTCCGCCAGAGTGGAAGACCGTATGCAGCTACATGATCGGCTGGCTCACCACGCTCGCCTGGGTTGCCACAGTCGCGACAGAGACCTTGTTCGCCGGTACCATGATTCAAGGCATCATCGCTCTGGACAACCCCGACTATGACATTCAGCGATGGCACGGCACGCTGTTGACCTGGGCTGTCATCTGCGGCTGTATCTTCGTCAACGTGGTGATTCCAGCCTGGCTTCCAAGATTCGAAGTATTCATCCTTGTCTTCCACATTGCTGGCTTCATTGCCATATTGACGACTCTTCTCGTCATGACTCCCGAGCTTGGCTCCAATGCCAGTGTTTGGCTCACCAGCCTCAACGAAGGCGGCTGGCCGACTCAAGGTGTCTCCTACTGTGTCGGATTCCTTGGAAATGTGGCGACCTTTGTCGGCGCCGATGCCAGCGTCCATCTCGCAGAAGAGGTCTCTGACGCCGCGGTCAACATTCCCAAAGCAATCATCGGCGCAATGTTGATTAACGGAAGTGTTGGCTTCGCGATGATGGTCACGATTCTTTACTGTCTCGGCGACGTCGACTCGGTGCTGAACACTCGTACCGAGTTTCCGTACATCCAGATCTTCTTCAATAGCGTTGGCAACATCGCAGGAGCTACTGTCATGGCAGCAGTGGTCTTGACTCTCACATGGGCTTGTTCCATCGGCATCACGACAACAGCTTCTCGTATGACATGGTCCTTTGCTCGTGACAAAGGTCTGCCCATGTCAAGATACCTCTCGAAAGTAAGCCCGCGCACAAGGGTTCCTGTCAATGGCGTCTTAGCCGTGACAGCGATTGCAGCACTGCTCACTTTGATCTACATTGGATCAAGCACAGCTTTCAACGATGTCATCTCTCTGACCATCACTGGGTTCTACGGCTCCTACCTCATGCCTGCCGGTTTCTTGCTGTACCATCGCATCAAGGGAAATATCCTGCCTCGAGGCACAGAGCTCGAGAGCGCCGCTTCAGCCCAACCCACGAAGCCCACTACGACAGGCAACAATCCACCAACAGACACAGCAAAATTGAACCGCTCACCTTCTGCCCCAGTCGAAGACGAAGTCGAATCTGACGATGATGTCGCCGGCGTCATCGACGCAAAGTTGATATGGGGACCTTTTCGCATCCCAGGCCTCCTCGGCACCATCAACAACATCTACGCATGCTGCTACATGGTGTTTGTGATCTTCTGGTCAGTGTGGCCGCCTGCCACTCCAGTCACCGCATCGACCATGAACTACAGTGTGGTCGTGACAGGTGGCGTGATGATCTTGAGTGCCATCTGGTACTTTGTAAGGGCGAAGGATGTGTACAAGGGTCCTTTGATTGATAGGGAGGTTGCGCAGGTTATGAGAGTTGGAAGTGTGATTAGTCAGAATTAGTGGGAGGCTGTATTCGGTGGTGTCTGTTAGGAGCATGACATGTTACGATTGATGTATCTACGCGGTATTGCATATGTGCTATGTAACACAAACTTGTGACACAAGAAACTTGTCTTATTGCCTATGTTGGTTCCCACACCACTGTGGTTTGGTGTGCTGGATTTGACAGCAGGAATTGGAACTCTTAGAATGCGCCCAAATGTCAGACTGTACTACTCTGGACATGTGATGAAAAGATAAACAAGGTTTGGGAGGCATGTGCGTACGAGATTCTGATTCTGATATACCCCTCGTTGACTGCTAAACAGGGGATCAACGTTTGTGGATGCCTCAGGCGCAAGGGTCTAGGATCCAACAGGTGGTCGGTTGTAGGCCGACAATTCGAAGGGGAGGACCAGTTGCGTTGTCAACCACATATTCGCTTTCCACTCTGAACGACTCTTCCGATTCTTGCTGCATTCGATTCAGCTGACGCGATAATTTGCGGCTGATTTGATTGTTGCACCCGCACAAGCCCCCTTGCGTGCCCGCTCGGCGAGAGTCGCCCACCATGAGACTCGACGTCAAGGCAAGATATCCTCTAAAGAAGCACCCTCGACTGCCAGAATGCCGGCTAACGTTGCGCTTGACATACAGAGACAGCTCTTTGCCCGTAGTGAGAGAGTCAAAGGCATTGACTTCCACCCTACCGAGCCATGGGTGAGCTATTGTTTACTCTGATTATACCTAGCACCTGCTGACGACCGACGAGATCCTTACCACACTCTATAGCGGCCATGTCTACATCTGGTCCTACGAAACACAGTCGATCATTAAGACCTTCGAGCTTACCGATGTGCCTGTACGAGCCGGCCGCTTCATTGCGCGCAAGAACTGGATTGTATGCGGCAGCGATGACTTCCAGCTACGAGTCTACAACTACAACACGAGCGAGAAGATTACCTCCTTTGAGGCGCATCCCGACTACATTCGCGCGATTGTGGTACACCCAACACAGCCCTTCGTGCTGACTGCCAGTGATGATATGACGATTAAGCTTTGGGATTGGGAGAAGGGTTGGAAGTGCGTGCAGGTCTTCGAGGGACACAGCCACTATGTTATGGGACTTGCGATCAACCCGAAGGACACCAACACATTCGCCTCGGCATGTTTGGACAGGACGGTCAAGATTTGGAACCTTGGTTCGGGAACACCCAACTTCACACTCGAGGCACACGAGACCAAGGGTGTGAACTACGTGGACTACTACCCGCAATCCGACAAGCCATACATTCTTACCACCTCAGACGATAGGACTGTCAAGATTTGGGATTACACAAGCAAGGCATTGATTGCGACTTTGGAGGGACACTCGAGCAACGTCTCATTCGCTTGCTACCACCCCGAATTGCCCGTTATCATTTCCGGATCCGAGGATGGAACAATCAAGATCTGGCATGCGAACACCTACCGCCTGGAGCAGACATTGAGCTATGGCCTTGAGCGCGCATGGTGTGTCTCATACCAGCGCGGCAGGCAGGGCATTGCCATGGGTTTCGACGATGGAGCGGTCGTTGTGAAGATGGGTCGCGAGGAGCCCGCAGTAAGCATGGACGGCTCAGGAAAGGTCATCTGGGCGCGCCACTCCGAGATCTTGACCACGGTCATCAAGGGTGGAGACAAGACATTGAAGGACGGCGAGGCGATCACACTCCCATCCAAGGACCTTGGCTCAACTGAGCTTTACCCTCAAACCCTTCTTCACAGCCCGAATGGCCGATTTGTTGCGGTGTGCGGTGATGGCGAGTACATTATCTATACTGCGCTGGCTCTTCGTAACCAAGCGTTCGGTGCCGCACTCGACTTTGCCTGGGCGTCCAAGGAGAACGACAAGGACTACGCTATCAGAGAATCACAGTACAGCGTGAAGATCTTCCGCAACTTCAAGCCCAAGGGCGGTGATGGTACCGTCAATGTTGGCTTCACCGCAGAGGGTCTTTCTGGTGGCAACTTGCTTGGTGTTAAGGGACAAGGTGGTATCGGCTTCTTCGACTGGGAGACCGGCAAGCTTGTCCGCAGAATTGAAGTTGAGCCTAGGAGTGTCTTCTGGTCAGAGTCTGGCGAGTTGGTGTGCCTTGCTTGCGAGGATACTTTCTACGTCTTGCGCTACTCAAGAGAGCAATACATTGCCGCTCTGCAGGCCGGCACAATAGACGAGGATGGTGCTGAGGATGCATTCGAGGTGATTTGTGAGATTAGCGAGAGGTATGTTTCTCATGTGTTGGAACATGGCCTGTATTCTTCAACATTGCTAACTTTTCGACAGCGTCCGAACCGGACAATGGGTCGGTGACTGCTTTGTCTACACAAACAACGCCAACCGCCTTAACTACATCGTGGGCGACCAAGTCTACACTATTTCCCACTTCGACCACCCTTCATATGTCCTTGGCTACCTGCCCAGAGATGGTCGCATCTACGTCTGCGACAAAGATGTAGCCGTCACCTCGTTTGCCCTCTCACTCGGTGTCATTGAGTACCAGACCTTGGTTCTACGCGGCGACCTCGATGCCGCCAACGAGATGCTGCCTGATATCCCTGAAGAGCAGAAGAACAAGATTGCCCGTTTCCTTGAGGGCCAAGGCTACAAGGAGCAAGCACTCGACATCGCCACCGACTCGGAGCACCGCTTTGACCTCGCTCTTGGCCTTGGTCAGCTCCAGATCGCTCTGCAGCTCGCCCGGGAAGCCGATGTCGAGCACAAGTGGAAAATTGTCGGTGACGCCGCGCTCACCGCTTGGGACCTCGCGCTGGCAGTGGAATGCTTCAAGCACGCCCGCGATCTGTCTTCGTTGCTCCTGCTGTACACTTCCTCTTCAGACGCTTCCGGCCTCCGCGAACTCGCTTCGCAAGCCAAGGAAGCAGGCCTGCACAACATCGCCTTCACAGCGCTATGGCAACTCAGTGACGTCGATGGCTGCATTGATCTCCTCCTCGACACCAAGCGCGTTGCCGAAGCCGTCATGTTCGCGCAAACGTACAAGCCCTCTCGCTGCCCTGAGATTGTCGCGCAGTGGAAGAAAGAACTCGACACCGCTGGCAAGGGTAAGGTTGCCCGTCTCCTCGGTGTTCCTGGTGAGGATGACATGTTCCCCGAGTGGGATGAGTCGCTTCGCTTGGAAAAGGAAGGAGGTCACGCCCAACAACAAAGCTTGATCGATGTTGAGGACGAGGAAGAGACACCCGCTGCTGCTCAGGAGGACGAAGAAAATGAGCAGACCGAGGAGGTCGCGGAAGAGGACGACGAGGCAGAGGAGGCATAGATGAATACCTTTACGGGCAAAATGGAGGCGTTGGGGCGCCCGTCGTTTGCGTTTGACCTTTTCTACCTGGACCAGCCCAACGTTGTGGTGAAAGGGTAAAGGAGTCGAGAGAGCCAAAGCATTAGAAGCTAGTCGGATAGGTGGCTAGATATGATATGAAAGCTTGCAATTTTTGTGTATGTGCTTCATCGTGGTCGTTATCAAGAGCGTCAAATCTCAATCATGTCGCTGGTACTCGTAGATGTATGTGCGACAGCTACAACTGTGCGAAGCCGATCGATCACATCCCCAACCGAGCAGCCTCCTCGGCCTCTCTCGCCCGTTTTGCAGCTGCCAACAACTTATACATCGACAGCAGACGCGAGCCGATAGGCTCATCGTCCCTGCCGGTGACATCCATTCCACAGGTTTCGCACTTGGTTGGCTCGCCACCAGCCCGCCGACACAACCCAGACACAAAAGTACACTCCGATCCCAGCCCGCCTAGACAGGAGAAGAAGTCGTCTTCGACGTCGGCGGCAAAGGACATAGCCGCGCTCCGAACGTAGAGGCCCATGGTAAGAGGCCTTGTAGGCCTGATTCGTGCGGCTGATTGGAGTGCGCAGGCGCACTCATTGGCGAGGTCGCCTTCGAAGCGGACTTGCAGGTCTGCAGAACCGGTGCGTGAGTCGATTCTGATGCGGTAGGTGTGCTTTGATCTCGTTGGCGACTGTGCGCAGGTTTTGAGTACACTGCGCTCGATAGCGACGTGGCGGATGAGGTGTCTGTCGTCCGTGTAGCCGTCGTTCGTGGCTCTTAGCCACGTGCGCAGGGGACTGAGATCCAGGTTGTGCATGCGGAAGAGGAAGGTGTTCTCTGTGTAGAAGAGGCGGAGTGTTGCGGTGCGGGTCGAACGGTCCACCATGGAGAGGGGTGGTTGGGGAGGGGAGATTTTGATCTCGGTGGTGGTATCGCTAGCATCTGAGTCGGTACCCGAGGATAGTACTTCGACGTCGCGGAGGTGGATGCGAGATGCGATGGGACTTGGAGATGTGACGGCGTAGCCGTATATCATATCTCTGAGCTCCTGTGGGAGCTCTTGGAGACGGTTTTTTGGTTTCGAGAGGGAGAGAGAGTGAGGCATTGTTGGTTGGTATGCGGTGTTGATGATGGATATGTCTGCTGATATGGTGGTAGATGCAGTCTAGTATCCCTCGAGATGTGCGTTGGTCGCTGATCGCAGGTCTTTCGTGGCAATGGTGATCTCTTGGTCTTTGGTGATATGTATTGTCAGAAGCCAGGGAGAATCGTTGTCTCTGCGAGAGGCGCATCTTTATGCTAAAACCCGAATCAACCATATTGCCATAAGCCTTGTCTCGAACACAATAGCAGATGAAAAATGGGATGCTGACACACGGGGCTATTGTTGGCGGTGTTATACAATAGGCTCGAAACATTGAGGACAAACCTTATGCCAGCGAGAGCTTACCTCACTTCACTCCATGGCTTGCTTACCTAACCCGTCAATCTGTAGAGTTACCATCGCGTATGGGTGCATACTGACCAGAAGGACCCCGGTGAGAGACAGTCATCCTCTCCTTGGCCACTGTGCCTATTTCCTAGTCCATGTGCGATGATATGAGAGTGAAAGCGCGAGCTCAAATTTGAAATTGGAAGTAGTATCTCGATGGCAGCCATACCAGATTCGAAGGCTATGACTGCTGATATGACCATGAAGACTTACAAATAAATGTGCAATTCTATGCGCTGAGCTGTAGGATGAAAAGTGATGGGGCATTATGAATATCGAGTATATTGATGATTCTGGCTGTCGTTATACCCAGAAAGAGCGTGAGCTCCTTATTCGTACACAGGCGACCCAATGGTAAGCCGACAATGGGGCTGGTTAATGTACCTGCATCGGCCTATTCTCTGCTATACAAGAATGCCATCACCCAGCCATTCACAAAACAGCCATCATGGTTGAAGTCAAATGGCAGCGCAGATCAGGGCCAACGCCAAGATTCATGTCCCTGGAGATGCGATCCAGGGTTGCTTCGAGCTCTCTGGGGAAAGACTGACACGTGCTGCTTCCGAGTCTCCTTGCATAAACACATCTCCGGCTGCTTTTTTGGACGCTTTTCATTTTCTTCATGATGGTGGGCACTTTCTCCTTCTTTGTGCGCGTCTTGCTTGCATTTTACACCTCGCTCGCCGCCGCAAAGGCTGCCCAGGAGCCGCTCATCCAACAGGGGTATCGCGTTGGCGAGAAGATCCCCGTTAGCTGCTTGAACCGGACTATGTAGGTTGACGTTGTCGAGGAAACAAATACAGGATTGATTGTACTAACGGGAATCCAGCGACACCGGCGAACACATTACCGATGCTGCAGGCCAGCTATCTTACATTCCGTTCCCGACTTGCAATGAAACCGGTCGCCCTCTCGAGCTCCTCTTTGGCGTAGAGAAGGACATCAACTGCACAATTGACTTTATCGACGACCCATTCTTCCACCTGCTCGAGTTCTACGTCCACAATGACGCACCCCTGACCTGCCGCATACCCACAAAGCCTCTCCCGCCGAGCGCGCTGAAAGAAGAGTTCGAGAAGGGTACTACAGAAGATACAGATGGCCAGGGCAGCTTGAGCGACATCTACACACCCATGGTCGTCGCGCTGGCCGGCACACTTCAGCTCAGTCATTTGCACGTTGCTACGAGTATGAATGTATTGGTCCACGCGGCGCCCAAGTCTGTTTCGCCAGGAACGATTGCGGCTGCAACGGCGTACAGCATCTCTCGCGAACCACCTACCAGGATCGTTATTGGCGATGCCCTGCCGCTGCAGTTCAGTGTGAGATGGTATCCCAACACCCAGCTGCCGAGCGGCTGGACGGGCGTGGGAGGACATTTGACTTTCAGCACTTTGGTATACTGCATGATCAGCGCCTTGGCTAGTGCTGCCATCTGCGTGGCTTACTTCAGAGGCGTGGAGCTTCCGCGTAGGCTAAAGAGCCATGGAAAGGATCGATTGGGCGGAATGGAGAGAGGAGGTCTGGGAGGTTATGGACTTGGCGCTGGAGTTGGAAATGGATACGGATATGGCGTTGGCAAGAGGGATTGAGCCAGTGAGGCGAGAACCATACACGTGCATGAATTCATTCATCAGACGACTGCACGGATTTCGCTGTCGCCGTTCATTCGGCCATCCGTTAAGAAGCTCACTTGTCCTGTCCGTCATGCGTCGACGATTACATATGACTATCTCCAAGTGCGCTCATGTGGCATCATATGAGACCTTCATATCACAAAACTTCTACGAGTACCTAGCCCAACATACCGAACACACAAAATTCACCAAGGCTACTTTTCTATAGCCCAATACCATACCTACGCAGCCTCTCAATCGCCACACTATTAGTTACTCCACGATGTCTGGTCCCCTTGGTCCAAGCGACCTCACTACCAGCGGGCTCTTGTACGAGGGCAACTTCGACGAGTGGTTGCCGCGGATGAGAGCCATCCTTTCGCAACAGCACGACGCCACCATAATCTTCTATGACGTGTCGGGAGGTACCAACCGCGAGGAAGTAGCAGACACCATATGGTGGCAAGTGAGTCGACATGTCAGGACTCGCACTCCAGAAACGAGCCGCAAGAACCCGTCGAGGTTAATTAAAGCACTTCATGAAGTCGCTCGCCCATTCCGACTTGACGATCTATCGCCAGAGGTTCGAATTCGGATATACTCGATGGTGTTCTCGTCACACAACGATTTCTGCGTCCCCTTGCCCATGGAAAATTATCGCGTTCTTCGCGAGAGCCCCAACAAGGATGGACGATCGGTCCTGTGCGTCGGTCGACGAATGCGCGCCGAGGCCTTGCCGTTGTATTACAAAGACCGACAAGTCTGCTTCATGTGGCACAGAGCGGTGCAGCGACATGCTGGTCTCGGAGCTGAGATAGCAAAGTCTATCAATGGATGGGCCTCTATGCTCACGCCGGAAACTCTCAAGTCGCTAAGGAACATAAGTCTACACATTTTCGGTCCAACAACTCACTACAACATCCGTCTTTCTTTGGTTATGGTTGGTGGAAGTCCCGAGATCAGGTACGATCATGAAATGGCTCACAACAAGAAAGCGCTATATTTGGTGAGGGAACATGCTGCCACTGTAAGCCGCGTGACCCAAGTTCTGAAGCTGCAGGGAGAAGCGTTGATCCTGTTCCTCACATGTCGCCCGGACATGTGGGACCGAATGCCAGAGGTCCAAGATTGATTACAGTGAGCTGTACTCATTGTGGTCGACGCGTGCTGGCTCGCCACGCTGGCCACTTCGAGCAGAACAGGCCAGCCATGACTGATGTTTTACAAGCTGATGGATCTTGTTGCACTTTTGAGAAAATTAGAAGCGAGTCGAGATCGAGATCGAGAACCTCATGGAAAGGTTCCATGTATGAAAGCGATATGCTGCGTATATGCTGCGTATATCCGTAGCATCCACACAAGCACAAACCACATTTCAGTTCACTCGATCAACGGTGCAGTCTACGATATTCTAACACGATTCGGAATTGCAAGAAAGATGTCATCGCGCATGCTATTGTCACAAGTGCTAAAGCGTTGCTGGTGTCTACTGCCAATGAGAGGGTATATGTTTCGCAGTTCTACTCGTCGGCAACAAGGTTCTGACCATCCTTCAGACCCTCGACCTTGAGCTCTTGGCCTTCTGCCCTCGAGTAGATGTCCTTGACGTCGTCTGTAGATCTCGTTAGTACGTGGCTCATAGATGTGTATACTATCAGACTCAGACTCAGACTCACCGGTGGTGGTCTCGAAGTGGCTGGAAGCGTCGTAGCTCTTGGAGATGAAGATGTTGTCGCTCGCACCGCTGTCAAGAGGCTCGTAAAGAGGAATAGGAGGGCCCATGAACTTCTCCTCGATCTTGCCGAGGCGCTCGAGACCGGGCTGGATTTCAAGGTGGTGGTTGGCGTCAGTCTCGGCGATGGTGCTGACAATGGCGATGTAGTAGCCCTTAGGGCAGACGTTGTGAGCCCACGAGACCATGGCGATGTAAATGTCGTGCTTGCGGCCGACCTGGGACTGGGGAATGATGAGCTGGACAGAGTCGCTGTTGTCGGTCTTGTCGATGGGGTGGTTGAGAATGCAAATGGCCTTGATAAGGTGGCCGACGACCTTGGCCTTGTCGGGGAAGTAGGATGGGTCTGCGAGGATCTTGCTGCACTTGGTCTCGAACTTCATGCCGTCGCCCTCCTCGCCGCGCTCCTTCATGGTCGCGCGAATGCCGGAAACCTTGCCGTTCTCGTATTTGACCTCGTCAACGTTGGTGTTGAGCATGTATGTTCCGCCGTAGATGGCAGATAGACGGGCGAAACCCTGGGGCAGCTCGCCCAAGCCGTACAGAGGGTAGATGTAAGGCGACTTTCCGTAGCGAGCCATGGAGTTCACGTAAAGACGGATGCGCTCGACGCAATCCTTAGCCATACCCTTTTGCTCAATGTAGTCATCGGTGGCGTAGAGTGCCATGCTGTGGCCGATGAAGTCGCGAGTGGTCTGCTCGAGGCCGTACTTGTCGTAGACCTGCTTCATGGTGGTCTGTGACAGGTTCATGCCTATGTTGTCCATGTTAGTCCCATGCTCCTTTCGTCTTGTGAAACCTTCTCTTTCAGATACCTACCATTGTGTGTGCTTGGGTTGCTCTCATCGAAGCTACCAACCCATTGCAAGAAGTTCTTCGCGCGTCTCTTCTCAAACAGGCCCATCAAGGGGCTCTTAAGAGCCTCGCTGGCATCCGAGGGCACCTTCGCAACTGTGGCCTTGGTGCCGTTTCCTTGCTGCACGTAGCTGCCGGCGATCTGCTTGAACTCCAAGTATCTTGTGACATCGGTGGAGACCAGGATGTTGGTGAGCTCGCCGTTGCTCATCAAGAGCTTAGGGACAAGGTCGATGTTCCAGTCGTTGACCCTGCCGTACTTCTTCCATGGCTCGGTACCTTCCTGGTAGTTGCCATATCTCTTGAAAAGAGCCTCGAGGTTGATGGAGGCGGACTCGCCGCCGTAGTGATCGTTACGGTCGATGTGGAGCACCTTCTTGCCCTTGACGGAGAGCACGCCAGAGAGCACACACTCGGTCAAGCCGGTGCCCAAGACGACCACGTCGTATTCCGGAGCGATCTCATCCATGTTTGCGTTGGTATTCTGAAAGCAGGTGATAGCTCAGTGAACGTGTGAAACCAGGAGAGGCGAGAGCATGCTATGTTTTGGCGGTGACGATGTACTAGGCGACCCCACTGCGGGCAGACGTCGCGGAAATCCCGTCTGAACAGGGTTCAATATGGTATGAGCTTCATGGAATTGAACGTACAATTGGTCGCCGTAAGTCTGCACATGGTCTCTCCATGGCCGCTACAGTCGTTCCTAGATCTGTGCATAACAATAGGGGTATATTGATTGCCTTACTGAGAGGCTGCCATGCTTCCAACAGCATTCTAATTCGTGGCAACGAAACGAAGTTGAGATCATCATTGCTTATACGAGCATTGAAATGTGAGGAAGCATATGCAAACTTAAACGTAAGTATTATATGCTCGAAATGCTTACAGATCGAGATTCGCCTGCAAGGAGAACCGTGTGATAAGATGGGGTACACAGTCGTCTCTGCCTGAGTACCATCTGACCATGCGGTGAATGCTTTACAGCACCTTATTTCCTTCGAAACCGACAATCGCAACTGCACATGTACTTTATTCCGCAAATCGAGAGACAGATCATTGTCGAGCCTAGGAACCTGTCATCCAATCCACGTGTACCGATAGCCACAGGATAGAGGGGTTGCGAGGCGAAGTAATTTTGATCAGTTCCTATATAAACATATTATACATCGGCGTTATACAAGGTCACTCCATTTATGAGCGAGCCTCCTTGTCGTGACGAGCGGTCTCAGCAGCAATGTTCTCCCGAACTTGCGCATCTGATACACTCTCTGGTGTCACAGTAGTAGTGCTAGTGCTAGCGGCGCCATATGAGTCCTGAGAGGTTATTAGTTCGACTCGTTTCGATCTTCGAACTTCTATTCTTACCTCGGTGTACTCCTTGGGGATGTATGCAGGCTGGCCCTTCTCCGTGTCGGCGTAAAGGTCAACCTCCTCGTCCTCCATCGCGGCAATTCGGGCTTCTTCCCATGAGTACCAACGTTCAGTAAGGCAGAGCTTAATGGCTTTCTTGGTCTTGCGGAGCTGCACAATTGTCAATAACCAGACCACGACTTCTCGTGTCGAGCAGAACGTACCTCATCCATTCTCGCAGCGGCCTCGTATTCTCCGTATCCGGCATCTAAGCGCTTCCTCTCCGCTTCGTTGGTCAAGACCACATTGGTTTCCTTAACGCAGAGCCACCACAGCCTGTGCAAATCATCCCAGCTCTTGTGTCGAAGCTCCTGAACTGACCATCCTCTACCGTGCGCGTGAAGTTGTTCTGGAGTCTGCAATGGCGAGCGGTCGTTGTTGAAGAACCCCCAGAGTCCATGGTCTGGATTCACCTGCACTTGCGAGCGGCGCGCGGGATCTAAAACGGGCTTTGGAAGGTTCTCGAGGTCTACAGAGAGCTTGACCTTCTTGTTGAGTCCAGTGCGACGGATCGCGGAGATGCCTCGAGCCGGGTTGCCATCCTTGCGTGCGGTGCGGGTGGTCGAGGATGAAAAGCTGGCGGTTTGCGCGGCGCTCGAGAAGGCTGGTAGAAGGAATCCGGGCGGCAATGTGGCAGAGCGCTGTGAGGTCGTTGAGATCAGACCTCCAATTATGCTTCGGCTGGAGCAATGCATTTTGGCGGTTGTGCTGGTCGCGTGTCGCTCTTGCGATCGTTGGCCGGCTCTCACAGGAGATCAAACGTTCTCGGAGGTCCGCTCTCGTCTTTCGAAGTTGGCCGCGCGCGACAGGGAAACACTAACCCTGGAGTGGAAATCGCAATTGACATTGAACGACTGAACTGAAATCATGCAATTGCCATTGTACGTATGTGTGTGTGCTCATGTCGTCAGATTGGGTGAGGAAGAGAGATTGATCGTGTACATACTGTATGGACGCCAGCAAGTGGTGACTTGGACGCAATCGTCGGAACCCTGAACTACTTACATGTATTACATGTATTACATGTCTGTCTATGCCATATTCGCCTCACTTGTACTTGTACTTTTTTATTGGTGCGCACAATGACTTGGTGTATACGACCAGGATATCGTAACTTTACAGACTGGAGTCTTTGAAGATTCCGACCACTCACACACTACATGTACAATTGAGTGTCAAGTACAAGCCTGTGGCAAGACTTTCACAAATGCCTGCGTATCGACAGCCGCAGATCTGTCTAGACATATTTTGTGCAGACGAAACTCTCCATTAGTGCCTCCAGCAAGATGAGAAGTTCTGGAAACCGTCGGACAGATATACGGGATAAGATCACAGGACCATTGGATTCCGAATCGCCATTTACGCTGCGCTTCTAAACGTTCCGAACACGATCGCCTTGCCAGTGTCGTTGCTGATCTGCTTCTCAGCGTCTTCTAGTTTGAGGAGCAGGTGCGTGGTGCGGATGTAGATTTCTATGTCTTATCAGCCCACAAAAGCACGCAGTAACCTTATCATCCGCAGTCCTTACCTTCAAACTCAATTACGTAGCTTACAGCAATCTCAATGTCACTCGAATACAACAGTGGCAAGTTGGTAGCCCGCTGCTTCTGCCTCTTTACCTTGAATTTGATCCCGACGTCTTCACCCCGGGTATTGATCCATAGCACTTGAGGGTCTTTCGTCGGATCGCATGCCTCAGCAACGCTATCTGACCTTGCCTTGAGCTTGTCGGTACTCTCGTTCCCATGATTGATGACTATTGTGCTGTGATCCGTGAACGACCGCGACTCGCAATGTCGTGACAGCCAGTCTCGCCATACTCGGATGGTACCCTCGGCGACCTCTTGAAGTGAACAGAGCAGGCCGCGAGTGCTCTCTCGCCTACCCAGATATGCAACGGTGGTAAGCTGCGAGAACAGCTCATGGGCGTCCACGCTGACAGTATCTCGCACCACATTATCTTCGTCGCGAGTTGCCGGTCGAATGGTAGTGTCCTGGTATGTTCTTGAGCCAGGCACATCTCCAGCAGGATGTCGTTGCTTCACTTTAAACTCTGGTTCATTGCTTTCAGGTCGGCACCTCGTGAACAAATTTCCCAATTTTTTTACTTGTCCGACATAGTGGTCTTCATCTTTGATATCCAACAGCAAGCTGTCCAAGCCTTCCGTCCCTAGAGGCGTGCAATACAGAGGCGGAGCCGTCAAGCGGGCCGAAGGATGGTGGCACTCTAGGAACAGGATATGGCCGTCAAGACCGGCAGCTATTTGCAGACGGTAATGTATCAGGCGCAGGATGAGCGAATGGAAGCGCCGACATGTCGGGGTGAAAGGTAGGAGCTCTCGTGTTGAAGAGATATCGAAGATATTGAGGAGTATCTAGTGGCTGCTGTCAGTCCGTGCGCTGGCCGAGTGCTTTGGGACGGAAGCACCAACTGACCTCATTTGGAAGGCCAAGAATACCGTTATTGTCGCATTGGATGTCCGCCATCGTCACATTAAAGTACAATCAGTACTGCATCGGTAGAACAAGAAGGATGCTTGATCTGAGCTTATCAAGCAAGGTGATGCAAGTGGAGGTTTAATGTAGGTCATGTGATCACGCGAGACGCTAGACTCGACGCGTTTTCGACTTCATTCGTCCGCACGACCGACCGCCACACCGTACCTTGCCATCGACACGTCGTGGACCAGCATGTCTGGGCGGCACTAAGTCATCATCTCGATCTGATCTCTCATCGACAATTGCGACAACATGGCGCCGCCTGATAGCGGCATGCGCGGTTTCGTGAAAGACAGAAACGGAGATGTGAACCCTAGTCTCGCTGACTTGAAGAGACACGTCCCTAGTCCAGGTGCAAAGGCGGATAAGAAGTCGAAGTCGAAGCACAACAACACGGTCAGTCGTGAAAGAAGTCAGACTGGTCGTCACGGCCGCCTCGATGAAAACACATCTGCGCGTTCCAACAACAGTAGCACTGAAAATTTATCGACAACCGCCAGTACATCTCGCCAAAGGACTGGTAAGGATCACCATCTCGAAACACGCTCACACTCTTATGACCGACGTCCTGCCAACGGTGATCAACAACAGGCAATTTTTGGTGGCACGGACTATGATGACCAATCTGACATGAACCAAGACTTGCCTGACGATCCACTGGCGTCAGGTAAAAGGAATTTCGACAAGATGATGGCAGAAATGGAAGAAAGTAAGAGAGGAGCTGGTAGTCCTACCATTGCTCAAACTCAGATCAAGGGCGATTCATATCCACCCACTTCCGCTGGGGTCCCATCAGTCACTGATCAGCCTGAGCGAGCTGAAGTTAGGGTCACCGGTGGTCTTCAGAATTTGCCTACTCATGCCGCAGTGCGCATGAATTTCGGCTCCCGCAATCAAAGACAACAACAGCAGTTCGCCGGCGCCCGTCCTCAACTACCGACAGCCTCGAGCGCAAAAGTGCAACCTCCTGCACCTTCTCACCAGCCGCAGGACATCGGGAATTTCGATCCGGAAACATCGATGGAGTATGACGCCTCGGCGGGATTCTCATTTGGCCGAGCGCCGAATGTCAAGAAAGAGGTCGTCGTGCAATCCTCGCATCGTCCCAGACAGGCAGTCCCACCGCAACCACTCCCGACTGAGGTCAAGGCTGCTGCCCCTCGTGCACACCAGGAACTTGACAAGCCAGCTGTCGCACAAGTGACTCCTGTCACAGACGAGTATCTGCCGACACCAGCAACGCATACGCACCACTTTGAGAGACAACCCCGTGTCGCCGAGGTTCAGGACTACCAACACCAGCAAGTCATGCCTGCTAGGCAGGCTTCATTGCCCGCTCAAGGTCCAGCTTCTGATGCATTGACGGAAGAGGATCAAGTCGAAAATTTCGAGCAGCAAGAGTTCAGTGATGAGCCACTCGATTATGGTCCGCAAGAGCTTTACAACAAAGATTATGCGTCTTTGAAAGCCGAGCCCTTTGACCACCATCCAAACGCCCAGCCTTTCGTCGTTTCTGGCCTGCCAGAGTCAGCAGCCCTGATCGATAAAATAGCACACCTCGCTCATGCAGAGCCCAAGACGCAATCTGAGTTCTTTGCCAGCCTGAACATCGATGAATGGGAGGAAGCAGGGGATTGGTTCCTCGATCGCTTCGGTGAGACGATCAAGAGGCTGAAGGAAGTACGCAGAGAGAAACGCAAAGCTTCACGCGCTTTCGAAGATGAAATTGAGGTGCGTGAGGTGGCTGTCAGGAAGAAACGTGCCTTGACTCGTACTGCAATGGCCGACATGAAGTCGAACGGCGCTGCGGTCTTTACCGGTACGCCCGGCAAGAAGAACTGAAAGTGTCACAAACAAGAAGACGAGGAGCGCGTTATACCCTTTTGCTTGACTTTAGCTTTGATGGAGGACCATAATGTTCGGTGTACGAGAGTAGATAGCGCAGTCCTTCACTCGAGCACGACTTTCGTTCTGCTGAGGAGGTCGACTGGCAAACCATGTCGCTTAAACCCGCCAATACACAGCTTCGCTGGCCGTCTCACGAGCACCCAGGTCAACTGTCATAACGACATGATTATCTCATTCTTCCTTTGTGCTAACACTGACCCAAATAACATACCAGCCACATCTAACTTCACTTTCCACTAAAGTCGCGATCGATCGGAGCCAAGGTCGACATCCAAGAACGTAAGGCAATCGGCCACCCCTGCCGCCTTGCAAGCCTTAACACTGCTCCAAAAGTCCAAGCCTGGTCGCCTACGCTTATCTATATTGCATACATGTGATCGCAAGCCACAGGCGTGCTATCGCATCCAGTATCAAGCCTCCTCGAAGGTTAAATTATTTCCTCCACATACCGACCAACACACGACTCCACACGGCAAACCCCAAGCGAACCGGCACTCCAGATCCGGGGTACCGATGGTCGAAGGGGAAAAAAAGGCACAAGCAAGCTCCCCCCACGCTTTCCGGTTGTTTATGTCACGATGCTTACGAGAAAATTGTTCGAGATTAATTCGGTAGTAGTAGGCGATTGAAGCAACCATGCCGAGTAGCCCGATGTGGTAATTCCGACTCTTTGTCTCTTTCGTTTGCTTGCCGATGCGGGTGGCTTGACGTCAGGTCGGATTACACGTGCTGTTGATCATGAAGAAATAAGAGACCTTAGCTGCTTGATGTAGAAAGTCGATGGCCATGGAGCCTAAGGACATCAAGCGCTTACGCGGATTGCACATTCATACGTACAAGCCGACGGCACGAAGAGCCGAATCAATAACACACCAACATACCACGGTGTGACCTCGAATCTCGGCTTAAGAACTGACGATGCGATCTTGTCAAGCATGTGATGTGAGAGCCCGCGGCGAATGGATGAGGGCTTTCTATTTAGCTCCCATCATTCGGCTACCTCCCCAAATCGTCGACGATAATCGCAAAAATGGCGTGCTATGGCACAGTCGTGATCATGGCCCACGAGCTGGGGCAATGCAAGAAATGACACGATTCTCGCAGCAGCTTGCATGTAGGGCAGCCATCATGTACGTATGGTCTGCTTCGCTTGCAACTTGCTCAAAAGCAGATTGTTGAGGAAAACCAACACAGTAAGTCGCGCGTGATAGCAAAAGGTTGAGGAAAAGTCGTTGTTGAGGATTGGGCGCCTGACTGTTTTACGAATCGTCGTCACACGCACGCGGAAACACGTTGCAGATGCTTTCTGTCCAGTGGGATCAATGCAAGGCTGAGTTCCACACCGCCGCAAAAAGTGGGATCAAGGATGCGTGTGCGGGCAGCCCGTGGGGAAGAAGATGGAGTCAACGATACTTTGTTTTTTGCTTGACAGCGCATGATCCTACGGAGATAGTATTGAATTGAACGTGTCTGAACCTAGCAATTGATCGTCCACACATAATAGTGGGAAAGATAAGGCACGAAAGGCAACCATCTTCGGAACGAGAACACCAGCTGCCCTCACCTCCCCACAGATCTTCTGCATATCGCATGCTGCGAAGGGCAGGCGGACGCAGAAGACAGGAGCCGGCACGAACGCTACTTGGCGCCTCTCCACACGCTTCATACTGTAGGCGGTAGGTACAATCCGGACGCATCATTGGGTGACGCAGCGTTTCCACTACTGTACGACTCGACGCGCTACTACGACTCGCGAAACGGCCTCGATACGGGCGCGTAGAAGGTGGATTTCCCAAACCATACCTGCGACGTTTGCCGATGTTCAGCAGCGAGGCATGACTCTGCTATCAAGGCATTCTTGGCTTGCGGTTGTAGCAATCCAATCGAAACCACATGATACAACAATTGCCTGTCTCGATCTACATCATACAAAACCAACAATCTATTACCCCAGCTCCACCCCACAACCGCCTCCACAACACGAAATCCTTCCCAGATAAACCATGCACCTGCTCGAAGCTCACAGGGAGCGAGACGAGGCGCTCCACCGGCCCGACCGGCAACACAACGGTCTCTTGGCACGACACGTAACCACCAAACTCATCTCGAAGGATCGACGTCTTTCATGCGGCTGCTGCACTCCACACTGCTGCTACGACTGATGGGGAAGGGCCGATGCGATGCACTGCGATGCCCCAGACAACAGCGATGTGGGGGAGAGCCAAAAAGTGACGACGATCAGCAGCCTTGGTCGGGTCGGGTGGAATCGGTTGAGGCTCGCGGAGATGAGAGGATGTGAGACGGAGGTAGGAAAAAAGCTTGATGCTGGCTGGGATGGCGAAATTGGGGGCTGGCTGACGTCGTTTCTCCGAGAGTTGCACCTTCCGTCGTTGTTGTTCGTTGTTCCCGGACGATCTGGGGAGAAGGTTTTGGTGGTAACTTCATGATGATGGAGGAGAGATTTTGCGTAAGGATCTGATAGTGAGGGTGGCGATTAGTGATGATGAAGGTTATGATGTGATGTGATTTTGGTCATTAGTGAAACCATCCAAGAGGCGTGCTAGAGGTTGTGAAAGGGTGCCTTGTCTGGATGGATGGGTCGAAGTGAGGCTTAATGGAATCATATGGTGATATATGTTGATGAAAATAATAACCTTGTTTTAATTCCATTGATAGGAGAGTAATATGTATTTCAATGAAAATCTGAAACTGATCATGAAATATATGAGAGGTGGGTATTGATCAAATATCAGGATTCTACCAAAGCTAGTATTACACGCTCTCTGTTTTGTAAAATCCAGCGAGAGCGCAGAGCAGAATCAGGAAGAATGAGAATAGAGCTTCTGACAGTCGAATTTTCGCACAACAAGAACCCAGTCAATCGAGCACAAAATAAAGAGTGCTCGTCGCCCAACACAAAACTCCAATCGCTGAATGTCCTTGGGAGCATCATCTGCTTCGACCACAGACAAAGGTTCAGCTCCCGCGCGTACTCCGTCCCGTCTATTCCTTGGAACACCGTGTGTGCCTTGCACCACCATTCGCTGACCTCGCCGAAGCGTATGCTTCGTTGCGCTCAGCTTTTGCTTCCTTCGCCGTAAAGCGCCGTACCCCAGTCTATAGTCGCTAGAACTCCTCGCAGTCGCAATAAAAATCCAGAAATAAACCTCGAAGAAAAATCACGTAACACGGCCGTGAGCGATCATGATTTGGCAGTCAACCGGTGGATGGCCGCGAATTACCGCACAGAATTTGTCGTTGAGCAGAATTTTTAAGTCCTTTCGGGAGTGGCGCGAGCGCTGTTTTGACCGCTATTCTGACCGCTGTTCTGACCACTGTTTTGTCCGCTGTTGTTGCCACTACTGGGATTCACAAGTTCGTTGATCTTGGTGTTGCCTTCGTACTTGGGTGTCGAGACCATCGGGACCGGTAGTTTTCTTTGAGATCCGTCGCCGGCTTCCATAATTTCACTAATCCGTAGACCGCTGTGCTGAGCGGGGACGTACGGCTGTTGACCATCAGCTGAAGGCTCGACAGGCGCAAGCGCAGGCGGCGGTTGGTGAGCGAGGGAAAGGTGGTGCAGAGTTGGGAGCTGCACACCATTATGGAAGAACTGAGGACGCAGCCTGGGCGAATGCGAAGGCGTGGCCAAGGGAGTGTGGTCGGGTGTCGGTGAAATGGACTCCTGAGAGAATGACGGCGATGGAGGCGCAGTAGACTGAGGAGAAGCAGGTCTTGACTTCTTGGTCATGCGGTGGGCGTACTGGTCATCGTCATCGTGCGAGTGAGAACGAGACATCGGCTGCGAGGTGGGATTTGACGAGTAGTGGTAGGAAGAGAGCGAAGGCATGCGGTTTTGGCTGTAAGGATTGACGTGGTAGGGAGTTCTCGAGGCAGGCAGGTTCAAATGCTGGTTGGGAATCTGAGAGTTGTTCTCGCGCTCAACTTGCGACGCGGCGGTGGCAAGCAGGTTGATCGCACCCGGACTTGAGTATCCGCCGTTGGCAGCTGGGCTGAGATCACCGCTGTTGTTACGGGTCATGTAAGATCCAGGGTTGCTGGTGTATGTCGCGGCGTAAGAGTGAGGAGGTGAGACGTTAGGGGAGTTGATCTGGGAGCCAGGCGCAGACTGCGGAGCTTTAGGAGGCGGAGGCATGTTGTTAACAGGGCTCTGCTGGTGCTGTTGCTGTTGCTGTGCTTGCTGCTGTGCCTGTTGCTGTTGCAATTGCTGCATTTGCTGGAGCTGCTGAAGTTGCTGAAGTTGCTGCATCTGCGCCATTGGGCTCATGTTGTTCATGTGCATGCCGTTCAAGCCATTGAACTGGTGCATTTGGTTCAATTGGCCCATTTGCATCTGGTTAAGCTGGTTCATTTGGTTCATCTGGTTGATCTGGTTGAGCTGCTGAAGCGCAGGATTGTCATACATGCCGGCCTGAACGGCTGCGGCAGCGGCGGCGGCTGCAACATGTTGCTTGTTCCCGCGACGCGAGTTTGGGTTGTTATGGATGCGCGAGTGACGCGTCAACTCGTCTGATCTGCTGAAGCGCTTGGTGCAGCCAGGGAACTGGCAAGCGTGAGGCTTTTCGCCAGTGTGCGTGCGGATGTGACGTGTCTGGTGCTCGAGGCGGTGGAAGGCCTTGTCGCAGAGCGGGCACTTGTACGGGCGCGGCAGGTCGGGGCGGTTCTCGTCTGTGTTTTGCTGCATGTTTACTCCCATCGTCGGCATCGTCATGGCGGCGGCGGCCATAGGCGTGCCCGGCTGGCTGTTGGGCTGGCTGTTGGGCTGGCTGGGCTGCTGCGACGACAGGCCAGAGGAGGTCTGCGAGGCGGGCGCGCTGGACTGCTGCTGCTGGGCGGCGAGGAGGGTGGCGGCGGTGTCGTGGAGCGGCGTGGTGGTGGACTGCAGGGAGGGCGGCTGCTGCGTGCGCTCGGGATTCAGCAGGTTCGAGAGCATGTGTTCTGTGGGAGCGCAGGCTGGCTGGCGGCGGCGGTAAGGCAGAAGTTATGCGGGACAAGCGAGGCTGCGGCGGAGGGGAAGCCCGGGGAGAGCAAGACAGCAGGCTCTGGCTGGCGCAAAAATTGGAAGGGCCTTTAACTTTGGCGGCCCCACTTTTCGAGGATGACGAACGGACGATAAGAGCTGGGGATCGATGAGCGTATCCGTCTGTTCCTGCGTCGCGCTGGCTGCCGGCTGCGAGGCGCACGGCGAGCTGTTTCGGCTGGCGTGGCGCTGCTGGTCTGCGCGCTGGCCTGGCTGCTGCTGGGTAAAGGGATGGGCGCTGGCTCAAGATAGACCGGCTGATGCTTCCCCAGAGTCGCTGTGATCCGGCTGAGTGGGCGGGCGGTGCAGATCGCGGAGGCGTAGGCGTAGGCGGGATGCGTGCAGCGCAGTAGTGATGGTCGCAGTGGCAGTGGTGGCAGTGGGCGCCGGCGGTGAAAGTCTGCGCAGAAAATGCTGGTGGTGGTCTGTTTGTTGGGCGAGCAGAGCGGAGGGCAGCAGGTGGTGTGCTCGAGGGCAGGCCACCAGTATTGTATGCTTCCGGTGGGTTTCGCCGCACCGCGAAGGCACCGATAATGCGATTTCTCGTGCGGGCTGGGGTGAAAAGTGGACCCTGCCGTGGAGTGAATGCTCTGGGGCGCGGACGAGGTTCTTTCTCGGCACCTCGTGAATTTTTACCGAAGAATCACCAAGATTGAGAACGTGAAGATGCAAGACGACACAAGAGCTGGACCGCTGCCGTCGACTATGCTAAGCTGTTCTGGCCCGTCTGTGGCATCATGTCCTCAGGTCGTCACCTCAGTGCTCTCCACGATACATGTGCGGCATCGCATGTCAATATTACGCCCACCCGCGTCGCCCTACCAGAGGCTCTGCTGGGCCTTCGCGCTCCGTCAAAGATAAGAGATTCAAGCACGTGTTTCGTCTCCGTGACGTCTCGAGGCGTTGGCCAAGCTGTCGAGGCCTCCACCCCTTCCACCGTGGGATGGGATGCAAGGCGGTCCTGGCAACTGCACATCGTGCTCTGCTCGTGGGATGTGCGCCTTCATTGCAGTCACGCGGTATGCCGAGCGCCTGTGGGCATGAACGCCGCCTGGTATGGGCTGCAGCAGTAGTAGTGATGATCAGCGACACCGTTTGTCCCACAGAGCCTCCATCCGCATCCAATCCACTTGGGTGTCTTGGACTACGGCACGCAATCTCTCGTGCTAAGGAATAGCCTTCTCGCAGCCACTCGTCCGCCTGTGACACACATCGTCCCCTGAGATATCACACGCGCTTTCACCCATACTTCTCCACCATCTAGCAAATGCTCCGCGCGGAGCCGGCTGGGCCTGGAGAAACGTCGCACAACATGTGAGGACATATCGATGACTAGTGTGGTTGTTGTGACAGTCGAGTCTTCTGTTCACATCTACTGTTTGGCTGCTTTCGAGACTAGACATCGACTCGAGTGTATCGTATTACATTATATCAATGCTCTTGACAAATCGCCCAGTATGATCCATAAACACGCCGAACAGCGGTGCGCCGCATCAAAGGCCAGACCACGTATCGACAAGTCATGCCACGGGGTTTTGGTCGATCAGGCGTCTGAGTCGACTCAGTCGATCACATCCGTTGCCAATGCTCGTGAGTAGTCACTACTACTATAGACTCGACTATCAATTAGTGCAGAGGGTCGGCCACGCAAGCACTACTGTGACTACTCATCATGCCCAGACCGCGCCTCCGCCGCCTCCTCCACATGGGGTGTCGCGCCGTCGTCTCCGCTGGTGTCGAAACCGTGGCGGTGTTTCTGCGTGCACTTGACTTTACGGGACAGACTTCCAGAACCCCCACGCAGCAGAATGTGGAGGAACAAGCTCGACAGCATGTGTTCGAATTGAGACACCCCTATAGGCTAAATCATCATCCAACAAGACAGCGTAGCGACACTTCTCGCCTAATATTATCACGACAAAGCAAAACATCTAGACTCTACGGCGCGAGCGAGTGCGAGATTGCCAGTCAGCCGCGGGCTGATAACACTTGTCCGTCAGTGACACTTTTGCTAATCTGTTGGTGGAATTGGAAGGTAGAGATACACCCCACTTGGCTCAACCGACTTGCGGGCCAGCACTTGGTTAGGGTCGGCAATGTGATCTTCCTCGACTCTTCTCCCGCCTGCCGTCCGTCGGTGCATCCCTTTCCCAAGCGACAAGCGACGATCTGTGGAGAGGGAACGAGCCGCAGATACCCCAGATGCTAGATATGGAGGAGGAATCATTCCCATCTTCTCCGCAAAGGGAAGTGCACGGCGAGCCAAGAGCAGAGTGAATGGCGCATCAATCGCTCAGGTGTACATCTGTCCATCACCTACAAGCTCACAATCGCGGTGAGAGCCCGCAGACCTCCAAGGCTCCAAGTGTTTTACACAATAATCTCACCGAGCATTGCTCCAGGCCTCGAGCCGTAGTGGCTTGCCGTGTCGCGCAAAACAGCCCTGTGGCTCGTGTGCCGAGTCCACCTCTCGCTCTCTTCTCGGCGCCATACGCTCGTGTCACGTGTCACGCACCACCTCCGAAGCAGCAAAATCTTGGCGGACTCAGACTCTGAGACCACCGACCCTTGGACTAAACTTCTAATCCGTGAGTACCCGGGTGTGGATACGTTGGGGTACGGGTTGTTTGCGCTGTCCCACGTCACCGGGTATCAGCGCACGGCGGAAGCGACTACACAGACTCCTCAGCAACCCATCAAGGTGGCCAGTTGGGTACGGAGGTACCCTTTTCGTTGATTCACCCGCCACCGTCTCCGCTGTGAGAGTGGTGAAGGATCAGGAGACGTCTTCTTTGCAGAGAAAATGGCTGCCGGGTGGCTTGCACAGGCTTCTTCTGGAAGACCCGACGGCGGCTCTTGTTCTTGGTATTGGTGTCGTGCCTAGGATAGCCCAGTCTCACGCTTGCCAGCTAGACAACACCACAGTACCTGACGCTTTCACGTGTCCGCAGAGTTTCGTGTGGAGCATCTCACCAGCAGGAGGAGTCGAGAGATTGTAAGCTACCGGACGATAGGAGGTAACACCAACAGCTTGAGCGTGAGATTCCTCCTCCTTCTTTGCCCTCAACCCTCAAGCTTTCACATGTCTGGAGACACACGCTGGAGATATGCGGAGCGGCCGGGCAGCAGTCCGCCAGCACGTGCGAAGCTGAAGGGACGGGCGAGGGCTCGACCAACTGCACTCCAAGGATGGCGAGAGCCGAGAGACGGCCGCCCTGTTGAGGGCTCCGCGGCGTCCTCTGTTAGCCTCCGCAATGCCTCCGCGTAACGGAGCTCGCAACGTGCTCTGGCCTGGGGACGCAGATGTGGGCTGAGCAAGTTATTTTTTGTTGGTTGTCGGTTTGATCCGATCGCTCGAGGAGATGCAACGGTCGGGCGCCGGTCGCGCACACCGCGATTGGATCTTGGGGGACGATGTTGTCGTAGACATGGTCTTTGTGTTGATGCGATGTTGTGAAGCTTTTGTTTTCGCTGCTTCCTGCGCTCGCTGCGATGGACATTCGACGTGTTCGTGTTCTACGGATTCTTTGAGTCGCCATTAATGATGCTGATCCCTTTCGCGAAATTTCCCTCTTCAATGAAATCATTGGACTTGCGTCCGGTCGTACATCAACGGACTCGACAGCATGCGTTTCAACAGACGTTCTAGAGCAAGGCTTCTTCGTCATCATTGGGCACCGAACACTCTCGTGGAAGCAGCCGTACACGTCTATCGTCCAATCCTTCGTTGACACATTGTTGTGCATAGATTTGACTCCGTTCCTACATATCTGCCTGGATCTTGCCGGAATCACATGTTTCGGGATATATCGGAGGTCCCGAAATGCTTCATGATATGCAGACGTATACGATCGAGTTGTTGTGCATGCCAACGTGTTTCAAACCATAGCTGATGGTGTGAGGCAGCTGCCCTGCTTTCTTGTGACTGCTCTGAGATGAATGGATTCATTTCCTTGATAGGTCGATGTGCAATGGATATGGAATATGAGCATTGATGATCTGCCCGATCGCTGCAATCGTTCTCTATCTGTTGTTTGTCTCCGCGTGCACGTCTACCACTTGTGGGAGTTCTTCCTCTCGGTGCTGGCACATCGTGGACAGCGGGCTGACTACGCGCTTCTAAACATATTCGAATCTGCCTGGACTATAATGAGAACGTGGTATCAACGATATTATATTTCACGTCTTAAGCGTGTGATGGCGTTTCGATCGTTACTGTGTCAAATGGACATATGATATATACATATGTAATTGTGTTTAGATATCTTGCAGAACTCCAAGCAAATCCATCGTTAGTGCGAATGGTGTTCATATCAAAATCAAAACTTTGGCTTCAAAATGCATTCGAGAGCGACGAGGTTCTTCAGCAACAATACAGCCACTGCCACCGGTCAAGAACATAATATCTATACAGGGCTCATCGATCTACCTTCTGCAGATATGTGATTATCGATTGTATGTTGCAAAAGACTGCATGATCGCGGTGCTCAAGTTTCCAAAAGCTAACACCAAACCCTAATTTCAGAATTGCAACTTTGGCGAGTCGCCGACATCTAGATCGCGATACAGCTACCAGGATCTCTAAATCGAACCGGCAACCATGTCACTCTCTCAGAGGCTGCTCAGCTCGTCACAGCGACTGAACAGCTCCAGCCGGTGCCTTGGTCAGGCCCAATGGCGCCAGACACAGCTGCAGACGAAGCGACAGTTCTCACTCCAATCCCGATCATCTCTCGTCGGATCAGCTTCCAAGGACGCGCATAAGACACAGAGGCGCCATGCCTCTACCGCCGCCAAAGATGTGAAGTCTGCTGGAACACGCACGAAGAACCTTCTCTATGGCACAGGCTTGCTCGCCGTTCTCAGCTTTGGCTACCTCTACATCACCGACACTCGCGCAAGCATTCACCAATGGCTTGTTGTACCGACGATGCGCACGATTCACTGGGACGCGGAGGATGCTCATCACGCTGGCGTGAACTACATGAAGGTACTCTACAAGCTTGGTCTTCACCCCAGGGAAAGAAGCACGGATGATCAAGAGCTTGGTGACTTGCGCGTCGAGGTGTTCGGCCACACGCTCGACAACCCCGTTGGAACAAGTGCTGGAATCGACAAGGATGCTGAAGTACTCGGACCTCTGTTTGCGCTTGGTCCTGCTCTCGTAGAAGTCGGAGGTGTTACGCCTTTGTCACAAGAGGGTAACCCTAAGCCCAGAGTATTCAGACTGCCTTCGCAGAATGCTCTGATTAATCGCTACGGACTCAACAGCGAGGGTGCAGACCACGTCGCGATGCACCTGCGTCAGCGTGTCAGGGAATTCGCTGGCAATTACGGACTCGGTCTTGGTCCTGATGGCGAAACCGCAGTGCTTGACGGCGAAGCAAATGTTCCTCCTGGAAGTCTAATGCCCGGAAAGCTACTTGCTGTGCAAATCGCCAAGAACAAGACCACTCCCGATGCTGACATCGCAGCCGTGGCCAGTGACTACGTCTACTGCGTCGAGCGTCTTGCAAAGTATGCCGACATCATGGTTGTCAATGTCTCTTCACCCAACACACCCGGTCTTCGCGATCTCCAGGCTACCGGACCGCTCACAGCTATTCTTACAGCCGTAGTGGATGCTGCAAAGAGCACTGATCGTAAGACCAAGCCCGCTGTTATGGTCAAGGTTAGCCCCGACGAGGAGTCGGACGCACAGATCGAGGGCATTTGCTCTGCTGTCTGGGCGTCTGGCGTGGATGGTGTGATCGTTGGCAACACCACCAAGAAGCGTCCTGATCCCATTCCTAAGGGCTACATCATGCCTGCAAAGGAGGAGAAGATTCTCACTGAAATTGGTGGCTACTCTGGGCCGCAAATGTTTGACAGGACACTTGCCCTTGTCAAGCGCTACCGCGCAGCGCTCGACCAAGGCCCTCCTGAGGACCAGCTGAGCAAGACCGTGGTGAAGCCTGCGCCTGCAAAAGCGTCTGTCGGCCCTGCCGAGGCCAGCGCTCAGCGTGATGCCCAGCACTTGAAGCCTCTGACCCCCGAAGCCGAAGCCGAGAGCAAACAGCCTCTCATCAAGCTTCCCAAGAACCCTCTCGACTCTTCCGCCGTCCACGGACAGGCATCCGAGGCTGTGACTGACGCAACTGTGATCAAGCCTGCGTCTTCGGCATCACAAGTCGAGAAGAAGGCAGCCCAATCTGATGCGCAAAAAGTCATCTTCGCCACAGGTGGCATCACCAACGGAGAGCAGTGCCTGCAGATCCTTAACGCTGGCGCGAGTGTCTGCCAGGTATACACCGCGATGATGTACGGCGGCGTTGGCACCATGACGAGGATCAAGAGCGAGATGAGAGAGGAGATGAAGAAGTCGAAGCGTTCTTAGACCTGTGAAGCGTTTCCACGAGCGCGGTCCATATGTAAATCACAAATCAGCGAGTAATACAGAAGCTAAATGTATCCTATGTCCGCACGAACTTTTGCGACGGCTGTCTTTGTCCAATTCAATGTGTCACATGTTATAGGCTGTCACTGACTAGTATCTTCCAGCGATACGTTCCAACTTGATTGTGGAGTGTACTTGTGTCTTGCGAACGTGTTACCTCAATGTTGTGTGAAGCCCATTGACTGACTGCAGCAGCTGAAACGTCATCGCTCCATCAGCCAGCTTGAGCTTCATCGATGCATCATCAAGGTAGTTACATTTCCAAACATAACAACATACACATCGCAACGCAGCTGAACCTTTGGTTACAACTCCAACATAAAATATCCTGCCTGGAACTCTTGCAGGCCGAACACATCAAGTCTACAGAATGGCGCTCCGCACACTAGGCTCAAAGGCCGCCGCCGCTCTCGACGAAGAGCTCATGTCCAGCGGCGCTTTCTCAATCGACCAACTGATGGAACTCGCCGGCCTCTCCGTCAGTCAAGCAATGTACCTGCTATCTCCCCCCAGCAAATCACCAAACGTCCTCGTCGCTTGCGGACCCGGCAACAACGGTGGCGACGGCCTGGTAGCGGCAAGGAACTTACATCACTTCGGCTACAAACCCAGCGTCTACTTCCCGAAACAATCAAAGAACGAACTTTACGCACGTTTACGGACACAGCTGGAGCAGTTGAAAGTTCCGTTCACGGATGACTTTGCTACTGCGATGGGGAAGAGTGATTACGTTATCGATGCGATTTTTGGTTTCTCGTTCAGCGGCGAAGTGAGAGAGCCTTTCCCCGGCGTTATCAAGGCGCTGGCTGAGAGCAAGATCCCTGTGCTGGCTGTTGATGCTCCTTCGAGCTGGAACATTGAAGAGGGACCACCGAGCGATGGACCCGGTAAGGGCTACAACCCGGATGCGCTTATCTCGTTGACGGCACCGAAGCCGTTGGTCAAGTGGTTCAAGGGAAGGCATTTTGTGGGAGGGAGATTTGTGAGTGAAGAGATTGCGGAGAAGTACGGGTTTGATATTCCGCCTTACAAGGGAAGTGATCAGGTGGTTGAGGTACCCTCGGGTGGTGAAAAGCTGTAAGTTTTTGCATAGAAGTCTGGCGTACGAGACTGAATTGTGTTCCTACGACAGAGATGTCATATCTGTTTGCTATCCAGCCTATGAGCGTATGCTGTCAAGGAAAGTCACCAGAACCATTCTGACTCGCATCATCAACTTTGGTGATTCATCAGACCCCAGAGCACCTTGCCATCGATCACTTCACAATAACCTCTTACTGAAGATCTTCCGTTGCGTGCGTACAGCTCCCAATTCATCCCAAATGTCAGGACGACTTGTAAGAACCATGATCAGCGCCTCACCTTCTGCGCCGACGCTCTGCGCAAGCTTGTTGATCTCAGCTGTGTGGTCGGCAAGTAGTCTCTGATCTTCGGACTTCAGCCAGTCGTGGTTCCCAACGCTGAGTTCGAGCTTGCCATTGACTGGTCTGAGACTGAACCGCAACATGTCTTCGCTGCCGAGCTTGGTACAGACACCAAGGGGCGGGAGCTGTATTGATACGTTTCGAAGGAGCTTCAGACTGTCTGGCGCAAGCGTCGATGCCCAAGTAGTGATCGCTTGGGCTCGTTCAGCATTCTTCGGCGTACGGCCGCGCCCGCCGAACTTTTCTGCAA
This sequence comes from Pseudopyrenochaeta terrestris, assembly GCA_022813475.1. NCBI lineage: Eukaryota > Fungi > Ascomycota > Dothideomycetes > Pleosporales > Pseudopyrenochaetaceae > Pseudopyrenochaeta > Pseudopyrenochaeta terrestris. Next base: position 856,691 of record JAKLMJ010000005.1, on the reverse strand, counting down.
TCAACAAACTAATCCAGGCTCCTCTCAGATCACTTTGGGATCGTATGCGATCGTCGTAGACCAAGCCAAGTGTCGTTCTTTGGTAGTATACCGGTAGAGCTTCGCTGCGTAATTGACGGTTTGTTGAGAGAAGTGATGGGTCGTGCAAGGGTGCCGCAGCGTACTCAAATCGTTGTACTTTTTGATCTCGGATATTCTTGTACATCGGGGTTTTGTCTCTGATAAGTTTCAAGCGCACCTCGGATGGTTCTGTCACGAACGCGAAGTGATAGACTCTGCACCGAATCTCTGCTGGCAGGTCCGTCAAACGGAAGGGTTGAGCAGTCGCGAGTAGAGCATCGAGCAAAGGCCCCGGTCTATCATAGAGGCCCTTTGGCACTCGAGATCTGACGTGAGAGCTCACTTGCCACCATATGATGGTCATAATGTCATTGTGGTCACTCGGACTGACATGCGCCACCAAATGCCCACAATTGTATCTTGCGATGTAAATATGCTCATAGTGTCCGACAAGGCCTGGTAGCAAAGAGTCGCGCCACAGGTCAAAATCGCTTCCCTCGTACAATAGACCGCTGGCTGTAAGACGATTCGTGTTGCTCATCGTGAAAATTGCTCGAATCGTGCTGTTCGTAGTAATGAGAAGTAGAGTTGGTATGTTTTGGTACAGCCGTGATGTTTATGTGGAAGTTTTTTTAGAGGGTAGGATTTGGCGGATGTTGTTGCACGGGGCACGTGAAACCATTCACCGCACTGAGTGAAAGGACGTCGATGGGAGCAGTGAGCCCGCGCTGACTCAGTGAGAGAGACAGCTGGCACATCATTGGCACTCTGCGCGTTCAAGTATAGTCGTAGGAGTGGTCTCTCCCTTCACATTCAAATAGATGAGTCAAGCCCAGTGAGTCCGTGTGAACGACCTGCATTCACACGCTACGTAAGTATAACCCCAACTTAAGTGAGACAAGCACCAACCAGTCACTTGCCCACCACTATCCTTACAACCACCTCTTATCGAATTCAACACCCGTTCAACCAAGCGTAAGAGTGTTACCAGCAGTGCCAACAACAGCGCCCTTGACCTTCTCGCTGCCAAGCAGAGTGTACTCATACGGCACACTGTCAAGCTCACCAGCAGGAGCGCTGTTCTCGCTAGAGCCGAAGTCATTGTCGTTGGCGACAGCGTAGCCGTCTTCTTTCGAGAATTGCGATGTCAGAGCACTCTTGATATCGACGAAGACATTGCTTTCGACGAGGGCTTGGGCGCCTATTGAGTCAAGAGTGTTAGCATGTGATAGAACGTCAGATTGAGTCAGGACTTGGAGGCTTACCCATTCTGGTGTTGACGGCGGAGTCGCCGACCTCACCGCCTTCGAAGTAGGAGTTGATGATGTGTGCAGTGCCGAAGCGGAGAAGACTGTCCAGAGAGAAGGACACAAGTCAGCAAGTTGTCTCATACACTATACGGGTTGCACCCTTCGCACTTACGGCATGCGGCTGTTGATGTTCTTGAAGTGGTTGTTGGCGTAGGTGACGTGGAGTTTGCCCTCGTCTTCGTCGGCGTTGCTGTCGCTGTGGCCAGCGAGGGATGCCTTGTAGTGATCGTGGAAGAAGGTGTTGCTGAATAGTAGGGAAGAGATGTTGTCAGCTGCTGTTCTTTTGCGATGATGACTATGACATGGATCAACGATGTCCTACCTGACAGTCACGTAGTCAGTGCCGTGGGAGAAGTCAGCAAGACCATCGTAGTAGTCCTTGCCGTGATCAAGATCCGACGAGAGATCACAGTGGTCGATCCAGACGTTCTCCGACTTCTGCACGCCAATGGCATCGCCTTCACCCTCAGAGACCTTGCTGATGGCCAAGTTCTGAACAATCACGTTCTTGGCCTCCTTGATGAAGATCCCAGCACCAACAATCTTGCTGGAAGAGTCCTTTCCAAGGATGGACTTGTTGCTGCCGACGCGGATCTTCTCGGTGCTGCCCTCAAGAGTGCCTTCGACGTAGATGATCGCAGCCTCGTCGCCCTTGACGGCGTCAATAAGATCTTCGATGCTGGTCACGGTGGTGGAAGAGCCGCCGGCACCACCAGTGGTGCCACCATTCTGCGAAGCGTAGCCGATGGGACCGTCAGTGGAGGGTGTGGCCTGTCTGGCGGTGATGGGAGCCGCAAGAGTGGCGATGGGAGAAAGAGCCGCCAGGGCGCTGAAAAGAGTGACCTTCATGGTTGGAAGATGGAATGAGTGACTGGATATGAAGGAACGATGAAAGAGAAAGCTGATATGAAGAAACAACAATCGAATGGGCAGACATCCGCCATCCTAAATACTGATACCCAGCTGCATCGCATCGACCAAGTCGATTAGGTCTTTGCCAACCCTATCCGATCGTGTAACTGTTCATCTCGAATAAGTCTCGGCATGTAGCGTGCAAGTAGAAAGTAGGGCGGGCTCGAGTGGAGCTTCAATACAGTTCTAGATTAAGCGACGTAGGTTTATGCGCCGAGTAATGCAGTTCTTCTACTCGCGTGACGATGTGTCAGCTTCCCAGCATCGAGCGGACCAATAATGGAAAAGATCGAGCTCTCGGAATCACTCGAGCTTGATCCGGCAGGGGTGGTTGTTCCTACAGCGAGCGCCGAACGATCAATCAATCTCGAACCGGTAGTGTTTCGCACTGTCCAAGTTGCCAACGTTGAATGCTTGGCCCAAACGAGGGCACCACAGCGAAAAGCATGAGAGCTACACCCGAGTCTTGGATGGCCTTGACAGCATATCTAATGACCACGTGGGTCCTTGCTAGGATGTGAAATCGACCTCGTTTACATATATTATTGTTGTGGGGATTCTGGATGTGATGTGATCGTCACCATTACCCAGCTGTGTTAGGAGGAAGTGCTTTATTGACCATCATCCCGAATGTGAACCGAGCATACACAGCAATGTTGAACGAATTCAGTACACTACTGTACGGCCATATTGTTCTGATTGCGACATAAAAGTTTAACTTGAACATATAGAAAATGCATTAAAATCTATCAAACCCCTCATAAAAAAACTAACTATTCACACCTGAAAGAAAAGGAAAATAACCCCCGAATCCCAACACAAGACACCTTGCGAAGAAGCGAGCATTCAAACACAATCATCAATAAACATCAATCCAGATAAAAGGATCATCCCAAAATCCCCCCCACAAGATGCTTACAAAGCCAGACTCCATCCATCCGTGTAAACCAGGCTCTTTAAGCCTTAGAAAGACGCTTGAGAACCTCCTCCTTCTCGGCAACAGGCAGCATGCTGAGGACTTGCATGACACCAGCAAGACCGCCGTCCTTGTTGCTGCGCATGAGAGCGGCAACGTCGTAAGCGACGGCGTCGCCCTTCATCTTCTCGATGCGGTCGGCGATGCTCTTGCGGTTCTCCTCGTACCAGACGGCGACACTCATGTCGTCGGTGCCGAAGGCGGGGAGTTGGGACCAGGCCTCAAGGGTCTTGAGGCTGGTGTTGCGCGAAGCGGCAAGCTCGCGGGGAGAAGCGGCTGCCATGCGCTTGAGTACGTACTCCTCGTTCAATCTGCGGCGAAGGCGCCAGTAGAAGAAGCGACGAGCGTTGGACCAGACGAGGGCGGAGCGGATGGTGTCCTTGGCCTGCATGCGGCCGGCGCGGTCGTGAAGGTCGGCGTACTGCAGGGAGATCTGCTGGTAGACTGGGAGAAGGAGCTTCTCGCGCTCGGTCATCTTGTTCTTGATCTCCGTCTGTTGTTCCGCGGTGAGGTCCTTCTGGAGCGAGCGGCGCTTGAGGTCGCCGTAGGTCTGGTCGAGACGGGCCATGACCTCGAGCTGCTTGTCCTTGCGGAACTTGATGCCAACGATACCCTCGGGCTCGAGGACACCACCGCGGGCATCCTCGTCGGCGTACATCTCCATGAACTGGGGGTTGATCGTGGGGTCGACGACGACCCATGAACCACCACGAAGCTCGCCGAAGGGAGGAATGTAGATGAAGACGGGCTGCTCGTACTTGACGAGAGCGTCGACGATGTACGAACCGTACTTGAGGACCTCGTTGTACATGTCGCGCTGACCGCCAGAGAAACCACGCCAGTTGGCAAGGATCATGAGCGGCAGCTGCTCACCGTTGTTGAAGTCACGAATGGCCTGAGCAGTCTTGAAGGCGGAGTTGGGGTACCACACACCACCAGCCTCGTTGGTGACCTGCTCAATGGAATCGGGGTTGGCAGGGTCGGCAGGGGTGACGTTCTCGACGGAGCGAGTCTCGACACCAATGACACCGACGGGGATGCCACCAAGGCGAGCGCGACCAGTGACGACGGTGCGAGCCCAGCCACCAAGGGACTCCTTGAAAGAGTCCTTGTCGAAGAGACCGGAGAGGAAGCCATCCTCAGTCTCCTGACCGGCGATCAAGTGACGCACATCGTAGGGAGCCTTCTGGGGAGGGAAGAAGGTGATGTCACGGTCCCAGGAGTCAGCAGACGGGGAGATGGGCACGGGGTTGCCCTTCTTGTCAGGAACGAATGACATCCAGTTGACAATCTTGGAGACACCATCGAAGTCGTCGTTGGCAGTCATGTGGGAGACACCGTTCTTGTACATGATCTGAGTGCCACCAAGCTGCAAGTTGGAGGTGTAGACCTCACGACCCAAGAGCTTGTTGATGGCAGGAGCACCGGTGAGGATGATAGGCTGGCCCTCGACCTGAATGGCACGCTGACCAAGACGGACGAGGTAAGCACCGATACCGACGGAACGGCAAGTGACGAGAGTGATGGTGAAGATGTCCTCGTAGGCACGGGCAGTCTCACCAGCGATGAGACCGGAGCCCTTCAAACACTCCACACCGAGACCCTCCTCCTGGCCGATGATGGTGACGACCTGGTGGCGAACCTCACCATCGACCTTGATCTCCTTAGTGATGACAGACTTGAGGGCCGCATCCTCGAAGCGAGCCTTCTTCTCAGGGGTAAGGTAAAGGTACTCGAAGCCAGCCTCAGGGCGCTTCTCGTCTCTCCAAGCCACGGAGAAGTGAGGAATCAGCTCCTCAGCCATGCCGATGCGAGCACCGGAGTTGGCAGAGAGGTAGATACGCGGGATGCCAAGCTTGCGAGCGAGCTCAGAGCACTTGTGGAAGAACTTGTCTTCCTGAGGACCGAAGGAACCGATCTTGAAGGTGATGTCGTTGGAGATGATAATGAAACGACGACCACGAGGGTACTCAGGAGTCTTGGCAGTGATGATCCAACCGACCATACCAATAGTGTTGGTGCCGGGCTCGCGGTTGACTTCGGCAAGGTTGTCGGAGTCATCAAGAACGAGCTCGCTGTACTCAATGCACTCGCCAGAGACAGGCTTCTTGTCCTTGAGGGCGGGGTGCTGAGCAACAGTAGCGATCCAGCTGTTCTCGATGGCCTGGCGGAAGAGCTCGGGGAAGTCGTAGACGTACTGGGTGCCCATGATATGAGCCTTGTAACGTTTAGGCTGCAGAGCGCCCTTGGTCTCGTAAGGAGAACCAACGGGACGCAGGTGCATGGAACCGATCTTGGTGGTGCCTCCGATGCTGTGGAAGAGCCAGTCACCCTTGTCAGACTTGCGCTCCTCGTACAGCTCAACCTGGACAATGTAGCCCGAGGTGTTGGTGATGATGACACGGAGAGGGTAAGGAGCACCAGTGGCGGGGTCGGTGCAGACGATGCGGATCTCAGCACCAGTGACACGGAGCCTCCAGGCGCGACGACCGAAGCGATCGAGGAAAGTGGCAAGAGCCTCCTCGACCTCCTTGGGGTCCAGAGGGAAGACTGCAGAGAAGTTGATGAAGATGTGGTTCATGTCAGAGTTGTTGTTGCCAACAATCTCCATGGCATCAAGGATGTCGGTCATGAGGCGGTCAGCCTCAGAGATCATGTACTCTGCAGTAGGGATGTCCTCGCGCAAGCGGCCAGGCCTGACAACAGCGCGGGTGAAGAAGCGCTTGTCGTTCTCGTTAGCCTTGCCAACAGCCTCGTACATGTGGATGTTACGGTTCTCAGTGAACACAGGCTTGATGTTGAACTTGGACAGGCGGCTGAGCTCAAGCTGGAAGGCAAGAGCGGGCTCGCTGTGACGAATGCTGGTGTCTTCCTCGTAGGCGGGTCCACGGAAGGTGAAGTAGCCAGGGTAGGTACCGTCTTGGTGACCGCAGATGAATGTCAGGCGGCGCACGCGACGGGCAAGGAGCTCCTGCTTGTAGTCCTGGACGATAGGCAACAGGCGGGCGAGGATCTCCTTGTCGTCAAGGCTCTCGGCGTCACGAATAGCGACGTTGCAGACAGCAGAGAGCTCATCATCACTCTCGGGCTGAGAGGCGGCGGCGCCGGAAGGAGCCCTGCGCTTGGAGAGATCAGTCGAAAGGGTGTTGCTCTCCTTGCGGTCAGTCTTCTGTCCTGCAAGAGGGAACACCTCGAGAGCCTTCATGAGGACCTCATCGATGTCATCAAGGTACTCAACAGGAACGACAGCTCCCTTCCTGGTGGGCTCGCCACCCTGAGCCTGACGGCTGAGGTAGCTCATGTCGCTGATGGAGTGAACCCTGGACATGCTTCCAGCGGCGGGAGTGCCCGGAGTAGACGGGTGAGACGACTCTATCGGCAGGCCGAACTCAGACTCGCCAACCTTGCGGAGGGCAAAGTCCCAAGACAGGACGTAGGGAGCATCGCCATCAACGACGTAGTCGATCGACTTGAGCTGGTAGGCACGGTAGGCACGGCGAGTGTAAACCTCGAGTGCGGCGAGTGAGACCCAGGGATCGGCGTGAGTGAAGAAGTGGGGCAGCACATCGAAGACGGTGTACTTGGAATCCACAACCTCCTTGATGACATCGAAGTTCGGCTCACGGTGCTCCCATCCACTCTCACCGTAGCGAGACTCAAGGACGGCAGAGCGTAAGATGTGCTCCATCTGGGCGGTACGCTCCTCGAGAGTGGGCATGGCGCACTGGATCAAGAGCTCACGAGCCTTGAGGGCGACCTTGCCAGTGGCACGGCCTTCAAGATCGGCCAGTTTCTGGAGGTGAGGGCGGAAGTATTTGGCGACGTTTCCGACGTTGGGCTGGTTAGGCCTGTATGTCTGAAGAATCTCGACCAAGAGGTTGTTCTTCGCGCTGACTCTGGTGTGAGACAGGACAGTCTGGACAACGTTGATGAGCTTCTCCTTGTTGGCGTCACGAAGGGTAAGGATGACCTCCTCATCACGGCTCTGGCGAGCGGAGAAGATGCTCTCGACATCGTAGTACTGATCGAACAACTTGGTCATGGTGATCAGCTCGTGAGCCTTAAGACCATCGGTGTACTTGGTCATGATCTCAAGCAGAGGCGCGAGGGCGGTGCGAAGAAGGTCGGCGTCACCAGCAGAGACAGTGTCCTCGAGGAAACGCTGGAAGGCCTTCTGCAGAGGCTTAGCAGGGAACTCAGAGCCGCGAGCGTGGGCACGCTTGACGATGTCCTCAAGGGTAGCATCAAGCTTGGCAGGCATGCGGGAGTGGAGAGCAGAAGCCTGAGCGATCCATTCACCGTAGGGCAACTCAGGGTCGCGGAGCACGGTGATGAGATCCTTCAAGGTGCTCTTCATGACCATCTGGTTATCGTAACCCTGGAGGATGTTCTGCAGGACACCAAAGGCGTGGGCGAACCTTTGTGGAGGCTTGTTACCGAGGACGCTGGGTGCGCCAACATCGGGAATGGGATCAAGGAAGGGCTGGGCGGACTTGACCTTGGTAGGGTCGTCAAGAGCCAAGATACCAAGAATGTCACCAGCCTCCAAGGTAGCGCCAGGCTGCTTGATGAGGTTGACGATACCGTCCTCCTGGGCGATAAGAGGCATGTACATCTTCATGACCTCAACCTCAGCGAAGGGCTGGCCCTTGCTGACGTGCTCGCCGTTCTCGACGGTGTACTTGATAAGCTTACCGGGAGAGGGTGTGCGAAGCTGAGTAGGGTCGTTCTCCTGCTCGAGCAAGCAGGTCTTGCTGTCAACAGACATGCGGATGGCACCGACCTCCTCCCTCCAGTAGACGCTGTGCGAGCGGCCGCCAAGGAGGACGAGTAGACCACCGTCGGAAAGGGCGCGGACGCCGACCAGGGTCTTGCTGCCGTTGAGGAAGAGAGTGTAGCTGTCGGCGCTTGAGCGGGTGACAGTGAACTTGTACTTGCGGCCATCGTAGATGAACTCGACAGGGAAGACAGTCTTGAGGGTCTCCTTGCTCGGGACCTGACCCTTCTCAAGGCCAGTGCGGTACTCGGCAGTGCAGATGTCGCTGGCGACGTGAGCCTTAGTCACAGCACCGCAAACAACGGCGACCAGGTGGTCGGGCCTCTCAGCTGTCAGCTTCTTGCTGATCAGCTCATCAAGCCAGCCGGTGGTGATGGTGTTGTCCTCGAAAGCAGGAGTCTCGAGAAGCTTGATAAGGTATTCCACAGTGGTCTTGAAGTCACCACGAATGCTCAGCTCTTTCAATGCAACAACCATGTGCTTGCGCGATGCCTGTCTGTTCTCGCCGTATGCGAAAATGTGACCAAATTGAGAGTCGGAGAAGTTGTGAATGGAGGATGCAGCACCGACGGAGAAGTAACCCCAGACGTTTGAGCTGGACCTGAAGTTCAGCTCGTGCATGGTACCAGAAGAGGGCTTGAAGCCCTCGCCGGGGTCTTCGGAGGTGATACGGCAAGCAGTGCAGTGGCCCTTGGGCTGAGGCCTGCGCTGCTGGAGAGCAGAGCCCTCCTTCTCGAAGCCGAAATCGATCTCGGTGGTGGTGTGCGGGTCGGCACCGTAGAGCAAGCGAATGTCACGGATGCGGTGAAGAGGGATACCCATTGCAATCTGGAGCTGGGCAGCTGGGACGTTAACACCAGTGACCATCTCAGTGGTCGGGTGCTCGACTTGGAGACGAGGGTTAAGCTCCAAGAAGTAGAACTTGTCGTCAGCGTGAGAGTAGAGGTACTCGACGGTACCGGCTGAGACGTAACCGACAAGCTTGCCGAGTGAGACGGCAGCCTTCTCCATCTTTGCGAAGGTGGCGGCGCCAGCAATGGTGACGGGAGCCTCCTCAATAATCTTCTGGTGTCTTCGCTGAACGGAGCAGTCACGACCGAAGAGCGAGATGTTGTTGCCGTATTGATCGGAAAGAAGTTGGACTTCCAAGTGGCGAGCGTTTCCGGCGAGCTTCATGATGAAGATGGGAGAACCAGGGATTTCGCTGGCAGCAGCGTTGTACAGCTGCTCGAAGTTCGACTCGTCATGAACCATGCGAATACCCTTTCCTCCACCGCCCTCAGATGCCTTCACCATTACGGGGAAGCCAATCTTCTTGGCAGCTGCGAGACCCTCTGCTACTGACTTGACGCAACCTTGTTGGTAGACCGAGTCCTCGACTGTGACAATGTTGTTCTCGTCGACCACGACCTGATCGACACCAGTACCAGACCAGGGAATACAGGGCACATCAGCGTGCTGAGCAACGATTGTGGATGAAATCTTGTCACCAAGCGATCGCATGGCCGAGCCGGGAGGACCGATGAAAATGATCTTCTTGGGCGAGGCGGCGAGCGACTCTGGGAGCTTTGGGTTTTCGGATGCGTGACCCCTGTGCTGATGTTAGAGGGCAATTCTCGAGTGTCCAAATTTCTGCTGTTGTCCAAATCTTACCATCCTGCCCATACGGCGTGAACGTTCATGCGCTCAGCCACGTCAACGATGAGCTCGACGTTGGCGTAGTTGTTGTTGTTGGTGCCACCGGGGACCTCCACATACTGGTCCGCCATGCGGATGTAGTCTGCGTTGGCCGCCAGGTCCTCGGGTGTGGCCATGACGGTGAACTGGATGGCGCGCTCATCGCCCAATGTCTCGTATGCCCATTTCCGCACCGAGCGGATCTCTTTGACGGCGGCAATACCGTTGTTCGCGATCAGAACCTGCAGGCTTGTCAGACTCGGGCGTTCATCGAGAAAAAGCTCCTCCGAGCTCTGGGTCCATCCAAACTTACGCTAGAGATGACTGTGTGACCATCGCTCGCGGCGACAAAGTCCTTGACCTTGCTGGGAGGAGCCTTGGAGAGCTCGCTGCCGCCAATGAAATGCGAGGCGAGGTTAAATTTGGCAGCATAGCTGCTGGGAGCGCCGTTGGCATAGCCATTGGCCTTGGGTGATGCTCCGCTCACTGCGTCGGCCATCTTTGCAATAACAGAGGTCATTAAAAGAGGACTTCGGGAAAGAAGCTCAGGCGCGGGGAGAAAAGAAAGGCGCGCGGGCAGCCGGGGCTGAAGGAGTGTAAGACCGTCTAGCGGCAGACGAGAGGTTGCGGTGAGGGTGAGAGTGGCGCTGGAGATGGAAGCAGCGCTGGGAAGGGTATCTTAAGGGGTGCGTGGATGGAGCGAGAAGCAAAGGTCAGGCGCTTCTTTTTCGGAGTTGCTCGAGTGCCGTGGGGTCCAGCGGTTTGCGGAGGTGTGTATTAGAGCGGGATTTAAGATGCACACGAATGGCCAGCGATCGCCGTGAAAAGTGACTGAGCGAACGGCGGCTTGCGGTGCAAGTCAGGTGGTGGATGCAGGATGTATGGAAGGCGAAGCACACGCAGGAGAATACAGCACAGCAGGGTGGGATCAATGGACTCGAGGAGTGGTGAGACCGGCACACGTAGGTATATGTTGCCCATGCATCTGCAAGCTTCCACATCCCAGCCCGAAAACAGTCGGCTTGCTTGAGCACAGACGCCGGCCCCCCTCGCCCTCCCCTACGGCCTGGCGCGAACGGCTGCGGGCGCGGTGGTTGCTATCAGTGTTGGGTGAGACGTCTCTCAGCCATGCATGACACCCCGATCCTGCCCATCGTCCCGCGCGGCGATGAGCCTCATCGCTGTCCGCTGGGGAGGTGATAGCAAGGTCAGCTTTCTGGGTGAGCAGCGGTTGGGGGCCGTACACTGTGGGGTGTCGATGCAGGGCACCTCCAGCTGCAGCATCTCATGCACGATCCCCGGGTCCTGGTCCACGACACTGCTCAACAAACTATATCCCAGAGCATCACGGTCAACTGCTGGAGACAGCTTCCATCTGTCCTTCTCTCTCGCCAGCCACCCACGCAAATCGTCTTTTCCGATAAAAATCGTTGCTCCAGGTGTCAAGTTCCTATTTGGTCCGCAAATTCGGCCCTGACCCGTCAGCACGGATGTCCGGGCATCAGCACTGATCCGCCGCTAGACTCTGTCGCACAAAGAGGCAAAAGCGGTCTAACTTTAGCTATAGCGAGTGCTGTAGGACTGGTCATCGACCGTCCGTCCTATAACGAATAACACCACAATTCCGATCCGACTCGGGGCATAGTCCATATCGCAGGACTACACCATGTAGCAGGAACAGGTAAATATTGTCATACTTCTCTCGACATTCACGTCGTCAAGACCAGCATCTCAGACACAATCCCGTTGTATCATCACGCAGCCCGCGCGTTTTGGTGCGCGCTGGCTGCCAGAAGACTAAATCAGCCGCAGAGCAATAATTCTAAAATATTCTCCGAACCACGCGCTTTCCCATGTCGGCTCTCCAAGAATTGCCCGATCAAGTCGACTCCGCCAAACAAACCCGCGACCCGCGTCATCCAGGCCAAGTCCAGCTAGGCGCGACATCGATGCGCTCACGACGGTACGGCTATGTAAATCCCCGAAGCCTTGTATGCCCTAGGCTGTTCCTTCCGTCGTATACCTGACAAGTGTCTGACATGTCGATGGGCAATATTTGAGCATGGAAATTCACCATGCGACTGATAACGACCTTGTTGATGCTCCGTCGCGACCTTGGCTTCCGGTGTCTCCAACATTTCTCAACAAATGCCTTCGGTGATCTTCGATCTTTCTTCAAACGCCGATGTCGAGACACGGCATTCTGATTTTGACTCGGATGGTTGCCACGGCTCACGCGGTAGGGTGAGACATTCCAACGTCGCCGGATGGCGTTGACGCAACACATTCAGAGTCGCATAAGGTTCAACGCTTTTGTGTTCCTGCGTTTTGAAACAAGACAACAGAGGTAAATAAAGTAGCACTCTGCTTGTTGCCTAGATCTGCTTGAGCAACCATCGTGGTTGTTGGCGAAGGAGTGAGGTCGGAAGTAGCGCAAAGCTAACTCAATCGTGCCTTCCCGGTGATCTCGCATGTTCCGTTTCACTTCTGTGCGGCAGACCGCTCGCGTGATCACCATGCTTTCTCAACTAAGATATCATCACTTGGACATAGGTCTTCATAGTCTCTGCAGTTCTCAGCCACATATAGCCTTTCAAGCCTGGCGCGCAACACACGAGCTAGTACCTGAAACGACAATCACATGGGGCGCTGTGACATGTCTCCCACGAAAATATATCCACCTCAAAGAATCCATGCGTGGTTATCTTGCTAGAACGCTGCCGAAGTTGCCCTACCCCTGCTAACATCTCCTTTGAGATGTGTGATACTCACCCTTCCAGAAGTATGACACCTGGTTCTAGGGCCGCAGACATGAGCTCACAAGGATAATGCAATATGTTACTTCCCACCGAGAAACTATCGTGGTCGTTCTCTACAATGATCACATTGGTACGGAGCTGCTACCGGACGACGTCGTGTGAACGCTGCATTCGTCTCTGCCGAGATAATTGACTTGTCGAAAAGTGACAGACAGATCGACCAACGATGGTCTCCACGTCTTCAATTTTCTCACATATTGGTGCTATCGAGAAGAGCCAGCTCTCTCGCGTGAACAGGAAAATCACAAGTGCTGCTACTGTCGACTTCATGCTTTCCAGATACCATTCGGTCCCGTGAGAAGAGTCAGTCCGCTCGCGCGGTTCAGAAATCACAAGTACTGCTATCGTCAACTTTATGCTTTCCAAACAAAATGCATTCACATTGAGAAGAGTTTGCCTTCTCACGCAACTCGGATATCATAAGTGCTGCTATCATCGACTTCATGCTGTTCAAGCATCATGCATTCCCATTGAAGAGAGCCAGCTCTCTTGCGCAAATTGCGAATCATTGGAGCTGCTATCGTCCGCTCCCTGCTTTCCAAACAACATCCACAGCCACCGAGAAGGACCAGCCTTCTCACGCAAACGAAAAATCAAACGTGCTGCTATCATCCGCTCTGTCGTATCCAATCGTCATCGTTGCCATTGAGCTCACTACATACTCTCCCCCTCACTCCTTCCCCTCACTGTTCGAATCGACGACCGTAGCAGCGCTGATCTTCGGCTTGCCAGGCCGACGCTTCCTCTTCTGCTTTCCCTCCCCAATCAACTTCTCATCGGCAACGACGTGCTCTGGTGCTGCCTTTTTCGGCACAGGCGGAGAAATCTCAGGCTTTGCCACTGAGATCTCGTCGGACTCGCGCTTCTTGGTCGCAGACGTCTTGCGTCTGGCGCCACGGCCGAGAGCAGGAGGCTCTTCGGGCTCGGGCTCTGGAGGCGGAGGAGGTGGAGCTTTGACTGTGCCGATGGGCTCCCAGCCTGTGATCTTCGGTCCGAGCTCGGTGTAGTTGACTGTGACGTTGAGGAGCTCCTTTGGCGTGGCCTGGGACCTGATGGACTTCTTCTTGGGGTTGTGTAGGAGGATGCGCGGGTTGCCTGGCAGATAGGTCTCCCACTTGGTCATGGAGGGCGGTGGCTGGCCGTAGCCTGGCGGGTAGCCCTTGACTGGATCGAAGAGGACCCATTCTGTTCTTGCGTTAGTGAGGGTTCAAGCGAGAGCGTGTGGAATGGGTGAGGGAAGGCTTACCTTGGTCTGCGAAAATGAAGAGATCCGTGTGCTTGCCTCTGGCGCTGGTCTTGCGTTTCTTCTTCTCTTCGACGGGACCAGTGTTCTCGACGTACTTGCCATAGCCTGCGGACGGGCGCTGTGCTGTGCCGTCAACCAGAATGGACTCTCTGCGACTCATCATGCTGTCGATCTGGGCAGAGCCGAAGCCCATAGCCTTGAAGTCGTCTTGCATGTCAATGTTGGAGACAGGCTCGACCTGGGTGGCGAAGTGGAATGGTTCCTTTGCGGTCTTCTTGAGCCACATTTCCAGTTCTGCGTCGATGACTGCTTGCAAGGGTTGCGGCTTGCTGTTGGATTTGACGCGGACCTTGCCGCTTGGGAAGTGGTTTGTGATGAGGTGGGCGGTGGTTGAAACAGGCTCGCTGGCCTGCTTGTCAGATTTGACAGGTTCATTGTCTTGAGTTTTGGCCTTCTTGGAGGCGCTGGTTTGCTGCGGCTCGTTGTCTTCAGAACTTGATGACTTGCGCTTGCCGAGAACAGAGGCAGAGGCGATCTTTGCGCTTGTGGACGCGGCTTGAGTTTTGGCCTTTTTGGAAGCATTGGCTTGCTGCGGCTCGTTGTCTTCCGAGCTTGACGATTTGCGCTTGCCCAGAACAGAGGCAGCGGAGGTCTTGGTGTTTGTGGACATGGTTTGAGTTTCGTGAGTGGTCTCAGTGGTATCACCGGAGACTTGCGTGGCTTGCATTGTCTTGGTGGCTTGCTTGCGAGAACGGGAGTTCGGCTTTGTGCTTGACTGGGACGTGTTGGCGGAGTTGGACTTGACTTTCTGCGCGACTTTGTCGCTTTCCTGATTTTCGGTGACGGCAGCAGCGGCAGCGGCTTCTTGTTGCTTAGCCTTCATGGCTCGAGTGGTTCGGCGTGTGGTGTTCGGATCTTCCTGCTTCGAAGTGGCGGCCAGCGCCGAGGAAGACGGAGAAGAAGAACTGGACTTGCTGGACTTTTTGGCGGGAGCCATGGTGTCGAGTCGAGTGGCGAGGTTGAAGGTGGAAAAAGTGAATGGTATTGCTTTGCAGATGCGATCAACGCAATCTACTTGCTTGTGTGAAAATGGTTGCAGATGCAATGAATTGGTGAGCAAAATGTGACTGGATGTGTGGAAATTGTGAAGAGATCTGTTGGAGGAATCTGTGAAGGCGGCGAGAGACCTTATGGTCTGGTGAACAATAGAACGGCACTGATGCGGCGGTCAATAGCACGAAACTGGGTGGCTGGGGTGGAGTTATTGTCGTCTTGAGATTGTTGCGGCCTTCGTGGCGCAGAATAGAAAGATGAAACACGGAGGTGACTTCGCGGCGTGTGAGCTTGCAGGCTTTCATGTGAAGTCGCTAAGGTCACCGCATTAGTGGTAGACGATGATAGCAGTATGTTCTTCGCAGTACCCTTGTCATGCAAGGCGAGCAGTCAGCGCCTGTGGCCTGCTTGTGTGAGATTGCCTCGGGTCCATGGCGTTGGTGAGAAATTTGTAGACACTGCACTGGCTGTGAGGGAAAGCGACCACTCATGTAGCACCGTCAATGGCACAATGGTCTTGAATATGTGTAGTGCCATTGAAAAGGAGACAATGAGAAGAATTACTCTACCTAATGGTACACAATATCGAAGGCAGCTATCATACACCTTCATTTTTGGACATGGTGCTCGCGTCCTGGTCCAGCGACAGCGTCATACCCTGACCCATTGACAAATCATGCTTGCTACAGCGACATATCAGGTCGACAGGAAACAGAGTGTGATCCCTGGAAGACACTGCAAGGGGTCTGCGCAGTAGCTGTGAAATGCCACACGGTTCACATGCACTAGTGTTCTGCGATACGATCTATCCGCCAACATGGCTTCAAGGCTCGCACGAAGAAATGAGCAGTCCCACTCTGTAACACAGGTGTTGGCAGGATCAGGTAACCGGCACGTAGTCTTCTTCCCAGGACCATCACGACCATGGCTTGATCATACTTTCTCGGTGATCCAGATGGCTCCTCGGCAGCCTGCGCGAATAACACCAGTGAGAAGCTCGTAAGGGTTAGCCTCCTTAGCATCGTTCTCGACAGCGTGGTCAAGATGCTCCAACTCCTCGTCTCTGATCCTCTTCACGTCTTTCACCAAGCTGGTAAGTTCTTCGCCGACTTCCTCGCCCCGATCCTCCATGTCTTGCACCCAACGGAGCAGTACTCTCACTTGCTCATTGTAATGGTCTCCAATCTCCGTCTCCACTGCTTCTGTACATGCCATAGCAGCCTCACGTCCCATCACACCTGTTGACCAGCCCAAGACTGTAGCAGCTGCCTGCCAGACTGGATACATGGCGGTTGGCCTGATGCGATGGCGGGCCAGAAGGTGGTTGAATTTGTCGAAGTGGCCAGCCTCTTGATCATACATGTGTTTCATCAAAGGTCGAAGATGCGGGTGCGCCTTAGCAATTGGAGGTGTCTGGGCAGTGTAGATAAGAGTTGCGGCCAACTCGCCAGCATGGTTCACACGGAGAGCTTTGTCGAGAAATTCTTGCTGAACCTTGGTCAGAGGCTTCGATCGCTTGGTCTTCGGTGTAGTTTGCTGGACGGTTTCGGGCTCGGGTTCTCCAGGCGGCGATATATGTAATGAAGGACTTGTGCTAAAGGCATGTCTGGCCTGGATCTGGAAAGCACGAGGCGACAGTCGTGCTTTCGTAGCAGAAGGCAAATGCGTAGGCCGGAATAGTGATGCCATAATGGATTAAATGGAAGGAAGTATTATACAAAACCCAGAGAAGAAATGCTCCAATGCAAGGAGCGCAACAAAAGGCAATGAGCGTTGAAGAGAACTGAAGTCTGCAGCAGTGCGGGCAGTGATGTGAGGTGAAGTGAAGTTCGTCATTACGCCACAAGCAGCCGGCCAATCGGCGCGCGCATCAGCCACGCGCCTTAGAGAGCGTCTCGAGCGTCTCTCCACGGGTGAGGTCAAAAGGTCAACTCAGCAAACTCTAGTACACTGCTATTGTCGCCCATCTTCACAATACAATACCCAGCCACCGGACACTTCTCTGGATTTCTACTAATATCTACTTCCGCCGCCTCTTCATCTGCAGCTGCACATCACCAAATATCTTGCGACACATACCAACGACGAATCCAGGAGACCGAAGAACAAAGAACACTCTCACCATCTACGCGCAAAAGTAATATCTGAAGTGGTATAACACCTGCCATCTTACGCGCCACCCGACCACATCAAGCTTCACATCTTTTCCAAAAGCCAACCACAAAATGTCTGACAACGAGCTGGACGCTGAGCTCCTGGCTCTTGCTGGCAGCGACAGTAGCGACGAGGAGGGAGAGGCTGAGGTCGAGCAGTTTGACGATCGCTCGCCAACACCTGAGGCCGGCGCAAAACAGAGTGTTGAGAAGAACGCAGATAATGGCCCGCGCAGAGGAGTGGCCCAGAAAGTCAGAGCAAAGCGTGGCAGCAAGGCACGTAGACGTCAGGACAGCGAGGATGAAGATGCAGATGCGTAAGTCTTCCAAGCGGCAGGCGTGGTTGCGCAAGCAGTCACGCCTCAGGGCGCACCCTCACCTTCACCTTGACCTTGCTTTTGGCTCGCTCTTGATGTGAACACCATATCGCCATTTTTTCTTTGAGCATGCATACTAACATGCATTTCAGATCTCCTGGTTCGCCTGTTTCAGACCGCTCCCGTGGTATGGGACAATCTGACTCAGAAGGCGATGCTGAGGGCGAAGTTTCGGAAGACGATGCGCCGCTTTTCCCTATCGATGGCCAGTTCACCTCCGCCGCTGACAAGGCAGAAATCCTTGGTCTTCCAGAAATCGAGCGTGAGGAAATCCTGGCAGAACGTGCGACCAGGGTCACTCGCAGACTGCAAGATCAACAACTCAAGCGCGCTTTGGCTGCCAAAGCCAAGAGCCACAACAAGCGCAAGGCAGACACCGACCTTGACGACGGAGTGAGGAAGAGCAGCAAAGCCAAGACTGAGAAGCGATCGGCACTGGACGACTACAAGAGAGCACGCGAACAGCGAGAGGCCGGCAAGACGAGAGTCGACACTCGTCGCAACCACAGAGATGACCGATCAGCATCTTATGCGTCTGACCGCGATGCTGATGGCGAAAGCGAGGTGGAATGGGCAGAGCCTTCGTCTGAGTACAAGCGTGACGAACCTCCAGCGGACATTCGCGACTTCAACAGAGCCCATGTCGGCAGAAGCAACTTCGCCAAAGTCTGCTTCTACCCAAATTTCGAAAATGCAGTCAAGGGATGTTTCGCTCGGGTCAGCATTGGTCCGGACAGAGCTACTGGACAGAACGTGTATCGCATGGCACAAATCAAAGGTAGGTGACTTGCCTTTTTTACAAGACGAACATCTACTAATGTGCGCTCAGGCTTCACCGAGGGCAAACCCTACAAACTCACAACATCGAACGGCAGACAATTCACCACAGATCAATACGCGCTGGTCGCTCACGGATCTTCGGAGAGGCCATGGCCATTCCTCGCCTGCTCTGACGGCAAGGTGACAGACGCAGAGTTCGATCGCTACATCTCCGCACTTGAGAAAGACAACATGCGTCCTCCCTCGCGCAAATTCATCAACGCCAAACTTGACGATATTCACGCCTTACTCAATCACAACTGGACAGAAGCCGACATCCAGGCCAAGATCAGCAAACAGAGCGCCATGGAAAAGAAGTACGACCCTGCAAACGCTGCAAACCTGCAGCGTGAGAAGATCAACAAACGCAGAGCCATCGCTCAAGACGAAGACGACGCAGAGGAAGTCGCGAAATGCGACGCCGAGCTCGCAGCGCTGGAAAACCAGAAACTCAACGGCGCCTCACGACCTCAGCCACGAGACTCGCCCTCCAAAACCAAGCAGAAGGCCATGGAGCACGAGCGCCTGCAAAAACTCAACATCCAAACCCGCCGCACAAACGCAGAAGAAGTCCGCAAGGCTCTCGTCGAAGAGCGCAGGAAGATCCAAAAGGCCCGTGAAGAGGCTATCGCCAAAGCCAGGGCTGAAAAGGCCAAAGCCGCCGAAGCGGCGAAGAAAGCTGAAGAGAACCTGTTCGGCGAGAACAGCGACATCTCTAGACTTGGCACGCCTGCTGTCGACGCGCCTAAGAGGAGTCGCACTTCGACTCCCGCTGTTGGTGGCATTGGAAAGAAGCCCGCGGGACCCATTGGCGCCATCAAGGGCAAGCCGAAGATGGACGACGATGTGATTGGCAGCATGGACTTGGGTATTGACATTGAGATCTGAGCCACGTCCGCGAGTGCGAGTTTGTCTATTGAGAATCCAAGGAGGTTTACCTGCGCTTTTACATTGAAGTTCGAACCTCGTGCCCGGACTAAGGGTTTCCAAGAAAGATTACTTGGGGATTGTCACGATATTGAAAGCGTTCTTGGATTTTGGAAGTGTACGAAGTTGAGATAGCCCGACGGGAGAGAGAAAAAAAAGTACCCTGAGCTTCCTGAGATGAACAGCCTGTAGAACAGCTCTAGAATAACCTTCTTTGCATGAGAGGTATACATCATCATTCAGGATCGCTGTCTCAAAATGCTTCACATGGGCCCGTCTCTGGTCTACGACCCCTCCTCTCAACGGGCATCTGGCTCGTCCCCTTGATCGTCTGTTCAGCGTATGATCATCCCCTATCCAAAGACGCCATTGGCAATAATTCCAGAAAATCTTGCCACTATTGCAGAAAATGGTAGCGGAGAGCTTTTACGAGCTTTGCGCGGAAGCTGCGATCCACATTGCGGACAGATGTTTCCAGGGTTGGTTCTTGTAGATGCGAGTGAGAATGCATTCAGGGTGTTTGCTCAAGCACGGCACTCGCTCGCCAGGATGGCCGTGGAAGCCTGGAAGAGCGCTTCTCACAGCTTCGCAAATGTTGGCTTGGTCTTCTTGATGCCAGCCATCATCGAGTCCTTGACGTCGTTGGACTGGATCATGGACATGTTGTACGCCGCGACGTAGTTCAGACCTACCATCGGTCGATCGGATTAGCTCACAATTACCCCAGCACAACAAGAAGAAAATGCCAAAAAAACTTACCATCCTGCACCGAATGATCCCTCGAGAAGTTCAACACCTCCTTCGTAGCCTGCACCGCAATCGGGCTCTTCTCCCCAATCTTCCTCGCCAACTCAAACGCCCCCTCAAGCGTCTTCTCCCTCGTCTCAAAAACCCCCGACACAAGACCAACGCGCAACGCCTCGTCCGCGCCAAATTCACGAGCCGTAAAACTGACCTCCTTAATCCAGCTCATCGGCAAGTTAGCTTTCGGAAGCCTCGTGAGAGTCCCCACGTCAGCCGCAAGACCGATGTCGACTTCCTTGACCGCAAAGCGCACATCCCGCGAGCAGAAGCGCACGTCGCAGCACGTCGTGATGTCCAGCGCGATGCCGTAGGAGATGCCGTGCAACACGGCAATCACGGGCTTCTCGCACTCTTCGATCGTCGAGACTCGTCGCTGGAATTCCAAGATGTGCCTGCGCAGCAGCACCGCTTTGCGCGCGGTGTCGGGCGCAGGCGAGCCGTCTGGGGATGGAGTGTCGGTGCCGGACAGAGGGCCCGATTCAGAAGCTGACTGCACGTCTAGACCTGCTGTGAAGGCTCGAGGGCCGGCGCCACTGAGGACGATGGCGCGGACGGAGGGATCTGTGCTGAGTTGCGAGAATATCTGGGAGAGGGAGAGGACCATGGGTTCCGTGAAGGCGTTCAGTTTCTCTGCGCGGGCGATCTCGACGTGGGCTACGTAGGGGTAGGGGAAGGTTAGGTTGAAGTGTGGTTGTTTGGGATAATCTGAGGGAGCCATTTTTGGATGGTGTTGGAGGGGTGAGTATGTGTAAGTGGTGGGTTGAAGGGATTGTATGGCTAAAAATGTAGGATCGTGTTGTTGTTGCATGTAATGTCTATGGAGCAGGTCTAGTAAGGTGGAAACGTGAGTACATGTATGTGAATGGCTGATTACTGGTCTGCTGACTATAGGCGAGGTTCAAATGTTTGATCGGTCGAGCCGAGGCACGCTGTTTGATGAACGGACGAGCGTGAGCTTCGTGGTGGGGCTTGAACATGGTCCTTGATTGGCTGTCGACGTGGTTGTTCAAGAATATATGAAAGCATAAATATATCTAGTACACCGTAGCATGTCTATAACTGCATATTCACCATATCGAAATACTGAGCTCCAGTATTGACTATCTGCGAATATCTACAACTTGGCACACTGTGCAATACGACACTGTACTTGTGTCACCACCCTCACTGCATTCGACGTCATGCAGGCGCTCAACCCTGGAAGCTCCCCTGCTGTAGGAGGTAAGGTAGGGTAGAGGGAGTGCCTAGCTCTCAAGCTGTGTGGTGTCCTGTGCCTGTTCAGATCCTGCTCAGCGCAGTCGATATCGAAACCTCCCTTCGCAACAGTCCTTCCGTGACCTTCTTCCTCCACAACCACTTGGAGCGTATGCATATCGAAGCGATCTACTACAGCAACATTAACCAAAATAAAGAGCTCATTCGTAAGACGGGGCGCGACCACAAAAACACCGCCATGTCTCTACAAGAGTTCCCCGTCCTCTTCACAATCGATAACTCCTCCCGCCACGAACGTAAGTGACAAGCAGAAGCACCAAAACTCCCGTCTCGCCTACCCAACAAAGAAAGAAAGACGTCGTCGTCGTCATCGTCATCATAACCCTCCCAAACTAACCTTCATCCCTCCAGTCCTCCTCATCAGCCCAAGTCTCGACTTGAAATCGCTGACCTCCCTCATCAACGGTCAAATCGCCACCTCTCCCAACGCAGCCGAGTTCATGGGCAAATACCGCAGTAAAGACATCACGGAGTCTGTGAGCGAGATCACGGTCAAGTGGGCGGCTGAGGGGAGGGATAGTCGGGTTTTTGTGAAAGAGACGTTGGTGACGAGGGAGAATTTGGGGGCGGTGTTGAGGATGATGGCTGTGGGGGTTGGGAGGGATGTGTTTGATGTCAAGGTCAAGGTTGTGAGGGAGAAGAAGGAGGAAGAGAAGGTGGTTGAGAGGGGGAAGAAGTAGGATGGGCCTGAGGATGGATTTGGGGAAGTTCAGGATGTCTTACGACGTAATGTTGGTTGGCCTTTATGTAGTCTTGATTATTGGATGTTGTTCGATATCTGATGACGGTTTCAGTAGGGTGAAATCACGCCAGGAGCGTCGTTCAGATGATTTCGTGTTGGTGGTAACACAGTCGTGGTCGCACAAAACCTACCAGCCTGATTTTACCATCGCGCTCCAGCTTTGCAACATCAAAACGTGTTCCCATGGTCAAGACACGTGAAGATTTGTACGCCTGTTGTGCAAGGTCAAGCTTGAGTTCCGGCAAAGGGAACTGGTGGGAACGGTGCGACCACGAATGTGTACATGTTGGACTTGGTAGCCGACTGTTGGATAGGTCATTGGTTTGGTGATAGGATGACCTTCTGGCGTTGTCAATTTGGCATGTGCAGTACTGCCGAAAGGCCTCGGCCCATACCGTGTGATTGGCCAATATATTTGCGGCCATCCGATTGAGACGAGAACCACCAGGCTTGCTCCTTGATGACCATTATCAGAGTCAACAAGGGCGCTCTTCAGACTGTCGAGACCAATGCGAGTCTGCTGAAACATGATATGAACCTATACTAAAGCTCTCAGGCAGGTCGATGGTATGCGCAAGCACCTCGTGGTCGCATTTGACCGATCGTCGCCGAGGAGCCTCATCCCGGATAGATTGCATCCTCCATCAGGCCAAAGCGGGCGACACCGGATCCTCGAGAAAGGCTGTTCAATCATTCATGGCAATCTGGCCCATTCGCTATCAGGCGTTGGCGGCCCGATGGCGCGCTGGCGTTCTCGTACAACGGATAGCCTTGGAGGATGATGGTGATGTGACATGAGTTCATTAGAATGCCAGACCCTGCCGCACCCGTCGGTGTTGTTGCCGGCAGGTTGCGTGCGTTCTTGGTCGCGGTCCCACAAACACCCTCCATGCCGCTGCCGCCCAACCAGCCAGCCAGGGCACCTATGCCGTCAGCCGTCAGCGACTAGGATGCGAGGCTCAAGTTCATTTCTGGGCTTGCATGTGCGTCGACACATGCTCGCAGGCGCGGCAGTCGACGTCAACCGCTTCACGTCAACCGCTCTTAAGCGGCAAGACGGCTGATGGTTAGGCTTATGACTGACATATGGCATTCTCCATGAGGCTCTGACAAAGCTGATCAACGGCTGCCATGCACAAATCCCTTGATCGATATAGGCTCAGGGCAGCACATCCCCAGGCGAGCCAGAGGTTCGAGAGCTGCTGCTGCGGGGTCGGAGACGGACAGAGCACGGACAGGGATGGTGGATGCGGCCGCGGTCTCGGACCCAAGAGTGCGGCATGGCTGCGAGTAGGCACGGCTACAAGCGTGTTACAGCCCTGCGAATGATAACGTGGCGGTGGTTCGGCGGGCGTGCGGCGCCCACGGGCTCGCGATTGCGGTATGGACAAGCGCAAGACGAGTGGTAGGCCGAGTCGGGCTAGCATGGAGAGGCATCCTGGAGACAGAGAGCAACCGTGGCACGGCCGCGGCCAATCACGAGCGCGAGCAGATGTGCTCTGGAGGCAGAGTTTGGGCGGGCCAACTCAGTGCTGTCTCACGTCGACGGCGGAGGCTCGTGACAGACAGTCGCACGTCAAGGCAATCTATGGCGCAACACGGCAGCACGCGTTCGCAGAAGCCGAGCAGGGCGCGACATGTGAATATGTCGGTGCATGGGAGAGAGTGTGCAGCAGGCTGTCGACAGGACAGGACAAAGCAGCATAGCATGACATGCACGCTGAGGTGTACTCGCGCGCAGCTTTATGTACTGCCTGCGGACTCGATGCTTCGGAGGCAGGTGCGTAGCGCGAGTCGGCCGTTGGAGTGGCTGTGGCTGCAGCTGCGCGAAGATGCCGGGGCAGGCGGCGGCAGCCCAGGGCCAGGGCCAGGCCTGAATCCACTCTCGAGCCACTCCACTCTGCTTTGCAACGCGTGCCCGCCGAATGGGCGCGACGTGAGCGAAATGCCACTCTGCCACCCTGCTGCTAGCCGGGCGCGCGCGTCAGCACAATGCCCTCCAACCAGGCGAACAATACCATGAGGCGTGACCATTGCAGACCAAGGTGCGCGCTGCCTGCCCGCCGGTCATCACGAGAATGGCGGGCAGGACATTTGGAACTGATCTGATCGGTCTCTCCGCCACCCAGACTCGTCCCAACCCCAGAGCCCGCTAAGACATTCAAATCCCCATCCCATCCCCATCCCATCCGCCCTCGCGCCCCGCCTGTCTGTCGTCTTGCTCCGTCTGTTCGTCCTGCGACTCTCTCTCAGTCTGCCCACCACTCCTCCCTCCCTCATCCTGCAACGACCTGCACTCTGCACTGTAATCCGCCGGCCAGTACCAGCTGCACCGCGACCGCCGGCCGTCCAGACTGTCTGCCAGCGTGCATCCTTCGCGCATCCGCTCACCGGCACCTCGCTCGCCCGGTGGCTTGATCGCGCAGCCCACCCTCGCATCCCACCGCATCGCTCGCTGACTGGCCGTCTGCCGCCTGCGCGCCCTGGTCGCGACTCGACCAACTTCCACACGCCAGGCCTCGCTCGCTGTCCTCGCGACTCTTGCGACTGCAATACTGACGTCCGACTTGACATTACTCGGTCTCCACTGCACGACCATCGCATCGTGTGCGCGTCACTTTGCGATCGCTTCCTGATTGGCTCAAGAGCCCTGGCGCACTCGTACCGTCCCAACCAACCTTGCGCGACTTCACTCCACTGCGCACCAGCGACCACGGCTTCGCTATCGCACGATCAGACCATCGTGCTCATAATAATATCGTCGACGCAGGAAATCGTCTATCCCGCGCTTCGTTGCTGCGACGCTTGACGCAACAGCGAACCCTAAAGCACACCACTCTCACAGCTAACAGGTTGAGACCTGTACATTACAAATCCGGCACACTCAGATGCCAATTGCAACCAGACGAGCACCCTCAAATCACCTGCCCACCATGTTGCAGGACAACAGCTTCGGTTCTACCAACACCTCACCGCCAAAGGTTCCCTTCTCTCTAGATCACTTGGGTTCGACCACGTCAAGAGCAGCATATGCATCACAGCCACACGGTATAACGCGCATGTCTGAACGCCAACCATCTGATCGATCGCTCGAATCACATCCTCCGTCGTTGATCGCCAGCAACTCCGATCCTTCGGCCTTCGCGGACCCACGAAGCATGAATACCATCCTGATCCGCAGGTTACCGCGCAACACTAGCATAGCTGCAGTCAACGGCATGCTTCTTTTCTCAGGAGATTTGATCAGCACTGATATTATGCGCTCACCCTACGCTGAAGATCACGCCTATGCAACTGCCGTTGCACGCTTCAGGACATCGTCCGGCGCATACGAGGCCCAAACTAAACTTCAGGGCAAATCTGTGAACTCAAGGGATCCGCCTCTTCTTGTCGAGATACAAAGTCCAATTTCGCTCGATCGACGTGCTACATTCGACGGCACGATCGGTAGACAGGAGACTGGCTCGACTTCATCCGCAAGCTCACACGGCGCACCACCGCCTGGCAGATCACGATATGGAAGCACTTTCCAGTCTTCAGATAAGATCTCACCACCACTGCCGATTCCTGATTCTGCTGGCAATGGCAACGGCCACATCCAAAGCCTGTTTTCGCCTACATCACCTATGACAAATGGATTCAACGACCGTGCCCGCGTCTCTGGCAAGTCCGTCATCAATAACGACGACTTTGAAGATGATGACGAGACTGGAGAGTTGCTCAAAGATCCGTTGGCTTACGCCAAAAGTGGACAACAGTTGCGACGCTCGAGTCAAGCGCAGGTACCCGGTTTGTCTCACTTCAGTCGGCTGTCTATAAGCACGGATCAGAACGGCAACCACAGCAACTTCGCGTCCTCTCCTATAACTCAAGGTCACGTATCGAGAGGATCGCAAGCGTTGCAGCCGCCGCACTCGCCCACGAACATCACCAACATGAATCCAGCCAACCCATACAACTTTGTCCCGTCGCGGCCACAATACCCGCCAGTGAACCCCGCGGACCAGAATCCGCCGTGCAATACGCTATATGTCGGCAACCTACCCATGGACACCTCTGAAGACGAACTGAAGACGATCTTCGGGAAGTGCCGCGGATACAAGCGCCTGTGTTTCCGCGTCAAATCAAACGGTCCCATGTGCTTCGTCGAGTTTGATGATACCACTTATGCCACACAAACGCTCAATGAGCTCTACGGCTTCCCTTTGCATAACAGCGTCAAGGGAGGTATTCGTCTAAGCTACTCCAAGAACCCTCTTGGCGTTCGTTCAGGCCAATCGAACGGCATGGTCCCCAACGGGGGTTATTCTCATCACGTCGGTATGGGCGCGCCCGGCTATGTAAACAATTCCAACGGCAACGGAGCCTTCAGAGCAGCTCCCGGACCTCCCCCAGGCATTATCAGTCCTCCGGGCTTCATCCACAACAACGGAAACACTCGTTCACCTCATCGCGAGTCCCAGTCTTCGGGACCTAATCACATGATGTTTAGCGATCCATTTGGCGCACCTGGCACAATAGCACAGCATCAATACCCAGAACACATGAGCACTCGCAACTTCTCAGGTGGCTTGCCACCTGCCATCAGTGGCAAATACGGACGTGACAGCCGCGGAAGCATCAGCAACTTCACGATGGGGCGTTAGGGAAACCCCAAAACATCTACTCATCCTCTAATCTAACTTCTGCTTTCAATCAATGCATCGAGCTCCCGATCCCTGGAGCTCCACAAAAGCTGATATACACGACTCTCCACCTCTATGGGTGCCATAAACATCCCAAAACACCATATTCTCGCCACCCATCTACCAATATTACACGAAAATCATCTCTACTTCAAAACAAACCTTTGCTTTCGGGAGCCTGGCGCACTTTGGCGGATCCATGGATCGACGGAACGGAAAGAACGGACGTACGACTTTTTCCCACAAAGATTCCCCTTTTTGCGCATTGTTGCCGAAACAAAACATATAATCATTGATACCCACACACGCTTTGGGCATTTTCTTGGATTAGCACCAGGATAAGGCTGGCTTTTTTTGCGAATCTCTTTGCTGCGACGACAACGGCAGCTGAAGAGAAGGAACGGCGCAATGGTTTATTGTTTATTACTTATTGCTTTTACTTGGGAACCTCGAAACGTAGCCCGCTGCGTTGACTGCTATCTTTTTTGGCGCACAATCTAAACCCTCACACACTTACCGCTTGCCACTATAATTTACCAAAATATCCCCCAACCATTCCACGGCTCAAGCAAGCTCTGAGCTCAAGGCATCGGAATATTTCTCCACTTCAAGCTATCACGTTCCGAGAAAGCATCTTCAGTCAGGAACCTGCGCGACAGAAATGGCTATTCGCCCAAAAGACCCCCAAAACCGGAATGTCAGTCGCTTCAAGACGATGCATATCATCGCATTGCATGAGAACAACGGTCCCAGAAGAAAATATGGAACACGAATATGAAGTCTCATGACGAACACGACGAGGAGCACACGAAGGAAAAAAGAAAAAAAGAAAAAAAAAACAATAATTCTGAGCAGCAGCCTTCAACTGTCGATGTCTTCCGCTTTCTCGAGGCTGCTGCTGCTGCTTTCGACTTTCTCTTTCCCAATCCAAGGAAAAAGCGGGCATAGGATTCACAGACCAGGAAAGAGGGAAAGGGTGCATTCTATTGCGCGCTACGGATGAGCATTTTTTGGGGATACGGGGAAAACAAAGATATCAGTCAAGAAGGGAAAGCGTTTGGTTTTGGCGTTCTGCGATATGTTTTGTTGGGCTCTTTTTTTCTCTATTCTTATCGTTTTTATGCATGAGATTGGGGAGCGAAGAGGAAAAAGGCTAACTACTTTTGTGGCCGTTCTTGCATTTTTTGGATGAGATTCCCTACAGGATAGGGAGGAGAAGAGGCAGAAGGAACGGGCGTTTTGCTTAATGTTATCTCTTTTTTTGCTTTTTTTTTTTGGTGATTTTTGGATAAGACATGAAGAATACTGTCTTTTTGCTTTTGGAAAAGAACCCGTCCCCGCTCAAGTCTGCTTTGTGATGCTATCGCGATGTAAAAATTGAAAACCGTGATGCGAAGTCGAAGAGTGAGATTGGGGAATTTTCTTTTGGCTGTCAGATATGATGATTGTGATGATCTGATGTTATCTCATTCATTTTTGGTCTGCTACGCTTGTGTTTCAATGTAGCAAGCGGGCGAGACGGAATGGCTATGGTCTCCATGCTATCGTGTGATGTGCAGATTGACTGATGTCGTCTACGTCTGCCCTCGATGAAATCTGTGGCTTTGTGTAGCGACTGGGCCAACAGTCCTGCCTTAATCGTTTCAGACTGATTTACTGTTCCGCAATGGATTTGCAGCGCAGCTGCTGCAGCCCGATCGTCTTGTTCTGCTCTGCTATCCCTCTCCCTCTCCCTCTTGAGTCTCGGAAGACAACTTTGGAGAGCTCATGTTGCCACTGCTTTTGATGGATTCGGCCGCCGCCGTCCACGTATGGTTGTTTCGGTGAGATACTGGCAGATCTTGTGACGTGCTGCTTCGCACACACTGTCTGCCGAAGTAAGCAGCTCCACGATGAATTCCTCATCTCCACAGTCCGTAGCCTCCCACAGCAGACTTCCACAGCTTGATCGTGCCGTCCTCACTGCCAGTGGCGTACAGCTTGCCATCGGGGCTGAAGCCGGTAGTCCATACAGGCCCGTGGTGACCTTTGCCAGTCTCGACCTCCTGCTGCGCATCATAGTCCCACACATGCACCCAGGTGTCCGTCGCGCAGCCCGTGACGAAGCGGCGGGCAGGTCCGTTCAGCGCCACGGATGCCACCTCGCGGTCCGTCGCAATGTGGCTCAGCAGCTGGCCGGGCTGCGAACCAGAGAAGAAGTAGATGTTCTTGCCGGCGGCGACGGCGATGGTGCCGTCAGGGTTGTTATCCAGGCCGGCGTTGAGCTCGCAGGATGCAGGTGCTGCGGCGAGAGGGAATGTTGCGACAGCGCGGCCGGTGCGCAGATCGTACCAGCGAAGGTGCTTGTCTTCGCAGGCGGTGATGAGGAAGTTGGGGTCGCGGGTCCAGATGATCGACTTGATGGATCCTTGGTGGTCGCCTGCGCCAATCTCGTAGGACGGGCAGTCGCTGCCTACAATGCCGTTGGCCGTGCCATCTGCGTTGGGAGGCGGGTTCGTAGCACCAGAGATATCAAAGACGCGCAGCTTCTTGTCCTGCCCGCCTGTTGCGAGCACGCCGGGGCGCTGGCCGGGAGGGAAGGCCACGGCGCGCACGATGTGAGGGTGGTCCAGCGTGACGAGCGTCTCGCCGGTGAAAGTGTCCCAGACCTTTGCGCTGAAGTCGGCGCTGCCTGTTGCTGCGAGGGTAGCATCTTCAGAGAGCCTGGCGCTCCACACAGCACCCTTGTGTCCGATGAAAGTTCCAATCCAGTCGCCGGTCAGGCCATCGCGCAGCATGGGGTTCTGGTCCTTGCATGCCGAGATCATGTAGTACTGCGGGGTGGTAGAGCTGGTGTTGAGGGCGGTCGAGAAGCCCAGGTGGGTGATGGGTCGAGAGTGGCCGTGGCAGGTCAGCGGCACGGTCTGCGTGGTGCCGGAGGTGATGACTTTGCTCTCATCCTGGCGCTGGAAGGCGAAGTCGGCCATTGTATGTGTGTAGATGGTTTATCGTAATGCGTGGTGCGAGTTGCAGAGATCAAGCAGTGTGTGGATGCAAGCTTTAGTTCTTCGTGACTTCGTGAGGCGTTATTTGCGTGAGTGAGTGTTGTATTGTATGCGTCTTTTGCTTGTTCTCTCGCTGTGTGTGCTCCCAAAGTGACAACTCCTGTCAATCAAAACCAAGGAAATGTAAAAATGCTGCAGCGAAAAGGAGGAGGAGGGTCTTTGGTATGTGTGTGGGCAGAGCAGGAGAAAAGGGAGCACATGCTGCCCCTCCAGCATTTGCTTAGACCCTAGCGCCACTGTTTGGCGTGGAGAGGCTTTTGCAACGATGCCCTGCTTGGGCCTAGGGCATGCATCGATGAAGAATGTCATAGTCATAGCATGCCACAATTATCGCCTAGACATGGTCACGAGGTCTAGTGCGTCGCCATCACACGAGAGAAGGATGTTGGCGTGAAGAACAGACACAGACAGTGGGCTACAGACATGCACAGCCATTGCACGTACTTCGGAACAAAGAAATGTGCAAATGAGTGTGCTTGTTGATGGCAAACATGATCCAAGTGATTGGTACCGGCCACGGTGCTATTACGATAGCATTGATGAAATCCTCGCAACTGCAACAATAATCAAGCTGGAAGTATGCATGTCGAAACACTTGTAGAAAATCATAGCGAATGCAAGTGGTGGAGACGTACATGTAGTGTTGTTCTATTTCCATCTGCGGCTCTTCACAAGCTTCGTTGGCATGGGCGACGAGCGAACTTTGTGATGCCATCCGGTGACAACACCACTGCCACACCCCACTGCGCCCACGCCCACCGCCGCCCACCTGGCGAACAACACCACCACCACCACGACTCCGACTACGACCACGACACCGACGACCACTACGAATTCCACCTCGACCATATATCGACTCTCAATCAACGCGCGACGCGACACGCAGCACCGCCACCTCCCTCTCCACTTGGACCTGGACCCGAACCTGGCTTCTGGATAACAACAAACCCGCTATCGGAAGCGACTACACAATCAACTCATACCGACCCGCCAGCAGAGAGCGCAGAGCACTGCGATAACTCACAACCGCCTCCTGCAACTCTGAGACATGCGCCGTTAGGAACGCGCATCGCTATCCTCGCCTATGTCGTCTTCTCCTCTTCGCCCGGGCGCAAGCCGGGATGAAGAGCTAGAATACTACAAACGCCAATATGAACAGCTCGAGGCTGATCTTGCCGACTTTCAAGCCTCCAGTAAGGAATTAGAAGACCAGCTGGAGAAAGATGTCGACGCCGCTGAGAAGAATGAGCGCAAGCTCAGGCAGCAAGTGGAGAAACTCAACTTTGAGGTGGACGAATGGAAAGCGAAACACAAGCAAGCAAAGACCGAAGCAAACAGTGCACAGAATACGCTGCAGAAAGAAATTACGACTATACGAGAGCAACACCGCGGCCTGACCCTGAAGCTCAGGGATATCGAGGTCGCAAATGATGATTACGAACGCCAGGCGCGTAACACGACCAGCAGTATGGAAGATCTTGAGGGAAAGTTGAACGTCGCGATAGAGCGAGGTGTGTTGATGGAAGAAGAAATCAAGATTGGCGAGAAAGAGAGAGAAGGCCTCAGGATTGAGACACAGAGACTCAGGGATGAGTTAGGCGACCTCAAGGTCGAGAGTGAGATCCGACTGGAGAAGCTCCGACGAGCAGAAAACACGATTGAGTCGCTCAGATCGCGTAAGCCGAGCAGCCTTGCTGTAGAGAACTTGCGCACGAGAAGCCCAGCCAGCGAAGTCAGCACAGCGACACCTACATCGCCAACAGCATCTACGCCGCCGCCAAGATCAGACTCGGCTTCCACTCCTCCATCGCCACCATTATCAGATGCTGCGACAAATGTCAAATCTGAACCGAAGACTCCGGCTCCTACGAAGCGGCGCTCAATCTTACCTGATGCTGCTCCTACGCCAAGGGCTTCATTCCACGGCCGGGCAGCACTGGCAAGACACACTCGAGGCCCATCGATGATGTCTGGTAGCGGCACAGCAAACTCGGACGCCAAATCTACGAAACCGTCCTGGCCACGTACAAGCTTCCAACCCACTGTGATGGCACGCTCGGAGTCACTGAACCAAATGAAGAGCTTACGCAGCCGCATGCAGAAGATCGAAGAGCGCGTTCACTCCGCTCGTTCCAAACTTCCTCCGCCGCACAACACGCCACGAAGCTCTCCTCGTGCTGGAAGTGGACCTTCTATGCCGCCATCTGTGACCCTCCGACGGAGCAGCAAGCGACCTTCTGCGATCAACACGCTGGTAAACTCGAATTCGGGAACTGACGAGCCTGGTCCGCTCAGCAGCCGTCGCGAAAGCCACGTCAAGCGTCTCTCCTACGGCATTCCACGGCCCTCGTCTACTGTTCCCGGCGAGCGCCCACCATCTTCCCTCGCCAGCGATCGCCCTTCCTCCTATGGCATCCCACGACCCGCGTCCACTGCTCCAGGCGAGCGCCCACCATCTTCTCTTGCCAGCGATCGCCCTCCCTCCTCGGCAGCCTACAACAGACCCGCTAGTCGGGTCAGCAGCGTTCGCCCTGGAAGTCGCTCCGGCGCGGACACACCACTTAGTGGCAACTATCGCGACATCCCTGCACCCACAACCGGCTTACCACATCGTCCGCGCAGCTCGATCAGCGGACCATCATATAGTACCCTCCACAACCCTTCAGGTAGCATCTCGCCCAGAAAGGGTCTCCACCGCTCTGCGCAAAGCATCTCGGAACACACTCGGCGACAGCAGCCGCAGCAACCAGAGACCGAAGACACCATTGGCAGACGAGCGGTCTCGGGCCTACCTGCGCCAGGCCATGTCCGACGACAAAGCGTGCAAATGCGACCACCGCCTCCTTTGGCTCCACGACCGCCAACGCGACAGGCCGTGGAAGCGCAAGAAGAGGACTTGGGTGAGACGTACTGATCGATTGTTGGCAGTCTTCCGCCTTTACTTTCTTTTCTATCTTCGCTTTTCCATTTCTGGTCTTTCAGCGACGCTGCGTGCATTCATTGATTCTTCGGATCGGCGCCAAATGGAGGAAACACCGCTACAATGGGGACTCGGCTGGGACTGGTTCCGGATTGGGAATTTTTGCTTTGTTGTTTCGCTGGCTTACCAAGTGACTGAGAGAACGTGTTTTGTGTATCGACGCTGTGGTTTCAAAGTACATATTACATATATATATATGCGTCGGCGAGAGAGTGAAATGAAATGCACAGACGGAGAAGGACCACTGCGTGCGGTGGGCCCTGTTCCCCCATCTGTTACGATTCGATTGAGCTACATGTTTCATTGGTAGCTTTTCCATTTGCAGGGAACCTACGATCCCCCTTCCTTCGTCTTGAGTTTGGCTTCAAGATCTCTGCCAAATAGGCTGCGCAAGTTCCACGCGTGTCGCGACTGCTCATTCATGCATCTGCACCCAACTGACAAGCTTGTTTGGTGCTGCTTCTTTCCACGACCTTCTTTCTCCTCTACTCCTCAAAGACACAAGAGGCCGCGGCTCGTGACTATCCGACCTAGCCAAGCTTAGCAGCGGCCTTTTGGGTGACCGGCGCGCCTTGCGCTAGAGAACACACCGTCTTCTTTGTTCCTGTCTGTTGCTCTACTCTCTCTAAGTGTGCTCTTGCCGCGCGTTGGCTTTTTCGGCGTCTCCCTTCGAACAATAGGTTGATGTTGGCCACAGCCCTAGCCCTGACGGCTTACATCCCTGACTGAAGGATGCTGTGGCTTGCTTGCTGCAAGCTTACTAACAAGCTCAGCAACTGCTGTCTATATGTATAGGGGGCTTCAGCCCTGTTGGCAAGGAAAGGTTCTCGCTTGCTTGTCTCCGCACGCACTTGTTTTCTGATTTGTTCGACCCTCTCTTTCTTGTGTAGTCTTTATGCTAGGCGGCCCGGTGCGCTCTCACGCTCTCGATTCCGATCTCTTGGAAGCTAGGAAGGGTTGATCTGCGCGAAGGTGCGCGCATCCGCTTGATCTTTTCTTCCACCTGACCTCTGAACGATCTATCGAGACTCTGCCTGCGCTCGGCAGTATGATCAAAGCGTTGCTCTTCGGTACCAGCTGGCTCACTTCGCGAGGAATACCGTTGCCTGACACCTAGTAAGCCCGGCAGTCTTTAGGCGGTCGAGTTCGACAGGTGCAAGAGCGCGCCTGTCGTCCGTTGGTCCATCCTCCTCTTCTAGGACGTCTTGTTCTTCTCTTCGGATAGAAGTCGATTCATTGATGCAGGCAGGCTTTGCAGACAGGCAGTCTCGGGGAGACCTACGCTTCTTCTTGCTCACTTACCTTGACCGAACTGAAAAAGACGAATCGAAGATGTGCTCAGAAAGTGGCCTTTGGCATCACCCTTGGCAAATTCAGCGGTCTTCTGGCAGGGATGTCAGATCTGTATGGGTTTGTAGACACAATCTTCCTCTCCGTCCTGGCGCTGTTCTTCTCTTCTCTTCTCTTCTCTTCTCTTCTCTTTCTCCTAGACGTTGGGGTCTGTCTGCGGAAGCTCAGTGGGCGGAACATGGCATTCTCCAATTCTCGCTCACGTTTGTTGGACTGAGAGTGATTGAGGATTCGAGCGGCAGGATCCCTGCGGTGGATGCTCGTGCGTGGTCGATGGTAGGACCCGTCTAGACGCTCGAGTTTTCGATCTGACTGGCATAGTCATCTTGCTTCTGCAAGCGCGTTCGATCTTCTCGCCGAGCTTGCACGTTAGGAGACAAGAATTAGACAATTCTGCCGGTCTACTGCTTATCGTTGTAGCGCGATGGCTGCTGTGTTGCTGCATAGCAGGGTTGAGTCGTTTGCTCTTGCGATGAGGATAGACAGCCTCGCGTGTCTTTATGTCCTGAAGCCAACATTCGGCCTGGTACGCGACACTCGCGCATCTGGCTAGACTATGTTGTTCGTCGCAGTCTTGAATCCGATAGCTGTGCGGTCTCTCAACCTCACAGTGTAGGCTTCCCCAATTGCTCCCTCCTGTTTGTGCCCTTCGCGCTTTCCGAGGGTGTTCATGTTGACGGTTCTGGATCGTGGAGAAAACCACTGCCAACTGAGGGAGATCGCTTGGTTGTCGCTGTGCTTTTATTGATGCTGTGAGCTTGACAAGAATTAGATGAGCTGTATGGCGTCACAGTTGAGGCACAGGGCGGTTGTTCATCGTGAGTTGTGTTAGGGGCTACGAACGACGAATCTTCGTTCCTTCGCTTGAACGTTAGAAGGTGAACAGACTGCGACTTTGGAGATGATGCTTTATTGTTGGAATTGAGTAGACGATAAGACAGGTGTCGTTGCAACAAAAGAGACTCGATCTTTGACGACTATTTCGCACAATGCTGCTGACGTGTGTACTGGGCGGTGGGAGCCAGAAGCTCTCGCGACTATCCTACACCCGATTCGACACAGCATACTCTGGTTACACATCCACATTGTAGTGATGTGCATCTCACTGAGCTGTGCGTGCTACTACGGTGTGTATCCCGGTATGCCTATCTCTTTCTGTATATTGCTACGAAAGCGCATCGTTCATCGAGTGTCTCCTTGTAACCTGTACGCTCCTTGCTGTATTGTGACCTTTGTGGGCTTGTTGGTGAATCGATGGAACGCTGCAGAGGCAGTGAATGTGCTCAGGAAGCGCACAGGACGGATCAACACAAATGCAGCGATATAGTGTATAATGCGCGATGGATAGTGTGAACTGTGTGAACGGTGTTATGGAATCAAGCAAAATTATCCGCCTACGTCGCAGTGTCTGACTGCCCTTCGTTCAAAAACCCTGACACATGCTCGTATTTCGATATAGACGTCGCTCCGCGCAGAAATACTGCTCAATACTATCAAACGCTCCACTACTACACCTTCAGCTCAAAAGGCAGGTCACCAACCATGGAATGGTGACCACAGTAGATATCAGAGAACGAACACATTGTTGTACGCCCACGCGTTGAACGCGTCATTCGAAATATCACATTGTCAGCCTCACTGAACGTTCAATCGTGGCCGGTACGGTACCTCGTAAGTCTCGTTTGGCCAGCAAGTTCAACTGGCCGCGAGACCAAGTCAGCCCAACAGCCCTCCGCAACCACCAAACTCCGTGGACACATGTCAAACAGGCTTTCACAGAATATGACTCAGAGCTGACGATTCAATATCGCGTGTACGTCGCATGACGGGCGGCTGGATCCTGACACCAGTCCGTTTGATTGCCGAATGACTGACTGCAGCGGACCCACGTCCGGTGCGACAGACAAGAACGAGCAATTTTTGCCTAGTCATTAATGACGTTTGGAAATGTGCCTACAGTAGCGTACATTGAGGTACCACAATTTTATTGTGTTGATTCAATGTGAGTCGCGTTAGGAGGTAGGAGGTAGCTTCGCATGCATGCGACTCCTGGCATTCAGTCTTGGCATTGTATCGTGTGCCGTGCGCGATGCACTCCCCCGTTTGGGCGTAGGTGGGGGCGTGGTCCGCCAGGAGGTGATTAGGACACATCGACGATTGGAAAGCATCGTCAGGACCGCAAGTGTCCGCTGCTTTCCACGTTAGCATGTCAAGCCTGTCGACCAGCTCCGTTGCTAGATAAGTCACCTTGCCCTTGCCGTGCCACGCGCGTGCCATTGAAATGGCAAGCTGGTGGCTTGAGCTCTTGCGGTGGCTTCGAGTTGAGGTATTAGGAGGTAGTAGTGGAGGCCTCGCGATGCCAGAAGGGGTGACCGTGACGCCCGTCTTTGCCTATTTCCTCTCAGCATTCAAAGTTCGTGCCTTCATACATCTTCGTTCGCAGAAAGCCTGAACTATGTTGGGCTCTCACACGACTCGAAAAGCCAAGAACAACCCGTCGCCTGTGCTCGTGCAAAGATAATTAATCAAGCGAGGACGTCACGGCACGTGACAAGCCGACGTTCTGCACCTTGCTTCGTCCTATCGCAACGGACCACTCGCGTACAGCAAAGTGGAGTGTTTTTGACGCGCCGCGCAAGAAGGTTGAGATGTACTTGCAATGTTTGCATCACACCAATCGTTGACAATGGTCGAAACTCGGTGCAGCTCAGGCATACCGTTTCTGAGCCGAAAATCCGGAACTGTTGTCCAATTCCTTTATTATGTTGTCCCATTCGATGGCTTCTCGTCAAGGTCGCTATATGTTAAAGGTAGTAGTGCGTCGTCTTGAAGACATCCAACGTTGTAATTGACATGGCATAGATCCGCCCTATGTGAGGTCTTTGATGGTGAGGTCGCAGAGGAAGTGGCCTGTATCGGAAGACTCTCCGGCGAGGGTTCATTGGACGACATATGTATAAAATTGGATGCTCGAGGCACTTGAGAGCTCAATGAAGTCCTTTGTGAAACGGCTTTGAGTGGCGCAGTAGCTGGTTGTTCGACCCTACAGCGGTGCGGAGGTAGCTCCTAGGTAGGTTGAAGCTTGAGGACTCGGCAAGCAGCCCATCGCCCCATGAAGCCTGGATGATAGAATACAAAGCCTCGAGAAAGCCTAGGTCTTATAGCCATTTATGCGTGTAGGCACGGCAGGAGTCGATCTCGGTTCCCGTGTATAGCGTAGCAGCGCGAAGCAGTCCAAGATTGGCGTTACACGCGGCACAAGACCATTGTCAGAGCGACTACTCTGCATGTGCACCGACTCGACCGAGCAGCATCATTATTGGCCGTCATTTCCCACTTCGGCATGCAATCCGGCCGCTGGGATCATACTGATGCATCTTTCGAGTGTAGGAAAGAGTCATGCAGTCCAAGGCTGAACCAGAACATGAGCATGATGTTCGAATGACGTTTGGAAGGGAAGTACCGAGAATGAGAAGCCCAATCATGGCCAGTAGTGTGACGAGTGTGACTACCTAGAGTTGAGTCCTACATCGCGTGCCGGCATAATATAATGCTTCGCGAGGAACCCTCTCCGGCTGCGAGCCTGTGGCGTTCGGCTTGCAGATGTTCGCTGCTTGGGGCAAGCTCAACTCCCAATTCCCATGTGCCGTGGCGATCAATTTTCTTTTTTATGCATGCCGCGTGCTGCAATTGCCATGCCGCAACGTCCTTGCGACGGGCTGCCTCCCCGGCTCCCCCCACCCCCAAGCGATACGTGGTTTCTGACATTCTTGCGTACCTATTCGCATTTTGGGAACCCAAAATGCCGATCACGGAGTCGACCCCGTTGCTCCCCAATTGTGGAGCATAGCAGCTCTACCAATCATATTGAGCTAAGAGGCATCGGAGTTTCTACCGCCTCCCATGAATGGTGGAAGAGTCTGAACGAGCAACGACCGCACTTCATGTTCCGTATCAACTAGTAAAGACTACATGCATTCTACAACAGAATCGTTGCAGCGACACAGCTCTCAAAATCAAATCTAGAAAGGCTCGCGTTTAATTCGTTCGACGAATGTGAACTTCCAACTTTCTTTTCCTTCTACATGCTGTGTATCTTTGTCGTACGGGACACTACGTCGAGAAAGGCTTATGGTCTTCGAACGCGCCTATCCTGCCAAAATGGATCAAGCACGGCATCTTTTGACCCAGCGTCAAGTTGATCAACTTCACTACTGCCTCCCGTAAGTGTTCCCGATCTATCCGAGCGCATCATCCTCTTCGGAGGCCGGGCCGTAAACGTGGTATCCACGATCACATCGGTCGAGATTTTTCCATGTGTCGTTCGGATACCTTCGCCCTGTGACACTGATTCGGAATGAGGAATCCAAGTGTCAGGCTCTTATAGCGCGGGGTCCGAGTCGGCTGCGAAATAAAACAAGACCCGATGTTTCCATAATGTCCCTCCAATATCCCCACAAATCACCTAAGTCGAACAGAAACAGCACTGCTACCAGAGTTATCTTTTGTTGATAATCCAGAGGATGTGCGAAACTTTCCGAAACTTGCTCCGTTATAGCTTTCAGATCTACGATGCTTCTGATCATAGAATGATGCGGCAGAATACTGATCCTCTACCTCCTACCCCGCCTCGCGCGTGCGATGCCCAAAGGGTCGACGGTACAAACGATTTAAAGGAATGGATGTTCTAGGCATGCAAGACCGTTCAGCTTCTTGGCTCCAGGGCACGCAGGGATGTTCGGGATCTCCGGTGATAGGATTACTGCAAGCTGCATGCAGGAGGTAGTGGCGTCGCCTATGGTCTTGCATTCCTTGGAGGGATGTCGGAACAAGGCTCTACTCGTTGCCGAACGTTAAAAGGATGGAAAAGCAACATGAAAATGCTGAAGGATAAGGAAATGAAGTGATGAAATTATGAGGTATGACCCGAGATGAATGTCACTGACTTGAGTGCCGCATCTGAGATCTCCGCGGTGGGAACGCTTCCCTCCTGAGAACATAATGGTGTTCGACTAGCGCAACACGTTTTGGAAAGACTGAATATGTATTCGTGATTCGATAGAAATTAGACGTATGCAAGCTCGAAGACATAGTAGTAGCTGCTTTCATAGATAAAGTTGTGTTAGTGAGCCGACTATCACCTAGATGCAGGTGCAAGCGTGGCTAAGCGCTCAAGCTCCTTCAGCCACCTATGAAGTCAGCAAAAGCCATGACCACCGATTCAATCGCCGCCACGATTCGGGCCCAAGTGAGTGGCTTTCTCTCTCGGTGCGCCAGACCGCCGCCGCGGCCTCCATCGAGGCTCACATATAGTCGAATCTTAAGCCTAATTTGAGGATGATGTTCTGACAACATCTCCCTATATGCGTTGCCAAGATTTTCACAATTGGTGAAGCTCATCACCTAAAGTCCATCATCGTACACGATATTTACGCCTAATCGTTCACTGTGCCCAGCAGACAATCTAGACTGGCTTCCCCAGCTTCGCAGTCGAAGTCGTCTGTTCCAGACCATCAGAAGACTGAGCCAACACACTACAAAATCGCATCATCACGTATTTAATCATCACCGAGCTTACATGCACGACATCTCAGCACCAGAAGGGGGCTTTGAGTACATACACATACAGCCTTGCCCACACAGAGCCTCGGTGTCGTCGATGTCGTCGTCTGCGAGTGGCAGCAATCGGCAAAACGCCGCGCCGAAGCGGTCTCACAGGTCACCTGAGCGACCTCCTGGTGGGAAGTCGAGACGTACACTTATCGAGAGTGCCTGCACAGCTTGTCAGAAACGAAAGTCTCGGGTAAGTCTGAATTTGCGCCAGGTTTAATTAAAAAGGCTGATGATTCTTTAGTGCGATGGACAACGGTAAGTCTAGATAAACCACATGGGATTCAAGCTGTTGAAATCTGTACTCACGCCAACAAACCAGGCCAACGTGTTCTCGCTGTCAAGCACTACGAACACCCTGTGGTTACAATGCTGAAGAAGACGAGAGCCGATGGTCTGCGCTCCGTCGCAGAAATCGCACGCTCGAAAGAGAACGCGACGAGGCACGAGACGTGATCGCCCAGATTCACTCGCGATCTGACTCCGACGCCCAACAGATCTTCCATCAACTGCGAGCGGATCCAAACAACCGTGACCTGGGTAATTTTATACATGACGTCGCGTCTAACTTGTCCCGTGAGGGCTCTCAGTCGCAAGCAGACGTGCAACAGCAACAAGTACAGACCAGTCAGCTGCCTCAAGGCTTCTACAACGAGCAACATAATCGCCAGTATGACTCGACATATCCATACCAACAACAGCAGCAGCTCCCTGAAACAGCCCAACGACCGCAGCCGGTGCAGCACCCGGCACAGCAGCAAGATCAGACCGCGCGCACACAGTCCGGATTTCCAGCCGCCCCGACCGCAACGCAGCTTCCGCCCATACGCTCTATGGTCGAATTACCCCCAGGAGGCATTAATCCGCCGCAGTTCCCCCTACCCTTTGCCCCAAGAGCGCAAAGACACATGAGTCAAGCTTCTGCCGTTTCGAGCGGCTCGTACTCGGACTTGTCGTCATCAGAGGGTCATCATGGGCAGTCATTATCGCCCCAAGAAGTTCCATCGAATTGGATGCAAGGTCCCCAGAGATAGAAGGCTCGCCGTGTCTAATGAGAGAAAACACGAACGAAAAATGATGTTGCGACGCATGCATTCAAAGAATCCAGATTGAAGAGGCGGTATGTCTCTGAAACCAGAGTCAACTGGCAACTAGAGGCAAACTTGGATACCATACATCGTTTAGAGATTAAGCGGTCGTTGTTGTGAGGAGGAAAGAAGTGAGGTTGGTGTCCAGATCACCTAACACTTGATCGCAGTCGTTTTCGGAGCTACCTCCGAGAGGCCTTTTGGTCACATATACTTCAAGGACATGGACGATTGACATGCCACTGAGCTTTGCCAAACATTGCAATGAGGTAGAGATTGCTCGAGAATACTGTGCAATGTCCGAATATCGGTGTTCCTGGCATCCTTGGGTTCTGTCGTGCTGGTGAGCCATAAACCTCCATGGCAAGACCCAGATACTTTCCATAGCAGCAACTGGTCTCGAAGGAAGATCTCAGGCGGAAGAGAGGATGCTCGATTGTTGCTGACGAGATTCTAAGGCTCTTGCCGGTTGTTCAAAGGGAAGATCTCATGGACTACGACAAAAGTCGGTCTGCCTCCATTATCCGAATGCAGGCCGTGATATTCTGCAGGTAGAAACCTATTGGCATGTGTGGAGACTTTCTGTATTTATGAGAATTCAAGGTTCTTTGCGATACTATTCTTGTCATCCCTAAGTCTCTTGTAAGTGATGTGTGTGGAGTGTTAACGAGATGGCGCAGGGTGGACAAATCCGTGAGACCACTGGAATTACAACTTCTGCCGAGAAGACTTTCCAGAAACACGTGACAGACCGCAATCATTTACAGACAATAATTCTTTACATTTGCAAGAAGACAGCTGAGAACCTTCCCAAAAATCAACGCCTGCGCTACAAAGACTCATTCAAGTCAACCTTAGAAACCAAAGCTGTCCAAAATACTACTGGCCGCAGGCTCCTGGAACTGCGTCGGTGCCTTCTTCTCTTCCTCGGCTCGCGGCTTGCCGGCTTGTTCTTTCTTTGCCTTCAGTTTCGCCATCAGTTCTGCTGCTTTAGCTTCCCGTTCCCTCTTGGCTTTGTCTGCTGGAGACTCCAAAGAGAGGGACCCAAAATCATCTAGCAGTGATTTGGGCGCTGCGGGAGGTTCCGGTGCATCGAAATCATCTAGCATTGACTTAGGTGCTTCAATTTTGGTTGTGGGAGCCGCGAAATCGTCAAGCATGCTAGGAGTGGCGGCTGGCTCGGTGTGAATGCCGTTTGTATCTTGTGCGGCGCTACCATTTGTGCCATCTGTGTTCGGTAGTGAATTGATTGGCGGCTTGAAGTGCCATTTGCTCACAAGCTCAAGCGCTAGAAGCCAGAGTCCCATTTTACGCAAGATCCTGGCTGCGCGGAGAACGGCGCGATATTCGTGTTCTTCGCCTCCGAGAGATGTCAGAGCTTTTCTCTGTCCATTCTGTCCATTCTGTCCGTGCTTCACAGGCCGATCGCGAAGATGCTGGTACAGCTCGAGGGTAAGTGGATCATCCTGTTGCCAGTGTCTAGGTTTGCGTTCTGCGTCGCCGACCTCAAAGCTATCGATGGACACCACAAGTGATTGTGCAGCCAGATGGCTATGGCCCATGATCTCATGGACCCAAGACAACAGCCATCGGTCGCCTGCTTGGCGGGCTTCTGGCAGAACGCGCTCGTCCATGAACTTCATCAGTTCTGGGCTTCCATCATCGCAGTACACTCGCGCCACGGCAATTGCCAGCGGAAGATCTTGGCACTGGCCAGCGAGGATGCGAATCGCGCTCGAAGGATCATTGGCAAGCAAGAAGAATGCGGCGGCATACTCGAATCGGCGCTTGCCCATCAGAGCATATGCATTCTTTCGCGCAGCAGTCCTGTTTTCCTCGACGGTGAAGTCCCGCTTGAGGAAGTTAGAAGTGGTCTTTTGCTCCTTGTTCCCTACCGCGACTCGCCACAGTGCCAACAAAGTAGCTTTCTTCTTCATCGCCAAGAAATACAACGACGCTCTTGTCGGGTCAGGGGGATATGTAGATCTGAATGCAGTTTGCGCGAGCGCGTCGAAGATTTGCTCCAGAGAAGCAAGGTCTGATCCTTCGGACTGAGCAGCTCGCACAGTGTGAAGCCACGACGGTATGCCGAGGTTGCGGACAGTGGGCCAGTCTAATTTCCCGTTGTAGTAGCTGTGGAGAGCTTCGAGAAGCGGTTGCTGCGTTTGCGAGTGGTACGCAAAGACGATTTCCCGCCAGCTCATTGTTGGCACCACTGGCGAGAGAGTTTCGTCGCCATTGGTGACAGATGTCTCATTATCAGTAGATTGTTCGTGGATCTTGTTCTCCAGCTCGAGG
The DNA here is from genome assembly GCA_022813475.1 of Pseudopyrenochaeta terrestris. Taxonomy (NCBI): domain Eukaryota; kingdom Fungi; phylum Ascomycota; class Dothideomycetes; order Pleosporales; family Pseudopyrenochaetaceae; genus Pseudopyrenochaeta; species Pseudopyrenochaeta terrestris. Next base: position 813,709 of record JAKLMJ010000005.1, on the reverse strand, counting down.
ACATGCAATTTCCAGCTGAAGAGATAGCGGAAGCCATTCTCATCGAGCGATCCCATGTGCTCTTGCATGTAGACTATGGTGCCCAGCACAATCTTCAGTCGCTCTTGCTCGGCGTCTGATGTCTTAGGCAGGTCAAGGTCCTCGAGCTGTTGCTGGAGACTGCTGATGATGTCACTGTCCAACAGAGAATTGTCTGGGTGCTCTTGCCCTGCTGTCAATGCTTCCGGTGCTGCATCAAGCAATGGTGGCAATTCATCGCCAGCTGTGTAAAACCGAAGAGCGCGTTCCAGCCTCCGTAGTATCCCGGCCGCAGCATGTAACTGGCCTCGCAAACCAAGTTGGTGTAGGAAGTGCGGATGCCATGACACAAGCGGTGTCTTCAGAGCATGTACCAATGATTGCGATTTGATATCGTCCGAAGAGCTCAAATCTATACGATCGCGCAGCTCAGGTGTCACTTCTGCGCCAGCCACGAATCCATCGCAACGCAAAAGAGCATTGCCGGCTGCTATCGCTAATTCGCTGCCTGCCAACCAAGCGACGTCATTTATCGGAAGTCCCATGCCTGATAATGAGATCCGCTTCAGGTGATGCCATGTGTGGTGCTCTGATGAGCTGCTCGGTTCATAACGAGCTTGCGCCAGAACGTCGACAGTGTCGGCGAAGGCGATTGCCAATGTGGTGTTTGCATTGCTTGTGTGTCGGAATTTCGAAGTAGTAGAAGCATCTAAACGCACCAAGTGTGCTGGCTCGTCGAGAGTCTGAGAGTGCTCTACATACCCGTCCTTCAGATCTATGATAGTTACCGTCCGCCCATCGGAGGACAATAGCACAGCAATGTCGCTTGTGACCTCGAGCTGACGAGTTTCATTGATGCCCGAAGTGAACGACAGAGACGTCTCGTTTGCAGTGATACCGTCGGTAAGTAACATCTGCCCAGGTATATCTCTGCGCGATACAACACCATCATGGTCTACACCAACAAGGCGGAGCCAACTGGGCTTCCGAGGATGTAGAACTACGCGTACGTGCTTCCAGTCTTTCTTGAGATCTGAAAGCGCGTCCCCAATAGGCAACTTCTTGGGTTCGCTGGTTGTCATTTTGGCTTTTGAGGAGCTAACAGGATCGCCGACAGAACTTGTGATGTATGATCCAGTACAGTCGTATAGCAAGAAGCTCCTGCGGATTTTAGGGTCTTCCGCGCCAATGTCGAGCAGTCGAACGGGTCGAGTCAGCGAGTGAGCCACAGTCAGAGCTCCAGTCGAAGGTCTGACCACGGAGATCTCGTTGGTATCAAGACGCAATATGGTAGCATCGCCATCAACGTAATGGGCGTCCACGATTGCACATCTGCTGTTATCCTGCGATTCTGGCTTATAATGACCAGCAGTCTTTAGCTCTGTTGACGAATCAAAAGTGAATCTCGTTAGAGCACCTTCGCAAGACCAAGCAAGCAGGCTTGAGTTCTCACTGGAAAAGCGCAAGCCTTCGAAAGCGCCATTGCTCCCCGACCAAGTCCCAATGCGAGTAAGACGCTCAGAACCTTGAATGGCAGGGCTGAAAAATTGCTCAACGCCGCCCTGCCACCAGTCAAGAACTCCATCAAAAGTGTGCACGAGAACTGACATTTGATCACCATCAAACCAGGTTTCGAAGCGAGCATTTGTTGCTGGTGGAAGTTTGAGACCAAGATCTTCAGCGTGAGCGACGTGGTAAGCTTGTTTCGAATTCCCTGAGGGTGTACTGGGCCTTCGCCTGTGACCGATCGTTTGCAGACCCCAAGCGGACATGCGCCCAAGGCCGTCGAGTGTGACAATAGCATCTGGCTGTCTTGAGCTGATTTCCTTGATATGTTCCAAAGAGTGCGAGATCTTGCCGACATGCTGCTTCGAGATAGCCGCACCGATGGCGCCTGAGAGGGCTCCTGAAGATAGGATGAATGCATACCTGGCTGGCTTGGGCGCAGCAGCTCCCTTCGAATTGAGAGATGGAGGGTGTGGTATCGCTTTCACCAGATCAATTGACGTCTGCTGTATCATTACTTCGAGCTCGTGTTGACCGCCCGTCTTCCAAACACGCAACATGCCGTCTGCACAGAACGTGTATAAGATCTCATGGTCCTCTTCATTACGGATGCCATAAGCCTTGGCTCGCGCATCATCAGACTCTTCGGTCTCCTCCTCCACTTTTGGCTCGTCTGGTTTACGCCATTCAATATGTGTTACTGGGCCTGGATGTGGCAGATAGGCATAATCGAACAGTCCCTCCTCAAACGACAGCCGACGCCAGATCTTGACCAGACGATCTCTTGGACCGAAAGACGCTATCAGACTCGCGCTGGGACTGAATACTGCTGCTTGGAGCGGAGATGGCACGCTCTTGCTCCAGAGGACATGTCTCTCCTCCACATGCCCTTTGTCAACTGGAGACCTTACAGGCGTACCCTCTCGACTTGAAGGTAGCACCGAGAATAGCGACAAAAGCTTGGAGCCTCCTACCAGCAACTCTCCATCATTACCCCAGCTGACAGATCGCGTTTGATCGCCCGCGTCTTCTCGCTTCAATAGCAACGACTTCCTCCAAGTAACGTGGTTCCAGTTGTCCGTGTGCGCCTCCAATACCCAGACGTTCCCAGTAGACGCGACAGCGATTTTGGCACTTTGATCACCCTCCGCGCTTATTGATACCAACTCTTCGTCAAAGGAGATTGCTTGCACGAGCTCGGTTGGCGAGCGCAAGATGTTCACTCGCTTGCCAGATATGTAGACAATGTAACGCTTCCATCGGAAAGTAAACGTGGTGAGAGACTGTAGTGACTGTGTCGGGGCGCCTGGCAATATTTGGGCGAACGAAGAGGGCGTCTCGCGTCCCGGCGAAAGGGAAGGCATTTGGGCTAATTGCTACCGGGACGTGGTATGCATTGTAGATGTATCTGCTTTCAGGAGGGAGCACTCGGCTTGTCGCAAGCTGGTGTCGTGCAGGATGTGGAAAGGTTCGGAAAAGGAGATTCGAGGTTGACGTGGGCACAGAACCACAGCGTGGATGAGCGTGTTGTGGATCAATTACCAGCAGCTAGAGCATACAAGATACACATGTAGCAGAGGGTCATCTGCCTTCAATAGCGTGGACAAATGACGCGCCTGCCGCTGCGGCTTCGCGGGCGGCATTTGCCGACCAAAGCTCTACAACAGCTCTAGAAGTACTTTCAAGGCCATGAGGATGAGAACATTCATACATCTTTGCTGGCAACACGCATCAAGTCATGGACCCATAAGCACGACAGTCCACGCAGTCTGTGACGACCGAGAAATCGGAGCGACCTAATGAGAAGCCATGAATGATATCATGCAGCGTAGCCCTGACTTCAAAATTATTGCCTCCGTCGGTTATTGACGCGTCTATCAGAGAATATTTCATGACCTTCTCGACGACAGAGCACATGTTGTTGACTAGTAGCAGCAGGAGCGCATACTCGTTCCTCGTTGTCTAGGATTGGAAATCAAGAACCACTGACTAACCCACGCACACTCACGTGATTGAACCTCCCAAACGCGCATGTGCGCTGCCCGCATCGGTCTGGACCAACGATCATGGCTTCGAGTCCACATCTCTAGCCAACACATGTCTTTGTAGACAAGTGCTGGACGCCGTTGTTCGCTGTCCAGGGACTGCTTCTGCGGTTCAGCCGTGTCATGATGCTTTGTGAGCAGGGAAGGACGATACCATCACATTTACGAGCTTACGCAAGACCGGACATATCAATTTGGAACAGCTGCCTGGGTCAGTGTGACACTTCCGATCCTATTAGCACTTCAGCTGGGGTGGCTAATTTCACGCGAAGGATCGCAAAGCTCAGCCTCAGCCTCCACTGTCCAGCGGCCCGGTATACACAGCACTCGAATCAGACGAGCAGTATCCCGTTTAATCCATGTCCCTGCCAAGTGATCAGGCCTTACGTCGTTCTCCTATAATCTAAATTCGTAAGTCAGTATTGGAGGCCTTACATCCGAGCATTTTGCGTGTGCTATGGAGATGTATCCAACATGGTGACTGTTCGCAGTGCGTGCATTTTCAGCTCACTAGGTTTCGCCATCGTGGCACGGGCGCTTAGTATTGCCGTTAGGCGGATGTTTTGCTGGCGTAGACTTTAACTCTGCCGGAGACACTATGCTTTCATCTATCGTCTCTGCTTGATTTCAAAGTGCAACAGTATACAGCGATGCTACTGCGATGCGCTGTATCGGCTCTTCTGAGCGCCTGGGGTGTATTGGCTGCCGATGGTATGTGCTAGCTAGGGACGCCCTCCTGTAACCTTCACAACTGACCTCTTCCTAGATATCGACTCGACAAGCACGGTTACCATACAAAGCTTCCTGACAATTACCGCCAGCCAAACAGCTACGAGTGGAAGCTCTACAGATGGACTTGGCGGTTTGATCATGCAGGGCCTCGGTGGCAGCAGCAGCTCGTCGTCGACTGCTCAAACATTGTCCGCTACAGCTACCACCGTCCCATTTCCGACCGACAACTCAACCACTGCTGTCGATTGGCAAGCCTGCCAGACCAGCAAGGTGTCTTGGAGTGACGCTTGGACGAACTTGTTTCAACCTGAAGTTGTTACGGTGACCTCGACTTTCTCCAAGCACGAAAGCACTATCACCTTTAACGTAACTCTGGGGAATGCAGATGTCTACACTACTATTGATGGCATTCCACACGCACATGGCACGTTGACGCCCACGTCTACCAGCCAATTCGTGGAGTAAGCATATCTCCATACTTGCGAACAAATAATATTTGATCCCATACTAACACCCTCAGTACTTACGTCGAGACTGCTTACTCCACATACACATCGACCGAGACCCTCAATGCTACGCTGTTGAACCCCTCTCCGAACTGCACCATCGCACCTTCGAAATGTACTGCTCTTTGGGAATCTTACCTGGGAGAACAAGGCATGCCCACAACATTTGATAATGCGACTGAGCCCGCCATCACTCCAATTCCCACAGACAGGCCACGCTGTTCAGTAGGAAATGTGACGGCTATCTGTGAAACCGCTCCACCAGCTTCCTGCGTGTTTTCAGCCAGGAAAGTGGAGCTATACGTAAGCTCCCCAGCTCCCATGATGTGATCGCAGAGCACATGTCTAACGATCGGAAAGTACTGGCCTGTGGTCACCGCCGCCCCCAATGCCACGCTTGCAGCTCCGGATTCGACTGATGCTGTAACTCAAGTGGTCGGTAATATCACTATGACTTCACCCTCCGTGTATATGATATTCGACCATCTACAGGCTATCTCGTCGACAGTCCTCGATATTACTTGCTCTACAATTTCACCGCTTGGCGCTGAAAGTAAATTCACTCAGGCCGGGGGCGGCTTCGCAAGGGAACCCATCGGTGGCCCCTACACGAACGCCGTGGTCTCGCTGGACCCGACGAGCCTCACATCTCTAGTCAGAGATTTGGGACCAGTCAATACAGCCAGTGTGGTCAGTGAAATTGCTCACGGTGGCCCGAGCTACTCGTATTGGGTCAACGCCGTGCAAGGGACTGCTTACAATTACGACAACTTCGATGGAGGGGGATTTTCCACGAGCGTTCTGGCACAGCCTGTCGATTTCCACAACCTTGCCGTCCCGAAAGCGGAGGCTTACTATATGAACATCAACGGTGCACCAGGCTGCAACCGCATGGGCGCTCATCCTCAATGCAGCACAATTTTCGATGGAGACTACCGTGCACAGCTCTTGGTACCCAGCCAAGTTCGCTCATTAAGGGCCGAATGGGCAAGCTGCTACGATCCTCTCTTCGGTGCCCTCGACCCTCCGATCGCTCTGACGCCAGCTGCTTCTATCAAAGGGCCTACGAAGCCGGCTGAGACGACGGCAGTAGAAACTTCGAAGCCTGATGCCACAACAGCAGCTGATACCGTCAAAGAGCCTGAGCAGACCACTGCTGCACCGGGTCCGACTGTTCCGTCTAATCCTAGCCCGACAGCGAATCCTTCAGAAGGCACTCCTACAGCTGTCCCTGACACAACTCCTGAGGACGAGTCTGGCGACGAATCAGCATCCGACGACAAACCTACATCTGGCGATGAGCCAGCATCCGATGACAAGCCCGCATCAGCCGGTACGCCAGCATCTGATGACCAGCCCGCAACGAACGATCAGCCTTCTTCCGACGACAAGCCTGCGTCTGACAACGATCCGGCACCTCATGAGCAACCTGCGGACAACAATGATCCATCCTCTGATGACCAGCCGTCGTCTGACGACAAGCCTTCTTCTGACGATAAGCCTGCTTCCGGAGACACATCCTCATCATCTGATAGTGACAGTTCAGATCGCGATGACCAACCAGCTTCCGGCTCCAACAGCGGAGATCCTGCGTCAGACGGAGACTCAGCTCAGGACACTGACACAGCTAAACCGACATCGGGTTCCGCAACTGGATCACAAGACTCTGGAAACCAAGACGATTCGTCAAACACTAGTGGCTCAGGATCAAGCAATGGAAACACGGCCAGCGATAACGAACCCGAAGGCGAAGCCAATGGAAGTAACTCGCAGAGCCAGGATGGTAGTGCTCAGTCTGGACCACATTCGGGCGGCACAACACCCTCGCAAGTTGTGGACATCGATGGCTCAATACACACTGTTGTAGCACAAGATGGCGTACCAGTCGTTGACGGCACGACGTTACCAGCGGACGGCGTACCCACGACGATCGGGGGACAAGTCGTCAGTGCCATGAGCGGTGCTGTTATTATTGGCAGTGAAACGGTGCAGCTAGCCAGCGATCCAACCGCAGGCTCCGGCAACGATCCGAAGGTAGTCTTCACAGCAGACGGCCAGACCTTGACCGCGGTTTCTGTAAGCAGTCAGGGAATCGTGGTCGTTGATGGCACAACTATCTCCGCAGGCCAAGCTGCGGCAACAGTACATGGCGCAACCATCAGCGCCGCTACAGATGGACTAGTTGTGGATGGCTCCACCAAAACGTTCTCTGACGCCACTGGCTCCGGAAGTCCAGCAGTCCTTACGCTCGGCTCCAATGTCGCTACTGCGTCAAGCATTTCTTCTGATGTCTTCGCTATCGGTACAGTGACACTGACAGCTGGTGAACGTGGTACCACAATCTCGGGACGCGTTGTCTCGGCGGCTCCAACGGGAATCGTTGTCGACGACGCTTCCGAGTCAGGCAGCACGAAGAGTACAGACTCGACTCGCGGGACACAGGGCACAGAGAGCTCGACTTCGAGTACTCAACCAGATGAAGCTTCGGCCACAGGTAGTGGAGCGTCGAAGCTCGACGTCATGCATTGGGCAGTCCTGATTTGTTGCGGCTTGGTTTTGATCTTCTAGCTAATATACCAAGAGACATGAAGAAAAGTGTGTAATGCCAAGATACCACGACTACCTAATTATGAAGGAATGCAGCCTTAGTTGATGTCCAAAACATCGGGTCGCGGTCATGTCTAAAGCGATGCAGGCAAGTGATCAAGAGCCATTGTTGATCCAAAAAGTTCTCACATGCAATGCATATCGGGGTCAATTGAAGCTATACAGTGTCTATGACACCCAGTAACTCGATGAGATACGGAGAAAATCTTTTCTTCCGCATTGAGTGGCCTGAGAAAAAGAACATGTATATGTATACGGAGATGTTCATGGAAAATTAGGGTTTGGGGTTCTATAAACTGACTGAAATATATTACAGGTTGCCTTGCACTTGCGCGGTTCGCGTCGGGCGGTGAGATTTCACTTAATACGCTGTAGAGTCGCTTGTTGGCTCCTGCTAGTTCGGCACCATACGGACAGGTGGTGTCGCAATGCAGGTCATTCAATTCGCGAGTAGATGGGGCTGAGTGACACAAGTTCATACCTCGTAGCATGTCCGATGGGAACCTCGGATTTGAATCAACAGAAAACCAATAAGTCTACATATCATCGCATTTCGCATTGGAGCAAATCGTGAAAATCATGAATTAGATGGCGCGAATGACTTGTCGTCTATTTTGGCGATGTGCTTCTGTTGCACGCTCGCCAATAAAATCTGTATAACCTGGCCCTCGCTAAATCCGACAAGAACCCAGAAAAAACGTAATATTACTTTTGTATCTCCCCATCCACTCATCAATCGTACTACTGATCTAGAAGAGCACACCCTTGGTCTGCTTCTTGTCGAGCTTGATGTCCCTGATAACGAACATCCAGATCAAGGAGAGAGCCATCACGGCAGTACCGCAAATGACCATGTGCTGCTGCGCAAGAGAGTAAGCTTTCTCGATCGCGTAGCGAGTCGGGTCACCTTTAGGGTAGCTGAGCTGTGTGTCCAGATCTTCGTAGATGGTTTGCCAGTCTGGCAGAGACTCCTCAGGCAAGAAGCGTTGAAGCGCGCCAGGGAGAGTGCCTTGCCAAATCGCTCCACTGACGGAGCCACCAACTGCACCACCAATGTTGCCGAAGACACCGAGGAAGGCAAGCGAACCGGCCACGTTCTGGTGGTCAGAAGCTGCAAGGACAGCGACTTGCTGCACGATGATCATGGCACCACCGGCGAAAGCAAGGAAGATCTGGCACATGATCAGGTAGCCGACGGCCTGGTCGGGTTTACGGAAGTAGATCATGAGGCCTTGGCCGAGCATGTAGAGGGGCACAGCCCAGTACAGGATCCAGCGGAAGCGGCTTGTCCTCTGAATGGCGAAGCCAACGACGAAAAGCCAGATTCCGGATACGACGTCGAAGATCGAGGAAATGTACCCGGCAACTTCGAGGGACACACCACTGTTCACCTGCAGGAATGAGGTGTAGTAGGATAGCCAGCAGTAGTATGAGACCTGGTAGCAGACATCGAGCGCGCAGGCGCCCATAACGGTACGCGAACGCAGGATCTCCCATTGAAGGAATGGCACGGGTGCCAGGAACTTCTCATTGAGGAAGAACGCCATGAGACAGACGACACCCAAGACGAGCATGGCAATGATGTAATCCTGGGCCCATCCGTTGGATGAAGAGCCAGCAAGGTTGAAGGGAATCAGGGTAAGAACCAGACCAGCGAGAAGGAGGAATGTGCCAAAGATGTCGAACTCGATAGCGTAGTGTTTGGCACTTTGGATGAAGGTCCTACCACTGGCCTCGGGCGCGGGCGGCAGAAGGCCCTTCTTTTCGGCCTGGTTGCGAGCGTAAAGCATGATGGCAACCAATGGAGAAGCGACAATTGGAAGAATGATGGCGAATGCGCCGTACGCCCAGCGCCAGTTGTTCTCATAGAATTTTGCGGCGGCGGTAGGACCAGCGTACGCAGTGATGATGTAGGGCGATGATGTGAAGGCGTATGCAAGACCACGGTTGCGCAGAGTCGAAGTATCGGCAGTAATAACATCAATGGCAAATGTCATGCCAGTGAATCCGATGCTGTAGAAGACTTGGGATGCGCAGTAAACGCCGATGCCGTTGCAGGAAGCGGCCAGGATCAGTCCAAGAGTGGCAAAGCCTGCCATAAGCGCGAAACCAACGTAACGATCCCAAAGGTTGAGAATTTTTGCGAGGGGCATGTAGGTAGCAGCTCCCATGATGCTCGATACGACTTGGATAAGAGGAACCAGGGAGTGGGACTCAAATTCACTCGTAATGTAGGGCGCAAGATTGCCAGTGATCGATTGGTTAAATCCATTGACGAAGTACAGAAGCCACATCCTGTTGCATATTAGTTTGTGAGATCGCATGTATTTGTTTCCATTCAACTTACAAGATGTAGGCTGTGCCGAGTGTCTTCTTAGTCCAGGCCAAAGTGACCGCTTCGACCATCTTGACACCATGTTGTGCACGATCATCAGGGACATCATCACTGCCTCTGTCGCTGATGCTTGCTTCGGCGTCCTTAGTATCTGCTGGGAATGTGCTTCCAACGTCGACAGGCTTCTGTCCGTACATATCATGGGCGATACCAGGAGCCGATGAAGATGGCTGCATGTTTGACATCTTGGCTCCAGAGACCAAGCTTCCTCAGCGCGTAGGACAAGAAGTGCTGTGTGACGACCAAGGCAGAAGATCAGAAACGGCACGGCGATCTTCACCTCTTAAGCACCCATCCTCAACTCTAGCCAGCCCTCCGCGGGCATATCCTTTAACGCTAAAACCCCTTCCAGGCGAAGGAACGACCCAGTAAAGGTTGTCGCCAAGTCATGCCGGGATCTGATAAGACGATCTATCATTTACTAGCGACCTGGGCCACGCACTTGTGCCAACGAAGAAGAGGTCGAAACCCTGCCTCCTATGCCGGCGGGTCCAGGTGGGGCCATTGGGCGTGGGCGCAACATTTCGGTAACGGAAGTCGCCTAGACGGTGGGCGACTGACCCACCAGCCGAGCAGATCGCGTTGGTGTTTTCTTCAAACATCTACAACGTCCAATATATGGTACGTTATTTTCCGGATCGCTGGGACATGGCGTGAACCTCTGTACTTCCGCAGTCTGCTTTGGCACCGTCTGCGCCGAGTTCGGCAGCGGTCGTAGGCGTCTGAGGATGACTGACGCAAATGCCATGAGGCAGCGCTACAAAGCCATTCGCAGAGCCCGGCACTGTGGAGGAAACGACGTAACAATCGTGACAACACGCTGACTTCAAACCGTCCGTCGGATGAGCTGTCATACTATACTCCAACGAGCCTGTATATCATACGGTGGCCTCTTTACCAGCATGCTCGGTTCGTTTGGCAAAACGATCACCCTCATGAACTCGGGAGAAACAGGCTGCAGAAGTCGTAGGGCTGGATAGCCAAGCCATCGAAGATTGTCTCGCCCGAGCCTTGGACTTGTCAAGCCATAGCGCCGAGCGCAAAAAAGAGGCTTGCCGACCTTGAGGAAGCGATGAAGTGGTGGGCCCATTTGGCGCGGTAGCCGTTCGCTCAATCTAATCAGATCGAGCTAGCGTAACGCAGGCTCGGCAGACTCAGCAAGCTCGTGCGTCCTTAGTTTAAACTTATCAATCAGATAATCACTCAGTCCGTCCGAAGTATAGCCTCCGCCGCTCTGTGCCCTAAAAAGATCCACTCTCGAAATGTCTAGGACAGGGCAGGTCTTCGCGGGCTCGATTGTGATCCCTCCGTCCTGGCTACCATGATTATTGTCAAAGTTTTGTATGCACGCAAGCACGCACGAGGTTTATGGGGTGCTTTGAACGCTCTCGCATCGAGCGCGGTACTAAACAAGTCCCACCAGGCGTCCAAGCCTAGTGCACGTCAGATCCGCTATACACGTGGTGTACAAGGTACCACCACAGATCCAAGTGTGTACCTTGAACCCGGCAGCAGGCTTCGATCTATTGTCATGAATCGCGATCAAAGATCGGGATATGTCGCTCAATGCTGTGAATGTGAACAAGCATTGTCTCAATCACCAAGGGCTTGAGTCCAGTGTCCACAAGCATGCAGACATATTTGGCAGTTGATGATGACACAGGATAAAAGCTCCCGCTTGACCAAGATTCTTCACCGATTGCCTTGTAGATCATTGCATTTTCTATCGTTACTTGTCATTAGTTGGTCTCATAGTCCAGATGCACGATTAATAGACGCTGCCTCTCAAGCTCTTGTCCTTCGCTTCGAGATCCTCCAGCTCCTCTTCACCATCCTCGGGCTCATCACCTAGAGCATCCGCGCGCTTGCCACTTCCCATGCCACTCTCATGGGCCCATCGCTCAAGATCCTCTTCGGTCGGCCTTCGTCGCGGGGCCTTTTTTCTTGCCGCCGCAGTGTTGTTGGATAAGGTAGAAGTAGGGTCGAAGTAATCACCGCCATCGCGCTCATGATCACTGGACGTCCTCTCATGCGGTGTGTCGGTCCCATCTGCATAATGCTCGACGAACATCTGCGCTGGCGTCTTGCCTGGTCGTATTGGCAGTGCACGTGTATTTGTGGGCGATACGGAGAGCTCATCTAAGGGCGCAGCATCTTCTTGGTGGGCGATAGGGTGGTCTTCGCCCTCATACTGTGCCTTTTCGTCGTCTGTTGGCAGTGCAGGAGCAGCTGGTGGCGCCTCCGCATGATTTTGGGCATTGCGCCGAGGATATTTATCATGCTTGTGATCACATCCCGCTACACAGCCACCCCATTTCCTGGCAGGAGGTGGGGTCGAGGTCGACTTTCTATTAGGAAGGAATTGTGATAGAGTGTTTCGACGTTGGGGATCGATAATAGGGCGTTGAGGTTGATGTGATTCGTCTCGAGAAGGCCGTTCTTTGGCGGCTTCGATTGCGCGCTGCTTTTTCATTTCTGACCAAGTCCGTAGCTCAGACTTCAGTAAGAATTTGCCATTATCGATATTCTTATCCATTATTATGAACTCGCAATGGTTGACGTTGCGTAGGTCTTCGAAGTATTCCACAGACCAGTGGTACCTATATCATGTTAGCGGAGTACCGATTTTGTCCTCGCGATCATCATGATTTACCATTTCATCAAGAACACTCTTGTCATGAGGCCATGTGTGACCAACACGCACACGCTTGGAAAGTCTGCCTCTCCGAAACTCCTCCAGAGGCTCTCGTTGAACCCACTCACTCGGTCATAGGCATCCGCTGCACTTTCTCCGTTGGGTATGCGATAGAAGAAGTGTCCATAATCTGCACGCTCTTGCCACATGCGTTCCATCTCATCACTGCATGGTTGAAAATTGCCAAAGTCTTGCTCTCGCAACCTGGGCTCTTCATAAACCTTGATGGCATGGCGGGAGAAAGGCGATGGTGCGTTGGTCTCTGGCGAAGATGACGTGAGGGTTCGCAGGATACCTTCGGTTGTCTCGCGTGTGCGACGATATGGTGAGGTGTAGAACTGGAGGGTATCATCTGGTCTCAAGAGGGATCGCAGTCGTCGGCCAGCGTCTTCTGCCTGGTGTGGTTAGTTAACGACTGCTTCGAAGGCGCATCCCAGTCTACCAGGGGTGGTGTGATTTACCTGGACCCAGCCATCATCTGTAAGCTTGACGCGATGATCTGGAATGAGTTGATGAATCTCGCGGTTCTTGTTGCCTTCGCTCTGCGCGTGGCGGATGAGAATGATCATCTACAAGGATCTGTTAACGAGACTCGTACAAGGTAGAGCGGGCAGGACGCACGCGAGGTTTGCCCATGTTTGCTTCTGGAGAATCACGATCGCGTGACTTCTTCCTCAATAGGGCTCAAGATGGAAGTGAATTGTCTAAGGTCGTACCACAGCGTGCGTGGTCAGCATCAACGTCCAGACCAACCAGCGCAGCCCAACTGTCAACGGCGTTGTGAAGCTCGACGTCAGCCAGCCAACGTGGCTTAGCTGTACTTGTAGTCGCCCGTACTTTGCCATACTTTGACATGTGAATATCAATGCTGGCTTACTCTTGCGACAGGCCTCGAGAAAAAGAATTCAGCTAGCTGGAACACCGCGAGTCGCACACATTGTCTACCAACATGTCTGAAAACATCCCTCAATCAGTGCCAACCTCGAGCAACCATCGGCCGCACAAGAAAGCTCGCCTTTCACCAACATCTAACCAGAGCGCGCAACTCGAAGCTCTATTTGCGAACCCAGACCGCGAGATTAAGATACCAAGCGGACCTAAAGCGGCGTTGGCACAGGCACCGCCCGAGATTGTTGCAAATGTTCAAGGTTCAAGCGCAGGTGCCGGCTCAGGCGAGTTTCACGTGTACAAAGCTAGTCGCAGACGTGAATACGAACGCTTGAGAATCATGGACGAAGAGACTGAGAAGGAAGAAAAAGACAGGGAACACGAAGAGAAGCGGGCCAAGGCAAGGCAAGAGGAAGAAGAGAAAGTGAGGAAGAATCGAGAGAAGAGGGAAAAGGCTAAGGCCAGGAAAGCGAAGAAGGGCAAAGGTGGTCTTCCAGAAGTTGACGGCGAAGAACAGTCGGCAGCGAATGGAGACGCAGTTGTGAAGAAGAGGCTTGGACCGGCTAAAATTGCGGCAGCGCCGGTGCAAAGAGGTGAAGAGGCTACAGAAACAGCAGACCAGGCTACAAATGCGGAGGAGGCCGGCATCACTATCCATGAGGAAGATTGAGCGCCAGCCATTTCCATTGAGATCCTTATGGCCATGTGGAACTTAGCCATTGGCGATGACTTCTGCTGCAACTCCCTGAATGGAAGGCACACTTGGTAAGGGTCGCCCCCAACAATCGTGTCGCAGGCACTCAACTTTTGGTACAACCCGCAATCCTACAACAGGATACGCGACCATCTTCAATGCGCACACAACAAATGACTGTTATTACTGCTTCGATGGCTCTACAATCCGGATGGCTTCTCGGCGGTGGCTTGGATGCGAGCAAATTCCGCAACATCCTTGTCCAACACAAACATTCTTCGAGAAATTGCCGATCTCTTGATTACTTCCAGCAAACAGGAAAGTAATCCACGTTAGCCGGTAATTGTGCTTCGCATCATAACCTTGGCATCGAGTTTGGGATTGCGACATATGATAGGATCCAAAGGTCCTGATACATTGGCTTGGCGGAATGAAATGTCATTATAAGAATAGTAAATACCCGACCTTTCCATCTGGCAAAAGACCCTCACCAATACCATCAAACAGTCGTTATTGGTCCTCCAGAAAAACAGAACTTTGTGTATCCCAGCCTGTGCCAAATCCGAACAAGATCCGCGGAATAGTGAAAGAAGAAATTGAACGCGAACGCTTCAAAACCATCGCGCGTGCATTCTAGTTGACCAGGTCACCAGCAGAGCTCGAAACATCCGCTGCAGAGTCTCCAGCGCTGTTAAGGTCATTGTTGACACCGCCTGCCATCAAGCTGTTGGTACCACCTGCGGTCCCTGAAAGGACGTCGCCCGCGCCCGCCTATTCAACGCCCGTCAGAAGACCATATGTGATTGAGCAAGGAAGGTGCACTTACTCCCAATTGAGGCTCAGGAGACCGGGTGGTCACCTCACCAGCCGAGCTTGACACATCTGCCACGGAATTGCCAGCATTGTTGAGCAAGTTGTTAGCGCCACCCGACAGAAGGGCATTGAGACCTCCAGCAGTACCTGAGAGGACATCTCCGGTACCAGTCTGAGAAATTGTCAGTTCTTTTATTCGCGTTAGGTTTTAAGAATGACCTACGCCAACTTGTGGAGCGCGGGTGATCAGGTCGCCGGCAGATCCAGAGACGTCGGCAACGGAATTTCCTCCATTATTGGCAACATTGTTGGCGCCGCCTGCTAGGAGACTGTTGGCACCACCTGCGCTTCCGGAGAGAACGTCACCGATGCCAGCCTACGGAACATCAATCATGTCAGCACTGTTCGGACCTTGTTGATCATGCTGGAGAATTCACTTACCCCAGCCTGGGGGATCGGCAGAGCGAAAGCAGTCGCTAGCAGTGCTGCGAGAAGAATGAGGAACTGCATTGTGCGAGGTGTATATGTTTGTGAATATGCGTGTTGTAAGGTATTATAAAAGAGTGTGATGATACTGTGCTTCTGAAGGAACGTGGAGAGGCGATTTGGATTTTGAGTCGTTGCTAAATGAGTGGCAATGTTGGGATGATGGTCAGCTGAGACAAGCAGCAGGACAATTACATCTGCTTTATACATTCCTGGCATCTCTTCTACTACTCTGATGTCTACATAGTATAGACAGGCAAGCGGCGAGCGACAAGATTGCACTGCACGAATCGAGTAAGTGTGTATGCTCCACAGGATGTGGATCGATAGTAGCACTTTTAGGGCAGCAGTAGTGAGGTGCTCAGAATGCCTATGAGTGATCTTGACCTGCATACAGCCCATCATGCCATCGGATTTTTATGTGGCCGCGTGCTGTGGTCCCTTGCAGTGGTTGGATGAGGAAACTCATGGAGTTGTGGAACGTGCTGGGCACGCCCCTAAGCAGACTGCCGAATGCTCCATTCTAGCGAAAGCAGGCAGTCCCAAAGTAGCAGCAGTGGCAAAATACTGAGCCATACAAGCTATGCGTTATGCTTGGCCCGCAGAACTTTTCGATGGGATGTGATGGCGATGGTGTTCGTTCTGGAAGTGCAGACCGTTCCTGGATCTGAGCAGAGAGAGGGCTCAAGCGGGATGAGCCGCAACCTGCACTCGGATCACACATATGCACCCCAAAAACCGCTTCTGCATGTTACCGAGTCGGCAACTCTGTTGTACGCTGTGGTCAAGAAGAGGCTGCTTTGTCTCACAGGACAGGCCACATACGGTGTCCTGCTCTGCACCGCTATTGCCCTTTCCGTGCCTACTCAACGCTCAATCCGAGAACCTGGTGCGGTGTGCTGATGCTGGACCACGATCAGGGGCTTGCGCCACTCGGTATTAGGTAAAGAACTGGATCGTTTCGTCAGCTACCAGCATTTGGGACGCCATGATCCTATTGTTCATGCTGTTTTCTAGTGTCTCGTATGATCAGTCAGCCTGCTCGCTTGTCTGATGGTCTCGCTCACGAGGACCGCGGGATTGATGAGGTCAACTGCATCTTGCCAGGAGTCAACAAAGTTGTACACCGTCAAGCATAGGCGGATTCACGCACGCCATTACTGTAACCCCACATTTCCATTAATGGTGGAAGATCGCTCCTTTACATGGCATCCGCACGACCCAGTAGAAGAAACGCGAACACAGCACAGGCCTTAGACAAGCACAGGGTCTCGGAATATATCAGCCGACGTGATACTATGCAATATGGCGGTCTTACGACCTACGGATTATACAGCGACCTCGATGGCGCGAGATCTAAAGAAAAACTGTAGAAATCGATATATGCTCATGGCAGGTATGATGTGTTGCAGAGCTATCTCCTACCATCCCTTCGGGTACTCGATAAGATGCCGGCGCTTAAGACTTGTGTGTGGATGGCCATGCCACCGACTGCGTTTCTGAGCCTTGCTTCTCTATTGACATATCTTGTCTTTCGTCTCGTTTTCCTTGCTACTGCGAAGCAAGTCGAACAGCAAAATCTTGAGGATGCCACGCTCAACCGGCTCCGTACTTTGGCTCTTCCCTGGATCTTCTTCGGTCTGGAACTGATCATTCTACGTAAGTCTTTGAAGGATGAAAGATATTTGCTGAGATCATTACTGATTCGTCTATTCATTAAAAGTGCCAAATGCCATTCCATATCTTCTTCGAATCCTTGCCATCAAGCCAGCTGTTCGGGAAAAACGGTACTTGACCGGCGACGATGTCCCAAATATCGACGTACTTATCACAACGTGCAACGAGGACGCAGACGTGGTTATGGATACAGTCAGAGCTGCCTGCGTTCTCGACTACCCAGCAGACAGATATCGCGTCTTCGTATGCGATGACGGAGCTTCCCCGAGACTGCAAAATGCTGTTGAGACGCATGCAATTCAGTTCCCGCAACTACACTATACCGCACGCAACAAAGGCCTCATTAGCGATTACAAAGCCGGCAATCTCAACCATGGTCTCGCTCACTCTGCAGCGTTGGACCCGCTATCTTTCTCTTGGCTACCAAAGATGTATGCGCAAATCCATATTACTGACCCATAATTTTGTACTCACGCCTTCATTGTGTAGGCGCAAGGTGCTGCCAGCTTCCGACGAGACGCTTGTTACGTGAGTGCGCATCCTGCTAATCAGTCTGATCGAATGTACTAATTCCTGATTAAAGAAATGTTGTATCGACAGCCACGGACAAGTCGGCCTCGTGAGTTCATCTGAGGTACGCATGTACCGTGTCTACATACTGACGATGCTCACCAGATACAATGTATCACCAGTATCGGCCGCCACATTGACGGAAGATGAGCAAGACTGTAACGAGCATAGATCGGTCTCAATTGCAGAATATAGTATGCGTAGCAGCACCGTCGACCTAGGTATGGGATGCGATGCTTATGCTTATATGGAATCTGCACCTTGGGGTCAATATGTTGCAGGCCTAGATGCGGATATGATTCCAATGCCACACTGGCTGCGCACGCTAGTCCCGCACATCGAGGGCGATGCCGATTGTGCCATGGTGTGCCCGCCACAGGTAAGTGAACATTTTAGAGTACAAGATAGCACAGTATACTGACCATCGACTGAAGACCTTCTACGACATTCCCGTGAACGACCCATTGACACAAACTATGTCTCACTTTGCCGGAATGACCGAAGCGATCAGCGATGCTTTGGGACATGCGGACTGTCTGGGATCTGGATACATCATGAGACGAACAGCTCTTACATCGATTGGAGGATTTCCTACGGAGTCGCTCTCGGAAGACGTGTGCTGCTCTGCTACATTGCTAGGTGCTGGGTGGAAGACGGCCTTTATACCCGAAGTCGTGCAGTATGGTTCTGTGCCTGAGTCGTATCTTGGCCATATAAAGCAACGGACCAGATGGGTGAGTGATGATGATCCTGGAGTTTCGCGACCCTGCCAGCAATATTGCCAGCATAAAATATGCTGAAAGGCTTTGTTGCTTAGATCCAACGTTGGCATTTTGCATTTACACTGACTTTGCTCGCCATAGTGGATCGGCCACATCCAGACTGCCATCTTGTTCAAACTCCGTATGGGTGCTCTCGCGAAGCAACTGAATTGGAAGCAGAGATTAGCAGGCATCGCTTTCGATCTACGCCAACTTGTCCAGATTCCCATCGCCCTCAGCTACCTGATCATTCCGTTCGTCCTGCTATCTGGAAGTCCTCTTGTGTTCTGGGTGACCGGCCAGCAACTCAAGATCCTCATCCGCCTTGCATGCATATGGAGCTCAACACATTGGATACACAACGGTGTCATGGGCGCTATCGCTGCCACAGGGAATGAATTTACACCCTACGATGTTCGTATGGCTTCGTACGACGCAGAAATGGAACAGTGGCTCAGCCCTTGTAAGTACTCTTTGTGTGCACCATTTGGGCGTGGGACCAATCAGATATGCTGACTCTCGTAGACTACTTCACAGCTTTCTTGCGCTCTTTCCTACTACCCACAGCATTGGGAGGAGAAACTCTGGGATTCAAGGCTTCCGGAAGTGTGTCCAACGACCTGCAGGAACGGCGCGTTGATTCCCGTGCACCATTATTCCGCAGACTCAGAGTCACGCTTTTCTCTCACCATGCTATGATACATGCTCTCTTCGTCTTAGCATGCATCGCTGGCATCGCGCTCAACCTCGCTCGCATATTCAGCCCTGTCAAGATCCCTAATTTATGGGATACCGCAAGTCCCGCAACATCACAAGAGAAGCTGGTCTTCTTCGTCACACGACTAGGCTGGCCACCATTATTTTGGATGCAATTCTTTGCTTCAGCGCTCACACCCATCACTTACGCGATATGGCCACCCACACAGCCTGATCGCGAAGAATTGCTCGATCGAGACGAAAAGACTGGCGTGGCGTATCCCAAGGCTGCGATGAGGATGCTGAGGCAGACGGCGGCAGGCAGGTGGAAATATGTGCGAGCCACGATCTCGATGCTGTATACCTTTGCACTCTTCGTGGCCAACGAGGTCATTACATTGTGATGTGATGCGATTTAACAGCAAGTCTGAACACTTTGTCCACTTTTCTTCCACTCACGTGCTCTTCCGGGGGAACCTCATCATTTCAGTTCTGGGTAGGGACCAAATCTCCTGACAGCTTTCAGCACAGCCATGAGAGTGTACCACTTGTGCGTCTCGTTAACGTTGTGTGGAGAAGAGGGAAGCTTGTCTTCACCTAGTAATTTCCACGGCGTGACATGGCAGAAGTCCGAATCTCGGTCGCTCTCGCTCATTGCTAGAAAGATATCAGACATGCCTTCAACAGTCTTGAATCGTCTCTCGACTTCTTCATAGTCCCTCAACTCTTGGCGGACTAGATCCAAGACCATTGCTGCGGTGCCTGCCGCGATAGGCGTAGCAAAAGAGGTTCCTTTTCGACGATCCGGGGCACTTCCCAAGTATTCCTGCACGCCTCTCACAGGCTTATTTCTCGCGTCAAGTATTGTTAAGCCTTCTCCCGGGAACATGAAGTTGTATTGGCCGACCAGAGGTCGCGGATTGAATGCCGACTGGACACCTGACCCGCGACAAGAATATATACAGTACACAGATTGTTTCGAGGCAGGCCACATCCCATGTTTTCGGATCAGATGGCCATGGTTCGAGGCCGCAGCAAAGAGTAGAATGCCTTCATTCCTGGCGCGATCGAGCTGCAAGTTGACTTCGTGCTTTTCGGATTCCCAGCCAAATGACATGCTGATGATGTCCACATGCTCGGCTATGGCCCATTTGATGGCTTCCGCGACATGACCTGGATCTTGACCTTCAATGCCACGATTGACAACGTTTGCAATATACACTTCCGCACTCGGGGCAGTCTGTATGAGCAAAGATGCGCACCAGGTCCCATGGAGGTCCTCTCTGCTGTCAATAACCGATGTGTTCCCACCGGTGAAGTCCTTGTATCTGACGTGACTCGGGTTGATTCTCCTGAGTCCGTCTCTGGATACCGGCAGTCCAACTCCGTCACGAGCACTCGCAAGGCCGGAGTCAATGATTGCGACCCGAACCAGCGTTCGGCCTGGGTTCTTGGGTGTCCCATTGGTCAAAAGAGTGTGCGTGTGCCGTCGGAGCTGATAAAACCACTGATCTGTGTCGTGCGCATTTGGTGGCAGACTAAAGAATTTGCCGGTATCTTGAACCATCCACGAAGCCGATGATAAAACGGGCTTTGTGATGTTGCTCCTGGATGAGACGGTATGGACTTTACTAGACCTCATTTTAGATACGCTCGATCTTACTGATGAAGCTTTCACGGACCCTGATGTGTTGGCAGTCGATGAAGCAGTCTCTTCGGGCCAAGAGCCAGGCATTGTTTTGTTCACATTTGGGGTTTGATTCCTGTTCTGTGTTGAAGTTTCTTTGGGCTTTAGTAGCTGCAGTTTTTCGACAGGTTTGACAGGTGCCACAGGCTTGATATATGGCGCCACAACATTAACACCGGTGATCTTAGCCCTATTAGCCGTCTCTTGTGATTCTGCGTTTGAGACATGCGAGGCGGCACGACAAAATCCAGCAGATCGCGTAGCAGTCGTGGCACTGTTGTTTGTCTTCGATTTTGACTGGAACGTTGGCGCAGATGCCAGCGAAGATTGGGCTGATCTGGGCCGCACTATAAGACTCCCTGGTTGCTGTAAACGGTTGCTCTGGTCCAGGAACTGGTCGGATTTAGGGCGTCTGTGTTTCACATTCGCAGCGGAGGGAACAGTCAAATTCGACCTCGTCCTTGCATGTTGTGCAGCTGAGACGTGCTTGGCCTTCGAAAGTGTACGGTCATCAGTTTCCGTGTTCGTACGATTGTCTTCGCGCCGTGGTCTGCTTGAGGAACTGCTTGCTTTTGCGCGCCCGAGTGCGGCATTCGGGTAATCGCTGCTGTGCGGGTCTGAAGGGGTATATTTTTGATCAGCCCTGGAGGCGACCGGAAAAGCTCGCGCCTGATATTGATTTGACGATGTGCTGCCAACATTCTGCTTCGTGGGGCATGATGGTGTTTTCATTGGTCTTGCAGCCATGGCGACGCTTCTGGCGACTCCCAAATTGAGATCTTTGGTGGCTTCAACACAGGCAGCGAGGTATCGATCCACACTTTGTGACAGTCTGGGCGCCAGTCTGCGTCTCTGCGCATCAGACAACGGTGTCACAGCCTCTTGAATCTGCAGGAATATCCTTTTGGCCTTCTGATATTCTTTCAAGTGGTACAACGCACCACCATACTCGTGCTTCAGTCGGAGACACTCAGATTTGGTCAGCTGCTGAAGTCCAGCCTCACTTTCACATAGTAGGATCTCATAGAGATGCTTCGCCTCGGAATATCGACACATCTTGAACAATGCAGAAGCTAGACTTTGTCGTGTCTTCTGCCATGTCTTCAAATCGCCATTTGCTGCGCTCGTGCTCAAGATTTGCTTGTATATTGACACGGCTTCATCGAGCTTTGTCTTGAGTCTGCCGTTTGACTTGGACGTAGCTGCAAGTGCTCGTGCAAGGTTGTATCGTATGCGAATCGTGACCTCGTGGCCAGGGCCGTAGTCCGGTGATGAATCTAGTGATCCGAGGGTCGTTCGGTTGTAGCTGGCTGCATGATCATATCTCTTGAGATGATGGTAACACACAGCAAGCGATTCACGGGCGTCAATCCACATGTCCATGGACATCTCATGCTCTCCAAGCTCCAGCGCCTGCTTGTAAAGCGGCATGGCGAGCTCGAAATGCTTGGAGACATATTCAATGTCTGCGAATTCGTGGAGTTGGTGAACATTGACGAGGTTTGACGATGCAGCCATTTTGGGCAAAGATAATTGTGTCAAGTCTGGATAGCCTGTGAATCTGAAAATATTCATACAAGGCTGTGTCATGTCATCAGAACAAGCTGCACGATAGCAACCATACGGAAGCGAGGTCAGCCGCAGCCTATTTTGGCGACTAGTGTCTGCACTAATCAATGCAGCACCCCCGCTCACATGCTGGTGTGGTGGATGGAGGCTGGGAGCAGTCCCGCGTTCATCGCTATGGGATTTATACTTTGGTCTTCCTTGTGCTGTTCTGAATTACCATTTGAGCTATGTTGTCGAGCTTTTTGCAAATATCGTGCCTTGCCACTCTTTACAGCTATCACTGCGAAGATTGCTACCAGACATAATATATTGCAGAGCACTTTTCTCACCCGAATGGTTGGTCAATGCCGCTGGTCAGGCTGGCGCGCTCCGGTGAAGAGTCGACACCCACAGCTTCAGCAATAGTTGCCTCATGGGCAACATCGACTGTTGCACTGCCTACCGCGATACAGCATGCAGATGAGTTCGAGATTGACAGAAGATCCTCGGCACCGCCAACGACCGAACAGACTGGCCTTCTGCGCGAAGAAGTTGGCGGGATCATTATCGGCGTCAGCCTCGGCTTGATTGTGGTCATTTTATTGTTTGGTTGGTGCTTTGCTCGTCGACGATCGCCGGGGTCATCCGATACTGAATCAGCATGGTCGGTACCAGCAGCACCGCCGCCGCCACCGCCAGTCCCTATCGCAAAGCCAAAAGCTTCACCACCGAAAAAACCGCCACCAGTGAAAAATTTCCAGCCGCTGGTGAATCCAATTCCTACGTTAGCAGACAACGCATACGACCAGGCAAGATACAAGTCCATTGCCTACAAAAAAGGAGGTATCAGGTATGCCGAGGGTCACACAGGGGAAGGCGCGCCAAAGGCAGTGGGTTGGACGCGGAGAAAGAAGAATCTCAACCTTGGCCCCGAGGACATCAACACATTATCGGACTAGCAGCCAAATCCTTGAGCAGTACAATCCTATGAGGTACGCGGAGCCGCTGCTTTGCCGCTTGCTAGACGCAGCAGCCAGCTAGCATGCATTAGCTCGGCCTTATTCTGCAGCTTACTGCGGCGGGAGGGGGACAGCACGGAATCATAAAGAAGAGCATAGTCCGCAGCAGCGCATGCAACCTCAATCGTCACTTCTCCACAACACTTTGCGTCATGTCGAAGCCGCCAGCAATCAGATCCGTCTGGTTCCTACCGCGTACCAGAGACCGGCCTGTGGTCTCTGCCATCCGGCTAGGAGATATAATCGAGTCGCCGTGGACGCCCGAAGAAGCTCTGAACGATGAGCCACCACCAAGCATAAACCCGACATCACTGCGCCGCCGCGAGGAGACATCTTGGTCCTGGACTAAAGAAATCGAACAGTCCCGCGGCGGAGGAGTATTCACCAGCTTTTTGCAATTCCTCGGTATTGGTGGCGATGTCGAAGGTACGCTTGAAAAAGTGCACAAGGATGTCTACGAAGTAGATCGTATGGTCACAGAGGAATTCCTGCCGAACAAGCAGTATCTCGAACAATGCCTCCAGGACGAAGGAGTACAAGATTTATTTGTTGGGCCGGCTCGGAAATCAAAGGTCTACATAGTGACGGGGCTGAAGATTGCATATGGCGCGACAAAAGCCACGGAAATGATGAAGGAGCGTGGTATACATGCGCAGATCGGTGTCGATGCAACTTCTCTGGGTGCTCCTGTATCCTTCGGACCTAAGGGTCACTGGTCGTCTAAGGTCACCGAGTCCCTGGTAGGCAGCAAGTCTGACTTCGTGTTTGGCTTTAAGCTGCGGAGGCTGAAGTATAAGAAAGGTGTGCTGACAGACAAGGCATTCGATCGAGGAGCACAATTCGGCCTGAATGATGGTCAAGGAAGTGACGAGGTTGAGGATGAGTTGGACGCCGAAGACTTCCAGGTTGAAGACGTGGAAGATGCCTCGGCCGAGGAGTTCATGATGCAGGCCAAGGACATTTCTCCCAGCAAGAGCGGCGAGGAGGAGATCCGGGTATTCTATCCCGTCTGAGAGATCCTGTTCATAGTAATTGAATCTTTTTCTCGGGTTTCAGTCGGCGCGTCTATTAGGGAATAACATTCTGATGGCGTCCATCTTTGAGCTTCATCTCCCCTCCCCATTCATCAATTCTTTAGCATCTTTGCAAGCTGCCATGCACGATCAGCTGAGCGACACCAAACAAGCGTCGGGTGTTTCACGCCAGACGGATTCATTTGTGGCAATGTGTGTGGTGGTAAGTATGATTGAAGTGCGAGGTCTGTGAAGACCGTCAAAGGTGAAGGAGTTGGCAGAGGCATGTTGGCCGAGCTTCCCCCAGAATGTCAACCGGCGACTTCGCTAGTGGCCATTGCTGGCATTGCGACTCCAACCTGACACTCGTGTGAACTCTTTCTGTCAGTCACTCGAAGTATCTCCGACCTCACTTGTTATTGTTACATTACCTTAGATCGCCTGAGCCTAAAATACAAGACTCGGCAATCTCCAACATGGATCGCAGCCTCGACGAGATCATATCCGAGCGCCCAGTAAGGCAGAGATCCGCTACATCAATGCATCGCATTCTTACTGACAGCCTTCGCAGCAGCGCGGTGGTGGCGGTGGTGGTGGACGTAGAAACGACAGACGTGGCCCTCCTCCTCCTCGAGGACCTCGCAGAGACCCAGGTCCCGCAGAAGGCGTCAGAAAGGTAGGAAACATGGCGGTGCATGGGCGTATAGCAGCGACAACGACTGACCTACCACAGGTGCCGCATCTCCCTCCTCCTTGAACTCTACGATCCTCGCTCGCGCGCGACGTCCCTCAGCTCCGGCGCATCACTCCATGCCATTCGAGCCTGCGATATCGACCAGCGGCGGCGGACCCACGACGAACACGAACACGAACTGACTCCGACCTCCGGGCTTACAGAACAGACGCGATGAAAGATCTGACATTGACGGGTAAGCATATAGCTAGCGCTTGTCACTGGACAATTGCTGATCTTGGACCAGCGACTGGGTACACGATCGCTACGAAGAAGACCGCGGAGGCCGTCGCCGTGGTGGCTACGACGACGACGATGTGTATGACAGAAGAGCGCCGGCTAGGCGCGCACCCGACGAGTAAGTGGGAATATTGTATGCCAGAACCGCACAATCGCTGACCTATCTTTAGCGACACTGGCAAGGTCCGCGTAGACAACCTCCACTATGAGCTCACCGAAGACGACATTACCGTACGCACATACATTGCTCTCAATCCCTGACGTGGAGCTAACAAAGTCAACAGGAGCTCTTCACGCGCATCGGTCCCGTCCTTTCTGCCCGCCTGCTCTATGATCGCTCAGACCGCTCTCAAGGAACCGCCTTCGTCACCTACGAGGATCCACATGACGCTCGCGAGGCCGTCCGCCAATTCGATGGCGCCAACGCCAATGGCCAGCCAATTCGCCTCACACTCCTTTCATCGGCATCAGGCCGTCGCGGACCCGCCACAGACCGCGGCGGCTCTCTCTTCGACCGCATCGAGAAACCCAGCAGAAGCATGTTCGATCGCATCGACAGCAGCGACGACGTTCGCGCGCCGAGAAGGAGAGGAGGAGAAGGTCGTCGCGACGACCGCAGCTATAGCCCTCGCAAGGGTCTGCGCGTGCCGGAGGGTGTTGACCGCTACGAGCCTGGCGGACGTGATTCACGATCGCCCATGCCGGGTCGTCGCGGCGGAGGAAGAGAGCGCGGTGGCCGCAGACCTGGCGCCAGGAGGGAAGAGAGTGGCCGTGGTGGCGGCAGGGGAAAGGAGGGAAGACCGGGCCCACGACCCAAGAAGACGGCCGAAGAGCTGGATGCCGAGATGGCGGACTACTTCGGCGGAAACGACGGTGCTGCGGCTAACGAGAGCAAGAACGGCACTGCGCAACAACAAAACGGCGGTGGAGCGGCACCTGCAGCCACTTCTGCCCCTGCTGCGGGCGGAGACGACGACATCGACATGATCGAGTAACACGGTCACTTCGGAGCGCACGAAAAGATCAGAGATTGAAATGTAAAATACGCGTTTATTATTCGCGAGAATCCAAAAGAACCGCATATGCCGGGTATCCAAAGAACCAGTTCATCACCATCCACAACGCCTTCCATGCTAGATCATATGCCACGTCGACTCGAGAGTCCTGCCACCCAATGCAATGCAATGCGACCTCAATAGCCTCGAAGACATGCAGTCTTCGACCTACTGACCTTTCTTCTTCTTCCGCTTGTCCTTGTCCACTTTGACCCAGCCTCGGAAGACATATTCTCTTCGTCCGCAGGCCGCAAGTCAAGTCCTTCCAACTGCTTCGCCAACTCGTCCTCCTCTTCAGGCTCCTCTCCAAAGTCCTCGAACTCTCCCCCATCGCCCACAACATCCTCGACCCTCAACCACTCCTCCTCCACCGCCCATGCTACAATCTCTCCAGACCTCCCGAGAGATCCCTCCTCACCAAGCCAACCTGGATCAAGCGCCTCCTGAACCTTCAGGAGAGCATTCTCCAGCTCCCTCGCCCTCTTCCATCTCGCGTGAGCCTCAGGCTTGTTCTTCTTGCTTGGCGCTTTCGAGCTCGAGGGCCACTGCATTTGCTCTAGCAGCATGAAGAGCACATAATGCAGCCAGCAGAGATTGGTCTGTGGGTGGAATTGCCGCCATGAGCGGACTGTCTCGCGCTCGATGGTGGCCATTTCTTCGCTTGAGGGTGCAGTCGGGAGTGGGACTTCTGCTTCTCCTTCCTCTTCTTCTTCGCCTTCTCGGTTCCCTGTCTCTTCGCTCGTTTCTTGGGTTCCATCGTTGGGGAAGGTTGCGTAGGGAGAGGAGTAGTAGATGCTGCCGCGCATGTAGCGGTAGATGTCGTACTGGTACTCTTCGGCACTGTCGCCGTAGAAGAGGTGAGGGTCGTTGGCGAGGTCTATGTATGCCACTGAGTCGTCCTTGTCTGCTGTGCATTCTGAGGCCATGGAGGCGGGAATCATCGAGGCGCGAGAGACGGTGTAGTCGATCAATGTCGCCTCGAAGGAAGTGAAGCCTAGACTCTTGGTTATATCGACCGTCGCTTCATCGACCGGTACTGGCGTGCGGACACAGATATTGCCAAGATGCAAATCTCGATGCTCGAACTCAGCTTCTTCTTCGCCTTTGGCGAGAGCGAGTACGACTTGCCAGAATATGTCCCATACTACCCAAATATTGCTGCTGATCCCCTGGGCCACGAGTTTCTCCAGATCTGTGCCTGCGTCTTGCATTTCAATCACAGCCCACAGCTGGTCTTTCGAGTAGCTTGCCTTTTTCGCCGGGTCAGGGAAGATGCTAGGTTCCTTGTTTGCGGTCTTTTGGGCATCGTTGAAAGCTGTGAAAGCAGTTGCGAACGGTGCAGGTGGTCTGCCTCGTAGTACTCGTAGATCGCGGAAGTTGGTGAAGCCAGGAATGTCGGACAGCCGCTGTAGCAGTTTGAGTTCGCTTGCGACGTCTTCGGGCTTGGACATGTTTTCTGCTTTCTCCAGCGCCTTTTCGAGATCTCGCTTTTTCTTAGGCAATGTCTCTGCGGGTTGTTTGAGGGCGATGACTTTGAGAACTGATTCGTCGTTCTTTGAAAGTGGTAGCTCCGGGTCTTCCGCTGCTTCTGGCTGTAAAGATAGGCGGTAAACCTCACCAAAAGAGGCTTCTGCTATTTTGACCAAGGAGAAATCCTCACTGAGATCATCTGCCCATTCCGAAAACGATGAGATCGGGTATGATGTGAGTTCCAAGAGCGACGCACAATGCGCTGTGTAGCAATCGACGGACTCTGGAGCCTGAGTCTCTGGTTGTTCTTCTGCCAATAGCTCGGTATTTGCTGATTCAACCTCTGGTGCGACATCTTCGATAGCTGCAATCTGTTCTGTGATTGGCACCACAACTTCTTCCACGCTCTTGACCTCCGTCGCAATATCAGATTCCAAAGCCTCCACATGTTGCTCCTTTTCGGTTTCCTCTTCCTTTGACCGCTTTTTGGTCGATTTATCCTTCTTGACCTTTTTCGCTTTCTTCACAGTGGGCGGTTCCACATTGAGAACCGCATTGCCATTTATTTCGCCCAGAGCCTTCCTCGGCTTCGATGGTGACTCTATAACTTCAATTTGCGTTGCCTTTTGATGTTGTTGCTTCTTTCTCTGTATGATTTCATCGTCTGTCAGGATTTGGACTGTTTCCACCGCCTTTCGCCTGTTGTTCTCTGGGCTGGCAAATATGTTTGTTGTGTTGCTAATGGCTTTCGAGCGCTTGCCATAGACTGCTTGCTTTTTCGGCATGTCGAGTGTCGTTATCGGCTTTGGTCTGTTGGATAAGACACGTCGAAAAGAAATCAGAGCCTCAGCCTTGCAGTATGCATTCTGTCGTGCGCTGGTTTCGTGCATGAAGTCATCTCCACTGTTTACTGCCGGCGCAGCAACAGCCGAAGAAATCCCGGCAACGCCCAGAGCACCTCGACTTGACACCAGCTCACTACTATCGATAAATGTTTCAGCATCTGTACGTAGTATACCACAAGGACACAGCTTTAGTATGTCCACCCATCTAGAAATAAACGGACAGGTGCATGTGATTATCGTTCGTGGAACCGTGACTAAGGTATCTTGGAACGCCCAGCAATCGCTTGCCTATCTACTCGAAACCGGCTAGCTGGCCGAATTGCCAAGGGAATATTCACTTCATACTTGTCCCTTTTGTACGCCACCATCTTACACTAAATATAATATCATATGAACTGGTGCAAGATCTTTTGAGTTGCGGATATATTTCTATTGAGGACTTTCATACGGCTGATTCACGATCCCCGGCACCTGGTACTGGATTGAGATTTCTGGAAAGCATGGCTCCTAAGGAGAAACCGACGGAGGAGCAGCCTGACGGCGCATGGTTGAAGAATGCGCCCGAAGATCCAAACAAGGCGCCTCCTCCAGATTTCAAGGTCCCGGAAGGCTTCAGCGACATGGCTATTGGGACGTTCATGATTGTGCTGGCCGCCGTCACATCCAGGGTCTCCCAACTATCTCTCGCTCCGGTCTATGGAAGCATACCATCGAGCGTGAACCACCAAGCTGCGATCGCAGCTACCGCTTTGATTGGATGGACTACTCAATGGTACTGGAGACCTCAGAGTTCTACTGCTCTGCAATACCTCCCATTCTGGGCAGTGTGTGCGCCGGCGCTCACATGCCTCTCGTTCCAATTCAGCGACCGTCTTGGTTTGGTCTGGGGACCCGTCGTTGGAGGACTGCTCAACTGCCACTCTGTGATTCTTCCCATGATCTATGCTGCATCTGCGAGCTTCAACAGGCCCGGCTTTGTAGAGCCGTCCTCCAGTCCGCTGGCGCACATATTTGGTGGCCTCCCATCGCTCAGCTTGTTCATGATCCTCGACTGGCGACTCCCGGACGTCGTCACTAAATTCATCGCCACATGGTCTTTCTTGAATCCCTTCAATGTGCAGCTCATCATCGGCATGTACATGCTCTTTGCTCTGACCGACCGTCGCGCCATCACCGCTGCAACTGTCACAATTGCAACCATTCTGGCAATCGTCAGTCCGTACGGCAATGGCCCATTCTCAGGAATTGTTCTGGACACCGCGCTCAACTCCCAAAACTGGACCATCCTAGACCGCCAATGGAGCAACACCGGCTACATCAGCGTCCTCGAGAACAGCGAAGCCAACTACCGCGTCATGCGCTGCGACCACAGTCTCCTCGGCGGCGAATGGAAACTCACCAACGCCCGCCTCAAGCAAGGCTGGAAGATCGACGAGTCCATCTACGCCGCCTTCCACATGCTCGAAGCCGTCCGTCTCATGGAGACTGAGCCCAAGATCGAAGACGCCGAAGCCCAAGCTCTGATCATCGGCCTGGGAATCGGCACCGCGCCCAAAGCCTTCATCGGCCACGGCATCAACACCACAATCGTCGAGCTCGACCCCATCGTCCACCGCATGGCAACAGACTATTTCGGCCTCCCTCAAAACCACACCGCAGTGCTGAGCGACGCAATCGCCTGGGTCAAAGCCCAAGCTCACCCCGAGGAGCCCGAAGACGAGGAAGCAGACTCCTCTTCCTCTGATGCATCAAAATCCACTTCCGAGGTCAAGCAATACGACTACATCCTCCACGACGTCTTCACCGGCGGCGCCGAGCCCCTTCCACTCTTCACAACCTCTTTCCTCGCCAATCTGCGCTCCCTCCTCAAACCCACCGGCGTAGCAGCGCTAAACTACGCCGGCGACCTCGACCTCCCACTGACATCCAAAGTACTCAACACGATCGACCTGGCATTCGACCGCAACTGCGCTTTATACCGCGACAGCGCACCACCCTCCAAGACCGAGAGCGGAGAGGAAGAGAAAGGCGCCAACTTCGCAAACTACATCCTCTTCTGCCGCAACTCCCCATCTCCAGACGGCCCGATCACTTTCCGCCAACCGCGACAGGCAGATTTGCTGGGCAGCATCAGCCGCAAACAGCACTTGTATCCTCGTGCTGAGTTCGCAGTGGATTTCCCACTGAGAGGAACTGAGAGGGCAGAAGAGGTGCTTACCGATGAGGAGGTGGGCCAGTGGAAGAAGGAGCAAGAAGAGAGCGCGAGCAGGCACTGGAGCATCATGAGGATCGTGTTGCCAGGACGGATCTGGGGGCTGTATTAGATATTTTTGGGGCCTTTCTTTGGCTGCGAAGCTTGTTCTTAGTCATTTTCCATGTTGCCCTTTCCACTTGGGAGAGAAAAAATGTGTTTGGAGATATCTAGATTTCGAAAGGCAAGATAATTTCAGTGTCCTTTTTCTGTTTTCCTGTAGAGAGCAATCGATTCGCGATCGGAAACGTCGTCCCGATATATTCAATTTTCAGTGGGAAGTGGTTGCTTTTGGCCCTAGCATTCGTCTGATACATACTACCACTGCTTTTCGTTTCACATTCTTTGGGAAAGGGTTTGAGGAGTCAAGGCCACGAACCGGCCCCGTCGTCGCAGTTTTCCTCCAACACTTGTTGTGTGACCAACGTTAATAAGCTCGTAGTCTTGATGACAAGACAGAGGAAGATATCATGTCGAGATAGATAAAAGTTATGATGGTTGTATTGCTAAGAATATCCTGAACCTTTGCATTATCGTTATCACCTTGCGATGAAAATAAAAAGGTTGATAAGACGGTGAACTTCCACTGATGGAAAGGACTAATGGAAATAAAGTAAAGGAAAAACGACGAGAACCGGTCTGCTTGTACTTTTGTATTTGCCTCCCCCTTTCAGAAACAACCAGCCAACCAACCCAAACCGGCTCCTTTTCCAATGCAGTTGTCGCTAAATTTCGAATTGAACAAAAAATGGCCGCCAGTCGATGAAAACCACAATCGCGTATGACGAGCGATGAGAAAAATGTTAAGCTCGTACGTGGTGAAGGGCGGGGTATCCGCACTTCTCTCTACTTTTCTCCTCCCTTAGAAAATGGATAGGGACTTTCATGATGAAGTGCTTCATGAGGTGATTCTACCCCTTGAAATTACCCCTCTTGTCCTTCTTGTCGGGCGGCACGTGGTTGTGCATGACCTTCTTCTCGCGCATCTTGATATCGGCCGAGTATCCCGCCTGCTGACAACAAGGCCAGGGTCCGCCCTTCTTAGGATCGCGGTCACTGACAATCTCAACAGCGTCGTGAATCTTCCACCGTCTCGCAGGATCTGGGTGCAGCATGCCGAAAATCATGTTTATGGCGCCTGGCGAGTGCAGTTGGAATTTCTTCGACTGCATGGCGATAGCCGGGAGGGAGCCTTCCTTTCCAACCTGACCCTCTGCGCCCGGGCGACGCTCGAGCCACTCATCCCAGCTGTTCTTGAAGACCGCGTACTTGCTGTTATCTAGTGACGCGACTTCCCAGGGTGTGCCGATGAAGTGGAGGGAGAGGTAGACGATGGCGCAACTCCAGACGTCCACGCAGCGAGGGTCGTAGTCTTGCTCGCGGGAAATAATTTCGGGCGCCATGTAGGGTCTCGAGCCGACCATGCCGGGTTGACAGAGGCGGACGGGGGCTTCTTGATCGACGAGGCTGGGACGACGGCAGTTGCGAGCACCTGGGTGAGTGCCGCAGAAGACTTCGCTAGTACCGAAGTCTGCAATCTTGAGGCATCCATCGTGTGTTACTAGAAGGTTTTCGGATTTGAGGTCGCGGTGCGCAATACCGCTGGAATGGAGGTAGTCGACTCCACGGACGAGTTGCTTGAACATGCAGTCTTTAAGTTCGTCTGACATGTATCGCTTAGCAATCAAGTCGCAGAGATCGCCAAGGTCGCAATACTGCATAACATGGAACCAGTTGTTTTGGCCAGATTTGCAAAGGTGGAATGTCGCCACAATGTTGGGATGGCTGCAGGATTTTGAGATGGCGTATTCGGACTTGATCTTGCGAATGTAGTCTTCCTTGGTCTCTTCTTCTTCGTCCCACGGCCTGAATTCCTTCACAGCAAAGACCTTGGCATCTGGACCAGCAGTCTTGGATTTCATGATTTGAACTTCAGCAGCTCCACCTTCGCCAATTTTCTTCTTGTTCATCCGAGCGAATCCGTTGAAGTGCTCTTCCAGTCGACATTCATCTACAATCAGTTGATCTGGAATGTATAACGAGAGACGTCGAGCTTTTGAACCAACACCAGCATCAACACCTTCCTCGTAGTCGCCGTCTTCGTTCTCACGATAGTAAATACTTGATCGTCTTCCTCGGGTACCGGTGGAGCTATTCCTTCTAGGTCGCGGCCTGTAGGCATCCTCGGGATCGTCGCCTTGTGAATTTTGAGCGAAACGTATGCGTGCCGTTGATCCAGCTCGTGATTCCACAGTCTTGGAAGTCTGTACTGAACCGTTGGTCGTGACGCGATCTATTCCAGACATTCCCGAGTCGTGAGCAGCTTCCGCATCAGAATCATTACGGCGCATTGCACTCTTAGGCTTGGATGGAACTTCCTTTCGGGGAGGCGTTGGCGTCGGATGTGGAGAGATGATGCCTGAGTCGGCCATATTTTGCGTTGGTGAGGGCAAAGGTTTTCTGCTTATCGCAAACGATTCATCTCTTGTCGAGGAAGGCGAATATGTCGCCCGCTTGACAGGAGTGCTCCGTGGTGGCGAATGGTCATTTGCGATGGTGCTGGAGGCGGAGCTCGTTTGAGAGTCATCGCTATTGCGCTCTTTGTGGTGGCCTGGCCTGATTTTACCAAGGAAACTGCTCAGACGGTTTGTCGATTTTGTTTCCAGAGTAGGCCGAGGGGAATCGCTCTTGGCGACGAACCCAGTGCTCGCGCGTTGTAGTATGGCGGGCATTGTGATATCTGGCGAAGACTGGGGCAAGTAAGGGTGCGCTCGCGCGCTACAGTGCAGGGCTGAGGGTGTGTATGAATTTACTTTGCGATGCAAATGTTGGGCGAGTGCGGCCTCGAGGTGCGACAGTGCGCGAATTAGTTGCAGCGATTCGCAGCAGTAGTTGCTCCCGCAAGACTGGGCCGCAGTCGCACAGAGATGATGGGGAGGAGAAGGATGCGGGTTTACGGCCAGTGACGCTCAACTGGCGGCCGGTCTAACGTCACAGCGGTGCAGGGGAGGGCAAGGCACGCAAGAGGACTTCCTTGCCGCGCGCGCTCGCTTGATAGGGCCTTGCACGGAAGGCTTCGAGA
Organism: Pseudopyrenochaeta terrestris; assembly: GCA_022813475.1. Classification (NCBI taxonomy): domain Eukaryota; kingdom Fungi; phylum Ascomycota; class Dothideomycetes; order Pleosporales; family Pseudopyrenochaetaceae; genus Pseudopyrenochaeta; species Pseudopyrenochaeta terrestris. The sequence continues at coordinate 779,677 of JAKLMJ010000005.1, read as the reverse complement.
AGGCGCCACCAGCTGCAGCTGTGTGCCGCACGAGGTGGGTGAGCGGCGCGGAGCAGCAGGGAAGAGGGATGTCCCCTGGCAGTGGTGCAGCGCCGACGTGCGAGGCACAGTAGTCGCGAACACGGCGTACTGTAGCGCTGTCGGGTATTGCAGGCTTGGGAAAAGCTAAGGCAAAGCAATTAATCGAGGAGAAGGCGGCTTTGAGTTGGGCGCGGGCTGCGGGCGAGGCCTGCCTTATCGCGTGGCGTGATAAACGGCGGGGTCGATTAGAATTGCAGACAGGCCGGTCGTGAAGAAAGCCGGGGCCGATCAATGGAAGCGTGCGAGTGCAAACAGGTGGAATATAGACGGAGACAAACAGCGACTCGAGATAGGCGACGCTGCTGTGGTGCGAGGACGGCGCGGTGCAGTAATAGTATGATTGAGCGGCGCACGAGCGTAGTCGGCGAGTCGGCGTGTGGAGGGCGACAACGTATAAGCAAGATGATGCAGCCAGCGATCTTCCTAGCCAAGGTCTTGGATGTTGCACTGACGGGTGCTTGGGTGCGGCGTGGGGAGTTTGAAAAAAAGGAGCTAAACCCGGCCTACGGCGTGTGTCGCAGAAGAGGCAGGGCGAGGCGCACTGCTGGTTGGCGGTATGGGAAAAGTATTGCAGAAGGAAGAAGAAGCAGATTGCGATGGAGCAGGCGAGGCAGGGCAGGGCAGGGTGGGCGAGGCAGAGAGTCGGGTAAAGAGGCAGAGGCAGTTGGAAGCAGAGCAAAAGGATGCGCCGTCTTTCCCGTGGTGCACTGCACGCAACTAATCAGCAGCCAAACGCTTTGCAGGCAATTCTACACACGCTCGCACGATCGCACTGGGCTGGCATTCGCGCGCATGAGCCCGGCAGGCAGCTCCCGAGCGAGTGATGCGATGCAAAGCAAAAAACGAGCCCGCCGGCCCAACAAAGCGCACACACATCACCGCCAGGGCAAGTGCCCGAATCGCGATGTCCGCATGAATAATCACCTGGAATGCTCATTTCTGCTCGTCCGTGCTCACGACTACGCCTACCTTGTCCTCGTCCGCACATTCGTCCGCGCTCTCACCATGACGGGCAGCCTCTCGGCCAGCATTATAAACCCACTTCGACAACGCCTGTCATCCATAGCGTCGTCCTGACTCGACCGCCCTCGCCGCCCTACTGTACTGTACTGTGCCCATATCTTCCAACGTGTCACATCGGCACAGCCTAACGCGCAAGCATCTCCTGCGAGTGTCGTTCAATGCCATCCAAGCGCAACGACTACACTCCGGTCAGTGTTCGCCGCGCCAGTCTTGTCTCACGCTCCACCACTTGGCAGCCCGTATGTCCCTCACTCTCTCCGCCATCCCTGGGGAGCGGGATCTGGGGAAGGAGAAAGAGGAGATGCCGGCATGCTGCCATGCTGTGATCTACTTCTCTCCAGACATGCTGAGCTCATCATACGCGTGTTTGTGCATTGCACGGTCACCCGCATCGGGATATGAAATGTCGTGCCACGCTTGCTTATGTAGGGGCTAAGAAGCCGACGCGCGGGAGTTCTTCTTCCGTCTTCCGCCTCGCTACGTTCTGTCAGGTACCTGTTAGCCAAAATCTTATTGCTGGCCTTCAAGCGTAGTCTCGTCCAGCTCCTCGTCTCGATACAATCTCCACAAACAACATCTATACGCTCATGACTAAACACACAGACATTCTTCATTGGGAGAAATGCACGTCTAGACCGCCAACGCTGTATCACACGAAGCTACCAACCGTTCGCCCTCATAATGATCGCCCGACTCCCAAGCATTGGCAAAGACACACGGAGAGCGTTCGTCTCGAATCGTCACTCCTGCCACCGACCGCAAACAGCGGAACCGTTTCACCAAGCCCACATACCTTAAACTCACCTCGCAGCCAAGCCTAGCCCTGAACACATCCAATCGTCCCACGCGTGAAGGTAAGGATAAGGTAAGGTAACCCGCAACGCAACGAATCCCGCGATGCCCCGTCCCATGCCATGCGACACGAGGCTTGAACGCCCTGTGCCACCGAGACATACAGCAAACTTCTATACTCCCGACAGGACCCGACGAGGTTGGAAAGCCTTGCATTCGATCAACATAGAGAACATCATCATCACCAAGCAAAAGTACGCGCGTGAAGTTGGGCACATGCAGCTTTCAAGCAAAAACCACACCAAGCCCCAGAGCCAAGCTTTGCGACTTGACATCAACTTGCATGCTTGACAGCAGATCTTGTTGTCTATTGCGCGTCGCCGGCAGCGGTGAGACCTCGCTTTGCTTTCTTGGAGGTATCTTGGTATTACTGTTGCCTGGTACTGGGACTGGGACTGGGTAACGGAGTTGAACTCCTGTTGCTGCTGGGCCGATGTTCGGCGTCTTCGTCGTCGACTGATGATTTTGCAGGAGCTTTGTTACACACTTTTTTTTAATCATTTGATATGTAGTTCGCGAACGGCCCTCTTCTCATCTTGTTGTGAAATGGCTAAAGAAAATGTACAAGGCAAATCCGCAATGCGACTAGACGGAAAGACCGTTCGTAACCTCATCGATGTCATTTCACAGCACACATCTCATACAGGGGAAAAAAATCATGATATAGGGTCCTCTGGTTTTCCCACACGTAGATAGCGATCAAAACTCATCTAATCATACCACTTCCTCATTTCAACAAGGTCTTTCTCTTTTGTGAGACACTTCATTTCCCGCTTTACAAATTCGCAATCACTCCTCGCCCTCGAACTCCACAAGCGCAGTCCCCGCCTTACACATCTCGCCTGCTCCATGAACGATCCGGCTAACCTTACCATCCGCTGGGCTGCGGATCACCGTCTCCATCTTCATACTCTCAATCACCACTAGTGGCTGATTCTTCACGACCTCGTCGCCAGCCTTCACTTCGACACGCAGCACTTTGCACGGCATTGGTGCTTTGACAGAGTTGGCAGCGTCTTTGCTGCCCAGCGCTTTGGCATGCCAGGCCGGCTGCGCGAGAGCAAGGTTATATTGCTGACCCTGTTGGAACAATGTGATGTCGGATGTCGCGGGATCGCGGATGAGAGTTGTGGCGCAGCGGGTGTGAGGGAAGAAGGAGGTGAGGGTGCGTGTTGAGGGGATGTAGGTGGAGGTCACTTCTGTTGCAGGTGACTCGTTGATTGAGACGGAGAAAGTTGAAGGGCTGGTTTTTGTTACGAGGACGGTCGTTGGTGGTGAAGGTTTGGCGTTTGGATCTGTGGATCGGGCGAGCAGGTGGAAGGCTCGAGGCTGAGGAGTGGTGTTGAAGCCTATAGACTGGACGGGCCGGTGGGGTGAGGATTCAGGACCGGAAGTGAGGCAGGCTTCGTAGAGGCCTATTGCGGCTTGAGTCCAAACTTCAGTGGGAATTTCTTGCTTTGCGAAGAGCTCGTCGTGATGCTTTTGGATGTAGCCTGTTTCTACCTCGCCAGCGACGAACGCAGGGCTTTGAGAGCAGCGCTTGAGGAAGTCGATGTTGGTCGTCAAGCCTGCGATTTCGTAGGCTTCCAATGCCGTTACTAGCTTTTGTAAGGCACTCTTTCTGTCTGGGCCGCTGACGATGAGTTTTGCGATCATCGGATCGTAGTGACTCGAGACTTCGTCACCTTCGACGAAGCCAGCATCAATGCGAACGCTATCTGTCAGAGCAGGAGTTCGAAGATGCAACAACTTGCCAGTCGATGGCATGAAGTTTTGGGTAGGGTCTTCGGCGTAAATTCTTGCCTCAATTGCGTGGCCTCTGCTCTTGATTTGTGACTCGATCTCTTTTTGCGTGAGAGGTAGCTTGCCACCTTCAGCCACAATGATCTGCCATCTGACCAGATCCTCTCCCGTCACCATCTCGGTTACGGGGTGCTCGACCTGCAGACGCGTATTCATCTCCATGAAGAAGAACTCGCCAGTCTCATTGTCGAAGATGAACTCGACTGTGCCAGCACCCTCATATCCAACTGCCAAAGCAGCCTTCCTCGCCTTGTCCCAAAGGTCTTGCCTGACACTCTCGTCGAGATTTGGGGCAGGAGATTCCTCCAAGATCTTCTGGTGACGTCTCTGAACACTGCAGTCTCGCTCGCCTAGCGCAACACAGTTGCCATGCTTGTCGGCAAACACCTGCACTTCGATGTGTCGTGGAGTAGTGATGTATTTCTCCACAAGCATAATGTCGTCGCCAAAAGAACTCCTCGCCTCGCTCTTCGCGCTCTCGAGCTGCTGTGCGAACTCGTCTGCGGACATGGCGATCCTCATGCCTTTACCTCCACCACCCTTGACAGCTTTGAGCAATACAGGATAGCCAATTTCCTGGGCCTTTCTGGCCAACACTATCGGATCCTGATCTTTCCCATGGTAGCCTGGAATGCATGGAACACCAGCGGCAATCATAATCTCTTTGCTCCGGCTTTTATCTCCCATGTCTTCAATGGCCTTGTGAGGCGGTCCGATGAACTTCACCCCGGCTTCCTCGCACGCTTTTGCGAAGCCGGCGTTCTCGCTGAGGAAGCCATAGCCTGGGTGGATTGCTTCACATCCATTCTCTTTGGCAAGCTGAATGATCCGCTGGCCATTGAGGTACTGGTCTGTGCTGCCGAGGTTGATGGCAAAGGGAGATGAGAGGGCGTGTTGTGAGTGCCTGTCCGGATCTGTATAGAGAGTGGTGATTCGGATGCCGGTCTGTGAGGCGGTACGATTGACACGCAGAGCAATCTCACCGCGGTTTGCGATCAGGATGGAGCGCAGAGGCTCAGTAGCTGTTGGAGGGGCAGTGTTCGTGCTTGTGTATCGGACGGTGCGTTTTGGATGGAGCACCGCTGCGGTGCCGCGAAGGGCGCGGAGCTTGGATGGTGTAGACATTGTGAAAGAGACAGCAATGGCAAGCTACATGGCCTCCCGGACGAAGGCGCGTGTTATGCTATATGCGATGAACAATGGTCCTTTAAGCCGATCTTGTCCTTGAGCCGCGCATCGGCTTAATTTGGTCTGGAGAAAGCTGGGGGAGAGCTGGAGCCGAGGCAAACAACATTGAAATGAGCGAAATTGACATCACTCCGCTGGTCGATGCTTGAGGTCCAATGATCATACGTGCCTTGTTGATGATGTTGCAGCAATACCATACTAACATATTATCAAAAGTCTTCCGATCTCCAGTTCTAGTGATCGCAAGTCGATGCAACTATCGCAAACTATTCGCCTAGCGGTGGCTGATAGCATGGCTAATAGCATGGATGTCGTTGTTGTTCACCGCTCGCCGATTCCAGGCTTCAGTATCTTAGGGTCCTCACAATATTGGATATGATCCGCAAGGAAATCCGTTTATAAGCCTGGCCTGGTGCTCTTTTTGAGTCCTGACTGTATACAATCAGTGGTAGAAGTCGTCACAGATGCCAGCCTAGCAGCCTTGTTGGTGGACAGCATGCCACTACTTGGTTTCATTATTGACCATCAAAACCAGTCTTAGGTCACTGGTCGAGGCTGACCATCGTAGGTCCTGGGCTCACACAACACACCAGACCACGACCAGACGACTAGAGCGTTCCGAGCAAAAAATCGCCTCAAGTCGCCTTGCTCTTACCAAAATAAGTCATATCGACTCTTTCTTCGCGCACACCGTTGACCGGGGGTTTATGGATCGATCAGAAGTCGGTTCTAGGTCCAATTTTCGAGACCGGATCATCTTGCTCACAAACACACGACTTTGTCACAGCAAGTGCTCAAGTCGGTAACTGTACTTCACTCAATAATGATAATTCTGATTTGTTGCAGCTATTTGCCCGCACTCCTGTCTCAGGACCATCTGGTGTTGAACAACACAAACTGATGAAAGTACCACTTGGCTTCCGATCTTGGTCAAAACTGGTCAAGTCGGGTGGGCTAGGTGCGACACGCGTCTCGGATGCGTACGATCAAGCTTCCATGGACGCGTGCTTTGAGCGACGAATCTTCCGCACAGAAAGCAGATTGTTTGGTCTAGATCCTAGATGTATGCAGGAAAGCGATCATATCGTTGTTTTTCTGCGAGGCGCGCTGTCCTAGCATCATTAGACCTGCTGAAGACAATTACGATCACCATTTCGTTGAAAATTGCTATGTCGATGGAACGATGGCTGAGAGCGCTTTTGAATATTATGGAGAGAACATGGAGCGCCATCAGATGTTGCATCTACGGTAGGACAATCGAAGTGTCTGTGCTGATTCTCAAGTGATTCGTGTCGCTTTGACACAACCTCGCACCCGGCCCTTGGCTACGATGGTGTTTCGAGCCCTAGGAGAAGCAAACTGAGATCCGTTCATCAACGTTCCCATTGCAGTGGAGTTGCATCTCGAGCGCGTGATCGACTGACGCTGTGTCCAGATCTGGTGGTAATAACGGTGTATGTGTGTAGCGTGCGACAAGTGATGCAATCTAGACCTTACATGTAAGCTGTTTGAACATCGCTGCTTCGACTTGAAGACATGGCTGATAATTCCAGCCTCGCGTGTTCTGCTTTCCGGTCTTTGCTAGTCGTCCGAATATCCGTAGATAAAAAGAAATGCGCAGCAAGCGTAGGAGGTAGGATATCTCGAGCCTCGGGACCCACTCAGTGCGTCACCGGATGTGGCCGACACGAGCAAAAGTTGCTATTTTTGGCCGCTAGCCAACCACCTCGTAGTGCTACACTACACTACTATCTTCCGTGTACCGAGCTATTTTCTCACTCATACGAATCGCGAGAAATGTCTTTACCGGAAGACAGTGGCAAGCCGTTTTGACAGGCGGCAATACGGTCAGCAGTCAGGCGTCCTAGGCAAACGACAGCGGCAAATCAGCGCTCCACCGTTTCAGCGGCAGTGTGCCCCTTGCCTATCGTCACGTCTCACTTCGACCTCAACTCGCCCAATAGAGGATTGCGTAGGCACTTTCTTGTCTTTGACTCCTGTGATAGTGGACAATACATGCAGAATCTGATACTGAACAAGGTCACAGTCGTCACGGCCTCAAGCAAACCAAAGCATTCCGCTCGTCTCCCGTGGCAACCGTGCGACACGATCAAAGAGCATCGCCTCCCTCACGGCCGCCCCGGTCGCTCGCCATTTAGCCCAAGTGGCTGCAAGTGAGGTGGCCACGCCATGTGTTCGACTGTAACCTCACTCTAGTGGCGGCGTCAAGTGGAGCCTCCCGCCATGCTCAGACAGCGTTCCTGCATTAGATCGTTGCGGGAACAGCCCATACGACAACCTTGTGCAACTCTCCGGATGTGTGGCTAGCCCTACGAGCTCGTGAAGTACCTATTCGTGTCGGTAGACAAGACCGTATTTCCTCGTTTGCATGTGATCCGTGCTTGCCCCAGTGACGAACGCATTCCGTTTGCGAAGCCGTCGTTCTGCTATATGACCAGTGACCGCGAGCGTTTGTACCTCGAGCATTTTTCACCAGCATCAACATCTCCCGCGCTCACTCGCATCACCCGCATAGCACCTTCCGCACTTTGCACAGCTTTACGGATACCCATCACATTTCATCCTCCAGCAAACACATTCGACCATCGCCATCATGCGCTTCACTAAGGCGCAGGCTGCGGCCATCGTCGCCGCGCTTCCTCTCGCATATGCCCAGACCTCCACCGACTGCAACCCGATGGAGAAGACCTGCCCCAAGGACGTTGGCCTTAACTCCGCGACCTTTACATCGGACTTCGCCAGCGATGCAAAGGCGAAAGACAGCTGGTCGACCGCAGCCTACACCACGATCAACTACGACAACCAGGGCGCTCAGTTCCGCATCTCCAAGCAAGGCGAGGCGCCCACCATCCAGAGCAACTTCTACTTTTTCTTCGGCCATGTCGACGTCGTCATGAAGCCGGCGCCTGGCCAAGGCATCATCAGCTCCATCGTCCTTGAGAGTGATGACCTTGACGAGGTTGACTGGGAGTTCCTGGGTGGCGTTGACAGCAGTGTCCAGACCAACTTCTTCGGCAAGGGCAACACTACCTCGTACGATCGCATGATTCAGTACAACGTCGACACTCCTCAGGAGACCTGGCACACTTACTCTCTTGACTGGACTTCCGAGAGGTTGCAGTGGCTTATTGACGGTAGCGTCGTTCGTGAGCTCAAGTACACCGACTCTGTTGCGCTCGGAGGCAAGGTAAGCATCGCATTCCAATCTTTGTGGTAATTCCCTTTACTGACTATCCCAGACCTACCCTCAAACTCCCATGCGCCTGAAGCTCGGCAACTGGGCTGGTGGTGGAGAAGGCCAGCCTGAAGGCACCATCCAGTGGGCAGGTGGCAAGACCGACTTCAGCAAGTCTCCCTTCGACATGTACGTCCAAAAGGTCAGCATCCAGAACTACAACCCTGCGGACAGCTACGAGTACGGTGACAAGACCGGCAGCTGGCAGAGCATCAAGATCAACAAAGACGGCTCCTCAACCGGCGCAAGCGGTTCCAGCTCAGGCAGTTCTGGCTCCACTACTAGTGATGTTGGCTCCACTGCTACTAGCACAGCTGGCTCCAACACCACTGCGCCCGACACCACCACTTCATCCGCAGACTCCGAGAATGCCTACACTTCGCAGGCCAGCGTTCAGGCTCTGAGCGAGCACACTGAGGCAGCCAACTCGGTCACTCAGACTGGTTCGATGTACAGTACCAACACCGCGTCTGCATCTGAATTGAACTCAGCCATCGCTGCTTCGACTATGCAGACTTCCGTTGGCGGTTCCTCGCCGACCGGCTCTCCTGCTGGTCAAAGCAACTCTACCAGCTACCAGAGCCCGACCAAGAGCGGATCTCCTGCTGCTGAGCAGACCGGGAACTCCGCTGCGTCGCTCAAAGGTGGTATGGCTGCCGGCTCGGTGGTCGGCCTTGCCCTCGGCATCTTCTTACTTTGAGCGATGAACAGAGATGATGAAAAGGATGGAGCAGTGTATACCCAGTGCAGAGTGCATGTTGCATTAAGTTTCCTTTGTTGTTCGCAAGCTTGTAATATCCGTCTTCTGTGAGTGCCACTACCCGCTCCAGACAGACTGCTAGATCGATTGTTTTCCATACCCAAATCAAAAGATGCTTGTTGATCAAGCCGCATTGACCCTGACCATGTCTTCATAAGCGCACATCTTGACAACAGCCACAATCGCATGCACATTACGTCAAATGTCTGGCTCAAATACCAAGCAAAAGACCTCCCGCAACCCATAGAGCCGCAGCATCACACCATACTTCGTCGCCGCCTCTCGGACCTTACTCGTGTAGTCCAAAGTCGGGAAAAGGCTGAACGTGGTAGCGCAAGAAGTCTGGGTGGTCGTGACTACTGCATTTCCCGGGATGTGAGCGCCTACGCAGCAGTATGCCTTGCTTTCGTCGCCTTGCTGCTGGTCGAGCACGCCGGGACAGCAGAAGGTGCCACGATCGTTGAGGTGCCATTGGAATTCGGAGATGGAGCAGGCGTCTTTGTCTGTGGTTGATGGGGCGGGTGTTGGTGCTGGGTTAGCTGCGGCGAGTGCCTGTCTTGTGTTAGTGTAATTGTCTCATGTTTGGATATGCTAAATGCTGTGGAGGCGTAGTGCTTGAATGGCACTTGGAGCACTCACTATCATGCAGAGAATCAGTGCTGGGATCATCTTGGCTGACGGCGTGGACTGGTGGATTGAGATCATTTAAAGCTGATATGTTGAACTCATCGATGTCCTGCCACAATCAATGTGATCGGATGTAGCACTGTCTCCGGCGATGCAACGAGCGACATGACTACTTCAACTTCGGCTTCGACGACGGGTTCATCGTCTGGATCTTCCCAGGCCTCAAGCACTGCGACCGGAGGATCGGAGAGCCAGATCGCCTTATCGTCGTCGTGGTCGTCGTTATCGCATTCGTCGTCAACTGGTTCTGCGGGAGCAAGCTCGGAAGGTGGTACAACATCTAGCGATTCTAGTGCTGCCATGATGACTTCCGGTCTGATGGCAGGGTCATTGATGCTCGCTGGTGGATGGCTTCTGGCAGCGCTTTGAGCGAAATGGTGTCTCGGAGGATTGGGGTGATTAGGTGGCGTAAAATGGCTCTGTTGTCTAGAGGATTTGGTCACTACTGAAGTGGACAACTTTTCGATACTCAAAACGTATCATGCTGTACGAATCGAGTGAAAGTCCAGTCCTTGATGATTGAACTTCACATGATGTGGAATATCAACACCACGATCGCCTAAAAACGCCGCTATCATCTCCAACTCATGATTCATCACTGCGATAGTGGATGTTCATGGATCGTACAAGTTAGCAAGCATAAAAATGGGACACATATCCATGTACGTGCACAATATACATGTATTCTAGATCGACTGCTGTACAGCAACCCGAACCCTGCTTACCCAATGTCCACATGCATGTCGCAGGTAACATTCAAGTTGATCTCAGCTACTCATGCTATTTGCATGTGAATAGAGAACCCGCAGGTGTACGTAGTATCCGAGTGCCGGGCTCAAGTTTGTTTGGCAACTTTCTGGCAATTTGCGGTTATCACCGAACCAAGTCAACGAAAATGACAGAAAGTAGAAGTCTGAATCGAAGGTCGGAGCATGAATATCGTGAGTCCAGACCTCGTGAAACATATGGTGGCGAGCTGTGTCGGCGGATTCCACCCAGGTTTCTTCTTGGCTCGTATGCGCATGCTCTCGTTGCAGGAGGTAGGCGATGCCCGACGAGGAAAGGCGATTTAGCCGTCGCTCAAGACTCAAGCGCAAAAATCAGATTCCCAGCACGTTGGACGTCCAGCACTGTGTGGTTATTATTGCAGCGAAGCACTGCTGTGGCATACTCCTGTCAGACGACTATTTCCAATGCTCGACTGTTCCATTGCCCTCTCTGAAAAGGATATCCACATTCTGATAGATCTAAGCTCGGGCTCCAACAATTGATGATTGACAAGGTTCACAACGGGCTGGCGATCCCGAGCGGCTTGGCCCAAGCCCTTGCGCTCTCGGATCCACAACCGATGCTTCCGCGAGGCACCATGCATGCAATCGTCTGATTAATCGCAGGCACGTTTAGGAGGTACGATTTCATGCATCTAGACCAGCTACCACACGTGTAGTCCAGTGCTCAGACTCGCTTGCACAAATCATCGGCGAAGCTCTGGTGGGGCTATGGGAACAGAACGCAACTCGGCGGCTAGAACCACGTCATGAATTCGATGTCTGAAAATAAGGTTCCACAATGATGGCATTTGTTTTTGGATATCGAGGGGCAGATGCCCATAGCATTATTATTGAATTCGCTACTGTGCCTACACGCAGCAGCTCGTAGGCATTATGACACAGTGAGCAGGTAATAAGGATCTGAGGCACATCTCCCTGAATTCAAACATGCTGCACGTGCTCGTGGCGCAATTCACTTCATGTGCCTTGTCAATGAGCTAGGAGCTTGCAGCAGCAGACACGGTTGGGCTGGTTGGCTGTGATGTCAAGCTCTCCGAAGCTTCCCACAACCTCAACCTGTGCATCGCATCCGACGCTTCCGCGGTACCTTGAGGCAAACCGTCATCAGGCGATGTCCGCTGTACCAGTGGTAAACAAAACTGCTAGTCAACTCGACGTAAGACCCTCTGTTCACCAAGTTGCTACCTCAGCACCACCCGTCTACTCAATTTCTCCCACTTGTTCTGCCAATCTCATCACCATCAACTAAGCGCAGGCGACCTCTCAATACCGGTGCAATGGCGTCCGAAGTGGCCCAGAGCACTCTCACTGACGGCCAGGATCAATGGTCTGTCTACAACAAGACACGCTCGACTGTTACTGGAGAGCCGTTGAGCAAAGATGAGCTCGACAAGCTCACTCGGTATTTTCATGCCACCATGTACCTCTGTCTTGGTATGCTCTATCTGAAGGAGAATCCACTTCTTGAAGAGCCATTGAAGAAAGAGCATATCAAGCCAAGGTTGCTCGGTCACTGGGGAAGTGATGCTGGCCAGTCTTTCACGTATGTTGGAATCCTTAATATTTTTAGACAGCTTCTGACCGACTGTAGATACATCCACTTTAACCGCATGATCAAAAAGTACGACCTCGACGCATTCGTCATTTCAGGTCCTGGTCATGGTGCTCCAGGTCTCATCTCAAACTTCTACCTTGAGGGCGTCTGGAGTGAAACGTACTCCGACTCTCCTGAGAACAAACAGGGAATGCAGCACTTCTTCAAGCAGTTCTCCTTCCCTGGTGGGCACGGAAGCCACATGACACCAGAGGTAAGTTCGGATAGGGACATGGCTCTGTGCAACTTACAATGGCGCAACTGTCTATCAACAACCATGGACTCGAGGTCTAGGTTAAACAAGTTTCAGCAAGCTGACGATAATAAAACAGGTGGTTGGAAGCATTCACGAAGGTGGCGAGCTCGGGTACTCTCTCTCACACGCATTCGGCGCCGTCTTCGATCATCCCAAGACCATCGCGGTCACAATCGTCGGAGATGGCGAGAGCGAGACGGGTCCATTGGCCACCAGCTGGCACAGTAATAAGTTCCTGAACCCTATCAAGGATGGCGCTGTCCTACCCGTCCTTCACCTCAACGGCTACAAGATCAACAACCCTACAGTACTCGCAAGAATCGAGGAGGAAGAACTTCTGTCACTCATGAGAGGATACGGCTGGACACCCTATGTTGTTGCTGGCCATGACCTCGAGAGCATGCACCAGGCTATGGCTACCACAATGGAGACTTGTGTCAAGGAGATCTTGAAGCACCAGAAGACCGCTCGTGAGTCTGGCAAGGCCTATCGACCAAGGTGGCCGATGATAATCCTCAGATCTGCCAAGGGCTGGACTGCGCCACGTAAGAATGATGCCGGTCAATACCTCGAAGGCTTCTGGCGTGCTCACCAGGTCCCGCTCACTAAGGTTCTTAAAGATGAAGAGCAGCTGAAAATGCTCGAGGACTGGATGCGTTCATATCAGCCAGACAAGCTCTTCGGCAAGGAGGGCAAGCTCATCCCTGAACTGAGAGAGCTCGCGCCTGCAAAGGGAAAGCGTATGTCCGAAAACCCAATTGCCAACGGTGGCCTCCTTCGCCGCCCGCTCCAGCTCAAGAACTTCCGTGACTTTGCCATGAAGGTCGACAAGCCTGGTGTTACCATGGGCCCAAGCATGGGCACTTTTGCCGAGTTCTTGTACACAATCGTCCGCGACAACCAGGAGACGTTCCGTGTCATGGGACCAGATGAGACTGAGAGCAACAAGCTCGGCAGGATCTACGACGCAGGTAAGAAGGTCTGGGTCAATGGTTACTTGCCCGAAGATGAGGATGGCGGCAACTTGAGCCCTAACGGCAGAGTGATGGAGATGCTCTCTGAGCACACCGTTGAAGGCTGGCTGGAAGGTTACATCTTGAGTGGTCGCCATGGCCTTCTTAACTCCTACGAGCCGTTCGTTCACATCATCGACTCCATGGTCAACCAGCACGCCAAGTGGATCGAGAAGAGTCTTGAAGTCTCATGGCGTCAAGCCGTGTCTTCTCTCAACATTTTGCTTACCAGCACAGTCTGGCGTCAAGGTACGTTTTGGTATGGCTGTTGACAAGGAATATTGCTAATTTGGTGTATCTCAGATCACAATGGTTTCACTCACCAGGATCCTGGCTTCCTCTCCGTCGTTGTGGACAAGTCTCCCGAGGTTGTCCGCATTTACTTGCCGCCTGATGCCAACTGCTTGCTGAGCACCATGGACCACTGCTTCCGCTCGACAAACTACGTCAACGTCGTAGTAGCTGACAAGCAAAACCACCTTCAGTTCCTGGGCATGGAAGATGCCGTCGCACACTGCACCAAGGGCATTGGTATCTGGGATTGGGCTTCCAACGACAACGGCGCTGAGCCCGACGTGGTCATGGCCTCTTGCGGCGATGTGATGACCCAGGAAGCGCTCGCCGCAACTGCGCTGCTGCGCCAACACTTCCCCGACATCAAGGTTCGCTTCGTCAACGTGGTCGACCTGTTCAAACTCATCCCCAACGGATACCATCCTCACGGCCTGACAGACAGAGAGTACACCTCGCTCTTCACAGACAACAGGCCCATCGTCTTTGCATTCCACTCCTACCCTTGGCTGGTCCACCGCCTGACCTACAACCGCCCCGGTCAGCAGCTCCTCCACGTCCGTGGCTACAAGGAGAAGGGCAACATCAACACGCCCTTGGAGCTCGCTATTAGGAATGAGACTGATCGCTTCTCGCTCGCCATCCTGGCTATTGACAACATGAAGGATACTTTCGGTAACCGCGCTGCGGGTGCTCGTGAGAAGCTCCTTGATGAGAGGGTCAAGGCCAAGAACCACGCTTATGAGACTGGTCTGGATGTCGAGGAGTTGACCAACTGGACTTGGCCTTTCTAAGCGGTTTTACGACTTGCTATGATAGTATGACTGTACGAGGCTGTGGATTAGGACGAGTGATCCTTAGGATTAATGAAGGTGTTTTGTTCAAATGTTCACCGCGCGGTCAACCCATCCCGGTCGTCCCAACAATGCTTCGCCGCACTCCTCGAATCAATTTTCGATCAACGATCAGTCTGTAACGCGGCAACACGTGTAGTACAGTGACGTTTTGTTGACGATGTGCTCGTGATGGGGTGTCCGAGCAGGACCGAATTTCGGGTATTGATTGTCAGCCACGGAAGAGAGCAAATTCGACAGTCAGCCAAATCAGTACGGCAGTCATGTTGCTACAATTTCGGCACTGGATCAGATCGTTCGAAGTGTGAACTCCTCATCGAAACGTTAATGAATGGCTACATTTACAAGTGTTGCGATCATCCCACTCTTTGTAAACAATTGTGTAATTGCGATGTTCTTGGCCACCAGAAGGCCTGGATATGCCTTCTAAGTTTGATAGGCGAACTCGTGTACACTCATGGCGAGTCCCTCCTCCGATTGTGACACGATAGTGATATCTCATGATAAATTTTTGTGGTTCTCTGGTGTCACGTGTGACGACTGTGAAGCATTCACATCGTGGTTGCCACTCCTGAGTAGTGAAATTAATGTCGCCCGCGTGCCGTGGACGCCTCCCACTTTCCGGCGCCTCCCTGCTTAATACCACCCGCATATCCAACTTCGCTAGTGGACGATCTTTGTGCTGATTATACAGTCCGCTCTGCTACACAGAAGATCAGCATTGGTCGGTTCGCAATTACCATATGTCCATGAACGTCCGACGCTGGCGTCGAGGAGTACATGTAGCGATCCGCCACTTTGAAGAGTGATGACGGACTACTTTGACAGTGGCCGTGAGCGAGAGTTCAATACGTGAGAGCAGAACTGAGTACGATGCCGACAGAATGATCATGCTGACTAGGACATGCGTTTTGTGCAGTTATTACGACGCTTATCGTGCATTATCCAGCTCTGATCCCCCATACACAAACCTCTACGATGCCGAAGCTGCAGCAAAGCATCAACCGAAATTGGCTCCAGACCCTACACTCACAGCTTTCTGTCAGCTTGGAGCTGTTCGGTTAAACACGAAGCGATGCATGATATTCTTCTTCGACCAAACCAATGGTTATGTTCTTGCTGAATCGACCCAGTCCCATCATAGCGGCCATACCCATGAGCTTTGGCTAGGCAATACCATCATCCCCAGGTGAGTACTGAGTAGTCTCATATATCATGAAAACCTACAACCGGACAGGAAACTGATCCTTCTTTACAGAGGCCTCTCGGTCTGCGAGCATACGATCAACATTCCGGAGGGAAATCGCGGCAGCAACCAGCACGAAAAGAACGCCGGTGACGTTCATGTGATCAACAACTTCCTTGAGGATCAGCGATTCTGTGATCGCCCATACGTGAGAGACGCTCCTTATGCGCGCTTCTACGCCGGAGTACCCATAGCGACCCCAAGTGGAGCCCGTATAGGCGCCTTCTGCGTTCTGGACGACTCCCCACGATATGGCGTCAACGATGAGGATGTTGACTTTCTAAAACATATGGCCTCCCTTGTGATGCGCCATCTGAGTATTCTGCGAGAAAGCGCAGAATACGGCAGAGGAGCCAAGATGCTTCAAGGGCTAGGCGTCATTACCCGCCACGACCAAACCACCTTACCAGTAGAGGGGATGGTGGA
Source organism: Pseudopyrenochaeta terrestris (assembly GCA_022813475.1). Classification (NCBI taxonomy): domain Eukaryota; kingdom Fungi; phylum Ascomycota; class Dothideomycetes; order Pleosporales; family Pseudopyrenochaetaceae; genus Pseudopyrenochaeta; species Pseudopyrenochaeta terrestris. Next base: position 763,556 of record JAKLMJ010000005.1, on the reverse strand, counting down.
CAGGGTTGAAGAGGCAAACGCACGGCGTGACAACGTAAAGTCAGCAAGGTCGTCTTCGCCTCACAGCAGCTACACTCCTATGCTTTCCGAGTATGTGTCCGACTTCGCTGCAGAGACAGACAGCGTTCGTAAGGATCAGCAAGAAACATCTGCACAGCAAAGCCGGTCTTCTCCCGACCTCGCTGCCTCAAGCCATCCGGGTGCAGCTAAGTTGCACTCAGCTAGGGCGGACACACCGAAAGACTCCGGTCTGCAGCCGCCTGCCCTCACTCGAGCACCGGATTCGGATGAGTCTGGCTCAAGTTACCACACTGATGGCAATGATGTCAACAATACTTTGGCCAAGGAAATAAGGCGAAGTTTCCAGCGAGCAAGCTCTTTGCTGCTAGATGCCGTGAAGAGCGATGGTGTTGTCTTTCTGGGCGCAACATCTGCCAAATCCGCCAGCCAGCGTGTTACTAGCCGCCGGTTTTCTGGAACATCGGATCACTCCACAAGCGAGTCAGATGGCTCAAACGCAGGCGAGGCTCCATCCGTGGTCACTTCTGGAGCAAAGTGTGATGTCCTTGGGCATTCCGAAGTGGAAGGCGTGGGAGGCGTCCCTTCTTTTGACAACATGATCACCGAACGGTTCTTGAAAAGCTTGATGCAAAGGTATCCCAAAGGCAAGACTTGGACTTTCGATGCCGACGGGAAAGAATCGTCCGAGAAGTTCTTACAAGACTTGGCCGGTAGTATGCCTCAAGGAGACGAAGCCACTTCAAGAAATATTTCAAGGACGCTTCGAGAGACGCCGAAGTTGCAAAGGCTCTTTAGTCTGGGGCTGCGAACGCTTTGCTTTGCGCCCATGTGGGATCCGGTAAGAGAGCGCTGGTACGCTGCAGCTTTGACTTGGTCCAAATCTCCACAGCATGGCTTCTCCAAAACGAGTGAACTGTCTTATCTGAACGCTTTCTGCGACGTCACCATGGCGGACATCTTACGCATAGAATCTAAGCAGGAAGCTCGATCTAGGGCAGCGTTGATGTCCAGCTTCAGCCACGATTTGCGCAGCCCGCTCCATGGCATCCTTGGGAGCATCGATCTTCTTAAAGGATCAGGTACACTTGACTGGTCTCTCGTCGAGCAAGTCCAGAAATGCAGTCTCAATCTCGTCGACGTGATAGACCACCTACTTGAATTTGCGCAAATCAATAACAAAGCGACGCCTCGAGGACCCTCAGATAACGGACACGGCAGAAAAGTCGGCAAAGTACAGCAGCATGACAAGGCATCTTCGCAGTGCGTCTCGTTGTCACGGACAACCGAGGCCATTGTCGATGCCGTATTTTATTCTCACTACTTTACCAAGCACGATCAGACACAGCCCCACGTTGACCTTGTAATGGATCTCACACCTCGATCGGCCACTCAGTGCATAATATCCGTGGGCGCCTGGAAGCGTCTCTGTACCAATATCGTCAACAATGCACTCAAGTACACTTCCAGTGGCCATGTCAAAGTATCTCTTGATGTTCCTGAGAGTGAAAGGGAAGAGAAATCGGCAGTCTTAACGGTGTCTGACACTGGAGTTGGCATGTCGCAAGAATTTCTTCAAGAAAGTCTGTTCAAGTCTTTTTCACAGGAAAACCCATTGGCCACGGGTACAGGCCTGGGAATGAGCCTGGTTGCTGAATTGATCAAGGAGTTCGGCGGACAAATCGAAGTCACTAGTAAGAAGGGAGAAGGGACTACAATGACTGTCACTATCCCACTGGACGTGCCCAAGACGTCCACCGCGTTTGAGGTTGATAGTGGCTTCGACTGCTCTGGACTCTGTGTTCGATGCTTCGAATCGAACGAAGCTCAGACTGACACGAGCTCAAATCGCCAGGTCCTGACCGAATCCACCAAGCGCACGCTTCGTGACATTGGCGTCACATTTAGTGCCACGAGCGATACTGATGTCATTGCGATTTACGAAGAGCAATTCGCGCAATCGCAACGAGAGCAAAAGGAACGAAAGCAACGATGGCTGGTCCTGTGTGACTCTTTCGCCTCAGCAGCACGGCTCCGCGAACAGTATCAAGGTAAAAACGCCGAATTCGTTCCTCAACCGTATGGCCCTGAGAGGCTTTCCACAGCGCTCCAGACTTTATGCAAAAGCCTACCAGAGCAAGCGAGCAGTGTGGATTTCGATCCGACAGTTGCCGGTGCCATCGATAAGCCAAATGCCTCGTCGGTACGACCGAGAGATCGTGCAATGTCAACATTGCTGTCGCCTCCGCTTGATGTCACTCTGGATTACCTCACTCTCTCGACGCAAAATACATCGACAATGGAGGCCGCTGTTCCGCAATCAGAGCATGTCGGCGCTCAGAAGCCAACCCACAAACCCGTCTCGTGGGTCACGAACGTCGGCGCGAGAATCCCAGATGTGGCAACGACGCCATCCGATCAATTAACCAGCATGGATGAATCTTCCCAACGCCCTGGTCCACTCTTTCTGCTCCTCGTTGATGATAACGTACGTTACCAGACTCCCAACACTTCTACTCTCTAACGATCTCACAGCCCATCAACCTAAAACTACTAACAATGGTCGCTGACCGCAACCACTACCCCCACATCCTGGCAAGAAACGGCCAAGAAGCTGTCGATGCATACAGATCACCAGAGACAGCGACCCAGCCTCCAAATCAAAACACTGCAATACCACGCAAGAGGCCTGACGTCGTCCTGCTCGACCTCAACATGCCCATCATGAACGGCTTCGAAGCCGCCCGCCAAATCCGTCAGTACGAAAAACAGACCGCTTTGGCGTCTCCTGCTGTGATAATCGCGATCACGGGACTGGGCGACGATGTTGCGAGAGCGAAAGCTTATCAGCATGGGTTCGATTTCTTCATGTCGAAGCCTGTTAGGCCGAAGGATGTTACGGATATGCTTGAGTCGATTGTGAAGTCGAGGGAGACTCCGGATGGCAAGGATTGAACACTGGGTTCTCTGGAAGGACAAATTTTCCTAGGATTGGCGAAAGGTGCTTTGGAGCGCAGGCCGATAGGCAAGCATAGACGTGCGGGCATGGTCTCCGCTTCGGGGTAGAGGTTGGAGCATCAGACGATGGCATACTCAACGGTTGAGTTGAAATATGACACAGCCACGAGCATCGTGCGAAATACTTTAGAAAGATAGAAGAACTAACAGCTCTGAGCAAAATGCATGATCTAAATGTTCAATCCAAACCGGGTTGCCCAGAACAAACTAGGTAGCATATCGGACTTGAACCTCAGACAAAAAAAGTGAAAGGATTTGCTCTCTCTCTCAATTTCACGAATTGCCCTCTGCCACCACGCCCATGAACATATGAGAATGTTACGATCAGGAACGCAACATCAGCTGTTGGATCACCAATATCATAATTGTATACTTAGGTAGTTACGAAGATACCCGTCTATCGAGCCCCTCTCAAACAGTAACTATTAGCTCAAAACACAAAAACTGTCTCATATACACTCGCTGCTTCCGCGAAACTTGCTCAAACACCCTCAAGAGCTTTTGCGTATATATATCCAAGCAATGCTCTCGTCAAGAAGATATTCCATGCGGACTTTTACTTATGATACACGGTTCCCAACCTCATCTGAGGGCTGGCATGAGATACATCCCTTCCTTTTTCAACCATCGATTCTCACTCGTATTGGCAGCTGAATTGGCATTTGTATATTGAATGCCCTTTTGCTCGACAATAATCGGACAAACATTCACGCTCGACATCTTGGCTTTTGAATTTCACCAGAATACTACGTGGTGAATGGGGAGCTTACACGACACGACAAGGCACTGAGAACAGGTTTTGCTTTCAACCAACTTTCAAAATTGTGTTGTTACATAAACGTGGTGTGGTATATGGCGTCAGTAGAACCAGCAAACTGTGCAGAGACGGCTCGCCGTCGATCCGCCAAACCCGAGAAACATAGAAAGACAAAAGTACGAAATTCAGGATCCATCACAAAATTTTATCTGTGCAGTGGATAGATCGGTTCTTGCACGTGGAGCCCTGCCCCAAGCGCCATGCAACCCAGACTTTGTGTGAAGAGAGAAAAAATGAGAAAAGATTCGTGCCATCGTGGCGTGTTTGACTGGTGCTTTTCTGTTTCTTGCACGCACTGCCATTTAGTTGAGGCCGTGACGCTTGTGGGCGTGGCGGCGGTAGTGGGCGGGTGCGGTCTCGGTGGCCTGGTCGTAGACGGTGGTGTAGGCGTTGACGGTCTCGAAGACGGTCTCGTAGACGACGTCGACGTTGTCACCACCCTGCTGGGCGGCGGCCTTGGTCACCATGGTGGTGGGCTGGGCCTGCTGGGAGGAGCGGGCGGGCTTGTAGTCAGCGACAGAGGTCTGCTGGGGAGCGGACTCGTCGTTGTTCTGGCCGTAGGCGGGAGCCTGCTGCTTCTGCTTGTAGGAGTCAGGGGAAGGAGCGGCAGCGGCGGAAGAGCTGGGGGCGGCGGAGGAGCTGGGAGCGGCGGAAGAGGACTGCTCGTCGTTGGAAGAGTCAGAGGAGCCACCGACAGCCTCGCCGTAGTTGATGTTGCTGTTCTCAGAGGCGGGTGACTGGATGGTCTCGGCGTCAGGCTGGAGGTTCTTGCCCTTGTCGGCGGGACCGCTGCCACCAGACTTGCAAGTACCCTGGTTGTTCTTGCAGCGCTGCTCCCAGATCTTGCAGTTGGCAGAGCCGGTGGAGGTAGCCTCGTCGTAGCAAGCATCGAGCTGAGCCCAGCAGTCCTTGTCAGACTTCCAGCAGCCCTCCTCGTCGCTGAAGTCGGGGATCTCCTTGGCGCACCAGTTGCCGTTGGTCAGGACGCAGTCATCGGGCTTGAGGCCGGTGGTCTGCTTGCCGCTGGACTTCTGGACAGAGTTGCTGTTGACGTTCTCGTAGACCTTAGGGCCAACGATAGTGAAGGGCTTGAGGGGCTTGTCGAAGGCGTTGTACTGGTTGCCAGGGTCGGACATGCTGGTGTAGCCGGGGATGGAGACAGTCTCCTTGGGTCCGCCAGAGCCGGAGGACTTGAGGAAGACCTGGGCGCAGCCGATGTAGTACTCGGGCTGGTTCTTGACGGCAATGTTGTGGAGAGCCTCAAGCTCAGGCCTGACGAGGTAGTCACCACCGGCAAGAGAGTCGGGGATGGTGACGGACATGCGGCCGGCGTTGCCGATCATCTCCTGGGTGCACCACTTGCCAGAGCCCTCATCGTAGCCCTTGTCCCAGAGCTTGAACCATCCGTCACCAGCGGCACCGTCAGTGGTGGCGTCGGAGACCTTCTTGAGGTAGACGGAGCAAGGACCCATGTGGCCCATGGCGAGAGGACCACGAGAGTAGTCATCGGGCCACTGGCGGTACTCGAAGGTGATCTGCTGGCCACCAGAGATAGGGCAGGTGCGGGCAACACCTTTGGTGCCATCCTTACCGCAAGCCATGTCGTCGGAGCCAAGGTCGGTCACGGGGTCAACGGCACCAACGGGGTTGATGGGAGTACGGAGACAGGTGCCAGAGCCCTGTCCGGTGCCGTCAATGTAGATTTCCGACATGACGGTGTGGGCGGTGGCGCCGGCCACCAGGGCCAGAGTTGCTGCGGTGTACTTCATGATGTCGATTTGCTGGTTGATTGATAATTGGTGGTTTTGATATGAACGGCCTTCTCAGCGGTGCGCGGAAAAGAATGGACGCGATAAACGCTGATTGCTGTGTGGTAAAGAGAGTGGGCGCGTAAAGCTGAGAAAAGACTGTGGTTGAACAATAGGCAGTGAAGAGGACAGGCACAATAGTCAATGGTTATAATAAATCAGGGGAGCGGCGGCGGGTGGAGTGGAGTCTAAACGGGCGGGCTAGGAGGTGAGCTGCAGATGGTGAAACACTTGGCAGAGCCATCAAGCGCTGAGACCGCCCAACCTTGTTTGCTCAAGTACGGTCGAACCAGGAACGCGTGCACTGTGGTTGGCTGAGCCGCACCGCCTGCCTCTGTGCCTGTCTCCGAGGCTGATCGTCTGTTCAGACATGACTCCACCGCAATCTTACCAGTAAAGCTTGGCGCAGGATAGCGCCTATTCTTCTCGTAACCCGACACGGCAACGCAGATTTGCTCTCCACCGCTGCCTTCTGGACTGTGGTCACGCCTCACAGCCCATGCCCCGGCGCGTGGGCAGCCGCGGTGTGCATGCAGTCCCCCTGCACCAGTCCCATCATGACCCATTGTTGTGTCGAGTGAGGCGTGAAAGGCCCGGAAGACTGGAGCAGAGAGCCACTTGGCCATTCTCTATTACGCGCCTGATTATTGCTAGTGAAGACATGGCCTATGTGTCCTAGACCTGGACTTCGGTCCAACAGCGATCACAATCAGAATCCTGTGTCCGGCGATGTCAAATCGCTAAGTCTGACTCGCCTAACTCGAGATGACGACAAATCACCGCCGCTGATGCTTGTCCCATCACACAGACCGGTCTTGGGTATCAGCCTTACGAGCAATGACCTTGGTGACGACGGGGCGTGCTTGATCGCAGAAGATTGGCTCATAATTAAGCAAGCCCTTCGGCGTTTCGGAACGTGGCAGTGTTGTTCGATGTTGTCCGCGCTCAACCGCCCGGGGTATTGCATGTTCTAGGCCTTGAGACATCCTGGAGAGGATTATGGATATGTGATATAATTTCCGCTGCTCCCGCCAGGCCTCGGGCTGAAGGGTTGTAACATCCCCAGTGATCAAAGGAAGCACCGAGCCACAGCGATGCCACGCGTTACAACTTCTCGAAGACCAGAGAATGTCGGATCAAGGGGCCTCACGATGAGGCTCTGCCACTTCAAGCGAGTCGGAAATGACTGGAACATCGTTGATCGCTCCACAGACTCCTACATGCTAAGAGATTGACATGCTGCATCCAATATGGATCTCTCTAGAAGCATACACGAGACTGGAATGCTCTGGTGCAGAATGCTTGGCGACTTGAAGAGCCTCGTGCAATGAGCAAACCCAGTGCCATAATCAAATGATGAGACACCGTTTAGGTGTCCGTTACACATACGTGCAGATACTGGTAGCATTGGCGCACATGGCACATCCTCAATGCTACGCATGGCGACATCATCACCTGCAACGTCGTCACTCGCAGACTTGCGGCAACAAAGTCCATTTTTATTCCAATAATGGAGCGGGTACACCAATGGAGCAGCCGCAACGCGAGGAGACATCGTCGAATGTCCTGCAATAATTTCACCTTACACTGAGACTTTTTCCCGCTTCCATGAGCTTTTGCAAGATTGGGCTCATATCAGTCAAGATTTTCCAGGCCACACATGATCGGCTGTCAGATAGGCCGTTGGAACTCTACATGTGACACTGAGTATTAAATGGTAAGTAGTATTGGCGTATTCTGATCGAACAGACCTCTGCCCATGTGGCAATGTTATGGCACAGCACTGGGTAGCCCCAAGTTGTCGCGTATTCTTTATCACACCAAAGCTGCCGGGATTCAGAAGTGAGCCGAGATACTTATGCCTCACAGTTGAAGAGATCTTTCTGATTTGCAAGTACACATCTCACATCGGGGCTCGAGTATTGATTAGGCTTATGACAATCGCTTTAGGCGTCTCAAGACCAGGGCACACCGCTCTCTGTCTTCACTTGGATCACTATTACTTACACGTCAAACGCCGACAACACCCGAGGTCACCCAAGAATCTCGTATGGTTGTTTGTCGAATCCCCGCAAAAAGTCAAAACACCGCCTTCCAAGACTACCCCAAGTCGACACCCCGCATGTCGATCATGCAATATAGCCTGAATACCCTTTTGGTTGCAATTTACTGTTACCGATAGTTCCAAGGTCGCATAGCCCTAGCTCATGACGAGCATTGCCACGATGCAAGCGAAGGCAAAAGATATTGATCGCTCAAGAACGACTCCACACCATCGCATTGGCGGAGAAACTAACGGCGACTCGTGCTTGATGGCTTAGTATAAATCGTTAGCATGGCCCGCTAGATTGTACGGGCAGAGAACTTGAGCCAGCAGCAACTCTCGATCGACATGTTGGCGGCTCTCTTACTTCTTCCGCTCGGCTTGGTCGCCGCAGAGGACGGTCTGAATGCCTGGCTTCGCTATGCTCCTATTCCCAATGCCGAGCAATATCATGAACAGATCCCGTCAACCATCCACGCCCTGAACAGCACAGAGGCCAGCCCAGTCTACACTGCTGGTGAGGAGCTACGCCATGGTATCAGCAGCATCTTCGGCAGCGGCTGTGAAGTCAAGCACGACGATGGTGAAGGCTCAGCAGACCTGATTGTCGGTACCGTTGACGCCTACGATAAGATGGGTGGCGACTGTAGCAAGGTCCCTGAACTCGTCGAGGACGGCTTCTACTTAGACACGACCGGCGAGAAGGTCCTCATCCTGGGGAAAAACGAGCGCGGTGCAATCTATGGCGCTTTCGAATACCTCAGCATGCTAGGACAAGGAAATCTGACTGAGGTCGCCTTCGCTTCAAACCCGGACGCGCCAATTCGTTGGATCAATCAATGGGACAACCTCCGAGATGGAGGCACTCACGGCTCTGTCGAGCGTGGCTATGGCGGTGACAGCATTTTCTTCTGGGACGGTGTTGTCCGGGAAGATCTCACGCGCGCGGCTCAGTACGCTCGCATTTTGTCTTCCATTGGTATTAACGCTGTTGTCGTCAACAACGTCAACGCGAACGAGACAATCCTTAACAGCACCAACTTGGACGGTGTTGCGAGGATTGCCGATGCCTTCCGCCCGTATGGTGTCCAGCTGGCCATGTCAATGTACTTTGCCTCTCCGCAAGCTCTTGGTGGCTTGGACACCTTCGATCCTTTGGACGCGACAGTGCAATCGTGGTGGAACAACATTACCGATGTCATCTACGAGAAGATTCCTGACTTCGCAGGATACCTGGTCAAGGCCAACTCTGAAGGACAGCCTGGACCAATTACCTACAACCGAACACTTGCCGAGGGAGCGAATATGGTAAGTTAATGTGTGAATGTATCCATCACTGTCACGAATATGCTGACACTAATTGGCTAGTTCGCTCGTGCTTTGGCTCCTCATGACGGTACCATATTCCTCCGTGCCTTCGTCTACGACCACTTGACCCTCAATGAAAGCGATTGGCACGCCGATCGTGCCAATGCTGCCGTTGAATTCTTTGAAGGTCTCGATGACAAATTTGATCACAACGTAGTCGTACAGATCAAGCATGGCCCAATTGACTTTCAGGTCCGCGAGCCAGTATCTCCCTTGTTCACCCACCTCAGGCAGACACCTTCCGTCAACGAATTGGAGATCACCCAGGAGTATTTGGGCCAGCAGGCCCACCTCGTCTATCTCGCGCCCTACTGGAAAGAGATCATCGATACCGATCTCCGCGTCGACAACCAGAGTTCTCCACTGTACGATATCGTTGGCGGTAGACGCTTCGGCACTAACCGAGGAGGTTATGCAGGCGTGGCCAATGTTGGCATGAATACAACATGGCTAGGGTCTCACCTGGCTATGAGCAACCTTTACGCCTTCGGAAAGCTGGCCTGGAACCCTCGTAACGAGCCTTCCGATATCCTCGACGCCTGGACCCGCCTTACCTTCAGCCACGACCAGCAGGTCATCGACACCATCAACGAGATGTCCATGATCTCCTGGCCGATGTATGAGAACTACACCGGCAACCTCGGCATCCAGACCCTGACCGACATTTTGAACGGTCACTACGGCCCAAACCCTCTGTCTCAAGACGGCAACCCATGGGGCCAATGGACTCGCACAGACAATGAAGGCGTCGGCATGGACCGCACAACTTGGAATGGCACCGGCTACGCAGGCCAGTACCCACCAGAGCTAACTGAGCACTACAACAACATCGACACCGTCGACGACAATCTGCTCCTCTGGTTCCACCACGTCCCCTACACCCACATCCTCAAATCCGGCATCTCAGTAATTCAACACTTCTACGACGCCCACTACTCCGGCGCCGAAGTTGCCCAAACCTTCCCCAAGTCCTGGTCTGCACTAAAAGACAAGATCGACCCGGAGCGCTATGAGCACGTCCTCTTCCGCCTTGTCTACCAAGCCGGCCACTCTCTCGTATGGCGCGACAGCATCGTCGACCTGTACTTTAACCGCAGCCAGATTGCTGATTCACAAGGTCGCGCAGACCACCACCCTTGGCGCATCGAAGCCGAGGACATGGAGCTGGACGGCTACGAACCCTACCTCGTGAACCCATTCTACTCCGCTTCGAACAGCTACGCAATCGTCACATCCTCCAACACCACGACTGGCACAGCTTCCACCACCGTTCCATTCGAGAGCGGCACATACAACGTCGGCGTGGTCTACTACGATCAAGCGATTGGAAACTCGACGTGGGAATTGTGGCTGGGCGAGAAGCAGGTTGGCAGCTGGAAGGGCGATTTGGAATATATTCTCGGCAAAGCGCCCACATTCTATATCGACGGTCAAACTGCTACGAGAATCACGTTTGAGGGCGTGGAAGTTGAGAAAGGACAAGAGCTGAAGATTGTTGGACATCCCGATGGGATGGAGCCCGCACCGGTGGATTATGTTGTTTTCTTGCCGGAGGGGGAGTTGGATTAGTCTAGGAGATTGAGCACGACAATCGTATCATTTTTCGAGAAGTCCTACCAGCAGTGGCATGACATGTGATGTGGGGTCGGCATGGATGCAAGTGAAGTGAAAGTGTCATGTGACGCCACGTGAAAGTGTCATGTGAAAGCGCCGAAGATTGCAAAAGTCGCATCTTTCACTTGATGACCGTCAAGCGAAGCGGCCAACAGGCTACCTTTCCACATCATCGCAAGAAATCTCACCACCACTAACAAACCAAACTCGAAAAAGAAGAGAAACATCGCAAAGCACTTGCCGACAACAACAACAACCACAAATACCAATTACCCTGCTGTGTTTCCTCGCAGCAGCTCGATCGGACAAATCGAGCCTCATCCTCCACTTACACCTGCCCACCCCAAAACCCATCAACCATGAGCAACCACTCCACTGGCGAGGCCACATACGAGCCCGACAGTCGCATGCAAGCCGAGGACCTCGTCGAGCGCCACCGCACCCTCATCGACTCCTTCCAGACCCGCCTCGAAGACCCTCACGACCCGATCGACAGAACCACAGTCCTCGACGGCCTCACACAGCTGATGTTTCAAGAAGCCACAAAAGAGCTGAGGGGCATGGCCACGCCTGCCGCACGTCAGGCTCGAGCAGCTGCTACTGCGAAAGCTCGCCAGAGATGTCCGAGTGAGGTGATCTCCACCTTCGTGGGATTGGGTGTTCTCGGCGGCATGCTTGTCGTGCTTCTGCTTGCGCTTGTTGTCGAGGTTCAGATGCAGCATCTCGGCTGCCAGGAGCGACTTGGCGCGCTGGTGGGCGCAAGCGCGGGAGTTGGGACGCTGGTCTATGTCATTTTGGCACGCTACGTGAAGTTCGATGTAGGCGTTACTCGCGGACGCCGCGTCGAGGGATGATGAAGAAGTGAAGAAGACAAGTGCGACTTTGGTTCGCTCCTGGGATCAGAGGTCATGGAGATTCGAATGGGTAAAGGGTGCTAGCTTGAGCACACATGGGAAGAAGGTCACTTCGCCACACCAGAGTACTCCGAATCGATCGAGCAGAAGGAGTTCTGGAAAGCAGTTGCTCGCCACTTTACAAGGCATCACTGTACTTTTGGTCAACTCACTAGTCAAATAACAATTTTCAACACCGTCATCAACTCTCCGACTCGCGACTATGTTCTTCGAGTTTTCTGAGCACGGCTGCTATGCATTGTCTTGCAAATCCGGTCGGCTGCCGTCACGGTGTGTGGCATTCAAACAAACTCGAATGATACATGTACATGTAAGTGTGCAAGATTTGGGGTTACTAGGGTTCGAAGTTGCATATCCTGTAGTACCCTGCCTTTCGTACCTGTAAATGTATCGCGCTTCGGCAGATGTGTACTATCGTCGTAATGGAAGGAGTGTAAGGTGGCTGATATGGAATATACTTATTAAGTACAGTCCATGTCGCGGACCGTAGTCAGCGAAAGTAAAGCTGCCACTGCACTTTAGCTTTCGCCTTATCGATAAGCTTGAACCAATACGGCTCCTCGTCAACTCAAGCACCGCGAAGATTCACAGCAATGCCTTTGCTCGCAGAAGACATGGTCCCGCCCGCCAGCACCTCAGCGTTGAGGTATGAGCTACTAGCTAAATGCTCTGTGAGTATCTGCCGCGAGGGCCGACGAAGGAGACATGAATGTCACGCGACACAAGCACCAATGGCTAACAAACTTCACAGACAACTGGCGCGCGAGCAGCAACGCTGCACCTTCCACATGGCCCCGTTCAGCTGCCCATATTCATGCCAGTGGCTACTCAAGCCTCACTCAAGGGCCTTACACCGAAGCAACTTGAAGAGACGAGCTGTCGTCTGTGCTTGAACAATACATACCACTTGTACGGATCCACTACTCGTCGCAAGCAGGCGAGAAGAAAGACGAACAGCGGCTGATATCTTGCGAAGAGGCTTGAAGCCTGGACAGAAGACACTCGATGCCGTCGGTGGAGCGCACAAGTTGCAGTCATGGCCGCACAACATCTTGACAGGTAAATGAAGTGTCATTGCTGTCTTTATCGCTGGTTATGGGCAATGGAAGAACTGACTTGTGAGTAGACAGTGGAGGGTAAGTCCGCCTGATCTCCTCGCCGAACACAGAAGGCCAGAGCAAGCAGCTGATATCATGCCTCCAGCTTCCAAATGGTCTCCCTCCTACAGCTCGCCCAAGTCACAGAGGAAGGCGTTCGCTTCCTAAGTCCTCACGATAAATCACCCATGTACGTCCATCACTTCTGACCACAAGAGACAACCATGCACGAAACATCCATTAACAACACTCCAATCTCAGGCTTCTCACCCCCGAACACTCCATCTCCCTCCAAAACTCCATCGGCAGCGACATAATCATGCAACTCGACGACGTAATCGCCACCACCTCCCCCGACCACGCTCGCATCCTGGAAGCAACCCACCGCTCCGTCCGCTGGCTCGACCGCTGCATCGTTGCGCACGCCAAACCCGAAACCCAAAACCTCTTCTGCATCATCCAAGGCGGCCTCGACCTCGCGTTACGCCGCGAATGCACCACGGCAATGCTCGAGCGCGACACACCAGGAATCGCAATCGGCGGCCTGAGCGGCGGCGAAGCGAAGGAAGAGTATTGCAAAGTCGTCAAGACTTGCACATCCATGCTGCCCGAAGGCAAGCCACGCTACGTGATGGGCGTAGGCTTCCCCGACGACTTAGTCGTCTCCGTCGCATTGGGAGCAGACATGTTCGACTGCGTGTGGCCGACGCGCACAGCACGCTTCGGCAACGCCGTCACCGGCTGCGGGCAGCTGAACCTGCGCAACCAGATTTTCGCCGAAGACTTCCGGCCCGTGGAAGAAGGGTGCAAATGCACGTGCTGTCGTCCGACCAGCGAGGGCGGACTGGGAATCACGAGAGCTTTCATTTACCATACAGCTGCGAAAGAGACGGCAGGCGCGCATCTGTTGAGTATCCACAATGTGCACTTTTTGCTGAATTTGATGAAACGAGTGAGGGAAGCGATCATGGAGGATAGGTACCCGCAGTTTTTGAAGGGGTACTTTGAGAAGATGTACCAGGGTGATAGGGAGAAGTACCCGGGCTGGGCGGTGGATGCTTTGAAGGGTGTTGGGGTCGATTTGATGGAGTGAGCGACTTGCTGTTGTGCCTGGAGATATCGGAAACGACGTACAGTACGAGAGACGTGTTGCTCAGAACATGATGCGTGGTAAAAAGCCAGGAGAACGACTTCGAAAATCATGGTGATGCCGATCGAGAGAGGAGGGATAAAAGGTCAAGATCAAGTATACCGCCAACAATTAAAGTGGCAAAACCCGCTTATTTACTAAAATGTGTAAAGTAGTAAGCTCAGCGTACTCTTGACAATCCCAAACCAAGCAAATCATGCTTTGCCAAAAAAAGGAGACAAGAAAAGCGCTTTTTTCTAGTAATCCTCTTCCTCCTCTCCATCACTGATATCTTTCACCATATCAAACCAGCCTCCGCCGCCAAATTGCGCCGCACTCTTTCCGCGGTTCTTGAACCCAAACTTCTCATAATAGGGAATCATCGCCTCATGAGCGATTAACGCAGCCTTGTCAGCCACATCCTGCTTCGCCAGCCTGTCAAGATAAGCTTTCATCAGCGTCGTCCCGAGTCCTTTGTGCTGGAAATCAGGCAGGACGGCCAGCGAGTGGATGGCGACGGTGCGGCCTTCGGGCTTGTTTCCTAGAGAAGAGTCGGAAGGGTCGTCGCTGGGGATTCCCATGTCTTTGTCGGTAACGGTGAGGCCGGAGGTTTTGGTGGCAACGATGTGGCCTAGTAAGACGAGTTTGCGTTGGGGAGCGCCGCTGTAGACCGGCGATGCGGTGGCCGCTGTGGGGATGTCATCGCCTTCGTGGGAGGTGAAGATGCCGAGGGAGAGTTCGGAGCATTTGCTGAGGCGGTATTGGAACTGGGAGGGATCTGGTCAGGTTTCCGTTTTCCTTCTGGATCGGGCTTGTTTCAATGGAGATGCTGGTGGCGTCTGGGGCGTGGTGTTGTGCATGCGCAAGCTGAAACGTGACGTTGCACTGATCGGGGGTGAGAACCGCTGGATTACATGTATGCAGGATGTGGAAGATATGCAAGCAAGCAAGGTATGCGTTTGCATGCTTTGAAGCGAGTACATATGGGCAGCATGGGAAGGTGCGTCACGTGTGCTTTCCCAAACAAGCACGAATGCCACTTCAGGCTGGTCGGGTAGGTTGGGAAGCCAGCACAGCGCTAAGAGGGATGAAGCCAACGCATACAGGAATACGTGACACGCAGAATGTCACCAGAGAGTGGATGTGGCAGCTATCTGCAAGCGGGATGTATCAGATGAAAGGAAGAGAAACGGTTGGCTTACCTTTTCTCTGGTGGCGCGTTCCTGAGGCGGGAAAGCGGCCTCCTCCAGTATCACACAGCTCTCGACGTCGTTCAGAGTGAGCGTTTGCGTGTAAGGATGTAAGTCATCGCGCTTAGTGTTGGCCTTGGCTTGGTCGGCGAACATGGTGCCCTGGATGGGTTTGTCGCCGACTGCAGGTTGCTGCACGGAATCGCTGTGTGCATCGGTGCGATCCAGCGGACTCATGTTGGATGCGACGGCGTCTTTGGCGAGCTCGGTGAGGTCACGAGGCATGTTTTAACAGAATGCCGGAATGGGCACTGCGATGGTATGCAAACGCGGGGACGGAGCTGGGGCCAGATGGAAGGAGGTTGTAATCTAAACGATGAATACAGCTGAGGACGAGCGGCAAGCGAGAATGCAGCGGAGGCCCAAGGTTGCACGAATGGGATGTTGGTGTTTTGCAAGAGTGCAATGAGGCTTTGCAGTGGGCGTGTAGTGGGGTGTCTTGGTAGTGCTTGAAGTGCTGGCAGACGCAGGAGGGCACGGCACGAGATGCAATGCTCATGTAGTGTCAAGTAGCAGAGAGTCTAAGCGCGTGCAGACAAACGAGAGATGGCGTCACCGTCCGCATTATTTTACTGGAAAAGTGGCAGCCGGTGGACATGGGTGTGGCTAGCGAAGGGTCTGGCTCGGGCGGTTCATCTTTCATTCTCGTGCTGGAGGCAGCACAGATGGAGACACTTCCGGTGCTCTCCAACAGCAGCTGTGCAGAACAATGACGCTGTTGCCGGCGAGTGGCGGGGCAGTGATGCTTTCTCTGGTGGGGTGAGGGCGAGCTGCCAAACGGCGCTGGTGGAGGATGGCAGCGCCGATCATTCAGGGCGCGGAAGAACAGCGACGATGCTGCCATGCTGGCCGACGATATGCATGGCAGGGCAGGCTGCGTGCAGAGCGCGAGCAACACCAGCAGAACCCGGCCGCCGGGATGCGACGCATGCAAACGCATACCATGAGCCACCACCAGCGCCCGCCATATTGACCGCCTGTTCCCATCTCGCACGCTGCTGTTCGCCGGCGGGCTCATCGTCATCGTAGTCAAACACCATCGAGCACCTCGCTGAGCGCCTGCATCCTTCGCAGTCCGCCTTCGTCTCTGTTCTTCGACTGCCTTCTGCCGCTGCTTCACTTCCCAATATACATTAGTCATGTGCAAGGCGTAGCTTGAACCATCCATCCGCTGTCGCCATCGCCGCCACTGCCTGCAGACCTGTCTCCCATACACTGCCCATCCTCCATCCATCCACCCTCTCACAAGCTGCAAACAGAGCACCCGCCCGCTGCTTCTAGCCAAACTCTCCCGTACACACGACTCCACACTCCCGACCGCATCTATCAACTCGCTGCTCGGGTGTGACTCTCGCCAACGTCGGCAGCCAGGCGTCGACCGCTCACTTCGCTGCAAACACTCACGCTTCGAGCGACCTGCATACGACCGATCACCACGCAAGGCACACACCGCACCTCCCGCGCACCAACGCCCTGACAACCCTTTCAACACCGCGAAAATGTGAGTACAATCGCCTCGACCTTCGTCCTTTCCCAGCGGCCTCACCGGCCCGTCGTCTCACCGTCAAACCCGCTCTGTACCACCGCATCAGAAGAACTGACCATCTTTGTTTGTTCTGCCTAGGCCGCGAGTTACCATATCTATCATTGCGCCCAACCATGCTCTCGATCAAGAGCTCCTCAACCTCGACCTCCCGCCCGGTCTTACCATTCTCGACCTCAAAGCTTTTGTCAACGCCGAGACCGACTTCCCTCAAGAGCAGCAACAATTCTACCTGAACAACGCCGTCTTACAACCCGATTCAAAAACGTTGGAAGAGGCGGGAGTCAAGGACGATGATATGCTGGTGCTCTTGACACGATCTCCTCAACAACAGCAACAGCAACAACGGCCGCAACAACAGCAGCAACAGCAGAACAACATGGGAGCACAACAAAGACAGCAAGGCTCACCAGCTGACATCGAGAGGACAAGGTTGAGCATACTTGGAAATGCGAATGCTATGGCTCAGGTGAGGGAACAACGGCCGGCTTTGGCCGAAGCGATCAATGACAGCAATCGCTTCCGCGAGGTCTGGATTGAGATGATGCGCGAGGATGAGCGCAGGGAAGGCGAGCGCATGGAGCAGATGCGATTGTTGAACGAGGATCCCTTCAACGTCGACGCGCAAAGGAAGATTGAGGAGATGATCAGGCAGCAGTCGGTGCAAGACAACCTGCAGCATGCGTACGAGCACAATCCAGAGGGTATGTCTATTCCTTGTTGTACATGCGTATATCTACTAACATTTTTCCCTGTCAGTCTTCGGCCGCGTAACAATGCTCTACATCAACGTCGAAGTCAATCGCCACCCAGTCAAGGCCTTCGTTGATTCCGGCGCCCAAACAACTATCATGTCGCCCTCCTGCGCGGAAGAGTGCGGCATCATGCGTCTGATCGACAAGCGCTACTCTGGTGTCGCTCGCGGTGTCGGCACCGCCAACATCATCGGACGCGTCCACTCAGCAGATATCAAGATCGGCGCCGCGGTCATGCCCTGCTCTTTCACAGTCATGGAAGGCAAAGACGTCGACCTTCTCCTAGGCCTCGATATGCTCAAACGTTTCCAAGCCGTCATCGATCTCGCACAGAACAAACTCATCTTCGGCCAAGGGAACGAGGTCCCATTCCTGGGCGAAGCAGACATCCCCAAATCCCTCGAAGAAGCACAAGCAAACGAGCCCACAGTCCCTGGGCCCAACGGTACATCCGTCGGCGCTGAGACTGGCACTGTCAAGCAGGAGGCTTCTTCGTCATCTTCAGCAACAGCAAGCGACAACAAGAACTTCAAAGGCCAAGGCCAGACGCTCTCAAAGGCTCCTGCCGCTGCTGGCTCGTCAGCATCATCTGCGACTGTCGGCCACAAGAAGGAAGACATCGACCAGCTCGTCAATCTTGGCTTTTCGGAGAAGGAAGCCATCAATGCCCTGAACGCTTGTGATGGCAACGTGGAGTATGCTGCTGGCTTGCTTTTCCAGGGTTGAAATGGTTGAAGGGATTGGCATGACAGGAAGTGATAGGGCGGGGAAGATGATTTGGAAGATGCCCGATATCCTATCTAGAGCACGAAAAATTTTGGCATGATGAGGAGCGATACAAAGCAGACCAGACTAGCACAGAACTGGAGTCTCATGTAGGAAGAAAGTTAATGAACGTGTTGCTCGTTTCGCTCTCTCTGAAGTGAGCGCGAGAGTGAAATCCGTTCGATGGACAAGGGTGTTCCTCTTTCCCACCACTCATGTCATTGTCATTCTGCCTAATCTTTCCGTAACGTAAAAGCCTCACACCTACCGATTATTTCCTTCTTCATCTTCGCTGGATGGGACTGTCTCAGCTAAAATTATAAGTCCGTTTGCAGGCACGAGCACGCCAGGCACTGATGTGTGATGTGAATATCTGCCGCGCAGCTGAATTGATCGAAGGTAATGCTATACATCCCGCACTGTCGAACCGGACCCATTCAATGTAAAAAAAGCTCACACTGCATCATAACGTGATGCTTTCTCTCTTCCGCCCGCGCTTTCCCCAATGTGCTTGTGCTTTTGGTCCATCGCCACTGTACTTGCTGGATCTTCGTGGCCAGCATCTGCAGAGCAATATGAGTTGCTCATCCCTCTCGCTTTTCATGGTAGCCAACAAGCCCACTTTTCTACCTGAACACGAACTTGGTCAGAGCAACGACGAGCGCGATCAGACGGAGCAGTTCGAAGAGCCGCCAGTACCAGCCGTAGGGCCTCACCCGGGCTCCACCGATGCTCGACATGAAACATTCGATCGCCATGCCGAAGTAGCAGCCACACTTGAACATGAGCCAGTCGGTGACGATGTCATTCTTGTTGCGGCTTCCTTGCTGCACTTTCGAAGCCAAAGCCTGATTGGTTGCTTCGATCTGGTGTGGCAACATCTCCGTGTTCAGCGTGTTGTGATTGAAGAGGTCGTAGATTTGGTCAAGGCGGTCGTGTAGCTTTTGCAGGTCGCAGGCATTGTGCTCGTTGTTCATAGTTTGCGGAACGCTCTCGGTCGCTGTGTCGGCGCTCTCAAGCTTCTGGGCACCATTGATCGCCGCTTGTGTGAGTGCTTTGAGGATCTTGTGGTAGTCGGACCAGTCATTTGCGTCTTGCATGCGATCCTGGAGGACTTGGAGAAGCTCCTGGTCGCCGTCGGTGAGCTCTTCAACACGGTCATCTTGGTCTTGTAAGTTGCTGATATCTGGGTTGAGGTGCATGTTTCTGTCTTTTGTTCCAATGTGCGTTCTCTTGGAGCGATTGTTTAGTGTGCGTGTTTGGCAGAAGTCGCTTTGCAAGCTCGTGCAAGTGAGGCATTTGCCAGTGGAAGCGTTTGTCCTGACGTCAAAGACGCTCCGTCGCCTCACTCGAGTCATCAAGCGAAGTGAAGCATGTGAAATTCATGTGCACAAAGACGAGAAGATTGATCGTCGACATTGCCGGTCGTGCGGAGAGGAACAAGAAATACGACGTGCCGAGTTCTCGGCGTATTGTAAGTATCTATAGGAACAAAAGTCGTTAAGCGACTGAGTTAATACACACCAGTTTCATCAACGAGTATCTCGAACGATGTACGAATTTGCCTCGATTTCCCAGTCTCGCAACCCATGCCCAAAGAAGCGCAAACTGCTCATACTCCTCGCCTTAGTTCACTTTGAGAGAGACCAAAGGCGCACATAACTGGCTCGTTGCTTTCCCGAGCGCTGGGCATCGTCTGTTAACCTCTTTTTCTCTTCATGCCCTTTCCTGGCAGAAGAACATGAGCAGAACCGTCAAGGCTAAGCTCGCGACGACCGGATCACTGACCAGCTGCATCCAGCCCAAGTGATCGGAATGAGATTGGATGATGATCGAAAGGGGGAGTGCGACGACCGTCAGCACGATCAGGGCGATGATGCGTTTCAGCCAGCGCTTGCAGGTAGCCAGCTCACTGTCGCGCTCCCTGTGACACTTGTAGGCTTGCGCTGTGGCCGCCAAAGGCGGGCGCGTGAATGATGTCGTGGCTTCGAGGAATTCTTGCACGAAGTCAAGGCGATCATGCAGTTTTTCGAGGGCTTGAGTGATGTGCTCGTTCCTAGCACTTTCTTCCGAGGGGTTTTCAGTGGTTGCGAAAGCGGCTTCGAGCTCTTTTGCGTAGCTGACGACGGTTTCTCCGATGGCTTCGAGAACCGTTTGATGGTCGGTCGAGTCGTTCGGGTCTTCGATGCGTTGACGAAAGTCGTCGATGAGCTCCTGGTGGCGACAGAAGGTCGCCTTGACGTGGTCGTCGTGGGCTTGCATGTTGGTGGACTAGGAGTTGTGGTGCTTGTGGTATTAAGAGAACGTGTGCGAAAAAGCGCTTAGTATGGCTGTGTGGCGAGAGAGACCGTACCTATATACTAGGGGTGTAAAGTGCCAAGGCGTTTTTCTGCCGCTCGTTTGTTAGTGAATGTCAGTGACTGCCTTTGTCTCGACGTCAAATCAGCTGGGTCGATCCACTCGTGCTCGGTACATGTAACTGCCCAGATGTCGAGTCCTTCGCGCGTTACAAGTACTGCTGAGAACAGCAGTAAGCTCCTTAGCACGATTGAAAGGAGCTGTATACATTTCAATTTTATTCCAAATCTATTCCTGATGAACATCTCGAAAGGTGAAGGCATCTGCTCCAATATCTACACAGGCTTTTGCGATATATACCTAAAGACAAAGCTACCCGCTTATTCTTTCCGCCTTACTTCATCCATCTTATTTACGGATGCACGAAATCCAGAACAGAAAACACCAAGATCACGCGAATTAAACTGTGAAGACGCTTGAAGTTGCCGCGCCGGATCTCGAGACAGACGAGGAGCGCAAAGCAGAGGACGAGAACCATACTGCCCGTAAAGACAATTCGTAGTGTGGCATTGAAATCAGCAGATTTGGCACCACGATTGTCGATTTGAGAAGCCTGGGCAGCAGCTGCGAATTGCATTTGCTCATCTCCCATTGTGATTCTGACGGGTTTTTGGGTAATGATAAGGGGGACAGGAAGCTTGCAAGGTTTGCGAACGTGGCGCTTGTTCTTGATAGCTTGACAGTCGATCGAGGCTTGCGCGAGAGTTTCGAAGATGGCTCGGTAGTTGGATCAGTCTGTTGAGTCGTCTATGTGTTTTTGGAAGGCTTGGATATGGTGTCGGACGGCTCGTGGACGTGACTTTCTTGGTATTAGTTGTGGCCTATAGTCGACTGGTACGTGGGTGCTGTGGGAAAGTACTAGTCTGCTCGTGGAAAGTTTTGTCCTTTTCGTTAGTGAAGTTCGTGGGCCTTCGAGTTCCTAGAACAAAGTGCACTTCACGTGGTTCCAAAGTGACTGGTGCGCATGATGTGAGAGCTTATATACGCGTTTGACATGCTGTAATGGTATGGAATCAATTATGAGAAACTACAAACTGTTCACTTGGCTGGGAGTTGACGGGACGTGGTACATTCATACCAAAGCTTTCCCGTTGATACTGTTTCGATGTGACAATCTGATAGAGCGACATCGTCTGTCTTTCAACTGCTTATACCCATGCTTGCCTCAAACATCTGTCCACCGTGACCTCACTGCCCTGCTTGCCTGCATCTCGAAGTATTGATATTTTGTGTCTGGATGGACAGGCAACTTGCTCGCACCTCCGCGCGTTTCCACCTCCATCATCTGCCAATCCTTGGCCCCTTGCATACGTTCCCTAGTAGGTCCGCCCGAACAGAAGACCAGAAAGAAAGCTCAAGAAAACCAAGGCGCCAACAGTAAGCTTGAAATGCAAGAGCTGCGACTGGAAGAATGGTAGGTGGAAGAGCTCCAGCTGCAACAGGCCGAGCATCAGAAACCAGGCCACACTGAGAGTGCCAATTGCGACCGCGCGTGTCAACCAGAGCTGGAGAGCAGCCCATATGTTGTTTTTGCTGGCGCGCTTGCTCTGGGGTTTGGTTTGAACGATGTTACGGCTACCGTCTAGCTTGGCGAGTTTCTGTGCGGCGCGCTCGTTCTCGGTAGCTAGCGGAGCGTCATCAGTTGCCATGATAGCGCTTTCGAGCTCTTTGGCGTCGCGGATGACGGTTGCCGCGATGCCTTTGAGTTTTTCGCAGCGGTTGAACGGATCGGTTGGGTCTTCTGCGCGTATCTGGTAGGCCATGTGGATGGCTTGGTTGGGATTGCTGTGGCCTTGCATGGCTCTAACCCGAGGTTTGTCGCGCATGGTGTTGGAGCTTTGGTGCTTGTCGTGGAAGTTGTGGAAGAGTTAACTGAGAAAATCTATTTGGCGGGGGACGATTATATAGAGTCGTGAGTGAAGGGTCCAAAGACGTTTTGAGATCTGTTTGCATGTGAAAGAGCTGAGCTTGACATCAGATTGGGCCCGTGATCAATGGCGCAGCTTTCACTCGCACCGTTACAAGCTGTGCACTTATTATGCATGTGACGGTGGATCTGGCGACCGTGGCTCTCCCTCGCTCCGCGAAATATAATGGAAAACCTCCTACATGATAGTCGTAATCGGAAAAGCATTCATCCACCAGAACGCGAACCACCTCCGTCCCTGGGGAATATCGTTGTCTCGATATGAGCCTTTCTTCGACAATCTAGTGATGACACTAACCGCAGAGAGAATTAGAAATGCCTGCTCCAGTTCATTCTCTGGTGCTTTTCGCCACTGTAGAGACGTCTTGCCCTTGCCTTTTCGACCGACAGTGAGGGTGGCGAGAGCCTCGGTTCCTACAGGTCCAGAAGCGGATAGATCGTAGTGCACCGGTGCAACATCGTGAGAAGGATCTCGATTCACCCATTCGTATTCTCGCACGTGATCTGATGTTGTGCCTTTGAATGAGAAACTGCTGGGGTGTGGATAGCCGACTCTAGCTTTGACGTCGCTGAAAGCAAATCCATTCTCATCCATTCCAGAGGGTCCAGCTTTACCTTCCTCACCAGCACCAAAGTAGAGGCGGACAGCGTTGTGAGTTGCAGGAAAAGTCAAGTAGCCGAGTGGTGTGTTATCTGTAGATGCACCTGCATAGATCCACACACGTGCATCTTTGCCAGGAGCGAAGCAGTAACGGTCTACACCAGCGGATTGCACGTAGACTTTGGAACTCCAGCGGTTGCGGCGGACGAAGTGATGGGTTGTGGGCTCTGAGGAAGACGTTGCTTCGGCGTACTGCGGAGGAAAAGCATGTGACATCGCTTGCTGATTTGGATCACTGTATGGGCGAGAAGATCCTGTCGAGCCTGTGTACTCGGGGAGTTCGGCATCGGTACTATTGGCGTCAAGGCGATTCTCATTGCTGGCGAAGGAAGTAAATTCATTCATCTTGTGATTCGATGTGCGGTCGTGACAAGGCTCAACAATTGCCAGTGAAGGACTTCGACTCGTCTCAGCGACTTTAAATGTGGCTTCAAGGTTGATGCATTCATTGTTGCATGAGAGAATATTAATAACGCTTCTTCCTGTGGTCGCCTAACCCGAGACACACTCTAGCGGTTGTGACCGGCCGGAGACCATCTCGCTTTCAATAATGGACCGGTCGCCGAAGGAGCGAAGGCGAAAGGCCACCCAAGAGTAGTGGATACCCGGAAGGCCCTGAGCTCAATCCTTCTCACCCTGGGTTAGATTTTGTAGCAAGTTACTACGTGAGCATGCACATAACCTATCGTGGTCTCAACGACGAACACGTTTTGACTATCCCCCTTTGCCGAGAAGGCAGTGAATTTATCTATCAGCAGGGAGGGTTTGTTGGCAATGCCGTCATCCCAAGACCAATCCGAAGTCACACCGCATCTTCTCTCCGCTTCTCCACTCACAACCGCGTAACAGGGAGCTGGCTAGGCAGTGCTAGCCAGAATTAGCTGTTGCGGAGGGACGGAGGTGTTCCTAGAGATAAGATGTCCCGTGTGTACCTCCTAGCATTTCTAGACGGTTGAAATGTGTGTGAAATGCTTTTTTGGTCGAACGAACCGCGACTAGCCGCTGCTCTTCAGTCCCTGCATGCCTATAGTAGGAACAATGGAGCTCACGAAGCTTAGTATAGCTGTTGCTGCTCCCAATGGCACCGAGAACATGTATAGATGTAGATACCTCATAGCTCTGACGCAAGAGTAATGTGTATGCCATTCCTGGAGTGGCCTATTCTCTCGATTCGCAGGGTCTCGTTGGCCCACCGTGGCTTTTCAGTCGATCGTGACCGCATGCCATGATTTTTTATCTTTCAGCAACAACTGTGGTCAGACGATGTGACGTGTCTCCTGCTCGCATTGCCGCGGCTTCGACTGTGGTGATACTCCGAACACGCAGCTATACCATCGCAACTGTAGAGTCACATTAATGGCAGTGCGACCTCGCAGCTCAGCATTGACACGTCTAGCATGGCGACACACACAATGCGCACATGTTTCTTCCAACCAGAAGGGCATATCTGCAGCTGGCCAGTCATCGCAGCCAGTCATCCGCGCCGTTAGCCTGCCTAGCGCGACCGGTTTCGGTGGTAACCACTGCCGATCACTGACCGCGCGCAAAAGCCCGTGCCGCCGAGACCGGGAGCTCGAGTCTGGAGAAATCTGGATGACCTTATTACCTCTCCTGCCATTGCTCGCTCACGAAACACCTTCTTCCTCCCATCTACCACACTCCACTCCACACATACACAGCAGATATGGCTTCCCGTACCGCTACCAGAGCTCTCCGCAGCTCCCTGAGGCAGGCCGCTAAGGCCCCGGCCGTCCAGCAGAGGACCTTCGTGTCCGCCGTCAACGCTGCCTCCAGGCCCGCCCTCGCCCAGGCGCCCAAGGCCGCCTCTTCTTTCGTCCAGCAGCGCGGTCTCAAGACCGTCGACTTCGCCGGCCACAAGGAGGACGTCTACGGTATGAAGAAACACAGTAAGCGCAAAGTGGAGACCCAATGGCTGACAGCTTGCAACAGAGCGCTCTGACTGGCCCCGTGAGAAGCTCCTTGTACGTACAAACCCATCAATGGCGCCATTGAAACTTGCGACTAACAATCTTGCAGGAGTACTTCAAGGACGACACCATGGCCATGATCGGCTACGGCTCCCAGGGCCACGGCCAGGGCCTCAACCTCCGTGACAACGGCCTCAACGTCATTGTTGGTGTCCGCAAGGATGGTGCTAGCTGGAAGGAGGCCGTTCAGGACGGCTGGCAACCCGGCGTCAACCTCTTCGAGATCGACGAGGCTGTCCAGAGGGGTACCATCATCATGAACCTCCTTTCCGACGCCGCTCAGAAGGAGACCTGGTCCCACCTCAAGCCCATGATCACCAAGGGCAAGGTGAGTCAAAAAAATCCACTTTCGCGGAATTGCGCGAAATATCTCATTTACACAAGCTAACATGCGCCACAGACCCTCTACTTCGCCCACGGTTTCTCCCCCGTCTTCAAGGACCGCACCGGCGTCGAGGTTCCCACCGACGTTGACGTCATCCTCGTTGCCCCCAAGGGCTCTGGCCGCACTGTCCGCACCCTCTTCAAGGAGGGCCGTGGTATCAACAGCTCCGTTGCCGTCTACCAAGACGTCACCGGCAAGGCCCTCGAGAAGGCCGTCGCCATGGGTGTTGCCGTCGGCTCCGGCTACCTTTACAAGACCACCTTCGAGAAGGAGGTCTGGTCTGACCTTTACGGTGAGCGTGGCTGCCTCATGGGCGGTATCCACGGTATGTTCCTCGCCCAGTACGAGGTTCTCCGTGAGAACGGCCACACCCCCAGCGAGGCCTTCAACGAGACCGTCGAGGAGGCTACCCAGTCCCTCTACCCTCTGATCGGTGCCAACGGCATGGACTACATGTACGAGGCCTGCTCCACCACCGCCCGCCGCGGTGCCCTTGACTGGTCCAAGCGCTTCAAGGCCAACCTCAAGCCCCTCTTCGAGGAGCTCTACGAGTCTACCCGCAACGGCACCGAGACCCAGCGCACCCTCGACTACGCCGGCCGCCCCGACTACCGCGAGGCCTTCGAGAAGGAGACCCAGGAGATCCGCGAGATGGAGATCTGGCGCGCCGGCAAGGCCGTCCGCTCCCTCCGCCCCGAGAACCAGTAAATCTGATCTCAGGTGTCTGGATTTCTTAGCAATATACCTCGAAGACCTTTATACCCTTGGAGGAGTGGCGACATGAGAAGAGTCGGCAATTACAACACAGACAAGGGTGACAACGGTACAGCGCAAGACCTGGAGCCATTGTCCGCGTTAATGAGCGCTGGCCGCATGAAAAAAAAGTCTTGAAATACCACAATCGCGTTGGCTTGGGTCGGAGTACTTGGCCAAAACAGGATTGTTTTGCTTTTTAACGACGGCGTGTAGACGAGTATACCTTGCGACGCGCTTTTATGTAGCATATATCGGGATTGTACGGTCAATGGCTGCCTGTTTTTGATACAACTGGTTCTCATTTTCATTTTTACAGATGTCATCTCACCGTCCAAATTGTCTTCGTGCTGTTTCGCTCAGACGAGGTGTACCTTGAATTCTTGGCGCATATTAAATAGCTGGCAGTGGCCAATGTATCGCAGGACGCTCTCTATTTCAGCACGACTCGTCCGAAAGCATTCGTATTTATTAGACAGTCATGAGCTGCCCATCTAGTCTGAGAACACGGCACCTCGTCACGCCTCCCTTACAAGAACTGCTGTTCCAGGCCTTTCGCGGACCATGCCCGTTAGCCTCCTGTGCACAAACCCTTGTGCTGTGAGAGGAGGTATTTCTAGATCGTTCACATACGCCACGTGATTATCAATGCTTGCGCCCTACCTCCTATCTATTCCCGGTAGCCGTGAAGCGCTTGCAGACTCGTCGGCTCAGGTGACTTGAAGTGTAAATTTTGGCGTTCCGCGTGGTGGTGGAAAGTACCTTAGCCCGGTGTTCTCACGCGCCTGGCGGCAAAGCCTAATAAAACTTCTAGATTGCTGCGCACCCGTGCGCTCGGGACTGATGAGTGTGATGAATCAAAAGCGGCTGGATTGGCACATGGCAACTGCATAGACTGACAGGTTTGTTCTGAAATAGATGGATTACTTGCAGGATCTGGACAGGCTGTCACAATCTGATAGATCAATTATACGTTTAGTCTTTGATCGACCTGTCAGTCCTATGTCATACCAGATAGCGCGGAGGCGTTTCAATAAAGCAACGATCCGCGTAGGGATCGCAATGATTGCCAGCCACAGACCACCACAGCCAATCCTCCCCAGCCGGCGCCGCACGTTGCGCAACAAGAGGTCGCCTCGCGATCGCATTCCGATGGCAAGATCAGTATATCTAAAACATCTGCTTGCGGTGCGCATCATCAGGAGCTGCGCGCATTTGCGATGTATATTGTGCATGTTGCCTGTTGTATGTGATTCTGCGCGCTCGCCATGTCTCTTATCACTTCGCTTGTGCTGTATACCAATCCCGGAAACAGCCTGCCGAAATACTAGTCTGCTCCACGCGAACGGTCCCCGAGGTCGTTCACGCCGACAGAAAGTAATAGTGCATCGCGGGTGTGGCACCGGCTGACTGATTTGTACCGGCTACCCTGGTACATCCTCAGTTCTCTAGCTTGACAGACAAGAAGAGCTTGGGTGCCTCTGTGACCTCATTCTCCTGAAGGATCCCGGGCTTCGCAAAAGACTAAAAGACTGGCACTGCAGACCTGCAGCCATACACCTGGGTCCCGTCTGCAGCCTCTCATCTCTCAAAGAGGAAACATGTCTGCGATAACGAGATAACGCGTTCAACCACACGCGCGAGGCGCTCCTCAACGCGAATCCATCTTCCGGACCGCAATTTAAAGATCTCTCCAGATTCACGGCATTTCTCCACGCGATAAGGCCGCAGAGTCTCTCCTAACGACATGGCGAACCCTGCCATTCTCGCTCTCAGGGAACCTGCTGCTACCAAGACGAGGCCTTTGCCTTTGCGGACTTATAGCGAGTCTGAAACTGCTGCCATGCCTGGCTTCGAACAACATAGGGCCCGACCGCATTCGCGACATCAATCCATGACTGTCAATCTCTCGAAACTGGTCCTGCCGACTGAGCACCACCGCCAGGTCGTTTCAGGACCTCCCGTCTTGAACATTCCCGGCCACGATCTTGCATCACAGCATGATGATTCGACACTGAGAGTTTCGTCAAGTGTTTTCACGCCGCCTGCTACGCCTGGGAAATCTGAGTTCTTGGACTACCATTCATCGAATTCTGCGCCGGAGATTCTCGAGTACGATTTCTCCAAGATCGACTACGAACTCGACCGCGCGAAACTTCTTGGTTCTGGACTCTGGAGCGATGTCTACCTCGCTGAGCCAACAGCTCATAACCCTGCCCGTGACAGCCCTACCACATTACTCACACCGCCAGCGACGCCACAGAAAGTTCCTACATGCTTACGTCCGTCCTTGTATGCGGTAAAATTGCCCACTCGTCCGGATGCCCATGAAGTGTTTCGACAAGAAGCCAAGGTCCTCACTCACATCCACCGCCACTCGTCTTCGGAGACCTACGTCGTACCATTCCATGGATCTGACCCACGCAACTCTGCCCTTGTCTTCACGGCCCTCCAATCCGGCTCATTGCACGACATTACTTGCTGTATGGCCCAGATGACCGAGCTCTGCCGACACCAAGAACTCGTCACACTCTTTCCAGGTCTTGCAAATGATTTAATTTCCGGCCTAGACTTCTTGCACACCGTGGCAGGCGTCGTGCACGCCGATATCAAACCGGCCAACATCCTCCTTTCTCCATCACCTCGCCATCCCAGGAAACTACGAGCTCGCTACGCAGACTTCTCCGCCTCCTTTATCGTATCCTCCCCAGAATCCACCGCTCCCTCCACACCAGCCGGCGGCGGTACCTGGACCTTCCTGGCTCCAGAGCAACTTCGCCTCTCCAAAGCTGAAAACGAGCCAACTCCCGCATCAGACGTGTGGAGCCTTGGCCTCACGTTCCTCTCTCTCATTGTCCTTGGCTCGCCCTACACTGCTGCTTGTGGCGACAATATGTTTAGGTTGAGAGAGGGTATCAAGGCTGGTGATCCGCTGGGTTTTGCTGCTATGGATCCGCCGGCGAAGAAGCGAATGCAGGCTTGTCAGTCGTTTGTTGACTGCTGTCGTCTTGCGCTGCAGAAGGACAAGGGTAAGAGAGTTAGTGCTGAGGGTTGGAAGGGATGGGTTGAGAGGCAAGGATGGGGAGGGTGAAGTGCCACTTAATTTTGCACTATCTTCTAGCTTACGCCAGCATGTCGGCATGCCGAGCGAGCAACTCAGAAGCGCCTGACCATCATTTGATGGCTTCGCAGCGAGCCTACACTAGGCAATCCCGGACATGAATGACAGCTAAAGCAATAGCTAAAGCTTGGTCAACATTATGGGAGACGCCACGCCACGCCACGGCACCGGCCATCAAATGCCTTTTGGAGAGCTCGCCGCCGTCCTGCGCAGAGCAGTTCATTTTGCGTTGACCCATAGTGGCACTTGGCACTCAGATTGCGGCACGCGAAGGAGATTCTCACACCCCGCTGCGCAATGCAGCATGTTCCCATCTATCGAGATGATTAAGGATGCAATGTCCGCCGCGGCTTGTCTGGTTGGTCAATGCCCAGACAATGACGTGTCTCGTTCCAATTCGGCAGAGACAAGTCATGTACCATTCTCGAACGAATTGCAACATATTCTCGCATTTCATGCTTCACCAACCGAATTGTTTCCCTCAGATCGGAACAATTCACTCAGCTTTCCTGTCTGCTTCGAAGAAAGTGCAAGCTCGAGCCAGCCGGTCATGTCTCTGACCTCAATCTCTACGTTTGTCGGCTCCCTGAGACCATTGCGTCCCGACTCAGATTTGCAGTATACCCAATCTCTGTCTTAGAATTGTAGCAGAGAAGGTCTTACTCCTCAGCGTTGAAAGTCAGGATCGTATACATTGCACGAAGACTTAAATAAGCTCTTCGTTCCAATAGTTGGAACATTATCATTCCATTACACGAAATATCTGACACTACAACATCTTTAACTCATTCACAAACAGTACGACCGAGCAAGTTCAGCAGCGTTCGCAATATCTGTAGCACGAATTGAGCGAGACCACCCGTTACTTCCTGTGAGTACTTCGCAATTAATCGTTTGCATATGAGAAACCAACTCCTCCCAATCAGGACGACGCCGACCTAACACCAAGACATAAAAATGATCCGATCCTTCCCCACGCCGCGCCGCGACATCGAGCATCAAAGCCAGCTCAACTACGTTCGCAATGTCAGGACACACCACTCTGAGCTCAGCCTGCTCATGGTGAAGAAGGTTGATGCGCTAGAACATTTGGAGCAGCTTTGGCATGAAGCCAGGTCGATCCGCGCCTGGTCGGGCGACGAGCAATTTGACAGCCCGGCTTGGAGAGAGTACAGCGCTGCCGTAAAGGTGTTGAAGGGGATCAATCGAGAAGAGGAGACGCTCTGGCAAGCTCTCTTGGCTTTCCGTCGTGAGAACAACTCACCCGAGGTAGAAGCCTCAACGACAAAGTCCGCAAACGGTCGTGCTCAAGAGGCCGCAGCATCCCACAAAGCTGTCACTGATGGCTACAACGGCGCCCAGCTTTCATCCACGTCTCCGAATCGCTCTCATTTCAATCATGGCGACCTGAATGTCCAATGCGCCGCTCAAGCGCCGACCGAGCTAGAGAAATGCTCTGATGCCAACGTCACCGACAATCCCGCATCTCCCAAACCTCCGCTCAACCACGTCCACGTCAAAGGCCATTGCCCCGTCATGAACCAATTGGCAACAGTAAACACCGACACCCAGCCTGGGCTCTGCAAGATCCCACCTGTAGCTCTTAAGCCGAGCAGCCTCGTGCAGGGAGTGGTGTCTCACTTATGCACGGCCGACAGAATCTCCCGTCAAGGGACGTCCATATTCCGCATGCTTCACCTGTGGTATTGCGTCGGCTTGCTCGCTTTGAATCATCTTCTTGGCGTGGACTGGTTTTCTCCGGTCAGGATCGTGACGAGGATAGATGTTGCTGTGTTCGTGGTCTTTGAGTTGATAATGCATGCATATCTCTGTGGCTGGTCAGTGCCGTGGATGAAGGTGTATTGGAAGTTGCCCGAATCGTGGTCGGTGAGCACACCATCATGCCGAGCTGCATCGGCTACGCACTCTTACATATTGGCGGATCACCGAGCGGAAAGACCAGACGGAGCTCTGGACAACGCAAGATTGACTTTGAGAAGCTCGTGAGTGCTTGACCACTTGGTCATTGGAGGAGAAAAAGTCGTTTGCCATGTATGTGTATGCAAAGTCCCGACATTCGTCAGTATCGCAGAAAGAACACGCTTCCATTGCATTCTGTGTTGCTCGCTCATACCTGCGGTTCAGATCTTGACCGCAGCCCAATCCATTAGCTTGTATTCTGTTTGCCATTCACATCTTTTATCACTACAAGACGGGCCATTGATATTGACCGCACTTCAGGCCAAGCTTGCGCTGCATCTCGTTTGTCAGCCCCGCTATATGGCCTTTGTCCTGTTCCTGCAGGGCACGATGCTATCGACGGATAATCGCATTGATAGCTGCTGACCCTGCTTTGAAATGTGAAGTCCCGCCGTCTGTATCCAAGCAAACAAACGAGATGAATCAGGGGAGACCCATCAGACCACTGTCCCGCATGGAACATTTATAAGGAGCTCACACTCTCTCATCCTCAACACCATCTCCAACAACACATCGCACACACCTGCGCTACCCTCTGAGCTGTCTATACCGTCGCAGGTCGCAGCCCACCGACGATTCACCCTTCACAAGCTCGTGCAGCGGTCAAACCAAAATCTGCTCTCACGCTCGCAAGCAAATCCACCCATCCGATCATGTCTCTCGACAAAGCCAAAGTAAGTAATCCCTCGCTCATGACCCCAATCTCCGGCAACGATTCAAGCCAACATGGATTGTGCTTGAACTCACGATCTCAGTCATCAAGTAGCTAACTTCACCTTACCAGACCGACGAGAACTCCCACGACACCAACGAAGATCACGCCACCTCTACTGCCACCAAGGACCACTCAGCCATGTCTATCAACGATGAGCCGGCTGTCATCAACTTCGCAATGCTGCTCCTGAGCGTGGTCTTCTTCCCCCTCTTCCTGCTCTTCTTGCTGAACGTGTTTCTCTTCCTGCTTGTCATGGTGTTCTGGCTGGCTGCCTGGGTGGAACACGTGTACGAAGCCCTGCAAGCGGTGTTTCACTTCTTGCAGAGCCTCGACTGGTTCTCGCCTGTCCCGTGGATGTTCTTCATCGCGTGGGCATCGTGCTCGCGGTCAGTGTGGTTGTACCTTCGTCGCTGCTTGCCAGGCTTGCGCCTGAAGTATGGTTTGATACTCGAAGCCTTGGACGAAGCCTTGAGAGCTTGAGTGAAGCTGTTGACGCAATTTGGTACACGCTCGGTCTTTTTTTGTGATCTATCTTGGAGGAATTGATCGAGCAGAAGTACGAAAAGGCTTTCATATGCCCGTTATCCACGCAAAGTGATGTTCACACAGGCATTGGGAAGATCATGAGATTGGGGAGTTTCAAGGTCAGGACGCGATAGCACGAGCGCTTCAGTTTAGCACAGAATCGAATGATTGGCGTCGCACAAAAATCTTTTTGTTCGTCCTACTCTATACACGACGTTTGTCGATGTTCTCAATACTTAGATGCATGGATCAACATTAGCGCCTCCAGTTTCGATACATCCGCGGATACACACGGACGCATGTCACAGTTCCCTGATAGAATATTGCAAACCAAATTTGTTGTTCAGGGAAGGTGACCGGAATCTTGGGTTGGTTCTTTGTCCTGTGGAGATTGATATGCCAGCCAGAAACTGTGCGCATGCATGATATCGGCGATACGCTCGCTTCGTTGACCTCCGTTTCATCCCTCCGTCTCCTGCAATCCTGTTCTTTGATTCAGTCCGTGCCATTCGTTGGATGGCGTTTGTAAAGTTCTGCCTGATATGCCTGTTTTGTCTCTGCTTCAAACCGCACTATCGACGGCTAGCCGCATGCATGATTTCTAACTTGGAGACGAGAGATGAGCTCGCCATGCAGGACCAAAGCAAACAAAAATCAATCCCATCAGGAGTAAAATATTAGTCCGCTGCTTTGAACAGAACACATAAGACATAGGTATCGCCTTCTCTGGCTCATTCAAGCTTCCATCCACCAACTTCAACCTTTCACCCCATCGGAAATTGCAGCATCGCCATCGATCATTCACCTCGCCCTCAGCTCGCGTGCTTCATTCCTCACCAACTGCACCTCAGCGTGGAGAGCACGTCCTTCTACTGCAGCCATGTCTTCTCTCGTCTTCGATGTAAGTCGTCTCTTACTCACACTCATCGATGCCAGTGATGGCTTCCATTCTACCTGCAACTCATCTCGTCTTCGACAAATACACTGACTCAAACCTATCAGGGCAAGACTTCCCAAAAGAAGTACCTGGACTACATTGCCAGAATTCCCCAAAACGACCGCGAGCGCCAAACCCACGTGATGAACCACCGAGTTCTCCATCTGGAAAAAGACTACTCAATCAGCGTTCTCTCTGGAGACAAGGTAGAGATGTTGCCGAAATTCAGTGAGGACACGCTCTTGTCCATCAAGTGGCATATAGACTCGTGTCCCGGATCGTCCGACGGCGGCCTAACCGCGCACAAAACATCCGCGTCTTGGAAGACCTCACAGGAGGCTCAGGAGCGGACGATCGAGACTTGGAAGAACTCGCATGGGGCCCAGGAACGGCAGTGGCAGCCGCTCGTTGTTGAACATCCCTTCGTCAGAAGTCTTCTCGAGGAGAACGGAGTGATCAGCCGCCAGCCACGTGCACAAGAGGACGCTGAGCCCGTGGTCGACACAACAAAATCGTCTGACCATGGCATCGAAGCTACCACTTCCACGACCGCGCCTACTACGCCGAGCCTGATTACCAGACTCAACATATTCTTGCTCTTCTTGGCGGTCTCTCAATTGCCCTTGACCCCTCTCTCCCTGGCTTTTGTGGACTGGTCTTCGCCTTTGTTCCAGACGGGCTGTGCCATCGGCATTGCGTTCGCGTTGTCAGTGGTGTTTTACTTCGGTCGTTGAGTATTGAACCTGCAAGCAACACGGCGGATTATTACCTTAGCATGTTGGCATCGTGGCTTGCACGAAGCATGCAGCGTCGTGATATGACAGCTAGCCTTTCCTTTGTACTTCATCTTGTCGTTGTGGGAAGAGAGATTCCAACCAGATGATGAGGCAGCCAGTCTTTACTTGGTGTGCTATCCTGTCGTTGTTGCAAAGAAGTCTTTTGAGTAGTATTCCTTTTTGTTGCTGAGCCTGGCGATGATCCAACGCGCCACACTTTTGCAAGTGATGTCTTTTGTGTTTAGTCGTCGCGATAGACTGGAAGTCCAAGTGTTACAAATCGTCTTCTTCTGCTTCAGTGCTTCAGCTCTGTCCACCATCAGCCACTCATGTGATCCTACTGTATGTGCAATCTGGAGGAGAGGGCCCAACCTTGAGTGGAGCATCATAGAGGAGCATATTAGGCCTGAAAAGTCATGGGACAGCATTGTAACGGCTCACTGGTATTCGCTTTTAGCGTTTGCGTTTCAAAAAATATTTTCGAGGTCTCTCGCAGACTATCGCAAGGACAAAAAATACTCTTCCTTTTTCGTCAGAGCCTAGTACCTCCTTCCACCACGTCCGCCACCACCATATCCACCACCCGAGTATCCACCTCCATTGCCACCGTAACCTCCGCCATTGCCTCCGTAGCCACCTCCGTAGCCATTGCCGCCCTGGTGGCCATATCCACCGTACCCGCCACGGCCGTAACCACCCTGCCCGTATCCACCGCGCTGGTCCTGCCTTGGTCTTGAGTCATAGCCACCTCCGCGGCCACCGCGCTCATAACCTCCATAGCCACCTCTAGGCGGACCATGGTGGAAGTCCGGCGGAGGGCCTGCCTGCACGCCGTGTGCGGCAGCTTGCGCTGCGAGACCCGGAGGCAAAGCGGCGAAGTTGTCACGCTGAGGCGGAGGGCCGCCGTAGCCACCGTTTGCGCCGTAGCCGTTGTTTTGAGCGTTATAGCCGCCGCCGTTCTGCGGTGGGCCGTTGTCGCGGGCGCCATAGTTGATTCTTTGGCCATCTGAGCGGCCGCCATTCTGCGTGAGTGCGACACCACCATGCGCGCGGCCAGTCTTATTGGCGCGGTTGCGGGTGGCTTGCACATCGTCGTAGTCGAGGGCGCTGGGGTTGAAGACGATACCCGGGAGAAGCATGCTCTTGTGCACGCCGCGGAGCTCGGGCATGTGGTAGTTGACTGTTACACTTTCGTCTTGGTCGAGGCGAGTGAACTTATCTTGTGTTGTAGGGAGTGGGAATTCCAAGCTTCCGGTCGGGTCGTAAGATTCCGCCTTGGTCGCCTTGCCAGCAAGGCCCTCGGAGATCTTGCTGTCGATCTTAAGTTTAGGGACGCCTGCCTTCTTGGAATAGAAGTTCTGGGCGATCTCATTGTAAAGTGGATGGTGAGTGCTGAAGATGAGGGCTTCGTTACCGAACTCGTTACGACGCACCTCATCCTCGGTCAGCAGAGGGTACTTGGTTCCCATGGCGTCCAGAAGACGCTTCTCGTCGATGAAGGGAAGAAGTGCGACACCTTGCCAACTGAACTTCTTGCCGTTCAAATCGATCTCAAAATCTTCAGGATAGAATTCGATAATAGGGCTGTCGGCATCCGTCATCAAGGGATGGAAGACCGGGGGAATGGTGTGGTTTGAGCGCGCAGGCATGACACCCATCAGCTGCTCATACGGCCTGAAAGGCTTGCCCTTGTGGAAGTCCATCTGCAGCTTGCCGATATCCTTGAAGTCGGCACCGAACGGTGCGTAGTGGTAGGGGTAGTACCATGTCCAACTCGGGCAGCCCTGGAAGTAGTATAGCAACACCCAGCAGAGACCTTCAACATAGGCGTTGGCCACCTTGTGCCTGAACTCCTCATCATCCGGAGCACAGTGGAACTTCTGCTCGTAGTAACGACCCTCGTAACCATCTTCCCAAAGCTTGACGGTGTCCTCGGGCATTGCGTCGACGTCTGCGGAGTTTCCACCAAGAGCGCCGGATGTGCCCTTGTTCATTGGGTCAGCAATCTCATTGTCCGGCGTGCTACGGCCGGGTGTCGTGGGTGCTGTGCTCAACTCGTCCTTGGCTTCGTCGACCATGTCGCGGGCGCGTTTACCGAGCACTTGTTGACCGTCAGAAGCACCATTCTGTGCAAACAAAGCTTCAAGTTCAGCTTTCTGGTTGTCAGCTGGCTTCTTGCTGTTGGCCAGTCTCTCCTTCATGGCCGCTGCTGCTGACTTATTATCAACGTTCGCCTGGCCAACAACATCGGCGTGTGTCATGCGATTGGCATAACGAGGGTCATTCATCGTCTGCGCTTGTCCGGGAGCGAATGTGGGTAGTGCGTTGATGTCAGGCGCCTGCTCACCGCGCTTGATACCGCCACGAGGACCACGTGTGATCATTGTTTCGTCGTAACCAGTGAGACCATTGTCGCCTCCACCTGAGAATCTTTGACGTTTGCTAGCATCCCTGCGCTCCTTGGCTTGTGCGCGACGCTTCTGTGCTTCTTCCCTTTGCAGTTCGGTCTGGCGTCTCCTCTTAAAGATGCCGTCCTCCTGTTTTGCGAGTCCCTCCAGAATGTACTGCGCACGTGGCAGGTCAACATGGCCGTCTTTGGTCACGTAGCCGCCCATTAAAGGTAGATTGTCGCGCCAAATTGCAATCAGGGTGTCGATACCGTTCTCACGAATATCAAGAGATGGCAAATGCGGCAAGAAATCGTTACCAACGAAGAAACACATGAACACCCAATCGTCGAGCGCACGCTCAAGATCGAAGGTGAACCCTTGGTTCGGTACACTGAGCTCGATAGCAAGATATTCGCGAAGAATACTGACATGGAGCCAGATGAAGGGCTTCAGCGGCTTCTTTGCGGTTTCGTCTGGCTTCGGTGCAGTGCCGCGGCAGCTGTCTGCCATGTGTCCTGGCTGGCCGCACTTTCGGCAGTGGCCAGGCTTTGTGTCGTTGGCAAACACATCCTCTCTGAGGATGCGGAAATGTGGCTCGTGAGTCGCAAGACCCAACATGATGAGATCGGCGTCCAGGCCGTACATGACATGTCTGTACATGTTAGCGATATGTGATAAATAGATAGCTTGCCATTGGCTGAACGCAGCAAGAAAACAACGGAAATCAGAACAGGAATGGTCTCAAACTTACCTCGTGTTCGGGTCGTGTGTGGGCGAACTACGTTGCGAGCGCACAAAGTTCATGATCTTGTGCTCTCCCTCACCTGGTACTGTAGCATCGGAAATGATGATCTTCAACTTCGCCCAAGCAGGATCAGTGTTGAGCTTGTACTGTACCCAGTAGCGCAGACTGGCTGCAAGGATATCCATGAACGGTGTGCCGGGAGTGATAGCGTTGGAATCCCAGGTCTTCTTGGGCTTCTCCTCGCCTTCACCCTCAACAGAGGCGCCCTTGGCCTTCATCATCGCGTGATACTCAGCAACAGCCTGATCTTTCTCAGCGGCTTCCTGCGCCGAACGGAAACGGCGCGAACGTTGCTGGTTCATCTTTGCACGAGGCGCGACACCATCGACAGCGATCATGAGCAACTTGCGCGGGCGCACCATGTTGACAACGCGCTCAGTGTATTCGAAGACAGCAATCATCATCTCCTCCTCGTTCGCGGGCGGCGGCCTGTCCTCAGGGTGAGAACAGGGATGGACGATACCGTTCATATCCAGGTATAGATTGTCCATCTCTTCACCATTCGGGTTGGGCGTGGTCGCATCCACAGGAATGGCGCTGGTGGTGCCATCTCCGTTCTCGACCTCGACTGGGAGCTCTTCGATGACAGGAGAGATGATCTTGGGGTATTTGGTGCTCAACCAACGGAACAATGCTGGGACACCCATCTTCGGTGATATGCGATGGGGACGGGGTCTCGATGTTCTTTGCGACTAGTCGTTGCGCAAAGGCGCAGGTCCGGCCTGATGGAGCTGAGCAAAGCGGGAAATGGTTGTTGGTACAAAGAATGAGCGCCTGTGTTTTACAAATATTGGTTAATGGGGTAACAGAGGTTACTCGGTGTACTGAACACTGCGCGGAGAAAAATTGACAGGCCGCTGGCGAGTGTAGGTCGATGATGGCAGCAGCGGCAGTCTCGTCGCGAAAGCTGGAGGATGCCCTGCGCCTTCCCCGTGTCGCGCTAATTCGAGGATCTAGCCGAAGCCGATCACCACCACCAAGGCACTGCTGTCTCTATCAACAGTACTAGGTATTGACCACCTCATCCTACATCCTAGCTTGGATATTACCCGGATTCATAGATCCAACTCCACACTGATCAACTTCTGCCGCCAGTGCTAGGACGGTAGTAAGCCATGCCTGTTGGGTCACATGCATCTAGGCGTGCTGTGGCAGTCGTCCCAGTGGTGCAGATACCTCCTACCGCCCCAGGACGAATAAAATTAGCACAATGAAGTACGTCCACAGGTGAGTGCTGCGATCTTCAGCCTGCATCAGTGTAGCCCACCAATTACGTGACCGATCTTGCCTCTTTCTGAAGACGAGGCTGCAGATATGGTCATCACAACCAATGCAGGCACGCCACAGAAGCGGCTGAGCAGAGAGGCTGCATTATCGTGGAAGGGTATGTATGTATCGCGCCCGGGCGCATGCTCACTTTTCCAGCGCTGCACTATATTCGTATGAAAGCATCCGCATCGGAAAGCTGCAACGAACTATCTTTTCAGCTTTTGACAACATCTATCATGGGCCCCACGCGTGGAGACGTTGCATACGGACAGCTCGGCATGGAGCTCGAGCTGATGTCGCAGTCAAGGTCAGCAGGCGCCAGTTCTATGTCCATATCAAACCGCTAAGTGTTTCGAAGAGTCGTGAGGCGCACGTCGAGCCACAATGAAGCATCCAGATTGGGCGATCATAACGACATTGCGTCTCCCGCTTTTTTTGAGTACGGACTGAGACCCAGCCTAGACGTACACATCGACGAGGGCTTCGACGTACCACTTATCACGCAAACACAGTCCGAGACGTCCAGCCGCTTGGTACGCAGCTC
This sequence comes from Pseudopyrenochaeta terrestris, assembly GCA_022813475.1. NCBI lineage: Eukaryota > Fungi > Ascomycota > Dothideomycetes > Pleosporales > Pseudopyrenochaetaceae > Pseudopyrenochaeta > Pseudopyrenochaeta terrestris. The sequence goes on along the minus strand of JAKLMJ010000005.1, from coordinate 724,282 downwards.
CTGTGAAGCTGACATTAGCTGTTCGCAAGCAAGTCTAATCGCCGCGGAACTCACGCCGACCACGAAAGTGAATGACGACCGTGCGTTCGATGCTGTCGCACTTTTGGACCAGCCTCTGGACAGACCAAAACGCCAACGGAGAAGTCTGCTGCAGGGTTGGAGAGCTGGCGTCGCGGCTGCGGCTGTTATGACAACAACGATATTTCTGATCAATTTGACGCTCACCATCTGGGCAAGCTTACATTTCGAAGCCAGAGATGGCATTGGTGATGCTTATGTGGGCGACTGTGGTGTTGTCAGCAAGTGGTCGACAACCTTACACATCTTGATCAACGGACTCAGTTCTGCAATGTTCAGTGCATCAAATTATACCATGCAATGCCTGACCGCGCCCACACGTAAAGAATGCGACGTCGCACATGCTCGCGGAGATTGGCTCGACATTGGTGTACCCAGCGTCAGAAACCTGGTTCGAATCCGCTGGTCGCGTCGCATTACCTGGGGTCTGCTAGCTTTGAGCAGCATACCAATACATTTTTTATACAATTCTGCTGTTTTTAAGGAGCTCGAGAACAATGCTTCCACCCACAACGGCATGATCGTCTCACCTCAATTCTTGGAACCTCGGGAAATTGACTTCAGCGTCTTCCCTACCCTTAAATACGAAGAATCTTATTATGGTTATGAGATAATTCTGGATGTCAACGGAAAGAACATATCGTGGAACGCAAGCACATACTGGGGCAACGACAGAGCCAAATGGTATACTGAAGAGCTTCAGTGGTACCATAGACCAGTTGCATCCCAGCTACATGCAGCATACCGCTCGAATCCTTCGCTCTTCGACAAACTTGATCCGAAAGACTGCTCGAAGATGTATGGCACGAAAATACTCTCGGGCCACTCTCACGTAATGTTCGTCATGGATTCTGTAACGGATCATAGACAGTTCAGTTCGCTACGGCCATCGAACTGGTCCGATCTTCCCCTCCAGAAAAGTGATGCTGAAATCATGCCTTACCATTGGTGAGTTGAAGTTTACATGATATAGCTCACGTTGTACTGATTCTTGTCAGGGAGTGCGACCTTGACTGTCAAGAAAAGTTGGATCCTACCGGCCTTATCAGAGACGTGAAATTCGAATTCTGCCTCGCCAAAAAGGTAGAGCCAAAGTGCAAGCTGCAATTCTCGACACAAATCCTTGCCGTGGTCATATTATGCAACTTTGGCAAGAGTGTACTCATGCTTATTACCCTTTGGCGACAGAGAGATGAAACTCTCCTTACTTTTGGGGACGCCGTAGCCAGCTGGCTGGATTGCCCCGATGATCTAACCAAAGGGAGATGTCTCGCAAGCAGAAGTGATGTTCAAGATACTCTGCTACGTCGCACAAAAGATGCAGTGGAGGATTGCAAGAATCGTCCGGCCACGCCCCGCGAAGCCCACGAAGTGTCACGCTGGCGTGCTGCTGTCAGCGATACCAGGTGGCGTGGCACAATGGTGCTCTGCTCGCTTGCTATTGGAATCACCTTAATCCTGCTGATTCTGATCCAGACAAGACATCAGGAAGTTTATGGCGAGCTACTAGGCGTTGGAAAAGCCGAAGATTTTGGCTCCGTAGATCCAGAATTGGTTTTATCCACGGATCTGCCCACGCAAGGTGCCGGTGGTTTGATAGCTGCAGTCTTGGTGGTGAACACCCCGCAGCTTGTTTTATCGTTTTGTTATCTCCTCTACAACGGCTTGTTTACTTGCATGCATCTCGCCCACGAGTATAGTGGGTACGCAGAATGCCGGAAGTCTTTGAGAGTAACGACGCCAAGAGGTTCACAGCGCAGCACATACTGGCTGCAATTGCCTTACACCTATGGCATACCTCTGATGGTTGCCTCCGCAACCCTGCACTGGCTTGTGTCGCAATCGCTGTTCCTCGTCCGTATCACCGTCTTCTGGGACAAAGTTGGCGCTGGAATAACCTCGGATACGTACAGGTACACCCGCGAAGCAGAGTCAAAGCTAGGCTTCAGCATTGGGCCTATCATAACCTGCATTGTGCTTGCGACATGCATGCTTCTCACAGTCGTTGGGATGGGCTTCCAGAGACTCGAAAGCAACATGCCGGTTGCGGCGAGCTGCTCGTTCGCTTTGGCAGCTGCGAGTCATCGACCAAAAGAAGATGTGGACGCATCTATTCTACCCGTGATGTGGGGTGAAGTGCGGGAAATGGGGAGCGAAGATGTCGGGCATTGTTGCTTTACAAGCCACGATGTTGTACCGCTGGTTCTAGGGAAGAAATATGCGGGCACTCGACGTGATAGCGACGCTGGCAACAGTGCTTGAGAGATGGGACTGTAGCATGAGCTGTGCCAACATCATACTTTCCGTTTCGACATTGGCTGTAATGGGCTTGTCAAGGGTGATGTGAAAATCGCTGTGGTTCTTAAGGCAAGGGTGCGCATAAAACCGACTCCCTGTGGATATGGCGCTAGCGAACCTGTCTGCGTGCTCAAATCTTCAAGCTCTTTGGTGCTCGGATGTCCGTTGTTGAAGCGATTCATTCCATTTCGAGAAACATATGGTTCTCACCTTCGTGCGGCATATTGCGATATTTCAACCCATCGGCATCTGCCACCAAAAGCCGCCGTCTGGAACCCTGATGGTCAGTCAAGCCTTACAGCGCGCGCATAATCATTTATCCGCCAATTGCTGCTCCGCTGGGGATCGTCACACACGTGGTCTTCGGTATACTTGCTCTAAACAATTCGCCGACCTCACTCAAAAGTGTTCCTATTGGCTTGTGCGACTTGCAACCCCTCCAAAATATGGGCAGGTGGGCCATCCCACAATGGGTCTCCGTGGGGCAAGAGGCCGTGCTCGGCCTTGTTGCCCATCAGAGCGCATCATGCCACTGAGAGTCAACAGGAATAAAGTGTACCAGTGTGCCCGTTAGCCGGATGAGATGGTGATTTATTCTCCGTGTCTGTTTCGCTCGAGTCGTCTTATAGATCTACTGCTCTTGGTCTTGTAAAGCCAGTCTCTTAGAGAACAATTGACATACATACAGCCTTTTGTTCGGACATTGCCAGAATGGTCACAATCACAGATGCTAGCACAAGGGATGTGCGATTCCCAGTAAGCAATGATCTACTGACTCTGGTAAGAGCTTCATAGTGGAGTTAAGCTGAAATGAGTTAGACTTCTCTCGACAAGACTGGCAGTGATGCCATGAACGCTGCTGGCGATTACTCCTCCGCCTACTGCATTCTGCACACAGACAGCGAGCACTCCGGTCACGGCATGACTTTCACAATTGGACGCGGCAACGAGATCGTCTGCCAAGCCATTTCACTCCTCGCCGACAGGATAAAAGGCAAGAAGCTCGATGATCTGGTTGCTGACTGGGGCAAGACATGGCGCTACCTCGTCTCTGACTCCCAGTTGCGCTGGATCGGCCCTGAGAAGGGTGTAATTCACCTGGCACTCGGTGCTGTTGTTAACGCCATCTGGGACTTGTGGGCAAAGAAGCTGGGCAAGCCTGTCTGGAGGATTGTGGCTGAGATGAGCCCTGAGGAGTTCGTCAAGTGCATCGACTTCCGTTACATCACCGATGCCATTACTCCCGAAGAGGCTATTGAGATTCTCAAGAAAGAGGAAGGCGGCAAGGCACAAAGAATGAAGGAGGCTGAGCAGAATCGTGCAGTCCCGGCTTACACAACCAGCGCGGGCTGGTTGGGCTACGGCGAGGAGAAGATGAAGGGTCTTCTGGAGGAGACTCTTGCCAAAGGATACAGACACTTCAAGCTCAAGGTCGGCACTTCAATAGAAGCCGACCGTCGTCGCCTGTCGATTGCCAGAGAGGTGATCGGCTACGACAAGGGCAACATCCTCATGGTCGATGCCAACCAGGTCTGGTCGGTTCCCGAGGCCATTGAGTACATGAAGCAGCTTGCTGAGTTCAAGCCCTGGTTCATTGAAGAGCCTACCTCTCCAGACGATGTCTTCGGCCACAAAGCAATCCGCGAGGCACTGAAGCCCTATGGCATCGGCGTCGCAACGGGAGAGATGTGCCAGAACCGTGTCATCTTCAAGCAACTGATCGTCCAAGGCGCCATCGACGTCTGCCAGATCGATGCGTGCCGCATGGGTGGTGTCAACGAGGTCCTCGCCATCCTTCTCATCGCAAAGAAGTACAACATCCCTATCGTGCCTCACTCAGGCGGCGTCGGTCTGCCCGAGTACACTCAGCATCTGTCAACAATCGACTACGTGGTCGTCTCAGGCAAGCTCTCTGTGCTGGAATACGTGGACCACCTCCACGAGCACTTCTTCCACCCAAGTGTGATCAAGGACGGCTACTACACCACTCCTACGGAAGCTGGATACAGTGTTGAGATGAAGCCTGAAAGCATGGACAAGTTCGAGTACCCTGGTAAGGACGGTGTCAGCTGGTGGAAGTCGGAGGAGGCGAGGAGCATCCTTGAAGGCGAGCGCATATAATTTGACGGGATTTTCTGCTGTTTTCCTGTTACACATGCTTGATAGAGTTCGATAATCCACCAAAACCACTGCATGTGTTTTTCATGACAAGCCCAGTGCGCTGAGCGACCAATGTATTGATGTCGACCTGACTCCTTCGACATTCGAACAGTTGACAGACCGTTCTATTGTTTGCTTTCGACAATTACGCTAACGATACCCCTGCTCTTTCGGCCATGCTTTCTCCACTTTGTCGCATGGCGACCGCAACACTTGTCGATAAGCGGATCCTTCGAAAGTTCTTACCAGATACCTCCTATCGTGCGCGGATGTTTGTGGGTCGACGAAGAAGAGCGAGTCTGCACTCACAGCAGCGGATCTCCTCGCATTCTTACTTTCCCGTCAAAGGACGTTGTCAGTGGATCCGCTCTCCGAGAAGATGAGTAAGCGGAGTGCGGCTGAGTCTTGAGGCCAGGAGGTGCCTCCGTCGTAACTCAAAAGACCACCACCGACAATTGTGGATCGGATGTGCCGTCAGGTAGCCGAGTCTAAGGCGTTCATTGATCTAGTCCAGACTCTAGCGTCCATCAGGTATTCCAGTCAAGCTGCACTACTCCATGTCAGCATTGTTGATTGATCAAGTAGTTCGAGCGGCTCGACCTAGCATCTGCATTTGCAGCACTGACTGGCTCATCGGCTACTAATACCAGAACGTATGCACGGTCGTAGAGATAGGACCGTCTCTAAGCTACGAGTGGACTAGCGAGACATTCCCACAAACGTGCTTACACACGTGCTCATCGCCATTGCAGGGATATGAGGCTGAACGAAATTATGGGAAAAGCAATTCGCAATACACGAGTGCCTGCCTCGAGCCTGCACCTCGACCTGTGATCCTACGTCGTGCGGTTACCTTAAGGAGGTATGACGGATCGAGCACTCCTAGGATGTACGCAGATCACAACATGCAGCCAAGCGCGTGGCTGTCGGATTGCACTTCCGACAGGGTCTGCTGCTCATCATGACCAGACACCACTCGCGTGCGCTCGACGACAGTTGCCAAACTCTATCGCACACGGGCGTAGTCGGTACATGACAACCTTAATTGACGCGCCCGTCACCCCGTGCGGGGCTACGTGGCAATTCATGGCTCAGCTGCAACGTGATGCGATGGCGACGGAGTGTGCAAGTAGATTATACATGCAAGTTAGCACAACGCCTTGTGGATCCCTTTCTCCAACATCAATACCGAAGCATGAGTGACTCCTCCCAGCATGGCTGCCCACGCTCCAGATGAGACCGTGTGGCAACTAGAAGGCATGGTCCATGAGATGCCGAACCCTATCTCGCGTTGGGACTCACACGAAACGCCCTGGTCGCCTGGGCATGCCGGGGCCGCGAAATCGGGTTCAGAGACGACCTACCCGCCTTACATACATCGTCCAAGTCGGGCTCATGGGACCATGTTCCAATCCAGTCAGTCTTTGGCGCCACATGCTCCACCTATGGATACACCGCACAGCGAGCTCCTCCCTTCAGTGCCAGCGCCAGCGGCCGACGACGAGGATGACAGCTGCGACGAGGAAATCATCTCCAGTGGCGTAATGGCGTACGGCCATGATCAGCAGCCATATAGGATGCATGTATCTGATGCAGCCATGCCCTTCCTTTCTAACTCCACTGGGCCATCTAAGAATCTGTTGTTCGGTAACAACGGCGCAGATGTCCAGGAGATTGGGCAGTGGTATTTCGCATGTCAGCTACCCGAGAGAGATGCCCGCTATTTCAGTGCTGTCCAGAACAACTGGGTCAAAGATATCTGGGACATGGGTCGAGGAAGTGACGCCATTTTTGCAGCACTGGGTGCCTTCGCTTTGCACAAGAAATCTATCCTTGGAGTACCAACCGCGAGGTCCGGATATTACGAGCAGAAAGGCGAAATCATCCAGAATGTCGTCAAGGATATTCAAAAATCTCCCGAAGGACCAGACCCTGTAACAGTGCTTGCCATGGGCTTACTGGCGTACTTGGACATCCGCGATCACAATTACGAGGCATCGGGAACACATCTTCGTGCCGTACAAAGTTTCATTGACATGCCTTCAATGCCACCACAAGGGTGGTTATACCTGGCTTGGATCGACTTTCGCCAAGCTCTTTTCACCAATTCGGAGCCATCGCTACCCTTCTACGTCCCTATCATCTTCCGCGAAGTACATGAAGGACTTCGATTCCAGCAGCGCGAAGCATTCCGGATGGGTGCGATCAATGCGTCGCAATGTCCAAGATCTCCAGTCTTCACTCTGGACATGGCCTCTGACCTATTCGGAAAGCTCCATGCTCTCTGCTATTGTTCAGACGTTCTCGCTCCGTCCGAAACACCGCCTTTTGGACAAGTCTACGCCTTGGAATACGGACTCCGCGTGGTACAAGCTCGTGCTAAACGCAGCGATGGCGATTTTCTCACCTCACCAATCCTGCTGATTACTTCTGCAATACAGCTACACGTCTGGATGGCAGCCCGGTTTTACACACCACAAGCTCGCGAAACACATCTCGGGCTTATTCAGGTGGCATCCGAAACTATCGATAGCTTCGAAGACATGATTACACAATGGTACATTGCAGCTGGCCTCGAATCACTACTATGGGTCTTATTTACCCTGGTGGCAAGCTTACGAGCGCACGAACTACCACAGACTGCCACTACGGTCAAACTCCTCTACCAAGCCCTTCGCAAAGCACGCATCAACTCCTGCGACGACTTCGAAGTCCATCTGAAACGCTGGCCCTGGCTAGGCAACTGGCACCCCGTCCAGATTGGCGTTGTGTGGGACATGCTATGCGCTCGATACCCGGATCTTGTGCCTCAACTATCACGCCCGGACATCCCCGAGGCGCACTCTGACCCGGAGAAAGCGCGACATAGATGGTTTTTGGGTGGCTTGGAATTTTACAACAGTCTATAGCGTCGCGAACCTCCCGGAGGATACACGTAGGACTGGGATTGTACGAGATTACGCGCGTCTGTGTGTTCATTTACGAAGCTATGATCAACTGAGAATCCCGTTGTGGTGGGCTTTGAATACATCTGGAACCAGTACAATTTGTCATTCGAAGCAGCCAGTCTCGCCAGCGTGTTCCTTGTATTAACAGGTTTCCAAGTATTTGATGTATTGGGGGTTTTCGATGATGTAATACTCTCACTGTCCTCGATTTCCAACTTGCAAGTTATCGACTGTCTGCCGATCAACACTGCCGATCGTTAGGATGCCTTGAGCTCGGAATCTGACAGACCCGGAAGTCTGCTGCACAGTCAAGCTCACATAACAATTATCGATCACGTGTAAGGTACCTCCTCAGAACCAGCGCTTGAAGGAGTTGTTCGCAGAGCTCGAGATGCTTTCCTTAAAATTCGTGGCTTCCCATCCTAGTGGCCGAAATCCGGAGCCAATATCTCGGCAAGACCATTGTATCGGAATCGGAGCTCGATTCCGACACCCCGAAGCTATATGTCGATCGTTCTAATGCCTCCATGCGGTAAATGCTCAATGCGTCAATATTAATTGCTCGGCTGGCGATAGGATGGTGTTCCTTTCTATGAGTCATGAATACTGTATATCGGTTCCCGCACAAAGACATATGAAGAATCTCGAACCAGGTTTCGCTGCTTTCGCGACCTCCCCTATAAACTATCAAATCGTGGCAGGCAAGACTTATCAGACCTTCTCAGTGTGGTCTACCTCCACATTGATCACGTCTTTCTCCATCGCCGCTTCTTTCCCAGTCAAATCGAATGATGCCTGTCTGAATACCTCCGTTTCCGCCGCGTTTCCATCAAAGACTTTGGCGATTTCTTCGAGGGTACGGCCCTTGGTCTCGGGGAAGAGGAAGTAGATGGTGGGGATCATTGCTGCCAATGTGCCTATGTAGACGAAGTAGAACTTCCAGGCGATGGCGTCAAGTGCGATCGGATTACAGAACTGGTTGAAGACTGGTCTTGCGTGTTAGCAATAATGCTGGTAGTTGGTTGGATGTAGGTATACTTACAGCCAGCACCGAAGACGGTAGTCAGATTGACGGCAAGACCCTTCGCTCTCAAGGAGAACGGCAGGATCTCGACGGGGTAAGCGATGGACAGTGGAGTGAACGCGATGTCGTAGAAGGCGAAGAAAATGAAAAGGAAGGCGACAGTTGCACTGCCAGCCGCCTTGATGGCATGTTCCGCGAAGGTGGCGCTCAGTGCTGTAACGACGATGAACGAGGCAAGCATGCCACAAGCTGAAATGAGCCACAGCGGGCGACGTCCGAAGCGTTCTGCACTGATGGCACCACCAAAAGCGAAAATGGCGTTCCAAATTTGAAGCGCGAGGTTGATACCGGCTTGAGTGACATGGCTGGTGATGCCAACGCTTTTCAAGATAGGTGCAAGATAGTCTAGAAGTGGGTTTGATTAGCGAATGTAGTTGACTAAAGAATGTGACCAATACTTACAGCTCACAATGCCGTTCCCAGCCCACTGGATCATGAAGCCAACAAGAACGCAAATGAGCAAGCGGCGGCGATTTCCGGACGTAGCGAAGAAAGTAGACCATCCAGTAGATCTTGCAACCTCTTTCTCCAACTCGAGAGCTTGGCAGATCTCTTGGTATTCATACTGCACGAGTTGATCGTTGACATCTCCATTTGCATGATACTTTGCTAAGGTCTGGAGAGCTTCGTGATGCCTGTTTTTGGAGACATGCCATCTCGGAGACTCAGGCACCCACCACAAGCCGAGCAATTGAATACCTGGGAATAGGCCTTGGAAGAGGCAAGGGATGCGCCAGCTCCAGTGGTTGTCGACGAAGAGAAATCCAAGGGACATGACAGCAGATACAATTGCGCCCCAAAACCAGATAGCTTGGAAGAGGTTGGTGATGTTGGCGCGGTGCTTGGGGTGCGCGATCTCAGCTGTCAATGGCGGAGCTGCCGTCTGAGCAAATCCGAGACCAACTCCCAACATGATACGGGTTCCCAGAAAGGCATACACGCCAGAGGTGGCGCATTGGATGATCGCTGCGCCCAACATGAGGGTAGATCCAATCGCCACGGTAATACGACGACCAAAGTAGTCGGAGACATACGAAGCCGGAATGAAAGACGGCAAACCACCAAGGCTGATACCAGCAAGGGTGATGCCGAGGAGGGTTGAGGCTGGGTCGCCGAGATTCTGATTGAAGTATGGCATCGCGAGCAGACCGTTGATCAATGAGCCATCATATCCATTGGCAGCTGCAGATGCAAACATTGCACCGATGGCGAAGTTCAATCGTCGAAGCCCCTTGTCTTTAATCCAGGATGGATTCACATTATTTGACAATGTCTTGTAGACCTCGTTGCCACTAGAGGCTACAACGCCGGAAGGTCCGCCCATGTTGTAAGTCGCGAGAGCAGTGATGGATGAGGCAAATAGTGATTCGTTTTCGGCCCAGGTGGGACTCAGATTGTTCGAGATAGTCGATGGCTATTGTTGGTGTGTGAAGCTGATGGGTTTGATGGCGATGGGTGAGATCTCTCTGGGGTCGAGAGTACTACTTATAGTCGCGTGGTAGAGACAAGAGTAGGTCATGTCAGAGACTTCCGCTACATCTTCCCTTCACATACCAGGATCTGGCCGCGATGGACCATGCCGGATTCCGCCTGTTTCCAGCCATTGTTGGAGAATGTGGAGATGTCAACTGGGGAGGCGGAGGTAAGATGGAGAAGGTTCTGAAGCACAGACTTGACGAAGAGGAGCGCGAGGATGATAGCGAGAATCTTCGCGAGAATCTTTCCGAGAATCTCAAAACTGGACCATTGCCTTGCGCACAGCAGACAGACTTTTGGGCTACTCAAATTATGCTTGGTTTTGATAAAGTTTGTCTTGGCGACAAGGTCTCCCCGAGACTCCTTCCGTGAATCTCAACGAGATCTATCATTGGGTCATGCTTGACTACGGCTGACGGTGAATGCCGGACCATCAAGGATGACATGGCATTCAATGTCAAGAGATCAGCCGAGGATGCGAGAGTATGCAGCATATGTGAGGATATGACCTTAAATGCCGCCTTTGCTTTAGACCTTCAGTTTGTTGTCCCTCTTCCTCCCTTCTTCCCATTCTCACAATCATCATGTCTTTGAGCGATAATATCATATCTACAAAGGATATCCAGCGGGCCTGGTGGAAAGAAGCTACTGTCTACCAGATCTACCCCAGCTCTTTCAACGACTCCAATGGCGATGGCATTGGCGATATACCTGGCATTATCAACAAACTCGATTACATCAAGGCATTGGGCGTTGACGTTGTCTGGGTCTGCCCGATTTACAAAAGCCCGTTGATAGATATGGGTTACGATATCGCCGATTACAGAGCAATCGACCCGCGATACGGCACCATGCAAGACGTTGACGACCTGATCGCCGGTCTACACCAAAGAGGACTGAAGCTGGTAATGGATCTGGTTGTCAACCACACCTCGGACCAGCACGAGTGGTTCCGTCAGTCACGATCATCTAAAGACAACCCTTATCGCGACTGGTACATTTGGCGCAAGCCACGTTATGACGCCGATGGCAACCGCCATCCGCCAAACAACTGGAGCTCATACTTTAGCGGAGGTGCATGGACGTATGATGAGCATACGGAGGAGTACTACCTGCATCTTTTCGCAAGTGAGCAGCCTGATCTCAACTGGGAGTGCGACGCGATGAGGGAAGCCATCTACGACACCATGCGCTACTGGTTAGACAAGGGCGCTGATGGCTTCCGCATGGATGTCATCAATCTCATCAGCAAAGACCCGGCCCTACCAGATGCTAAGATTGTACACCAAGACCGGCAGTACCATCACGGTGCCGAGCATTACGCCAACGGGCCTCGAATCCATGAATTCTTGCAGGTCATGGGTAGCATCATGAATGAGTACGACGCCTTCAATGTCGGCGAGATGCCTTGGGTTGAAGATCCAGATGAGATCTTGAGATGTGTTGGCTCGCATCGTAACGAGCTCAACATGATCTTCAACTTTGAGATTGTGGAGGGTATTGATCATGGCAAGGGAGGAAAGTTCACACCGCAAGAGTGGCAGATTTCTGAGCTGAAAGGGATCGTCGAGAAGTGGCAGCAGTTCATGTACGACAATGGAGGCTGGAATGCGTTGTATCTCGAAAACCACGATCAAGCTCGCACCATTTCCCGCTGGGGTTCAGACAAGCCAGAGTTCAGGCAACTAGCCGCAAAGATGTTTGCGACTTTCCTGGGACTGCAGAGTGGAACACTCTTCATTTACCAGGGGCAAGAGCTGGGAATGTCAAACATACCTTCCGAATGGGATATTGAGGAATTCCGCGATTTGGAGACGCTCAATCACTGGCACGAGCTATGTGAAATGCAACCCGACAATGAAGCCGCAAAGGCTCTGGCGAAGTCGCAATATCACACAAAGTCCAGAGATAATGCCAGGACACCAATGCAGTGGTCAGAAGGTCCACATGCGGGATTCACAAACGGTCAACCTTGGATCCGTGTCAATGACACATACACCGAGTGCAATGCCGCGGCGCAGGTCGGTGTTCAGGGCAGTCCGTTCGAACATTGGTCTGCTGTCCTCCGACTGCGCAAAGAGATGGCCGACATTTTTGTGTATGGAAATTTCGAGATGGTAGATGCTGAGCATGACGACGTGTTTGCATACACAAGGAGTTACAACGGCGAGTCTGTGCTCGTCGTATGCAACTTTCGCGAACGTCCGGTCAAGTGGCAGCTACCTTTGAGCTTGCGTGGCACAAAGCAGAAGCAGGTACTAATAGGCACCTATGAGGATGTGTTGCTGGACGCTGAAGCTGTGTTGCTAAGGCCGTTTGAAGCATTCGCCTGCGCCCAGACTCGCCTCAGCAGTCGTCTCTAGGGCTTCGCGAGTCGCTTCCAACTAGAATAGCTTTTCATAGTCGAGCGTACTCCCTCCTGACATGGAGCATGATCATTGTGATGAGCTTCTTCGATAAAGTATCCAGATGGAGCATCGCTTCATAGCGATGAGATAGACGTGTACCCATCATTGAACGTGGGCCCATAAACACCAAGCGTTGATCACTCTAGCCAATCTGCAGTATTCAGAGTAATGTGGTTGATATCTGGAATCTGCTAGTTCGCAGATTGTAGATCAAGAATGTCGTGTTCGTGGTAGTTATCTAAGTTCGAATTGAGGTCCCCTTGATCTTGGTCTCCCGTGCACGTTTGCCACATCCCCGCTTCCTTGGCACCGTTCTCCCTCACTTCACCTGTTCCATATTCTTCAGATCGCATCGATACCGCCAGCGACTGTCTTACAACACTTCTTCCTCAAAATGGTCAATTGTTTGTGGCTCCCTCGGCGGCATTCGCACTATGAGCCAACGACGAGTCTGTGATGCATGCGCTGTCCGCAGAATTCGATGCGATGGATTCGCCCCTTGTGCAGGATGCACAAATGCACAATTGGACTGCACGAGAATGAGACCGCGTATCAAGTCCGGTCCCAAAGGCGTCAAAAAGAACACCCTCGAGAAGCTGGCCAAGTTGAAGCAAACACAGCCACCCCGGAACCTCCTGCGGCCGGAAGATATACGGCCATTAAACGCAAGTGATCATGCTGTCAATGAACCGTCTTCTCCTCTACACGCAATCACGGATAATTCTTGCAGGGACTATACACCACAAATAGACGCAGCCGTGTCTGGGTCACATTTCCAAATCTTGCCGACCGAAGTCTTGCCATCCAACGCTCAAGGACAATGGACATATCCTTACAGAGTCACTGTAGATCATCTGCTACTGTATCTGGATATATATCACCATAAACTATATCCTGTCTGGCCAATCGTGAACAAGGAATTGCTCACGGCAAGGCTGTTCGATGGAACGCCTGACGTTGAAACATATATCCTTGCATCGAGCGTATGCATTGCAACGGTGCTACAATTACAATTGACTGCCACTGATGCCGATGGAAAAATCCTCGAGCCGATCCTCATCATGGAAGAAATAGAGGCGCTGCGTCGAAACCAGGACTATCGAGAGCATCCTTCGCTTGATTCACTGCGGTCCAGCTTCTTCCTCCATGTCACCTACCTTCACATCAAGAAGCAAAGGACGAGCACTCTGACCCTTAGAGAGGCAATTTCTATGGCTCATATGCTAGACTTACATAAGCCTTCACACTATGAGTCGTTGCCCATTGAGGAGGCCAATAATGATTTGCGCGTGCTATGGCTTCTCTTCATCACAGAACGGTAAGCTGACCACGACGCTTGCGCTCTGGTTTGCGATGACTGACGTGCGCCTAATACAGAGCACATGCGCTACAGTACGATTTACCGTGTACGTTGACAATACCTTCCGATCTGCCAACGCCGAACGCCAGCAATGAGCCTTTCACGCTATCGGCTTTCATATCACTTTGCGATATGTTCAAAGCTCTTGCCGAAGCGTCTCAAGACACCTCACACGCCGCATTGCACCTTTCCTACAACCAACTATTACACCTTCCTGGCCCGGTTCAACCCTACAACCAGCTGCAGAAGGCTGACGTCGGAGTCACGCAACACTGGATGAAGCTTCACCTCTGGAAGCTAGCGGTGTCACGTATCACAATGACCACTGAACCAGGAGACGACATCACCAGTGTACTTTTCCCCCTCCAAGTGGTTGGAGACTTACTCTCGGAAGTCTCAAAGCTGTCCGTCGACAGTCTAGAGGCTCACGGCTCAGGTATGGAACTGAAGTTGTTCGAATTTGCCAACACCATCGCCGATGTCATGCTGTGCATGCCTGATCGCTGGATTCCAGACCGTCGCATCGGACCACGAGACTATTTGACGCATCTTGGAAAGGTACTCGGAGGGTTCAGGGGTGGCAATGAGGCGTTAATGCCATTATTGCGCGCACGGTTTGTAGAGTTGGGACTCTCCCTTCCCGCAATCCCGAGGATTATTGACATCACAAACGAGAGCAGCGACAGTTCTCTGGCAAGGCTGCCTTCCGCTGATGAGGAAGTTCTACCGTGGGTGATGGATGAGCTACCATCGGAGATTCCAGGCGAAACACAACTATTCGGCGAGTTCCCAACCTGAATCGAGCTTTGGTCTGCACGCATTCTCCGACCGACCATTCAATTTGCGCCTACACGCTTGCACTTGTACCTTCACGCTCAGTGGATAGAGTGGAACTCACACAGGCCATGTCGAGACTACATGGACAACGATCCCTTCATTGCTTGCTTTACGTCACGTGCTGACGCGTCTCGTCGCGTCGCGTCGTGCTTGCTACTCATGTTATGGCTACAACGAAACGGCTCGCGGGCACAGAGATCACAGGAGAAAACAACGATACAATTCAGACTGGCTACTTGGTTTGACTCCTCTTGGTTTCCCTCTTTCGAGGTACTCACACCGCGCACCACGTGAAGGTGGGAGTCTTAGCGCGGCAGGTCGCAGCTTGTTCAGCGCGCCCGATCAGCAGCTTCTTCAGCGCGATGCTCAGCAGCTTGTTCAGCGCGAGTGGGTTAGAAAGAAAAACAAGAACAAAAGAAAAGGAAGGAGGGTCAGCAGCTTGTTCAGCGCGACCGATCAGCAGCTTTTCCAGCGCGATGCTCAGCAGCTTGTTCAGCGCGAGGCTCAGCAGCTTATACAGCGCGAGCGGGTTAAAAGGAAAAACAAACAGGACAAGGAAAAGAGGGTCAGCAGCTTCTTCAGCGCGACCGATCAGCAGCTTGTTCGGCGCGATGCTCAGCAGCTTTTTCAGCGCGAGGCTCAGCAGCTTGTACAGCGCGAGCGGTTAGAAAGACGGAAGGAAAAGGACAAAGGAAACGGGCTCAAGCAGCTTGTTCAGCGCGAGGCTCAAGCAGCTTTCACAGCGCGAGCAGGTTAGAAAGGCGGAATCCAAAACAATCTTCGATCTCCATCAGGATGAAATAACATACGTACGCGATACCCTTGAGTACCGGATGGCCGTGAAGCCATAGCCAGGACCTGGCCCATAGGCCCTGCGCGACCTCGTCCTTGTCGAGGCGTACGACCTCGTGGCGGCCGATCTTCTTGTTGATTTTAGCTTTAAGCTGCTTGACGCGCTTGAAAGCCATTGCTGTCGTGGTGTTGGTTGTTCTGGTGCTGGTTTGGTGTGGTGGTTGGTGTTCTGCTTGCTGGGTTGTGGTTGTTGTAGAAGAGAAAAAGAGAAGAAGAGAAAAAGAAATCTGGGAGAAGGGGGTTCCCTATATACCCCTGGGAAAACAGGCGGCATCCCAACGAGTCCCTGAACCGGATTTCAGAGACGACCTTTGGGAGCTCCCGTATGGCTGGCAAGTTCATCTTCAGGGCGGAGGCTGGTATGAGGGGCTGAGTCAGCCCCGCACGTCGAGTGAAGGGAAACAGAATTGTCAGAGCCGACGCAGCGTGACTGCTCACGTCACCAACATCATACAAAAACAGGGTCTCAACGAGTTTTAGTCTTACCCTTGTCGCAACGCGACCAGATCACAGCGTTGAAACAGGCTTAGACCTTCCTCATACGATCGCAGCTTCTGCGCCGAGGAAACACGGGCAAACCGATGGTAAGCAACGACCGGCGCAGCGTGCTTGCTCACGCCGTATGACCAGCAGCACGCAGGACTCCGATGAGAACGAAGCTTCAATGTTGAGTATATGGCGATGATGTTTGAACAGAGCATCAGAACAGGCTTAGGTTGTGCTCGCACAATCCGGATCGAGGAAACACAGGCGAGGCGATGGTAATCATCATGTTCGCCATGCGCGGCTCGCATGGACTTGCTGGAGCCCGTGGGCACGTGTCGTCGCGTGGTGGTCACGATGCTACGCGTGAGCCGACTGCTTCTGTTTGGACGTCGGCCTCACAAGTGTTGCTGCGAGATCAAGATTCTCTGTTTCGCAGCCGCACGCGTGCCTTGGGAAAAGCTTTTTCCAACGTGCGCGATGTTTCCATGTGTCTATCTTCGCTTTCACGTGTCTGCCTTACAACGACGAAGATCCCATTAGCTCAGAAATGCCGTATGGTTGAGTATGCCTGTCACTGGTGCTCCAGAACATGCACGTTTCAGGGCCTCGTTTTGAGGCAAGCTCTGCTCATAAGTACATGGCCACCGAACGTGTCGCACATATGAGTTTCGCCTCGCAGCCGTCATCAAGCGAAGCAGTAGTAGTTTCAGTGAACAAAGCACGATATGAAGGAGCCGAACAACACAGTCACTCTTGCTCCACGCTTCAAGCGCCCGATGGAACAATGTATAGGGCTTAGCCTATGACCACGCAGTATCACACAAAGTTGATGCGCGCAAATGGCACAGCGGTCGCAACGTCGCTCTTGGTCCTGGCCCTCACCACCGCTAACGCATGCACGCCGCCAGCCTGCTGTCATTTATGGTCACACCAGACGAGCCTATAAAGCAGCATCCGAGGTTTAGTCACATTTCAGGCAGCAGTGAAGTCATCCTTGGCAACTTCAATCTCGCATACATTACATGTACTCTTCAGTGTTACCGACTGCATTTACCAAAACAACCCTCCCGCGCTAATGGCAACTTCCCTCGAGGAAACACTTGTGACCATGGCTTCGACAGCAGACATTGACGGAATGAAGACTCTTCTGGGCGAGCATGAGTCGCCATCGGATGAGGCCATCCAAAAGCTCTTGGTGGCCGCAGCAAAAAGCGAGAATCTTGAAGCCATCAACTTTCTTTTGGATCAGTATTCTACCGTTCCTCTAAATGAGGAGATCTTCAGAGGCGCAGTCAACACAGGCTCGATCCCCGTCACCAAAGCCCTGCTCGCCCGAGATCCTGCTATCATCAACATGCCCTTCGACCATCGCGGATCGGCTCTAATCGTAGCCTGCATGGGTCGGCAACGCATTGAGTACCTACGATTCCTCCTTGAAGCCGGTGCAGATCCAAACATGGACCCAGATGCAGCAGCTTATCCGCTTGTGCTTGTCGCATCTCTTTACACAGATCCCGATGCAGTCGACGTCCTGGTGAAGCATGGAGCCCATTTGGATGGCACAGGTGCGCTGGCTTGTGCTGCCCAGAAGGGAAAAGAGGCTATGGTCCTCCGTCTCTTGGAGTTTGGAGCCCGTCCAGACGATCGAGCCAAACGCTACCGCACTTATGGGGGCATACCCCTTCATGGCGCTGTTAGCCATGGTCACGAGGGCGTAGTCAGGGCACTGCTGCAGCATGGTGCTGACCCTCATGTTACCGATCACAATGGTTCGACCGCCATGGAGGTCGCGAAGCAGATGGAGCTGGACGGAAAGGATGTATCCAATATCTTGGAGGTCCTGGAAACCCACGGTCGGAATGCTAGCAGCAGAGCCCAAACCCAGTAACCGCAAACAAGAGAGACACGATAAATACGCTCTATATGATCACCCAATGTGGTCACGGCACATAGGTCTCAAAATTGAAGCACGATATGGGCTAGGCTGCGAGCAAAGACTGCTCGGGTTCCAAGCCGACATTGAGACTTCCCCGAATGGGTCTGCACCACAAGGCTCTGATCTTCGTCGTTACAGCTATCAATCAGTAAGAGGTTAGGTGGGCGCTTAAAAAAGCAAAAACATACAACAGGCGGGATTCCCAGATGGTCACCCACTCTAGTACTAGTCGCCGGGTTCAGTGCTTATGTATGGCAGAGCGGACGGGATGCCCAGTTTTCACTGACCTATGGTCGTATGTGTTTCTCGACGAGAATTCAATAAACATATCCCAATATTTTCAATGGAGAAGATTTAGCTTTCAATTGCGCTTACATATAGAGCTCGTTGCCAACGCCAAAGCTACCCGGTCGATTGTGCAGTGACAAACATGATGACATTTCGTATGAAAGCTGCGAAGCAAAGGTATGCGCTCTGCGCGAACTCAAGTAGTGAATGGATTGAAGTCAACACCCATAGCCTCAGCCTCAGACCTCAGCTTCTTATTCTTCTTCGTCAAGTGCCACTTCATAATAGCAGCAACAGTGATCCCCAAGCATGCGAAGACGATCTGCAGAATCATAGCCATGGTGTAGCGCGGCTCATCACTGTCAGGGAAGAAGTAAGGCGACCAGACGTTACCGAGATGCCCGAAGATATTCACGAGAGCTCCGCTGGCAGCTCGCTTCTCTGGCGTTTGGCTGAGAGTCGACACAGCCCAGCTGTACTGCAGAGTGTTTGCGGAAAAGCAGCCGGCGGCGTATAAGAACGTCATGGCGTAGCGTGCCGGTGCGTTGCCTGTAGCGACCGTGACGATGAAACCTAGAACGGAGCAAGAGAGAGGGATTATGATGTGTAGACCGCGCTCGGCGCGACGGTCAGAGTCCCAGGCGACGAAGAAGGTACATGCCGTGCCGAGGACGTAAGGAGGAGCTGTCATGAGCAGTGATGTGACGCTGTTGCCAAAGCCCAAGCCCCTGACAATGGCAGGGAAGAAGTTGTTGAAGCCGTACGAGCTCGTGATGAAGACGTTGAGGCAAAGAAAGCCGTACAGCTTGACGTCTTTGAGGGCGAGCCAGAGACCGTTCCAGACTGTGGATTTGGCGGAGCTCTCGACACGATCGTCAAGGATACGAGCGTTGGCGACCATGCGCATTTCTGCAGTCATGTATCGCATAGCACCGCCAGTGGTCGAAGTTGGATAGTTGGGCAGGATGAAGAAGGCCGTGACGGCAAAGAAAGCGCTCATGGCGCCCTCCAATATAAACAGCCATTGCCAGCCGGCCAATCCCATGGGTCCATCAAGTCCACTGAAAACGCCTGCAGCGATGAGACCAGAGAAAGCCTGAGCAAGGACAAGACCCGAGTACAACAAAGCTACGCGCAATGCAAACTCACGGCGGGTGTACCAGCAAGACATGAGGAAGACAGCTCCTGGGAAAAGTGGAGCTTCCACAATTCCCAGAACGAATTGCAGTGCCCAAAGACCTCCTGCACTTGTGCACGCGAAGGTTGCAGCCGAGATGCCGGACCAGAGGAATGCGGCGATGGGCAGGTATACGCTGGGAGGTACACGGGTGATGAGCATGTTGGATGGCAACTGGGCTAGCATGTAACCAACAGTGAGGACTGCGACGGCCGTCTGGCAAACCATTAGCTTGACCAAAACTCGACTTCACGATCCTCTGTCTCTAGGGCTTCGTACCTGGTAATCGCCTTCCCCAAGATTAAGATCTTGATCAAAGGTGTTAAGACGGGCCTGAGCAATGTTTGTACGATTCAGATAGTTGAACATGTACAGAATCCACAACTGTGGCATCATCCAGGTGTCGAGTGCCCGGACGACTTTCTTTTCAAGTAGGGCAGTGTTCTCCAGGCCGAGCTGAGCGACATGGTTGATGTCTGTTGCGAAACCGGTGAACTTCTCGTCGTGGACTTCGGCGATAGGAGCAGTCCTAGACGTCTCATCGTCAGGTTTGACGTCCATGTGCTCGACTGTTCCCTTCTCGTTGACGACGGCGTCGTCCGCGGCGTTGTTGGACGGCATGACTGCTCTGGTTGCGTTGAAGATGCCGACACCTCTCCTAGACCGTGCTGATCAGACTTCACACAAATAATCGAAAATCGAGTCCAGTTACAACTCGGCAAGGTATCCGGATGATGAGAAAGCCAAAGACCTAAAGCCCATTTTATATCACCACCCAACCATCCCTTCGACCTTGCCAGACCGCATGCCAATCCCACGCTCCGACTTGTCCCTCACTCATCTCTCCACTCTTCCCCATATCCCCCGCAAGAGTACTGTGGATCACAAGCGTGGCAATTAAACAAAACAGATCGGTTGATTCCTTGGTAGTGAGGCACGAAGGATCTAGATATGCCGAATAGCGACAAGCGGAATTGGCGTTATGCGTGCAGCCGTGTCCGAACATCGTAAGCCGAGCCGCCCAGCCTTTACAGGGCTGAGGCGAGTCCGGCGATTGGACGGCAGACGTATGACTTGCTCTGGGTATACATGGAGTAGACGTCCTGGCGCGCGTGGCAACATTGGCTGCAGTAGGAGGTACTTCGAGTCCCGTGTCAGTATCGGCTCCGCTTTCCTTGGATGGTGGAGTCTTTGAGGGTACAGTACATTCTCCCGACTTCCGCCGAACATCATGTATCACAGCAAACGATTGAATCCTCGATCAGAAAACAAAAGGAGACGAAGAGTAACCAAAGAAAGATACGTCTTCTTCAAAAGAAACAGAATACTAATCGGGATATCTAAAAGCACCAAGCCACAAAGGCCAGACCCAACCCGCCATCCTTGCCTACGACCTCAAAAGACCCAACATTGGAGCTTCCGCCTGTATGATCATCACTGCAAAGCGTACAGCGTAGGAAGCAAGAAAGGGACATGCAGAGAAAGAAAAGAGTTCAAAGGTATTGGTATCAATTTTCTTCATCCCAAACAAACAAACGACAAGCTCACTCACATCCCCTCGCTTGCCATACTCGCCAATGTTTTTGAACACATCGAATCGAAGAAGAGGTATAGTTGAAGAAAACTAAAAGGAAAAGGTTGACTCTTGTTTCTTTTTTGACGAAAGTAGAGTGCACATGTGAAGGGAAGAAACAAGAGAACAAGAGAAAAAAAAGGTTTCCATGCCCATGCATCGATCGTCTATATTGCAACATCTCTTTGAATCCGCCAATCGCTCGCTTTAAAAAAAAGAAAAATAATGCTTTCTACTTCCCTCCTTTCTCCGTTAGTCGTAGTTTCGATCAGAAATGGAGAAAGAAATCACTCAGTTCCAGCCCAAGCTGTTCTCGCTCATGACCGGCGCAGAGATGCCCTGCTCTCGTACGCTGCGTCCGTTGGAGCTGTGGCCGCTGTTGCGGCTACCTCTCGCGCCGCCGCTACCGCTACCGTTGCTGTGGCCGACTGATGAGGCGGTCACGGCTGCGGAGGCGCGACCAGTACCACTGTGGTGACCGTTCGCGCCGGACATGAAGTAGCCACCCATGCCTCCGCTGCCTGTGAGGTTGGAGCCACGCTGGGACATCTCAGGCTGTGAAGCGGGGACGGAGGGAGTACGCGCGTGGCGAGCACGCTTCTTCTTGTAGCGGCGAGCGACGTAGACCATGGCTGCGGCGTAAAGAGCCGCACCCGCGCAGGCGCCGACACCAATGCCAACGCTGGTGCCGCGTACCGGCTGGGAAGAGCCAGAGTCGCCACCAATAGGAGCACCATCACCTGCGGCTGCGGAAGTGGTCGCAGCTGGGTTGTGCTCCGAGGAGGCGCTGCCGTCCGTGCTGGACCCAGGTAGCACAGAGATGCTAGGATTGATCATAGACATCATAGTGCGGATTGACGCGCTGGGGTTGCCATAAAGGTTGCTGACAGGAGTGTGGAGATCAAGCTGCATCTGGTCGACGAGATCGGAAGGAATGTAAGCCTTCGCAAGGGTGGTAATGTACCCAAGTTCGTTGGAAGTGTCGTAAGGCGCAAGCATTTGCATCTTGATATCCTTCGGGTCAATGCTGAGGCCGTAAGCGAGACCTTGAGGCAGGTAAGCAAAGATCTGACTGATCGCGGTTGAGCTGTTGGAAACAAAGCCATAGTTTAATCCGTAGTTGAAACCGATCTGAATGAGCGAGCCATTGGACGGTGCTGCGGTGGGAACACCGCCAGGTGGCTGAATCATGCGAGGCATGTTGGTAGGCAAGCCAGAAGGCGCAGTGGTGCTCGAGCCGTCCGAAACAAACGTGCTGCTTGCCTCTTCCGTGCCAGTGGCAGTCGGAGTCGGAGGCGGAGCAGTAACGGTTGCGGCGAAGGTGATACTGGTAGGGATCGTGAGTTCGGTAGCATCATCGGTACCAATGGGTTCATTGGTGTATGGCCCATCAATTTTGGTTGTAGAAGGAGTTGTCAAGACAGAAGTCTCAGATCCAGTGGCAATGGGCACCACAGCAGTCGTTGACTCGTCCGAGGACGATGCGAGGGTCTCAGTAGAAGATGCACTCTCGACTGAGCTGGTAATCGCAGATTCGGCCGTGCCAGACTCGGTCGCAGAGGCTGATGATCCTGAAGAGCCGGAAGCGGATGAGACACCTGTGGTAGTGGTGGAGGCTTCAGATACTCCTGAGGTGGTCGAAGCAGTAGAATCTTCCGTAGACTTCGTCACGCTGGATCCACCAGTTTTCGTGGTAGCGGTAGAGTCTTCGGTAGTGGCCGAAGCTCCCTTGGTAGGCGAAGACTCAGCACCTGATGTGGGCTTGCCAGATCCAGCGGTAGGGGTTGCACTCTCGTCTGACGGAGTCGGGATCGGGACAATGGGAATGAGAGTAGTGCTGTCCGTGCTGGTTGCCGTCTCGCTTGAGTTGCTTGAAGGAGCAGTGGATGGGTTCAACGTGGGGAATTCGGTAGACTGTTCAATAGCAGTTGCAGACTCGTTGGCAGTCGACGATGCGCCGCTAGAAGTAGGCTTGGCAGAGCTGCCGGTGCCGACAGAGCTATCAGTTGTACCAGTAGAAACTGGCACAGGGATAGCAGTTGTGCCATCCGTGCCTGTGGAAGTGCTGAGGCTGTAGATAGGAGATGCGCTTCCAGACTCAGACGCCGGCACGGGAATGACTGTAGTTCCAGATGAGCCAGTGATGGTGCTGGAAGTCGTGGCAGGGCCAGAGGTTGTACTTGCTGGGACCGGAATGACAGTAGTAGTGCCATCAGAACCAGTGATTGTGCTGCTCGTGATCGAGACTCCCTCTGTGCCTGTCGACGTAGCGGTAGCGCTAGGACCAGTCTCAACTGGGGACGTTGTAGTAGCATTGCTCTCGGGCTCAACGGTCGATCCTGAAGTGGTGCTGGCCGAGCCGGTAGCTGTGGCTGAGAATGCGCTGCCGGTGGACAATTGGCTAGACAGGCCGGAGTCCAAAGATGAAGCGGCGCTGGAGAGAATGCTTGAGAATCCTGATGCGAGAGACTGTGACACGGCAGCATCGGTAGCGGTCGCCGCAACGCTTGACAAATCAGAGCTCAACGAAGATGCCAAGCTCGACAGAGCAGAGGATGCGGCTTCGGTAGCAGCTGTGGTGGTTGTTGCAGCAGAGTTGCCACTGGCCTGAGAGAGCACAGATGACTGGACAGAAGACACAGCAGTGCCGAATTCGGACGCAGCCGAAGAAAGTGCAGCAGTAGCGCCTGTAGCCGAGGGCGCATCTGTCTGTCCAGACTGTGTCAAGATAGGAATGGGCACGCCACCGGTTCCGAGAAGGCCAGATGAAGTTGGCGATTCGGTGCCATTCGCAGTGAGAGCACTGTCCGCAGAGTCGGTGGTCGAACCAAGCAATGCAGATGTAAGACCGCCGAGCAGACCAGGGGAGCCAGTGCCGGCACTTGTGCCAGATGTCAAGGTGTTGCTTGCACCGGTCTGTGGAACCGTCTGGGATGACGCCAGTGGGATGGAAGCGTTGTCAGAGGCACCGGTGGCATCGGTCAGAGCCGCAGAAGAGGTCGCGGAAGCAGTGCCTTCAATGATGTTGGTCAAGCCGACAGTGATTGCGCCGAGAGAAGATGAGGTGGCAGCGCCGGTCTCGCTGGTGTTGCTCTCGAAAGTGCCAGATGCAGTGGGAGCTGGGTTGATGAATGGTGCGACACCGATAGTGCCAACGCTGGCTGAGCCATCTGCTGAGCGGGTAGTGAGAGCTCCAGAAGAGGCAGCGGTGGGAGGCGGCTGGTCAACTGGACGACGGCCGCCAGATGCGTCAGCGTAGGGGCTGGACGACGAGGTGCTAGACGCTCCAGAGCTTGCATTAGACTCGATCAGACTGCTTGCGATTGTGGGCTGAGCAAGATCACTGGCGATTTGGCCCGTGGATCCAATGATTGCACCAGTGCCAGTAGAGCTTCCGATAGTCGGTTGAACAGCGCTGCTTGGAGCCGAGCCAGTGGGAGCTACGATTCCGGCCAAGCCATCCAGAATGCCACTTCCTGTTGAGCGCAGAGCACTGCTCGGAGAGAAGGTCGGTGAGACCTCCTCAGTAGTAGGCAAGGCACCAGTAGAAGCAACATAGTTGGAGCTGGAAGCATCTGACGAGGCAACGCTCGAGGGTGCAGTGGGGTTCACCTCACTGGAAGGTCTCTGACCACCAGTCGAAGCAACGAAAGTGCTTGCCGAGCTGGTGGCAACACTTGAAGGTGCAGTGGGCTCCACCTCATTAGTAGGCTTCTGGCCACCAGTCGAAGCAACGTGAGTGTTTGTCGAGCTAGTAACGGCAGAAGAGGCAGCGTCCAAGGATGCAGTAGGTTGCACCTCTTCGCTGGAAGGAATGCCGCGGCCAGTCGAGGCAACGTATGTGTTCGTCGAGCTCGTAGCGGTAGATGAAGCAGCGCTCGAGGATGCAGTAGGTGGCACCTCGTCGCTGGAAGGAATGCCGCGGCCAGTCGAGGCAACGTATGTGTTCGTCGAGCTCGTAGCGGCAGATGAAGCAGCGCTCGAGGATGCAGTAGGTGGCACCTCGTCGCTGGAAGCAATGCCGCGACCAGTCGAAGCGACGAAAGAGGAGCTTGGCGCAGTGGTGGCAGATTCAGTCGATGTGCTAGTCTCACTGGTCGAGCTGACATCTCCAGCGAAAGTTGGCGAAGCCTCGTCCGTGGGAATTCCGCCACCAGTCGAAGCGACGAACTGCGAGCTGGTGGTGACAGTCGCGGAGTCAGTCGAGCTGCTTACGGTTGAGCTCGAGACACCGGTTCCGCCGCGAGATGTGAAGTTGGATGGCTGCCTGAAGCCCTCACCTTCGGGACGTGTCCTACGGGTAGAGGTAGTTGTCGAGGGAGTGGATGACGGAACAGTGGAGGGTCCAGTTGGGCTGACAGATTCTCCGCCGAACGGCATACCAGACGAAGGCTGCTGCGAGAATTGTTCCACTGAGCTATTATCAGCTTCAGGTGAGGTCGAGACGACACTCGAGCTAGTAGTAGTTGCCGGGGCCGAGTATGTGCTTGACGACGATGTCGGTACTGAACTAGGTCCGGTAGGCTGCACGGGGTTCTCAGGCATGCCACCAGTGGAAGGCGCGTTGAAAATGCCAAACTGTTCAGTCTGGGTGTCTTCCTCCTCACTGCTTGAAGTAGTCGAAGTTGTGGCGGGAGAAGAGCTTGAGAAAGTGGGCTGCACAGTAGTCTCGGGGAAGCCACGAGATGGCTCGTAGTATGTTGACGACGTAGACTCGTCCTCGAATGTGTCGGTCTCCTCGCTGTAAGTCGAGCTTGATGAGCTTGTCGTCACGGCTTGCGATGAGTAACTTGATGACGTGCTAGGCTGCGAAGATGTCGTCTCGGTGTTTGTGATCGTCAGGGTTTCGGTTCCAGTGAGTCCAGGTACAGTAGGCTCAATGACAGTTGTGTGCTCGCCTGCCTCGGGGTGCATTGACGACAATGCAGCAGCGAAGCTTTCACTCAGGGCACCCAAGTCGCCAAAGAAACCATCGGAGGTCTCAGAAGGCGTTTCCGAAGATGTTGATGACACCACTGGCGTAGTCGTGTTGGCGTATTGACGTCTCATCTGCCTAAAAGGGTGAAATCCCGGTCGCTCCTGATATTGACGAGCGGGCGCAGCCTCTGCTGTTGTGAAGGGACCTTGAGCAGCCATGACTGCGAGGGCAGCCGCCCACGCAGCAGAAGAGGTCCTCATATTGTAAGATTAGTGGTGTCTGTTGTTATAGTCACAGATGTGGTGTGCGGCCTGTAGATAATTAGATCCGGTATGAAGGAGTGGCGAAAATCATGTGCCAGCTTACCGTCTGAGTTGGGAGTGAACGAGTGTACTTGACGATTCGCCAAAGAATGAATGAACGCTTGCTTGTGGTAGGAAGCCGGTGTACGATGTTTTCCACGCAGGGCCTATGACATCCTAGGCGGGGTGGGTGGTGCTAAAGGAGCGTGGGCGTATCGCGTGAAGCGTGTCGCGTGGTTGGGCGAATGCAAATGTCAAAGTACAGAAAGTGTGCAGAAGGAACAGAGGCTCGGCCGGTCTGAGATTGTCCAATTTCGAGACAGAGGGCGTTCTTCGATCCAGTCAAAGAAACGCACGTGGGTCCGACCTGGGAGAACAAAGAGCGAAATGGGGTGTATATTGGTCTTTCAGGACGGTCGCAAAGCCAGAACCAGCCAATGGCAAGACAGTGTTTTGCTTTGAGGAGTAATAGCGAGGCCGATTGTACCAGACAGCGCGACTGAGTCCAGACAATAGGCGGGCGTGTGCTTCGTGGCAGCGGATGTGGAAATGAGCGACTGGATGCGCGTGGTGTTTCCTACGCTCGACTGCCGCACTGGTATGCCAGATATTACAAGGCCGTGAGAAAGGATGCGGAGGAGAAAGAGGTGTTGGTGACGTGTGGTTTAACGAGTGTGGGCGGATCTGGGCGAACCGGTCGGAAATGCAGGCAAGGCGGTGGGCGAGGCGCGCGAAAGGGGTGGTTGTCGGTTGCACGCAGCGGGCGGAGAGGCGAAAGGGAAGGGAGGCGGTGGTCGACGGGGTGGATTGAAGGTGTCGCGATGGCCGGCCGGGAGAGACTGGTCGAAGGCGGCGGCGGTGGTGGAGGGTGTTGCGGAGGGTGTCGTCGCGAGCACAGCGAAAGAGACACAGAAGCAGCGCGCCGTCGTCTGAGGCAGGCCACTACTGGGGTGCGGCGTCGTGGTGCGGGCTAGCAGCAACGGGCGCGGGTGGAGGGCAGGGCAGGCTGAACAAGGGTGCACGCACACGCAAGAAGCAGCAGCAGCAGCAGGCAGGCAAGCGGCTCGCTGGTCACTACGGTCAAGGTCAAGGTGGTGCAGAGGGCTGGCCGCTCTCTTGCAGACGAGATCTGGCGAGTGCAATTTCACGGGCATGCAGGGCGGCGGATGGCATCACGGGCAATTGGCTGTTTCATGCGTGGGCGGTCGATAGTCGTCGCATCCTTGCACAGAGGCACCGCGCCACATTCATAACGCCAGGGTCGCAAATAGCAAGGCCCGCATACATCAATCCCACCTTAATCTAATCCAGCGCGAGTGCGCCTACTACGGCCACCTGCTATACGGGCCCCGCCCCAATACGGCCACGGAGGCGGCAGCGCCATGCATGCAGCCGCTTTCTTCAGCGAGGTGACTGTGTCCGTGTTCTGCGCTGTCATCACATCGCCCATGCCCACGCGCCGCAGCGCAGCGCACGTGTGTAGCGTCGTGCGCTGCATACACACATACATATATACAGACACATATGCCATCCCGTCCCTCGTCCAGCCGTTGCGCGGCTTCAGCGTGCGACAGGCGAGCGTGCGCCTTGTCCTCGCTTCGCCGTCACAGAGTGAACTGCGCTGCCAGGGCCACATGCTCGCCCATGCTCGACCAGGGTCGCTCTCGTGCCTGGCGCCAGCGTAAGACCAGCTCTGCACGGCTCCACCGTCGCCGTCCTTAGCCTCCTTTCCCCAATCATCGTGATACGATCCGTCGCCCGCTAGACACTGCTAGCTCGAGGGCTATGTAGCAACTTTAATTTGAAGGATGGCCCAGCTGCCCTCTCTGCGCTGAGCAGCCCGGCTCAACACTCGCCTTTTCATAATTATTCACTCCCAGTGCAAGCCCTGCGCACCCGATCGCGCAAATGGACGCAGTTCGAGACCGGATCTTCGCCCGGGAGCCAGCATTGAAACAAAGCGAACCTGTTCGGCAGGCCTCCGCGAGGAGCAGCAGCACCACACGCCCGCTCGCACCCTCCTTCGGCACTTGAGTAATGTCTTTGTTCTCTTGTGTGCGCTAATCTGCACTCTGCTGCAAAATGCGCATGTTTTCTCGTGATCCTGCTGCTTCTTCCCACCCGTACGGCGCCGACGCGTCAGCCTCTGCTTGTCGCTGCAGGGCCGGGCGGTGGAAATTCTGCAGATGTGCCAGAAAGTGAACGCGAGCCGCACCTCCGGCTTGGTGATCGTACATGTACTCATGTATAGCAGCCGCCCTGGGACGCCGCTGACCCAACATGTGGAAAGTCTGCGTGGTGGGCTACCGTTGAGATGATCACGGCGATCTCTTACACCCTCTCTCCACATGGCAACGTGTATCATCGGTCTCGACCGATCGTCAATGATGGAAGCGGTCCACCTTGCCATTTCACCTTAATTATTGACATCAATGACTGTATCTCACAAGCTGGCAGTTTCCGATGCCATGTCAGCATTGAGAAGGAAATTTCTTTCAGCTGCTGCTATGCGGTTATACACCGGTCATCTCCCCTTTTCCGTTATTGCATTTTCCTGGCAAAGTTTCTTGGCGGAGCATGCTCACCTGCAGGCTGCATGTTTTGTGGCTTGAGATCTTCCTTTCCATTATTACGGATAAATTTGCCAGTGAATATTGTGCCGCTCTTTCGGGGAACCGCGTGCAGGTGACCTTGGTCGCACGTGTTGCCGCATGGCTTACGGGCAAGGAGAAGGTCAAGCTTTGCGAGGGTAGGCAATGATATCTTGGCTTGAAGGACTCATTATTGTGCGAGCTGGAACGTGAAGCTTTTGAGTACGGAAGCATGTCATCATTGCAGTCACCAGGTCTTAGATGTTCAGTTCTCAGTAACAGTCAATCGGGCAAGCATTGTGATTGGAGCGAAATGTTCATGCACATTCCATTGCATCAAATGCCGAATTGTTTTCTCGCTAATCTCGCCCACAATGCCCTCCTCTACCATAGCATACCAAACAAAGTGTCGCCAAACAACTCGCTCAAGCATAGTTGACCTTGACAGAGTACCCAGTAGTAGTGAACACAGCGCTGCTACCAAGCGTAGGCTCAGTGCCAGCACCGACACTCTTCAAGTACTGGCTAGAAGGCAGACCCTGGCTCTTGGTCAAGTAGGCGAAGAACTGGTTGACGTCGCCGTTGAAGCTCTTGATCTGCTTGCCGTCGGCGGGCAGGAAGGAGAAGACGGTCATGGCGCCGTTGGGGCCCTTGTACACGTTCCACTTCTGGCCGGCGATGGTCGTGCTGGCGACAGGAACGGCGTTGCCCTGGGCGTTGTAGTTGCTGGTGTTGAAGGTTAGTATTTATTGGGAGAGCGATCTGTGTGTAGCGAGACAACGTACCTGGAAATCGGTCCAGCGTTGATGTTGGCCAGCCAAATCATCATCTCGTACTTCTCAGCACCGCCAGCGGTGTCGCTTGTGAAAAGATCATATGCCACATCGGCGACGAGGTTGCTGCCGGTGTATCCCCAGTTCCAGGTCGAAGGGATAGACTTGATCTTCGAAATCGGCACCGCGTTCGTCTTCACGACGACATTGGGGAAAGACTTGATGCTGTTCTTGCCACCAGCCCACGACCAAGCGGAGTGCCACTTGATGGTCGAGCCGCTGGTGCCGTCGAGAGTGGTGCACTGGCTGCCGGAGGTTGCGGCGCCCTTGCCCCAGAGGTTGTTGTAGAGGGTGTAGTCGTTGACGACGACGTTGTCCCAGTCGCCGCACATGTCGGCGCGGCGGGTGAGGGCCGCTGGGGTGGGAGAGGCGGTGGCCAAGAGGGCCATGGTGCTGGCGACGAGGGTGGAAGAGAACTTCATTGTTGCTGGTGTTCTGATGCTTTAGAGTTTGAAAGAGTGTAAAGATAATATAGCTTGTGTTAAAAGAGTGACTGTTGGTGGATGATGTACTTGCTGTCTCAGAACTATGGAACGGATTGAAGATGTCCTTTTATTCGATGTTCCAGATCGAGCCCTCATCGACTCTTGATTATAAAGTAGGTCTTTTCCGGATGAACAGGCATCATTACTTTGCCCAGGGCGGAGCGTGCTACAAAGCTTGTAAACGACGACTACTCTTGAAACAATCGTCGCAAGCGCACGTCGACTAGTTCGTTCAAGCTCTGAGCCGCTGGCGGAGTGAGCCTTCCGGGTGCTTGCCTTGTTAGGGTTCCTGGAGCACGTTTGATATAAGCAGATACAGAAGTCTCACGGAATAATTTATATTATTGAGTGTTGTGTAAGCCCTGTCGTTCTTTTTGTGGTGGGTGATGGTATTGGTTCGAGGGGTGATTGATTACAGGTGGAGTAATTCGCAGCTTGACCACTCTGCGCGCCTGAACTTGAGAAAGGGGCAATTTGGTACCTAACTGTTATGGAATACATTGCATGTTCAGGCAAAACCTAAGCTTTATACCGAAGCTTAGCTTGCTTGTATAGCATCCTTGTGGCCGCGCGCGGTCGCGCATATGGAGGGCACATTTGGCCAGCTGCTCCTTTGGTCAGGTACAGACTTACAGTGATGTTGACAGCCATGACTTCGCAACGGACAAGGCCACGTGCAAAGAATCCCAGCTGAAGACAGAACCACAGCTCGCATGAACAAGTCCCTTGGATCTCATGCAGTGGAACTGCATGCCCACGCCCTTTTGATTGCAATTGCAGTTTTGAGCCTCTACGCCCTTCCAGACCTCCATTGGTTGTGTCACCCGTACAATTGGGTGTGACAGCATGCTCCGACAGCCCGGTAGCACGCAGCCGTGGGATCTGATCCGTGGCTCGTCATTGTACAGCAAGCAGGGCTACCTTGTTCGGATCGTGGTTACACGACATAAACTTGCTGTTGGGCATTTTCGTGATCGAGGCTGAGCATGTGTCTCACCTTCCGCGGGTGAGTTTCCGGTGGTGTCATAGTAGCATTGGACATCGATGATGCCTTCGAAGCGTGTGCGGGTGTCGTGGAAACAAAAGGCATGATATTGTCACGTTTTGGTATACCTGCATCTGATTGCGTGTGATCGTGCGCGGTCATCTTCAATCGCTGGGATGTTGCTTTCTCGTGAGGGGGGAAGAAATGGCACAACACAACACAACAGCTTCTTATGATACATTCCAATACAGATTCACGAGAAGAATGGTTGTAGTTTCCAATACTGATGAAATGAGACCGTGAGCTCTCGTATTTACCGAAACATACTATATTTTGGGAGACTGACGAGGATATCGATAACCCCAAGCCCTAAAATCCCAAGTCCCATAGCTCCAAACCCTAAGGCAAGCATTGAATCTCCTCTTTCTCGAAACATGAACCCAATCGCATGTAAGAACATACAAATACTGCGACACACCGACACGTCAATCGTCACGTACATACTAGCGCCAGCAACCGCGACCATGTCTCTCTGGCAATCCTATCGCAACCTCGCACCGCGCACGCGCCTGATCATTGGCGGCGGCGTAATGGCCTATGCAGCTTTCGGACTACTGGCATCAGACCAGGCCGAACAACTACTTGGATGGACCGCGACGGACGAGGATCGCAAGCGTCTGAAGGAAGATCTCCCGAAAGTGCTCGTGGTGGACAGAAAGGACAAGTGAATGATGGACATTGGAATCAAGAATCAGTGGGAACATATGGTGCTTAGGATGCAGATGCATCTGTCGAGAGGAAGAAAAGTTCAATGCCTCGAGGATATCTTTCATATACTGCTTCAATGTTGTATCGCTGAGCATGCATGCGATCGGAGCTTCGTTCTGGCTACACAAAACGACGAGCACTACGAACTTGCCTGGAACACGATTGGAACACCAAAATGAATCGGAAGAGCAAACCTAATGGTCCGCACTGAGTTCTGCCCAAGATGCTTGACGCAGTGGAAAGAAGCAACGAATGGAGCATGCCAGGGAATCCAGTCTCGAATGCCAACGTCGTCATCTTCTGCAATTCTGGATGAAAGCAAATGATCAACAACCCTTAAGGAACTGAGTATGCACTCGAACTTATCACCACGAAACGAGGTCGGATGTCTCCAGAACTCTACAGGCCAACCTGCCCATAATCGCGCAAGGATGGAAGCCTGCTGATTGTCAGCATCGAAGCCCAAGCCAGCAACTGCAGTGTCATTAGTCGATCATCAGCTGTCCTTGTGTCCCGCGAGAAGACGATTAAGGACTTGACATGAGATTTCACAAAGCTTGTGGATGTCGGGTAAATCAGAGTCATGTGGAGAAATCGAACTGTATCATTCTACATCTGATATTGCACTCGCAAGCTTGTCATTACTGAGTTTGTCAGATGTATTGTGGACGATCTCAAGCCTTGTGCAGAACATGACTTGGGCGTCTTTCTCTTGAAAGTGATTAAGTGTGACTTCTATGCTGTGACATGCTGCATCCGATTGGCGCTGCCTTAGCACAGCGCCGCCAGGGGTGCCTATTGGCTCAAGCGAACAGCTTGTGTTCCCGTATGCTTGTGACGTTGACGCCCAGGTATAAATTCGAGCCCAAATGAGGCGAATTGTGCGCCTCAAGTATCGGGTGCTGAACCTGTGGCTGGAGTGACGACGGAAATTCGTGAGTCTTCACTCAGAAGAGTCGCAGCATGCATGCGGTGATCTTTCGATGAGTTCGTGGGCCTGAGCTGAGCTCACTGTGCCCAATGACATGATGTGATGATGTTCAAGGGTTGTGACTGGTTGCAATTACAGCTTCCTGCTTGGACGCCGTATATAAGATTGCTTCGCTCGCTCTGCAGATTCTGGCCACGTTTGCGGTGCTTCAATTTGTTAATGAGCAAACGCTACAGCGGATTCGTCTTTTCTTCCGACCTCGTCGCAAGTCAAAATGCCATAGAGCGATGCGAGTCATTGCGCCATTGCGGGTTGTGGACAAAACAACCAGGTCGCCGTTGCAGCCACACGACGGATGGGAAACCCTGACAGCCCGTCCCGACTCATCCCAGTCCAAAGCATCAGTTGAGACCTTCCGTCCGCCCAAGATCTTCTCCTGCGACAATGGCATCTCATCATCAAATCCGCCAAGATGGTGTTGACATGAAACAGCTTCAGAAGCCGGTCCCGCCCTCCCGGCTCCGAAACCTTGTGCTTCTATCAACATCGGAGCCATTGATCGTCTTTTTAAACTATCGAAACAAAGGCCAAGCCATCGATTTCTTGCTGACTATCTCCAATGGATCTTGAAAAAGGTGGCGTGTCAGCGCTTGCCGTCAGGAGCCTGCATTGCCCAGCAATGTTATGGATCCTGAACATTGGACTGAGGTACACTTCAACCCTGCAAAGGTTTGACAGCTTCTATCAACATCGGAGCCATTGACCTCTTCTCAAGCCCATGGAAACAACTATCAAGGCGTCAAGCCCTTGTCCGCTGTGGTCAACGTAAGTTTGACTCGGTGGTGTGCCTGCGCTTGTCGGAGCTTGCGTTGGCCAGCCATGGTTTGGATCCTCAGCACTACTCAGTATTAGGCTGGGGGACATCCAGTCCTGCAAAGAATTGACAAGGAGTGCACTCGATATTCGGATAATTGCCATTCGCTGGCTATGATTGCGGCATGTCAGTTGCCGGAAGTTCTTTTTCGGTAGGATCATGGTTTGAGGTGGCTCCAGATCGGATCTCTATGCTCCGGTGTTGGTCTCCCACTCATAAAGGCTTCCAGAAAGCACAGATTGGATAACAAAAGTCAGGCTAATCGCCAGTTATCGGCCGACGAGACGAAGCGATAGGGCGTTATGTTGATTCTTTAGAGTGTATTCCCTACAGGAAATGCTTCTTATCCAGCATCCTAGATCGAGATTACTGTGATTGAGGGACTCTACCGGTGATCATTACGCTCTAACATGACATTGGGCGGCATTGGTACTTCTCTCGGGACGCAAACGGCAAATGAGTCTCTTCGAGCGACTGTCTCCGCAGAGGAAACGTCCGGCCCTGTCGATAGGCGCCGACGTTGTTAACCGACAGGAGCTGCTGTCCTTGTGCTAAGAGCCACACTGCATAGACGAAGCATGCATATGCAATGCAAGGAAGCGCTCAGCTGAGTCGCCAGCCGCGCCATCTCTCGCTCATAAGGCTAAGGGTGCCGCCTTTGCCCACGCATTGCGCTCGTAAGCACCTACGACCACAATGAGCTCAAGAGTATCGCAGAGCTCTTCACATTGCAACGAATCTCGGGCGTCGACGTCACTGCTACAACCAGCCATGACCATGTTGCTCGTTTGGGGCGAATACCTTGGCTTAGAGGGCGGCCGCCCCCTCAGCAGAACTATGCGTTCTTCGGAGGCGGAGTAAAAGCTCCATCGTCCATCACACACGCGAACATCACCAAACCCGCCATCTCTATCACAGTCGTTTGTGGATCATCGTTCATGCTCTCTTTGACGCACTTGAGACAAGTTTGTTACTAGCACGACGAATCTACAAGGTCGTGATCCTTCCAACAGATCAGCACCACGAAGCGGATTCGCTGCTACACAAGAACCACCCTCAGACCCAACCATTCACCCCACACACAGCGGGAGCCTCTTATAAGGCTCCAGAGGAAGACAGTGTCTGAAGATGAATAATCTACCACAAATTGATCAGGATGATCTATTCAGCAGCGTATCTGGCGCGTTCGACGCCGACGGCTTGGCCGGGTACCCACAGGTCCGCCTTCACTCCTGGTAGCGCGCAACACGTATGCTGACCCCGAACAGCAGGTCTTCGACGTAGCACACGATGGAGGCGACATACTCAACGATGCGAATGCCTTCGCAGCAGCTTCATCGCACAACTCTGCGAAAGCAGAGTCCGTCCACAACGTCGATCCTGCACTCTTAGCACTCTTAGACCCTTCCATATACCAAAATCAGCTTGCTCGACGTGATCCTCGTCACTTCGCTCATCTAGCTGCACCTCAAACACAGGTGCAAAGATGGCACGGCTCACCTGCATTCGGTGCTGTCCACGGTGTCCTTGGTGCGCACCATGACTATAGCGCTGCTCAGGCCGAACAACACATGCAGACATGGGATGGGAACATGTCCGCCAACAATGGACTTGTGAGCTCGTACCCTCCCGTTGTGTTCCAAAGTGCCAACCAAGTAGACGGAGCTGGTCTCGAGCATGGAAGAACACAAGTCTTTCCGCCGGACATGCTCTTGGGTCATCAACAGATCCAAGGAAGCCGGCCGCGCATCGAGTCGGCATCACTTCAGCATCCAGGCGCAAGCGAAACCGGTTGTGTAGGCTCACGGCCAACGGTCTGCTATCTTACCGGAATGGAAGCTGTTATGCAACAAGGCCGAATGCTTCAAGATGCCATGGGCACAGGGGACGCAACCTCGAACCAAACGAACGGCTTGGCCAACGACGAGTGCCTTGGTGCAGGCCTGGAATCTGCTTATTCGGAATCTGAGCTACCCAGCGCTCAAGAAGCACAACCCACTGTGCCCCCTTCGAAGTCCGTTGTCTGTCCCTTGTGCAAACGACAGCTCCAAGATAGACCGGGTCTCAGGTATGGCCTACATGTCTTCCTCGAGTCGGAAAGTGATGCTGATTGAGGCAATAGACATCACTTGAATATCCACGATCCAGAGAAAGCCAGCCAATACAAGTGCGGCTACGGAACCTGCAAGTATGCGTCTCGATACCCGAAAGATGTGAGACGGCACAATCTCATCCATGAGAAACCACGTTATCACAAATTCGTCTGCTCCGAACCTGGCTGCGACGCCAAGTTTCACCGGAAAGACTTCCTCCTGCGACACTGCCGTTCGGCGCACCCGACCGCCAGCGAGGCGGACGGCCTTGAATCGAGCAGGCGCAAGGTCTCAGGTCGACAGTATCTGACAATCCCTAAGCAGCGCGGACACAGAGCAATGAGTATGAGCTCGAGAACCACTTCGCTTCGTGACGGCGGCGTTTCTTCAACGGGTAATCGGCGCAGGTCGCAGAGGACACATCAGACTCCAGTCCGATCATCCAGAGCGTCGCTCAGATCGTCTTCGGCTGTGGCTTCATCCAACCCTACTCATGGTGACTCCAGCTTCGTGTTCGATGGCCAGTCCCTATTGCCGACGCCTCAGACTGCCCACTCTTCCGTCAATGAATACTTGGACCCACGATTGCTGTCTCCTGCTGCTCTGTCGGACTCCTACTGCTTTTCAGCAACCTCGTCGCCTTGCCCGCCGTGAACTGTTCGACCCATCGAAAGCGAAAATCTTCGATGTCGTCCATCCGCAACTGAATTCGTCTTGCATATCATCACGCCTTGAAGGCTGTATGACCACGTCCGAGTTCAGCCCGGTCCTGGATGTACTGACATTTCACACGTCTCCTTTGTCCAGTCTTTTCGTGCTTGATTTTACCGCGCTATTTTCTTTTTCGACGATATCGATGGTTCGAATGTGTGATGGCGGTACGTGAACGATTTGTAGATGCCTGATGTTGATGAGAAAAGCGCACTGGGGGGTTTTCCTTGTTCAAAGAAATGATAGAAGTACATCGAACACATGGAGCCTGCTCCTCGCCACTACAGGCAACAGAGTATACATATCGTTTCTCGTCCATGCCTTGCCGCCTCTGATCCACACACCATCGGCGCTCTCCTACCACATCAAGGCTAGGCTTGTCGCTTGACCTTCGGATCTACTTCATAGTGGCGATCTAATCAATGGCAAAAGCACCGTTAATGCGCCGTATGTGGCAGATACATGTGGCGTGAGCCGTCGCACTTTATCGCCAATAGCGGCTCGCCGCCTTCTGTCGACATATAAGCGAGATCGGACGTGATGACTTGCAGCCTTGCAGGCACTAATGTATCGGTACGGCACGTGTGTGGTCAGCTGAGGAGTCGCAGTACCTCGTGCTTTAGTGCTATGCAGCACGTGCGGTGGAGGCCCTGTAGGCGTTCAGCCGTCCCGTGAGGCTGGAATGGACGCGAGGGCTGGTATGATAGGCGCTCTTGTTGCATGAATCGATTGCTGCGTCTTTCGCTTACCGGGCGAGTTGGGATAGTAATAATCCCGGGAATTTGAACGGTGTATTGGGGTGCTTTCATCATCTTCAGTAGAAGCCTATGCAGAGTGTGCTGAAATTGGGCATCAGGCACGGTCCCTTGAGCTGATCGTCGTGTTATAGAGTGTGTATCATTCGGCCTGATTGACAACGATAGACTTTATGAAATCGTTTTCAGAGGACCAGTACCATCACGCTCGTAAATGTCATGAACCATACACGGGCATAGGTCCGGAGATGCTTTGTTGGTTGTCAAGTGTGCAACTAACAATGACTCCCCAGTGTTCGAGGAGCTTTCGTTGGTTCAAACAACTTTGTCTTGTTAGCCAGACTAGAACTTTGGCATGTCAAATAACACTTGAAGAGCATGGTCATGATGAGCCACGGGCTTTAAGTTTACGATCATTTTCACACCTCTGAATACAGCCTGCTAATTGGGCGATGCCGATCGGAACTCTGAACCCTTTTCTCGGCGAACGCGGGCGAGGGCAGGCGTCATTGCGACTGCTATCGTTATCGCATCCCGTGCCTTGTACCTGTCTCCTGTCTCGTCCCATCTGACACGTCTCTTGCATCGCAAATTGCTGTTTGCTATACACATACACATCGCTTCATTTCTTCACTAGACTGCTAGATCGACATCCCAGCATTCCTTTGTCTCGCGCCGGCCTTATCAGTCGCAAGCATGGACGCCACGACGACCCCCACCAAGAACCCCCACGCCTCTCCCATGCCCATCGACATCGAAGAACGCGTCGAAGCCTGGACCGTCGAGCAGGCCGCCGATGTGCTCAAGGCCACTTCCATCTCGACACCGCGCCTGGCTCGCGGCCGATCGGTCACATTGGACATTGCGCTCGACGACGAAGCGCATCCAGATTCCTCGCCACTTCAGCCACGCCAGCGTACCGAACCTGTCCACACCGTCTACAAGCGCCGCGCACCCATCCGTCGAGACAGCCAGGACCGCCGCAATGCTTTGCTCAAAGGAAAAGAAGGATCACGAAGGCGCCAGCGCTGGGAGAATGACCGCTTGTTGAGCAATCCGCATGCGCAGCCACCTCTGCCTAGTGATTGGCAGGTGCGCCCAACCCACAACGCCCACAGTGTACCCTACTTCCTAGCGCCACTTTGGGACACAGAGTTCGCGCGCAAAGAAGCTGCCCGCAAGGCTGCTGCTGTTGAGAGGACACAGCCTGCCAGCAGGGAAGAGGCGGCCGCACAAAAGGTCGCTCGTGATTTGCGCGCAAAGCTGAAGCGCGCACAAGGTGCCAAGGGCTTGCTGCAGGATCTCGAGCTGGAGGTGCGCGGTTTCGTACAGCAGTGGGAAGCAAAGCAGAGACAATTGGAGAGTGAAGGCCTGATTGAAGAGACCGACAGCGAGGACGATGAGATTGTCTTTGTTGGCCGCAATGGCGCTATGAGTGATGAGAGGCAGCAGGCCAGACAGGAGGGCGCTTTGGCAAAAGACAAGCTTATATTCCAGAGTCTTGTCAATGATCATGGTGCCAGCTTTGGGTATGTCTTTGAGATTCTTCTAGCACAACAGATCAGGTTTGCTAACTTTGTGCTTAGTCGCTACCTCGTTCATGCCATCGGCATATACTACGGTCTCAAGACTTGGTCTGTGACGACAGACGGCAGGAGAGAAGCCTACGTTGGTCTGAAGGAAGATCCTCTGACCAGACGGCCCGAGCCTCTCAAGAGCGAGCTGCCAAGGCCGCTGTGGGCTGTTGTATAACCTTCATTCGTGTCGGGTAAGGTGTAATGAATTATTGATACTCTGCATAGATGCGACAGCCATCACTTTGACTGGACACGCGAAGCGCAATAGAACAACAATGTTTGTTAATGAAGTGCTGAACAAGCTTAATTTTCGCGCGTGACTTTGCCACCCACCCTTTTGCTTTGCCAGTACTCACACTTTGGTTGTTATCTCAAACAGATGATCTACCTAGGCACGCTTAAGTCCTCACTGCCCGTGCCCATTGGAGCAATATTGATCCACCATCTCTGACATTCACCAACAACCCAATGTCACCTCAAGAGCCAGGAACCGACATCGCTCACACAAGCAGGAGCCACAACGCTAAAGATCAAAGGCGGATACTTGACAATTTGATACTCTACCAAACTTGTTTGCGCTATCTCGCTCTGACCGTCGGCTGCCATGTGCCTCTCTGTGTTCACATACAGAAGTTTCCCATGCAATTTAGCTCTCAAAAGCGAATTGCATATATTTCGAACGAACGGCTGCTCGCGGTCCTAGTGACCAAGACCTGCTTGGCATAACCAAAAACCAACGAGCTTGTCCTTCATCGTCTAGATCTCATAACTCTCTGCCGCATCAATGAGCGAATCTGAAATCCAGCCTCTTATTACCCTCGTCAGTCGTAGTCTCAAGGTACACATGCTTCTCCTCCTGGCTCATGGCGCTCCACTTCTTCTCCCTAACCTTGTTACGCAGGACGTAATACACCTTTGCAAAGACAAACAGCACAAGGGCGAGAATACAAATGCCGATCAGGACGCTATTTCCGCGGAAGTAACGCGGCTTGTCGTCCTCGCGGTAGATGTTGGCTGCAATCACGCCGCCCAGCTGCACACACATGTTGTAGCAAGCGGCGGAGATGGAGCGCGTGCGCACACCTCCAGAGTTGCGTGACGACAGGCCGACGAGGATTGCGTGGCAGTACGGGTAGCTGAGCAGGACTGTGAGGAGCGCATATGTGCCCCAGGAGTCGATTGATGCTCCGGACCAGAAGCGGAGGGCGATGATGCAGGGCAGTACCCTGAGTTGAGGTTAGTGCTTCTGTTCAGAACATTTGTGATGGCGGGTGTGACGTACCAGACGTTTTGCAGTAAGGCGAACAGCAGTCGCGTGCCGAAACGCTCGCTTAGCCAAGTCAAGAGCAGCAGGTTGCAGATTGCAACGGATGTTGATGGGATGACGAGAAGGTTGGTTTGGAACTATAATGGAATGATCATTAGCGGGGCATGGTCTACGTAAACGATCAGAGGCGTTCGTACCGTGCTGAAGCCTAGCTGCTTAAGTGACAGTGTGAGGTATGACTGTGGGGTCGCCATGGGAATGAAACAAACAAGGCCAAGGGCATAAATCTGCGCGATTGGTCAGTTGTGATCAATGTAGAAATAGATCGAAGTGTTACTTACAGGCCACATGTCGTAGTCGCTGAGAGATCTGAGAAGAGACTTCGGCGTGATGCCTTCACGGTTGTGCATGTCGCCTTTGGTGGGATCGTCACGAAGAACTCGATTGACGACGATTCCGACTTCGCGATCAGTGAACCATCCATTAGGACGGAACCATGTTTTGGTCGCTACTGCAGAGGAAGGCATAAGGAAAATTGCAGACACTCCGACGGTGAGAGTGATGAGCCCTTCGATCAAGAAAAGCCTACATCACAGTCAGTATCAATGGACGAATTAAGCGGGTCCGAATGGCGTGAATTACCATCTCCAGCCAGCCAAACCATGCACACCTCTCATGTGCAGAAGGCCAAATGCCAAGATCGAAGTGATGATCTGGGTACCGTCCAAAGCAGTCCAGAAGAAGGAAAGACGAATCGGCAGTTCCTTGCTTGTGTAGAAGTACGACAGCCTGACATCGAAATCGTCAATACGAGCTCTCTGAATGCAATGCTCAGAAGGCTTAACGCTTCGCTAGTGCTTACCATAGTACAAGATCAGGGATGAAGCCACCCTCAAGCATGCCGATCAATGCTCTGCAGGCATAGAACGATCCTTTTCCAGAGAGGGCAGCTTGTGCGGCAGCGACGATAGACCAAGCGATCATTTGCACTAAGTCACGCCAGTCAGTGGTATGTTAAAATAAAGAAGACGGACGAGGCTCACTGGGAATCCAACGATCCGGACCAAGTTTCTTGGAAATAAGTTGCGAGGGAATTTCCGCCAGAAGGAACGACACCTTGAAGATGGTGTTGCCTGAATCGTGTCAGCGATGATTTCTACACGAGCAATATCGATACTCACCAGTATTGTAATCGTTGGTCGTCAGATTGAGATCGTTAAGCAGGTTGTCCGCCACAGCTTGAGCCAGATTGCCACGGTCGACTTGCAGTGCGAAGAACGCGAAGCAGGCGAAGGCACAGACGCGATAGTCGAGCTTCCTGACAATCCGTTTCTCTTCGGCGGGCGTCCATTCCAGTTCCGGATCGAACGCAGATCGACACTCATACTGACAGCTCTCGTAGACGTCCCTGTAGAACTCGGCGACCTTGGGGTCAGAGAAGGGGTTGTTCTCGTCTAGACTGTGCTCAGAAGACGCCGTTTCATGGGCCTGAGCTCCCTTCAAGGTCTCTGGGTGGACATCTTCCTTGGAATGGTCGGCAGCGACTGTTGGCTCCAGTGCCTGTGCGACGGTGGTCGTAGTCGACGGCTTGTCCGCGGAGAAGCCTTTGAGAAACGCCATGATATTGAGTTGAGCGTGCTTGGTCGTGAACTCTTAGGCCTCCAAGAAGTGCTTGTACGCGTAGTATTCATAGCATAATCGTCTGGCATTTTTGTGGTTCTTCGCGGCGATGGTGCAATTAGAGCTAGTTCTCGAGGCGTCGGTACTGTGCGATAAGGGCTCGCTAACCTCGTGGCTTTTTGCATGGCAATAGACTAGAGCGCACGCCATCTGCATGTTACTATCGTTATGCGAGCCTGGAGACGCTCTGATCGAGCAAAGACGGCTCGCCAAGCGAAGGGCTCTAGCACGACAGACATGGTGCCATGTTCGAGAGCCTATTACCAAGACCAGATCGGGTTCTCTGCCCGCGGTGGCGGACATACATAGCTTTGAAGCACGGACTTAGCGACTGGTGTGATCATCATGGCAGATTGCGAATATTCGGCAAGCCCTCGAGTTGTAGTATGTGAGGAGAAGCTGCTTGCTGCGTAAGCACGCAATCGAGAGCTTCCAACTCGTCAACATCAACGGGAAGCATGCGATCATGCGACGTGGGATATAAAGTGGTTGCGAATGCTTCGCTGGGCATTGAATATAGCAACTCATCTCAGAAACGTCCCATTGTTTTACTAACTCACCTAAGAAAGTCTTCATCGACACTGTCACCTTCATCCTTTGGGGAAATCGAGATCGTTACAACCGGATCCTCAATGGCGACTACTACAATCCAGACTCCCGGGTCATCTACCGAGAGCCCAAAGGCCAGCCCTGCCTGGGTCCACAAAGAGCCTCTGCAGCCACAGGGTGTCCTCAATGAATATGATTCTTTCGATGTGACCCCGATCATCGGCCGAGAGTTCCCAAACGCGAACTTGAAGGAGTGGCTCGAGGCTCCCAACTCCGACGAGCTCTTACGTGAGCTTGCAATCACAAGTCAGTACTTGCACTTCTCGCATCGTGAATATAGCCATCACAACGCAGAATCCCTCTTCATGGGCATCTCGCGTTCCAGACGAGGATCTTGGTGATGGCTAATTGCGGACAGAGACTGATCTGAAGCAGTCTCTCAACGCGGCGTGGTCTTCTTCCGCAAGCAGGATGGCCTCGACAACGATCTCCAAAAAAAGCTGGCTCAGCGCTTGGGCGAGCTTTCGGGCAAGCCTGCTACTTCCAAACTGCACATTCACCCGGTCTCTAACAGCGGCCGTACTCTCGGTGGCAAGGATGATGAAATCTCAGTCATTAGTTCTGAGCAAGCGAAGAAGCTGTACGCCGAGCGTTTCGGCAGCGACAAGCGCCAGAGCAACAAAGAGGGATGGCACAGCGACATTACCTTCGAACCTGTGCCGAGTGATTACGCGATCCTACGCTTGACAGAGCTCCCCAAGACTGGCGGAGATACTCTGTGGGCATCTGGCTATGAGGTCTACGACCGCCTTTCGCCAGCGTACCAGAAATTCCTCGAGGGCCTGACTGCCACTTATGCACAGCCGATCTTCAACGAGAGTGCCGAGAAGAACAACTTCCAGCTCTACAGTGCCGAGCGCGGTGCACCAGAGAATGTTGGAACCGACCTGACTGCTGTTCACCCAGTTATCAGGACCAACCCTGTCACCGGCTGGAAGAGCGTTTATGCCGTGGGCCACCATGCGAAGCGCATCAATGAGGTGACGAAAGCCGAGAGTGACCATCTTCTCAACTGGTTCACGCAATTAATAGTCGAGAGTAAGCTGCACTCT
This sequence comes from Pseudopyrenochaeta terrestris, assembly GCA_022813475.1. Lineage (NCBI taxonomy): Eukaryota > Fungi > Ascomycota > Dothideomycetes > Pleosporales > Pseudopyrenochaetaceae > Pseudopyrenochaeta > Pseudopyrenochaeta terrestris. Next base: position 680,890 of record JAKLMJ010000005.1, on the reverse strand, counting down.
GCATATCGTGATGAACCAAAGCTGACCAGACCAGACCACGATCTGCAGGTTCGCAACAGATGGGCCAACCCCAACGATCTCGCGATCTGGGACAACCGCTCAGTCTACCATACCGCAACTTACGACTATGATGGTCCGCGTACTGGGCAGAGAGCTGTCAGCTTGGGAGAAAGGCCATATCTCGACCCGCAAAGCGTTTCGAGGAGGGAGGCGCTGGCACAGCGGGCTCCTTCGACGGCCTAGATTTTTGATGTTTTCCTGCAGACGCGCAGCGCTTCTAGCTGCATATCTTATCTTTGAGCTTCGAACGATGAGAACAGGATGCATGCGTTTGATTTTGTACTCCCCGAGGTTGTCGTAGGCGAGGTTAAGGAAATGAAATTCGTCAGCTGCAAGTTGAAAGACGTGATCGATGCCACGCCCCACATTTGGCCAGCGTCACTTCTCCCATCTCCTCAACGACCAACCAGATCACAAACATTATCTATCACCAAATTGCCGACATGTGACATGAAATCTTGCGAGTAGCTTGTGAAAGTATATCTGCATCCATTTGAGCATTTGCCTAGGCACCGTCGAGGCTTGGCCCATACGTCGAGGCATGCATGCTCAGGCTTTACCGGCCTGCCTCGAGCCTATCACTAACGACCCATGTTCGGCACGACATCTAGTAGCTACGGACCCGGAATCCTTTGCCGGCTGAAGGTCTTCAAGTGGAGTATCCAATAAAAATGAGCCCTACCTGCCATTGGGATGCATATAGCGCCCTACAGTAAAAGTTTTCTCGTTTGTCTGTCTGATGACCATTATCACCTTCCTCATTCAGCAAGAACATTGAACAACACATCGAGGACCGCGCCCATGACTCTCGATACTGCTGAAGACGAATATGGGCAAGCACCGAATCAGCAACATGTGCGGGCGACCGAGCACACAAAACTTTTAGGCCAACGGGAACACGATTCTCTCTACCGGACTCTTAGCGTACGTTTTGCACTTTTTGCACAAAGCCACTTGATTCAGGCCACCGCACTGCCTATCGGCACCAACAGCGAGTTCTCACAGGCGGTCTGACTGACATCTTCCAGCGCCGCAGTGATGCAGACTTCCTCCCACAGGATGACAGCGATGCTAAGATCTCACGACGTGAGTCAGTAAGCGGCAACAAAAGAAGTCCTTGGGCGACACTGTCAGTCCTGCTTCTGGGATGCTTCATCGGAAATGCTGATGCCAGTCTTGTTCTTGCCACTTATGGCAAAGTTGCATCCGAGTTCAACGATCTCGACTCAGGCTCATGGCTGTTGTCGTCTTACATTTTGGCCATGAGCGCCGTCCAACCACTGTATGGCAAACTGAGTGACATCTATGGCCGCAAGCCAATGTTACTTGCTGCGTATACAATGTTCGCTATCGGCAATCTCGGCGCCGGCTTGGGCAGATCTCTAGGTGAAGTCATTGCATGGCGTGCTGTGCAAGGTATTGGTGGAGCCGGTATGGGTTCGCTGGTTGCTATCATCATCGTAGATATCGTGCCAATGCATGATGTCGCCAGCACCAGAAGCTATGTCAATATCATGCAGACTACCGGCAGAACTTGCGGAGGCGTAATCGGTGGTTGGCTTACACAGACTCTAGGTTGGCGATGGTAGGTTTTGACGAGATCAGTCCAACGATAGGTTTGATGGTTAACAATTCACAGGGCATTCCTGGTCCAGGTACCACCAACACTCGCCGCTCTCGCAATGGTGGCGATAGCTCTCAACTTGCCACCAGGCAAATCCGCCGACAAGTCCCAGTCGAACTGGGACAAACTCAAGCGGATCGATTTTACTGGTGCGCTTTTCCTTGGAGCAACTGTTCTCTCGCTTTGCCTGATATTGGATCTGGGCGGCACCCGCATACCATGGACCTCCCATTGGATTTTCATTCTCTTGGGTATCACTATCGCCTGTGCGATCGTCTTTGTCATTTCAGCCAGATACGCCGCGGAACCTATCTTCCCTCTCGAGCTCGCGACGCACTATGTGGTTGTAACCAACTACATCATCATTCTTTTCCAGACCACGGCCCAGAATGCTCTTATGGTGACCGTGCCCATGTATTTCCAAGCGACCGCAGCGGCGACAACAGCACAAGCTGGCGCCTACCTCATACCCGCCTTCGCAGGCAATACTCTTGGTGGCTTGATCGCAGGATTCTCGATCAAGAAAAGTGGTCTTTACAAGCCACTGACCGTACTGTCGCCGGTCATGGGAGTTCTGTGTACCTCATTGCTATGGCTCGTCTGGAATGGACACACAAGCCCATGGCTGTCATTGCTGATCTTCCCTGGCGGTCTTGCGATGGGCATGCTTTCTAGTTCTGCGTTTGTCGGTCTTGCAGCTGGAATGAACGAAGAAGGCATTGCTGTCACCACTTCTGGCATGTTCTTAGCGTTCAACATCGGAAGTATCGCAGGTGTCAGTGGCGGCAGCGCCGTGCTTCAGAATGTGCTAAGGAGCAGTTTGACGAGTGCGTTGGAAGCGGTTGAGGGTGGCGAAGAAGTACGTTCTCCTGTCGCGATTGCCGCTCCAGTATCGTGCTGACATTATTTCGCAGATCATGAGAAGAGCTCTCGAAGACATCGGGTTTGTTCAAACCGCTACAGAAAAGATCAGAGAGCTGTTGGTACCGGCCTACGTGACTGCCTTCCACTCGGTGAACGGTAAGCGTACTCCATCCGATGAGATGTATTGTGCTGACAGAGCAATAGTCTTCAGTATCACATGCTCGCTGCTTGCTCTTTGCGTAGCACTTATCAGCAGAGGCGGCAAGATCGAGCGTGAGAAGCATTGAGATCTTGATCATCTCACGATGGGCGCGCAGAATCTATCGCGGCCGCTGAACTGATGAGGCAGCCACCGTGTACGAATTTGCTGTAGTGAGCAAAGCCTTGAAAATATGGATTGTGGTTAATACAGCATGTAATAATGATCGTATACTATAAATGTTCTGTGTGGTATCTGCGCGGCATTTTTGATGAATCGCAGCTCCTGTAGTTGTTGCATCCAGGCTGAAATCGCAGTCGTGTCTCGCCATGCTGAGCGCGTCCATCGCTGAGGAGTTTTTGTACTTAGGGACTGTCTACCGGTCATTGACCTGAAGTACAATGACCCAACATATATACATATGTATTCAAGACAAGCAATACGTGTGTACAAAGCGTAACGGTGTGAAGGGAGAAGGGAGGAGCGTGAGTATGTGTGTGATGACATCGGCGCTCGGATGCCCGCTGAGCCTCCCTCCTCTTCCGAACTCTAATTCCAAGCGGTCTGGACTCGCTGCGACCTACACCTACCTTCGCTTCTTCTTCTTCTTCATCTTCCTCTTCCTGCTCACCTCCTTGCCACGCGACTTCAACATCCGATGTGCTCGTTCTGCTTCATTGCGTGGGGAACGTATCGGGGCAAATCACAACCCATCTACTTGACATGATCGTCACGCTCACGCCTGGCGGCTTTTCAATCAAGCCAAACTTGGAGCGAGGCCGCCCACATGGCGAGTTATAACTACGAGAATTTCCCAAGCTCAGACTATCCGCACCGATTCTACGTTGCCACCGTCGGTGCTCTTTAATATGACACCTTTCATCGCTCAGGTCTAGCGTCTTCTCGGGCACACGCATACGCAATTGACCAGAGCATTGTTGCACGTGGCACATGTCGCCAGGTTTGAAACCAAAGCTCTTGATGCGAACATCAACTGGCGCTAAAAGAGCTCAAACTTTGTCTTCAGGACGCATGCGATAATCAAGTCAAGCGATCTCAGCCCATGGCCGTTAATGGCGTAACTGTCCGAAAGCTGCTATGCCTCCCGTCTCCAAATCCAGAATACACCGGGCACCGAATCTCGAGAATACTGCGCAAAACTGGACACGAGTTCTTCGCAAACAGTGTCCATCAACTCAAAGCTTATCTCAGCCGACCTTCGCGCCCCTCGTGCATTGATTGTTTCCCGCCAGTGGACCTTTATATACTTTCACGCTGACGACTCTTCCAAAGAGCCTTTTCCACCACAGATGCGGAGATATCCGGTCAAGTCGGATATCCACCGGATACTTGTACGAAGACAGTCCCTCTTTCTCGTTCCACTCTGGCACCTCCAAATGTTGGGACTTCTTCCATGGAATCTTAGATATCTGCTTGTCCTCGAGAGGAACTACATACAAGTCAACACTGCCTGTCGACTCAGGTAGAGTGTCAGACTTACCTTCGTCGAATCTTGCAAGGTTAGCGTCGTACTCGAGTCTGAGGCTATGATCTGTCAGGCAGAAGACAACAGACTCCTGCCGCGAAGCGCCTCTCTTGTGTCTATGCAGCCTGGCCGAATCGTTCTTGGCCACATGCTCAGCGCTGTGTGTGTTATCCATAGGAGCGCAAAATCTGGTCGTGGAGGGATGCACAAGGGACGGTATTGGTCTTTTGTCTGATGTTAAGGGGACGTCAGCGTATGTTATTGATATCAACTGATGCTTATGATTGTAGGACCGCCAGCCGAGACATAGCCTCAGTCAAGTAAGCGCCGATAAACCTGGAACGCGGGTGACTGTGTTTTGCCGTGCCGCCCCATGCACGCGGAATCGCCGGTCATCCCACGAACTGAAGTCGCACGGCACATGCAAGGCTGAGCTGAATCGGAATGCTTTTCGTCAACACGACTCAAACTCCGCTAAGAGCAGAACATTACTAAAAATGACTAACATGTCTATCACTTCTCTTTTCTCTTCGAGAAGAACACAAAAATATTTCCAAATACAGACTCGCAAAGTCGATTTCCGATTTCACTATGATTTGATCGACGAGCCTTGCATGTAAGTCAGGCTGCAGGATGGAACGTATCGAGGCAGCGAGCTTCTTCAGCTTCCGTGTCTGCATGATATCTGCAGCGCCACGTCTGTACATGGAAGTGGTGGCGTTGAGACAACGTATCAGCGGTGTACACAGCGTCTGACGAACAAGCCAAGCTATCTTCACAGCCATGTACGGTAGTGCCGATCGCGTGGTCATGGAGAACTGCGGTCCGAGTCGAGATGAGTGAACGACACTAGCCTCCAATCATAGGCGGATTTCGCATGCCGTGCAGCCATGAAGCGACTTCTCGATGTGGGTTTCGGGACTGAAGGCATACCATCGTATGCATTGCTTTTGGCGGTTGCTCTGAATGCATGCCGCCACCACTTCACGCCACCATCACTACCATGATACTACCAGAAATGGCCCAAGATCTATTTTGCGATGCTAGGTGGATGCTGCGCACGGGATGTTCTTCAGTCGTGTGTAGGCGCATAAGAGGAACGGTAAGACAAGGCGCGGTCGAACTCAATCATCAAATCTTTTCCTATACAGCCTTTCTGCTTGCTTCCCTGTTGTTGGACCCTTCGAAGCCAAGATTGCGATCGAAGTAATGGCCGATATAGAACCTCAGCTCCCGACACGTTCCAGTAGGCCCGACTATCCACCATGGACGGGCCGTAGTGCACCCAACGGGCAAAGGCTACCTCAAATTGACATCGACGCACACATGCAAGCTGGGCTTCCTATTCGTCGACAGTATGCGAAACGCTTGCCACAAAACAACTCAGACGCCCGAGAAGGAAGTCCGTGGACAAGCAAGGCTCTGCTAGCTATGGGTAACTTCCTCTGTGTTTAGCATCATCGTGCGATTACTGACTCAAAGAAGATGGTGGAGGCATTCGAGGCTACAGCTCCCTTTTGATCATCAGAAAGCTGCTGAGTTATATTGCTTTTATCGAAAAAGGTGGGGTCCTCACCGACTCTGAAGGCATTTCTCATCAGGTACGTTGTGAATGCATGATGCACGTGTGACAATCTTCGAATGGACTTGTCCAAATGTGGGCGTGGCGCCATGAACAAGACTCATCAAACGTCCGCCATGAAAAGTCACTGCTATGCCAAACGTCAAATATGCTGATGGTGACAATTTTCAGTTCTTTCCATGCTCCAGTAGCGCTGAATATCCCTGGTCTGCCGGTGCTGGGGCTTCGAGATCTTCCGGATACAGTCATGCTGTCGATGACTCTGCTCAATCCTCGACCATGGAACCCTCTGTTCCGAGCCCAAATGCCGGTGCGGGCGCGAGTCGGCATAGTAGTTCTCCCAGTCCGAGTGGCCATGTCCCTGCGACTTTTCATGCTGCTGGTGTCAGTGGCGAGTTTCTGGAGGGGAGCTCTGACACCGAAAGAGAAAATGGCAACTTTCCAGACAATACACTACATGCTCCCAGCCACGGCATCAGTGCAAGTGCAAGCCATTCCACCACAGATATCCCCAGCCGAAGCAGCGTTACACTTGAGGCTTCTCGCAACGGCAATGCCATCGGAAATATCCAAGAGGGGATTCCTGGTCGTCCTGAGGATGCCATTGACTACACGACACAAGATCTGGAACCTTTTCTGCCACATCATTATTTCGATTACGTCGCCGGGACAAGTACTGGAGGGTAAGCTGACATTCCTGAGAAATACAGACCTGATTCGATGCTGACGGCGGCAGTCTGAGTGCTTTGATGCTCTCAAGAATGAAGATGAGCATTGATGGTGCTATGAAACAATACCATACGATTGGCAAGGAAGTATTCGCTCATCCACGTCTGACGGCTTTCAAAGGCAACATTCGGCCCAGATACAAAAGCAAGAGAATGAAGAAAGCTCTGCATGCGGTACTTGCATATGGGCTCAAAGACGAAAAACGCCGTACTGGAAAATTGACGAAAAAGATTGCTCTCAAGAATGAGAATGATTATGCATGTCATACGTAAGTCAAACGCTTCGCTCTACACTGCTTACCGGCTGACAACGACCAGTGCTGTTGTGGCCTATGGTGGTCCTAGTGCCACAGTGTCATCGTACATTTTCCGCAGCTACGACCATGTGAAGAATGCTCAGTCCAGGGAGCATAGTCGCATCTACAACTATGGACCTGCATCCGAGGCGAAGATCGTGAAAGTCGCGCGTGCTACCTCAGCCGCACCAAGATACTTTTCTGAACAGACCATCAATGGCGCTTCTTACTCGGATGGCGGACAGGGTATGAACAATCCAGCCCGGCACGTTTATCGTGATATTTGGAGGAAACACAGTTTCAAGTATCCTGATCTCGTGGTCAGCGTCGGAACAGGATCAAAAAGCGGAGGCGATCAACCGGCGTCAAACGAAGAAACTACACAAGCAAAGCCCGGCTTCAATCCTGCCAGACACGTGGTGAATCTGTTGAAGAAGATCACGTCGGAGCTGCCTGAATTTATCACTGATACAGAGAGAGAGCATGAGCAACTCGAAGAAGCAATGGAAGAGCGTAGGAGGGACGACCAGCAGGTCTACAACCCTCGAATCACTCGACCTCGTTATTTTCGATTCAATGCCAAGATGTTGGGCTCACAAGTGGAACTGGACGAGTGGAAACCCTCGAGGGACGGAGAAAAATACAACGGCAATGCGACTTTGAACAAGGTGCGCGACATCACGGACGACTATCTCCAGGACAAGAAGAAGAATGTATGCCAGGACCTGAGAGACTGCGCCATCAAGCTCGTCTACATGCGCAGACAACGAGCTGAGACTGAGCGCTGGGAGCGATATGCAACTGACTATCGTTACGGATGCCCAGAGGACAGGTGCGGTGGCGCTCAGTTCTTTGACCGCGACGCTCTTCGACAGCACGCGCTGGACACCCACGGATTCATTGAGTGCACCGCGCCATCCGATCTCGATGGACGTGGTTGCACCAATGATCAATGTACACAGTACGGAGAAGGAAGGCATGAATCAATCGAAGATCCTGCGATGAGTGAACATTTTAGGAAGCAACATGGACTTCGAAATCCTACACCGATGTCGCAAGGGAGCTTTGCAGATTGGTTGGATGGAAGACGAATCAACCCGAACGATTCCCAAAGGCACTCCTATCTAGATACAGATGTAGAGTCGAACAAGGATACGAAGAAGAATACCATCGAATCTAGATACCATGTTTGACGAGCTTGCGGAACAACGAGGAAGAGGTAGTAAGGTGATGTGCTGCGGACAGACCTTCTGGAGACTTCTCTAGACCAACTCCGCTGTGAATCAATTTGCAAGGTCTCGATCAGCATCTATGAAGAAGGATTACACTTGATCCAGGCGTATGTGTACAAGCTCACAGGACGTTCACGCACCAAGTCCCGAGGCTCGACTCACCCGACATCGGCGGCCCAAAGCGGCAGGTGGCATATCTTATGTGGAGAAAGCTGCGATGATGCGAACTGATTGTGACCCCTCACTTGCACGGCTGTTGTCGACAAACATATGCCTAGGTCTGTACGTAACAATCTGCTCGAGCCCAGCGGAGGAGGTAAAGATCCCAGGTGCCTACCACCGTGCCAGGCAGTGCCATCGTACCCGCAATACCCGCCCTTCTCATACGTGCTTGTCCGAGCCATCCTCTATCATACCATACCATACTACCTTGCTCGCGATAGCCGGTGTCCACTGATAAGTCGTATCTGTAGTACCAATACCTATATACACCTAGCCACTGCTCTTGCTGCTCGATCTGAGTCTCTATCATATTCCGGTATAATTGAAAAAGCACCATTGGATCTGCCACGCGCAGCACCACAACCATCACAATGCCTCTCCACTCTACCTCACTCTTTCCTTCCGCCAACGAGCAGCAGTACTCGTACTTCCCTTCACGGCGCTCCACAGTCCACTCGGCCAAAGGCATAGTCTCATCGACACAACCTCTCGCCAATGCCTGTGGTCTCGAGATCCTGCGCAAGGGCGGCAACTGCGCAGATGCTGCTGTCGCCGTCGCCGCTGGGCTGAACATCACCGAGCCTGGTAACACAGGCATTGGTGGAGACATGTTCTGCCTGTTCTATGATGCCAAAACAAAGAAAGTGAGCTCGCTCAATGGGTCTGGAAGAGCGGGCACAAAGTGCACATTGGAAACTGTGCGAAAGAGCTTGGGATTGAAGGATGGCGAGGTGGGCAAGATTCCCATGACTAGTGTGCAGGCTGTCACAGTCCCTGGTGCTGCGGCGGGTTGGGCAGATACAGTGGCCAGATTTGGCAGTGGAAAGGTAACACTAGAGGAAGTACTCGAGCCTGCGGCAAAGTTGGGCGAAGAGGGTTTCCCAGTCAGTGAGATCTCGGCTGGACTGTGGGCGGGCTCAGAAGGCTTGATCCGCCGTGCTTCACCAAACGGTGCTGAAATCCTCAAGAAAGACCCTTCAGCGCAAGATGGCTGCAGGCCGCCTAAGGCTGGCGAGTTGATGAAGAACCCGAATCTCGCAAATACCTTCCGCACGCTGGGCAAACATGGCAAGGAGGGCTTCTACACTGGCCGCATCGCCGAAGAGCTGGTCAAGGTTGTTAACGATTTGGGAGGCCATTTGTCACTGGAGGATTTGAAGCAGCATGCAGATCTCGGCAGCGAGGACACCGAACCGATCAGCCTGAAGTTCCGTGGCCAGAATGCAAACAAGATCCATGGCGAGCACATGCATGATAAGTCTTCCGAAGGTGTTGAGATCTGGGAGCACCCACCCAGCGGACAAGGCATCGTTGCTTTGATGGCGCTAGGTATCTTGCAAGAGCTCGAGGACGCCGGTAAAGTTCCTGTGTTCAAGCCTGAAGATCACAATTCGGCTGCGTACCTGCACGCCGTCATTGAAGTTCTTCGCATTGCTTTTGCCGACGCCAACTGGTGGGTTGCCGATTCGAAGGTCTCGAAAGTGCCCACTAAAGGCATGCTTGAGCCGTCGTATCTTGCTGAGAGAGCCAAGCTCTTCGATCCCAAGAAGGCCAGCGACAAGATCGACCACGGATCTCCCGCACACCAGCACAGCGACACGGTCTACTTCGCCGTGACCGACAGCGAAGGAAACGGTATTAGCTTCATCAACAGCAACTACGGCGGCTTCGGCACTTGCATTGTACCCAAGGGCTGCGGTTTCACCCTGCAGAACCGTGGTGCTGGCTTCTCCCTTGGTCCAGAGGATCACCCCAACGTCCTTGCACCGAACAAGAGGCCATACCACACTATCATCCCTGCTCTGGTCACCAATGTCAGCGACCAGAGTTTGCACAGTGTATATGGCGTCATGGGCGGTTTCATGCAGCCGCAGGGCCATGTGCAGGTGCTTCTGAACCAGTTGATCTTCAATCTCACACCACAAGCATCACTAGATTCGCCTCGAGTGTGCATTGGTGCGGGCATGCCTGACGCCGGTGACGTGTTCGATAAGTCTGTGTACCTCGAAGACGGCATCCCTGAGAGCACAGTCGAGGGACTTAAGCAGCTTGGACACAAGGTGGTGGTCTTGACAGGTCATGACAGGAAGATGTTTGGTCGTGGACAGTTGATCAGGTGGCACGTTGACCCCGTCGATGGCAAGGGCATGTGGAGTGCCGGAAGTGACCAGAGAGGTGATGGTGCCGCGGTGCCCATGCTTTGAGCCCAGTAGTTTAGTAATGAATGAAAACCAATTTCAAGTACCATTCCTAACACGAGGGTCGGGATTCCATTCTTCGCTTTCGATGCTGATCATGAGCTGTTCCACAAGCGGTCTAATCTGTAGCATGTACGCCTCTTCTTCAATCATCTCCTTGCTAGGACGGGCATCAAGGCGGAATGTCTCGGCTTGCTCGTCGAACTCCCATGCCCACCAGGTCTGCTCGGGGTTTGGTGGCTGCGCATCGTACCGCTCATAGTGATCCATCTTGAGGATAATACCAATCAGACGATTGCACCAAGTCTTGAACGCGCCTTTAACATAAGCCTGATTGCGAACAAAGACGAGGCTTTGAACACCTTGCAAGCGACGAAGCAGCTTAGCAATATCTGCGGTGAAGTCGAAGAGATAGTGGTGGCTTGTCTGGTGCAGAACGATAGCCAACTTGTCCAGACGGAGATCAAAGGCGTTGTCGCCCCAGGACCTCATGTTACGGAAATGGCGACTGTCCGCTACCAGACTCATCGATCGCAGAGAATCACGTTGCTTCTTCGACAGCCGTGACAGGCGTTCGGGTACATTGATGTAGAGATTCGTTACGGCAAAGTGAGTTCGTCTGAAAGCTAGGAGATGGCCGTCGAGGTACAATTGTCTGCATGTCAGGAGAGGCGCCAATAGGGTAGTCACGCTATAGTCATGATCTACAACGGCGATTTTGCTTTCTGTATTGGGCTTGAAGCCAGTATGATCCCAGTTGTCGTCAAACACATATTCAAGAATGTGTGACCTGATCTCCGCGGGAAGGCTGAGGAGGTATCCTTTGGACGTCGGTCCTGAGATGCACGCTGCCATTGCCGCAGTCCCGGTGAAGATTACAGAAGGTCAAACAACACAATGGACCAGTGAATCCTGACCCAGGCGGATGCGCAAATTATATGATGATACTGAAGTGAAGGAGAGAAGGTGGAACGCAGGAGTCGCAAGTTGGTGATGGCGGTCGCGCCCCACTTCCAATGCCGCTTTCTGAAGTCTGTCAACGTTGTGTCCGTGAGCAAAAATACATTCTGTGTTCTTGTCAAACATATTCTAGGACCACTACATATAAGACTCCTTAGTCAATATGGATCCAGCCTACGCATTCGACAAGCCGGGAGTTGTCTCGCTGAGCAAGCCGGCGATGTTCCTCACATCCAACGCGTTCAACATTCCCGACGGCCCAGAGGGAAGACTTTGTGGCAACGACTCAAGATGCTCAAATCCTGGAAAGTCACGATGCATACGATGCAAAGTCGACCGGTATTGCTCGCGAGACTGCCAAAAAGCGGCCTGGTCATCTCACAAGGAAAATTGTGCGCCTTTCTCTGCTGAGCCGACCAACACCATCATCGATCCTCTGCAGGTAGAGGAGAAGGACAGAGAAGCCTTTATGATCGAGAATCTTGAGGCAATGTCCAGACCGAACATTTTGATCCTGCAAAAGAATTCCGACTCGCCTGCGAGTGTTGTGCTACATGTGCTCCAGCAGATGTTTGCAGAGCATCATTTCCGCGTTGGCTACTATGGCTTGTCTCGCTACTCCAAAGCTGTCATCCTTCTCGATAGCCAAAAAGACTGCGAAGCTCTCACCCAAGTTCTACGCGCAAGCTTGGGCAAGATGTGGACTGAGGAAGTATCAAGTCCTATGCTCGCCGCTCTCCATGATGGCATGCCGCCTGTCGACAAACAAACACTGAAAGACGGCTGGATGGCACCAGAGTCTACCGTTCGCATTCTACTCATCGCTTCAAAAGACCGCTTGGAATACATTGCGCCTGACACCGAGGTCTGCATGGTCCTCATGCCTAGCACGAATCTGGATGTCATTACTCGGTGGCAACGCATGGCGAGGATGGCAGGCCAGAAAGGAAGGCACGTTAGTGTCAAGCCCTGGAAGACGGCGGAGAGCCTAAAGTGGAAGCAGGAAGAAGTGGAATTTGCGAAGAAGAACGGCGATGATGTGGTCAAGTGGCAGCCACAATATTGGGCGACTTACGACTTTGAAGGAAAGGAGAGTTGATCAAATCAGCGAAATACTTCGCACAGATGATTGTGAACTTGTGAACCAGTCGAGCAGAAGAAGTCTGCACAAGACGCATAATAGCATAAGAAAAAAGATATTAGAGCTGAGACTTTTGCCGAAACACAATGGCATTACGCTCCACCAAGTCGTTATGTCTGCTTTCATGGATATAATTCAACGAGACAGAAGTTGGGCACGTTGCGACAACAGTGAAATCCGCGGTCGCGACGAGGAGGTGAGACAGCTCACAACGACAATCTTAAACCTCTGACTTGCGTATTCGGAAGCCTGGGACTGATGCCTTGAGTGTTTCCTGCAACTGCGGCACGCCACCAGCATCACCTATCAACTCCAAGTGTCTCCCTGATTCTCTTCGCCGCTTGCTCGACTTCCTCCGGGACATCGACGTGCCCGATGAACCCTTTACCGTTAGGCCCATATCCATTCTCATCATCCTTGAGCCTCGTGACCTCTCCCACAAGCAGCTCGCAAAGCCTCTGCTGTTCCCACAAGTCATTAGCTCGTAGACCATCTTGCGATTCTACGTCATACTCAAGCTGACCATCTACATTCCTCATCTTAGGCACGAACACCGGGCATGCCGAAAAGTATGGTCGATCTGGCACAGGCAAATCTTCGTACGCTTTATTGAAACTCGCAATGGTCCTTCGTGACATAGTAGGATCTTGCACGACGATGCAAGACCTCATTCCGGTGATTCCAGCCTCATCGAGCACTTTGCGCGTCTCCACGGCGTTTGCACCGCAATTCGTAGAGCGATTCTCTCGGTAGACTTTAGGACCTCCATGTTCTGGCCCGACTAGAGAGAAGAAAGATGCCAAGATCGAATGTAGGACGTCTGCTTCTGGCAGACCGGTAATTCTCTCCTTGATCTTGCAATACTCCGGGTGTCGGGCTACGGCATCGTAGATAAGCTCTGTTGAGTGGCCAATCCCGCCGACCAGGACTAAGACTTTGGCAAGCGAGGGTTGGGACTGGAATATTCTGAAGAGGTTGGAAGTCTGGTACAACACTGCTGAAGCACAGATTACGATGCAGTCGACAGGTTTTTCGAGGGATGGCACTTGGTTGTGGGCCAGAAAGGCAGCGACAATATTTATGTCATCTGACAGGTCTCGATCGTGATCTGATGAAGGCATGTCTATCGTTTTTTGAGGAAAATGTAGGTTGAATATGATAATGTTTGAAAAGTGACTGCGTTGCTGGAAAGCGAGGCTTGCCACGTTGCGCGGCGAACACTCCGATCAGCCAGCCACCATACGGCAAATGTCAACACGAAGACAGCTTGGAATTCTTCCCAATCTATGTTACAAGGAACACTATACAATGCAATGTAAGACCCTATCAAGCTTGGGCGAATATATGCAATCATTAAGACCACATAATCGCTCATTAATGCAAGAACCGCTCGAAACGCCCATGACCAGGTGGCGTAACATCCAAACTCCCACCCAGTCTCCTCTGCCTCCATGTCGCACGCTCACTCGCAGTCGCAGGTAATTGCACCTCTCTATCATTTTCTGCTGCATCGTCCCCGCGCTGATGACCTTCAGCATCGCCAGTAGAAGGAAGCACATTGCTGCCAGGATTGTTAGTAGGGTAAGTATTGCGATAAGCCCGCCTCTCAGGAATCGCTGGCCTAGGAGCTACCAGGACCTGTCCGACGCAGAATGCTTCGCGATGGGCGCTTGAGTCCGAGCGATTGCGGAGTCGTCTGGATGGATGGGTAAGATCTGCCGGTGTCTGAGGCTGGAATCGGGCAGGTGTCGCATCGTTGTAGACGGGCAATCTCGGCGTGGCAGTCGTTGTCCTGAGTGGAGCAGGCGTGGTCATAGCGACGCTGAAATTGTCTGGTCTTGTGATTTCGCGGTCGTTTAGTCGTTCGGGTTGCGATGGAGACATATGGGATTGAGGTAAAGGTGTGTTTGGAAGCAACGGAGGCTTGGGCAAGGTGAGATGCGATGGTGAGGCCAGCAAGCGCGGCGAGACCACGTCTTTGCTGGTGAAGGGCGAACCGCATGACAGTTCTGGTTCCGGCTCGACATTTGTTGTATTGCTGCTCTCAAATGGATTGCCGTTGAGCAGGCTGACGCGGCGCTCTTTAGGTTTGGTCGTAGGACCCAGTGCTGTCGATAGTCTGCTCAGCTCTGCTGTTAGACCATCCAGCGGCGACGATCGAAATCGCAAGAACTCTGCAGATGCATCGCCCGAGATGCTTAGGGCTGATATGCCACTTGCAGCACTGACTATGCTAGGGATGCGGTCAGAGGATGTTCCTGAAGTACTGGAAATGTCTTCAATATGTTCTTGCGATGGTGGCGAAGCTGAAGGGACTTGTGTCACAGTGGTGGCAGATGCTGATGCTTCACGTCTGTCGCGCTCAAAAGCACTGCGAGCATTTGGTAAGAGGAGTGGATAGCGTTCCAGGTTCGGAAGAGGCAGAGCACTGTTCTCACTGGACCGACGAGACCGCGAAGAGATCGCATTAGACCGCTGTCGGCGAGCTCTCGTCTCTTGCGATGGAGTGCCGGCTTGCTCGTGCCGCTCGTTACTCGGATTGACATTCTGCTCGGAAGGTGTCCGAAGTCGCAGAGATGAGATGTCGGGGACTTCTGTACTAGCTGATTCTGGATTTGGAACGATAGTCGTTGACCCGAAACGTACGCGTGGTGTGAATACTGTCGCTACAGGGTCCAGGTCTCTTGCAATATGAATTTCTGGCACATCGCGTTGACGTCTTGCTCGACCTGGACTTTGCGAGGTATCTCGGACCAGAGGATGTGCGAATGGATCTACTTGCACTTCCGGAATATCCTCCTGACTCCTTGGTCCAGTCGGGTAGAGATTCCCACCTGGAGATCTGCGAACCTTGCTGAAAGACGGCGCTGATGCGCCTGAACCACCTGGTAGCTCTCGGAAGACCTCTCGTCCTGCATGCAAAGGTGACGACTGCGCAGCCGAGGGTTGTGCTTTTAGTAGTTGCACGTCTGATGACTCGTGTGCGCCATCATATAAGCCAACCGCAGCATGGGAAGGCGATGTTTGTCTTCTACGATGACGAAAACGCTTGTCCCATGCGGTATCCAATCTGGGAAGACTCAATTTCGAAGGTGGAGATGGTGATGGGCTGGGCGAATCGACTTTCACCGGCTCTGCATCGGATACGGAAGCTGTGTGACTTGAGTGCTGTAGGTGAGGACGAAGCATCAGCGTAGAAGCTTCTCTAGCCGGAATGGCAAGGCGAGGTAGCTTTGTTGTCTCCTCGCATTGACGAGTCGGCGAGTGAAGAGTTGAAGTTGTAGCATGCTGGGCGGTGACGGTGTCTTCGGCATGCGGTACCGCTATGATTGTGGGCAATCGTGGACCTGTGCTTAATCTTGCTTTCCCTTTCGTCACATCGGATGATGCTCTTCGCCGCGTAGCCATGCGCTCATCCAACTCGTTGATGTCGGCGGACGTAAGTCCAATTTGGGACGGCTTGCAGTGCAGCATTTCTTTGTCGAATCGTGACTGGTGTGTTGTCTCTTCCATTGGTGCGTCGTATGTGCAGAGGAGCGTCAGAGTCAGGTCGGCTCTGGAACACGTGGATAAACAATGTCTTGAAGGAAGCAGTCGCTCGGGCTGAGCTTCATGGGAAAGGGCACGCCCAATAGCTTCCAGCAATTGCCCAAATCACATGGTGCTTTCCAAAACTGACCTGATGTTGTCTATTGCAAGAAAATTGTGTAGATTAAAGTGTGAGGTCGACATGCCAAAATCATTCCGTAGACTTGCAAAGAAGCTTGACCGTGTCAGTTTCCCTTCTCCGATCTGTCTAGTTGTACTCAGCGAGCAGAGACATGGTATTTGCAGTACGCGAATTGGTCTGAAACACCTTATAAGAAAGAGCATCTGCACCTGCGCCAATGATTCTAGTCAGCGACCACTGCCTCGAAACCCACGAAGCCAAATCAAGACATCTTGTAACAAATACAACGCCAAAACACGAGCAAGTCAGAAATAAAGCCAAGTGACGAAGGAAGAAAAATCGCCCACTCAAGGCTTTGTATATCTCGCTAAAACTTTGGAATGGACAAGTAGAAAATGAATAAGGTGTATGCGAGCAGTTGGCAGGGGAAAAAAAGGAGCAACAAGCTAAAACCTGCCATACCCGAGCTCCTCGGGCGAATGTGCAAATGGCAGATTCGACAAACACGGACACCATCGCCAAGATATAAGCTTCTAGAACACAAGGACAAAAGAAAAAAAGGACCAAAGAAATGAGGCTGAAACAACACCAACCCAAAATGCTGAACTTGTTTTGTTCTCCATCAGAAAATTTGGAGTAAACGGGAGGAAGTCGTAACGTCGTTCTTTCGGAGCGAGCCAAATGATAGTAATGAAGATTAGGTTTTGTGATATGTGTAAGTCGGGGGTAGTGATGCGAGCTTGTTGGTTTGTGGTGTTGTGTGCTCTGGGTGCGCGCCTCGCGCCAGGTCGGCGTATATGTGATATCTCTCTTCTTTCCTTCTCCGTTCCTTTTCTCTCTTACTTCTTTCGTTCAGAATACCGCAGCCAGTCCACTCTTGCTATGCCTCTTGCTAAATCTCTTTCGTCCTTTATTTCCATCACCATCATCCTTTTCTTTGCGCAAGGTCTGGCGTCCTGATTGACTGGCGCTGCTGGGTCCTGACATAGGCATGGCGGAATCGCCGCCGAGAGAGTCTGCTGGGCTGTTGATGCCGCCGTTGAGAATGCTCTCGCCAACGTATGAGCTTGAAGCAGATTGTGAGAGGGCAATTTCGCGGGCTTGTTCTACGGAGTCAATCCACTCCTGGGTGCTGTACTTGCTACCGGCTGGATCTGAAGTTGTGGCGCGAGGATCTTCGAAAGTCAAATGCTTGTCTCGCTGTGACGTGTCAGTTGGGAGATAATCGAGTATTTCCGTGCATGGGAATGCTTACTGTATCGATGGACCATGCCGTCAAACCTCTCGCGTCCACATAGCTCTTCCATGAGCAGCCAGGTGACACCAAAGGAATCTCCATTTTGATCTTCTTTTCGTTGCCACCAGCAGGTGCCAAAATCACCCTCGCGTTGGACGTGATGAGAACAAGTCTTTCCTTCTTTTTAGTTGTGCTGCCACTGAAGAAGCGGGAGAATTTAGGTTTCTCTGAGGGAGTGACGGGATCGGCGCTCTTGCCGCCTGGCGAGCTAGCTTGTGATGAGCTGTTGACAATCAAATTGCCCAGCTTGAGGATGCGCTCATTGTTGTGAGTGAGCACAGGAGACCAGTCGATATCCAATTGGCTGGGTGGCGGAAGTTCAGTGATGCCCCTGAGCTGTGGACGGGAAGCCGAGGTTTGGGCTTGTGATTGTTGTGCAGAGGCCGGAGGCGGCCCAGACGATATCTGACCGAATGGAGCGCCGTTACCCGCTCCAAGCTTGATTGGCGCCGCAGGCGGTGGGACATATGCTTTCAGTCGTGGAGCCTTTTGTCTCCAAAGACTCTTTCCCCATTGTGTGCCTTCGAAGAAACGGTGATTTCTGATGTGTTCTACAGACAATCGATTGGCCGGTTCCAGAACAAGCAGTCTCTCCACGAGATCCCGGGCAATCTCAGGGAAGCCATCGGGGAATGCATACTCCAAGCCCAGGATTTTCTGGAAAGTGAGATATTCATTCGCAGCTTTGAAAGGCGGCCGCCCCGCGATGAGCTGGAAAAGAATGCATCCGAATGCCCAGAGATCGCTTGATTTGCAAGCGTTCTTATCCCTAAGCAGCTCCGGACTGACGTATTCTGCAGTTCCAACAAAAGAGACAGCTCGATCAGATTCCATACCGTCTGTGGGATCTCCAGGAGCATCGCCGTTGCTCGTGGTGTTACTTCCGTTTTGTTTTATCTCGTTGCTGAGGATCTTTGCGGTGCCAAAGTCGGTGATCTTCACATGCATGTCTCTGTCGAGTAAGACGTTCTCAGGCTTCAGATCCCGGTGGATGACGCCTTTACTGTGCATGTATGCTATACTGTCCAGTATCTCTGCGGCGTAGAACCTTGCACATTCGACATCGAAGCTTCCTAGCTTCTTCAAGACTCCGAGCAGCTCACCTCCAGAAGCCAGATCCAGTACGAAGTATAGCGAGCGCTCGTCTTGAAAGGTGTAATATAGCCGTACGACACCAGGATGGTCCGTCAATCTGTTTAGCGTGTCCCTTTCGATGTTGACATATTTGACTTTTTTCTCCTTGATGATATGCCGTTTGTCCAGAACCTTGATCGCGTACTCTTTCAGATTCTGCCTGTCCGTTGCAGCCAGAACAGTACTGTAACTTCCCTCGCCCAATGTCCGTCCAAAGTTGAAGTCTTTCACGCCCTTTTTTATCATCCTTTGCACAGGCTGTCCGGCAGAATCAACACCTGATCTGGTTGACACTGCTGATCCTTTATCCCGCCAATCCTCTGCACTCCTAGGCATTTGTCCGTTGCCAGCATATGGACCTTCGGGATTATTTTCATAGGGAGCATTTGAACCTGGTGGAGGCCTAGTTCTCCGTGAATTCCTCCGAGGTGGAAGTGGTCCGTTCATTTGTTGACTGGGTTGTCGGTATACCCTACTTCCATCTCTTATAGGTACTGGCCCTGACCCTTGTCTCATTCCTGCAGCGGATCCATGCCTGGCCAGTCCTCCACCGTCGGCAGAACCCATATCAGATCTATAACTGTATGACCCCTGACTGAAACCTGAGCTTGCAGAAGCGTTGGGTTGACTGTACATCCCTGACACAGGTCGAATATCAGAGGAACCCTGGCGCATCTGCGGACTGTATCCGGGAGCCTGGGGAGGGTATTGTGCAGCCTGCTGTCCCTGGTAGTCAAGCTGCATGCTGCTCCTGTGGCTTAGGTGTCCTCTTCCCGCGGAGTCCTGCTGCAGCCGTTGTATGGGCATCGGCTGCGGGTGTTGGTTGATTGTGGGAGATATTTGTGTGGTTTGGAGGTGGTATTCATCCGGGTGGAAGCCTAAACCTTGTCCATAGTTCGAGCTCTGATGTGACAAGGTTGGCAGAAGTTCTGGTCGTCGATTGTCGGTCACCGTGCTATTCGAAGAGTGTGACGAAGGTGGCGCTGGTCGGTTCGGCGGAGGGGAGGTAGGCGAGCCGACGGCATCTTCATCGTCTGGATTGGCGATGCGCAGACCGCCTAGCGATTGCGTGAGACTCAAGTCGCCGGACATGCTGCGTGGCCGAAGCCAATGCCGGTAGCCAGCGATGTGGCAAGAGGTGCGGCGGGCAGGGTGCGGAACGAGCGAGAGGTATGGCGGAGCATGGGGTGGTTGCAGGCAGCGGGTGTATAGCGAGCGTGGGAGGAGGTGCTCGGAACTCGGCGGCGGAAGGCAATGGCGGCGGAGATGTTGGCGGCGGAGCGATAGGGGGGAGAGGCGCCGTCGGGGCGGGAGGTGAATTGTGGCTGCAATGCAATGCAATGGGCTGGGGTGCAGTGCAGAGCGTGTCTATATTCAGCTTGACAGGCGGGCGTAGTGCGACGGTTGTGCTGACGAGGTGCTGCGTGCTCGCTTCCACCTCAAGTCCGCCCTGCTCTGCCCTGTTGTCTGCCCTAAACTGGCAGCCCGCCCGCCGCCAGCACTCCGGCACCCACCCTGCAGATCGAGAGACCCTCCTTCCATGAGAGATCTACCCACTGTCTCTTCCACGTGACACCGTGCGTGTTCACCACGCGTGCAATAAATAGATCGCCTCGTGGGATTTGTTTGACCGGGCGAGGGACATGTACTCCTTGCATCAACTTGAGTCTCCTCCATGTAGTTTAGGTTGACAGCAGTATACTTCTACGACCATCGTGATATGTATTCGAATCCTGATCATCATATACCTATTTGATACCACTGCAATGGCTAATGTGTTGCAAAATCACACGACCAAGACTGTATGCTCCAAGCACTATTCAAGCATTCTGACACCTCCCAATCTACTCATACATCTTATAGGGCTAGTACCAAGTCCTCCAGCACATTGCAAACATGGCCATATCCAACGAGAAGCCGGTAAACTTATTCCTCGAGTGTGATGAACATCGCGTAGGGCCCGCCGCGTCTCCACTATTGTGATAGTGCTTGTTCAGCCACATCGTCATAAATATAGTCGAGCTCCTCAGGGTGCTCTGCAACCTCGACAGACATCTTCTCGTCGCAGGCTATCACAATGATTCCATTTTCCTCAATGACAAAGCCACCATATTTCCGCAAGAGCTTGCAACCGGGCCGCTGCAAGACTGCTGCTTCCAAACTGGGCCAGTCAGAGCAGATCTTTGCAGACACCGGGATGTCCACGGTGTAGTTTGATATTGACACGCCGCTGCCGGGTTCGTGGAAAGTGACTCGCCGGGCTTCTTGTTCTTTCTTGTCCAGGATTGTGCACAAGTCGTCGGTGCATACCAAGACAATCTGGCCCTGGTCTCTGATAACGTAGCCGCCATAATCTTTCTCCAGATGTGTATGCGGCCACTTGATGCGAACTTCGTTGCACAAAGACGGCCAATCACGGCAAATTGTGGCAGAATCTGGGATTGTGATGGTATAGTGGGCGATCGACATGACTATGAGTTGAGCTGGATCGATTTGATGGGGAGGCTGCGTGACAGGGAGAATTCGAAGAAGTCTTTATTTGCTTGATGAAGGATTGCTTGATCGCTTCCGTCAATGAGGCACGGATCCTTGTCCCCACTTGCAATACGAGCCAGTCCATCATCATGCATGTGCTGCATCTCGACCTCTGTTTGAGCTTCAACATCCGCGGCCGTTGACAATCCCAAAGGAAACACACCAAAAACCAATCATGAGACAACCAGACCTTTCTCAAGACGGCGTATCTCCTCACTGATCGCATCCCTCTTTTTTTGAGTGGTCTGCGCAACCTCGCTCGCTGACTGCTTAGCAGCTTTCAAAGCAACCGCTTTCTCGGCCTGCGACTTCTTCAAGACGCTCAAATACGCCAGGTCAACAGCGTCAGCATACTGCACCAAGTCTTTCGTGCTCCATTCATAGACCTCGCGTCTGAGCTTTGCTCTGAACTCCACATCTTCGATCGTCTCGAGCACATCGTGGAATGCACGCTGGCGGTCACTGCATTCTAAGCAGCGATCAAGATAGTCTTGACCGTAGTCTTGGTCTTTCTTGGTGTGGTTTGCGTCGTACTTGCCGGCATGTCGTGCATAGAGTATACGTTCATGGGTTTCCTGAATGTGGCGGCTGACCACCCGGAGCTTCTCACGAACGCGTGAATCTTTCTTCTTTGCTGCAGAAGACGCCTTGGTCTGTTTGTTGGTGCCCGCTGTTCGAGGCTTTTTGGGTACAGGGCTGTCTGCTTCAACAATCAAGCACGGTTCTTCGGCTGTAGAACCGTCTTGCAGTTGGATTGTCTGCTGTCCTAATCGATCGTTACCAGATGTTGCAATACCAAGGGCCTAGTCATGTGTATAATCTTACGCTTGAGTGACTTGCTATCGCCCGTACTTGGGATGTGAACATTGTCCTCCTCGGGACCAGACTCGGATGTTGCGAGCCGGAACTTCTTTGTCGCATCCGGTGCTAGACGTGCGAGGACGCCATCCTCTGCTATGAGCAGATTTGCATCATACGACATGGCGGCCGGCTTGTCAAGTCAATGCAGTGTTCGTTGCTTCTTGGCAGTAGAGTAATGGAAAGAATATGATAGAGAAGAGCAATTGTGTGACGCGAGTGGAAGAGCCGAATTGCAAACACGTCATGTCATGTCAGCGTAGAGGCGAAGTGAAACTTGAAATCGTCCGAATCCTTCACTCATAACTCTGATGAAACCGTCACTATTCACTGTTCATGCATGTGCATGGCTCACTCTTCAATCAGCCAATGCCCACCGATCACGTGAATCGGCCCTTGGACGCGTAGCGTGTGGGTAAGCGCATGAGCTCTCGTGTGAGAGATCACTTCTCCCTTCCTATCGAAACATCATCTCTCTTTCCTACCTTCCTCCTCACTTCTCCCTCTCGCCCTAAACCCCTCCATCGCCCTATCAACTCCACTAACCCACCTCGCAAACCTCTGCAAACTAAAAGGCAGCACCTGCAAAATTCCAACCCACTGTGCATATAGCGGCAGACTAATCTCACCACTAACGCCCTCATCCACAAGCCTCACGATCTCCCTCGCCAGCTCCGGCGCCTCAACAACAGGTCCCAAAAACGAGCTCGGAGTCTCGACTCCCGCGAAGAGATTCGTGCCCAGCTGTCCTGGCGTAACAAGCACAGTGCGCACGTTCTCCGAGCCAGGTAGGGCGTTGGGTGAGATCAGCTCTGCGCGTAGAGAGGCGTGCATGGCGATGAGACCTGCTTTGGCGGCGGCGTAGTCGGTTAGGTTTGCGGCGCCGAGGCGGCCGAGAACCGAGGCGATTGTGACGATTGTACCACCTGAGGGTGAGGCGAGGATGGATGGGAGGAAGGTTTGGAGGGTGTGGAAGTGGGAGTGTAGGTTTGTTTGGAGGGTTAGAGAGATCTGTGCGGGTGTGAGGGAGAGGAGTGGCGCGCCGCTGACGGTGCCGGCGTTATTTATTAAGATTGTGCAGGGACCGAACTGGAGGATTGTAAGTTAGTATTGGTGCAAATGGAAGAGAAGTGTAGATTGATCAAAGGTTCGTGGGCCTTTGCTACGTACATCCTTCTCTATCGATGTTTTGGCCTTCTGCACATCCGCAATGCTTGTGACATCACATTTGTAGAAGCGCACGTTCTCGAGCGCTTCGTTCTGCTCGTCCGGCTCACGGATATCTAGTACGGCAACACTGACACCACGCATGCCATATGTCTCCGCAATAACTTTTCCAAGCCCTCCGGCACCACCAGTGATAACCACCACTTCTTCATCCCAATTGAGCTTGCGAGGAGGTCCCCATGCCAGTCTTTTGTCTAACTTGCGAAGCAGTGCGAATACGGTGACACATACTGCATATATGCATGTGTTCTTGAAGTATGGATGCGAGTAGGAGTATGACAGAGAGCGTAGGCAGAGCGGGATGAGCCAGGCGATGTACGGGTGAAAGACCGATCGTGCCAGTACGAGTGCAAGCAAATCAATCGTTATGTAGGCGTGCCATGGCTTCTCGACGACAGTAGGCGTCGAAGTAGGCGCTGTGAGGCGCTCAGTGGAAGGCATCGCATGTGTGGTATGGTATGTGGTCGATGCTAAGCTCAAGCTGATGGGACCGGCGCACGTGAAGACGAAGCTCAGGTGGGGAAAGCGGGCGGGATTCAGTCCGAGCAAGCGTCGTAATTGTTGCACACACCATCACCACTTGGTTCACGACGTGACTGCTGCATAGTAATGTAGATCAACTGGTTTACTTTAGCAAAAGAGTGATTAGTGTAAGACGTTCACGACAAGTGGTCAATTGCACAGACCTTGCGTGCTCAAGTAGTAGAAGTCTGGTCATTCAACGATCCTTTCCTTTCTCCTCAAAATTATCCCACAAAGCAAGGCAAGGTCTAGCAATGATGCTTGTAGAATGGCCTAATGATGTGATCTCAATAGCGCATTCCATTACGCAGCACCATCAAGGTTCAAGCAACAGCGGACCGCGGCCGGAAGGATGCCAAGTCGCTGTGGGAGCAACGGGGAGAAGGAAGAAGGATCGTTGAGGCGCGAAGATAGAGGTGAGGTCAGAACAAAGCATGCAGATCAGCCAAACCCACTTTGCGATAAATAGAAACGAGGATTCGCCAGCGATCAAGCGGACGTTCCTTACGCGAGTCGGGCTGTATCGCGGCTTAGTCTTCGTGCTCCGCGGGCGCCAACGACATGACGCTTGACGCGAACCTCTAGTCGCTCCGTCACAGGAGGAGACCTTATCAGACATAGCTGGTCGTGAGAGATAGAGCGGTTTGTACCAGGAATACAACGCCACAGGGGGAGCTAAGATCTGGGCAAAGGAACTTGCCAGGATGAAAAGACACGGCAAGGCCAGGAGGTGTTGTATGTCTGAGATCTTGTTATCAGCCCACAGAAGAGAGGCGGATGACAGGGGAGGTGAAACGAAGGTGGGCTAAGAGCGGGCCGGACGGGTACCTGTCAGAGGATCCGGCAGTGGACTTTGGACTTTTCGGATGCGAGATACGCAAAGTTCACGATCTCCCCGAGTCCTGAAGTCTCTGGTCTGGCTTTGTTCGACGGCTGACGGCAAACCCTCGGACAGGATAGGGCAGTCGTAATAATGCCCCAGATACTGAGGGTGGGCCGGTCATGCGGACGATGGAGACGATGTAGATCAGATTCGCGTTGTTCGTCGTGCAGATGCCTCCCGTCGACGTAAACATGGACCAGCACCGGCCAGCCAGAACACAGTGGGCAGTCTCACCCTACCGGCTGCGGGCTCCGCCGGTTGCGGTTTCACAGGCGGGCGTGTTGGCGCTGACACGCGCCCAATGATATTCTTGGCAGATGCTTGGTGTGCAGAAGTGTTTGGGCTTGACAGAGTCGTCAAATGCCAAGGGATGCGCGGGCTGTGTCTTGCGATCTGCGCCCGAGTTGGTTCAACGCTTTGCGCGCGCCGCCTCCTGCAACGCGCAAACGCCCGCTGCGTGCATCATCTCAGCCTTTTGCAATCTCCAGTATTATCCTCTCCTTCTCGAAGCCTGGCGCTGCCGTTGTCAACACCTTTCCTATTTGTCTATCTACTTGCTCATCAGCTCTGTCCACACTGACTCTCGCTTCTCCTATTTCTGTTCCCTTTTAACCGATCAGGCGTATCACATCGGCCCGTTTTCAAGTTCAGCTCGACGCATCACATCACACTATCGTTTCCAGTGTTACCATGGCGGGACGCACCTCAGGCCCAAAGTTCGTCGCGATATACTGTATCAGATTTCCTTTGGGACACGTGCTGACTCTATTCACAGAATGGCCAATTTTCAGATGTTGTCAGACGAAGACCTCAAAGCCGGCGGGGCTGCCGCAGAAGTCTCAAGCAAACCATCCCTTCTGACAAGGATGCGTAACAGACCCCTTACCAGCCTGGCGATCATTGCTTCCATAGTGATAGCCATTGTATTGGCCATAGCATTGCCCGTTGCACTGAGTGGGAACAAGGACGACTCTGGCTCTGGCTCTGGCAACTCTTCAGGTTCATCTGGCTCGGGTTCGCCCAAACCTTCTTCCACATCATCTGCAACACCTCACCGACCAACAATGAAGGCTGGTTGTGGAACACCTCACGCTGAAGGCTACAGCTCCGGCAAGGGAAACCATCAAATAGAATCTGGTGGCAACACCCGCTATTACACCGTGGACACCCCATCCAATTACAACAAAAACAACACAGAGCCTTGGCCACTCATTCTAGACTTCCATGGCGCCAGTCGCGACGCAGCCAACCAGTACAACAACTCACAGTACTTCGCCGAACCTCGAGGCGATGAGTACATTGTGGTGTACCCGGAAGGAATGGGCGGCAAATGGGAGAGTGCTGGCTATGCTGAGAAAGGTGCTGATGACTTGACCTTTGTCTCCGACCTCCTGGACCATCTCGACGAAACCTATTGCATCGACTCAGACCGCGTCTACGCCAGTGGCAAATCCAACGGCGGAGGCTTCATTGACATGATGGCGTGTTCCGACATAGGAGATTCCTTCGCAGCTTTTGCCATGGCCGCAGCCGCTCTCTACAGTGACAACTCATACAAAGACAAAGCCGTCGACGGCTGCCCGAAGAGTCGCGCCATCCTCGAAGTACATGGCGGCAAAGATAACACAGTTCCTTACACAGGATCCAAGAAGGGCACCGGTGGCGAATCACCCGACATTCCAGACTGGCTGAGCTGGTGGGCGCGCCGCGATGGCTGC
This sequence comes from Pseudopyrenochaeta terrestris, assembly GCA_022813475.1. NCBI lineage: Eukaryota > Fungi > Ascomycota > Dothideomycetes > Pleosporales > Pseudopyrenochaetaceae > Pseudopyrenochaeta > Pseudopyrenochaeta terrestris. The sequence goes on along the minus strand of JAKLMJ010000005.1, from coordinate 654,454 downwards.
AAGAAAAGCGATGATCCCGTCGTTGACAACGACCATGATGGATACAACATCACATCTTACTCATGCAATGGCTACGACGACGTTGTTCAAGGCTACTACATCCCCGACTTGAATCACTGCTGGCCCAGTGCTGACGGAAACAACTCCGACGCTGGCGCCAGAGAAAACGGCTGCGGTTTCAGAAATTTGGACTGGACAGCGAAGGTACTGGACTGGTTCGGCAGGTGGGATAGGAACAATGCACCGCAGAACGATGCCAAGGCAAGATAAACTTATCTTGCTGCTTGAAAGTTGCGAATTGTTGTGCATTTTGGGCGTTTGAGCTTGGCCTTTTCCAGGTATGGCCATGTCAACTGAAGATGTTGGGAATGATCTATTGCTGTCCAGCGAAGAGCGAGCTGGGCTTGCAAGAGATATGGGAAATTGGCGAGATCGCATCACTGAACCGCCTCGGAGTTTTTCATTTGCTTTTTGCATCTTATCTATTTCCCATTGGAGTTCAGACTAGATACCACTATAGACCAATTGGGCAATGCTATGTCACTTTTTTGTTTTAACATATGTTGTTCGACCGAGGACTACAATTCACAAGCTCGTGCTCGGGGGGTATCACATACTTCCTCGCAGAAACTCCCTACAGCTGAGCGTGCTGAGCTTCACCCAAGTTTTGGTTGAATCTCCGCAGACGTGCACGCTGTTACCAATAACGGTCAACCCATCGAAAGCGGAGAGCTTCCATTGAGGCGAGTCATTCGACAGCACCATGAACTCCTGACTTTGCCAGTATCTAGCGCGCTGACGTCTGCGAGCACTAATATCCAAACAAGAGTAGTGGCCTTTTAAGAGTGCCCACTGATCCCCGTAGACTGCAGGCTGTTACCCACAAACGTTTACCAGCGAAGCGGAAAAGTCTCCATCGAGACGGCATCGCATACACTCGGCTTTGCTGGAAGCTAGCACGCTGACGTCTGCGAGCATCTCTACTTGGACGATCATGGCTGCCTTTGAGAACGCATCGCAATTTCCGCAGGCGTGCACGCTTTTGCCAACACTGGCCAGTCGCTGAGGGAGAAAGGCTTCCACTGAGAAAGCTTTATAGCCACCCGATTTTACCAAGATCTATTACGCTGACGCCTGCGAATACCACTGCTGAAATAAGCATGACTGCCTCTGAGAGTGCGTCTTTATCTCCATAGGCAAGCACGCTCTTACCATTAACGACCAGCCATCGAGGAGGAAAAGCTTCCAGCGAGAAAGCGTCGTGATCACCCGACTCTCCCCGGACCTGGCACACTGATATCTGCGAGCACCAGCACGCCAAAATGTATAGCTGCCGTTGAGAGCGCGTACTGATCTCTGTAAGTGTTCGCGCTGTTACCACTAGCGACCAACCACCCAGCGAGGAAGGCTCTCCACCGAGATAGCGTCGTGAACGCCCAACTTCGCCACAATCTAGCATGCCGTTGCCCTCAAAGATCAACCACTGAGTTGGGAACGCTTCCACTGAGATTCCTCGGTGAACATCTGACTGTGAGAGCACTCAGCACGCTGTTGTCAACGAGGATCAAACCATCAAAAGAAAGATTTCCCATTGAGGCAGTCTCGTAAACATACAACTTCCCAGCATCTGTAACACTGATATCTCAGGCCGTAATACATATTTAGCCAGCTTCCGATACATGTACAAAGACCACTACTCCATCCCTCGTTCACCAATACAGCGCCCCAGGAATTCCCTGAAAGCCAGGCGCCAGCCCTCTGTAAAACGTCTGAGACGTATAATTGAACGTGAGAATAAGGCCATTGGTAATGATGGCTTGGTTGTACGAATATTGCCGATAGGCAGCAGCTTTGTGCTTTTGTTAGTACAGCGACCTGCGCAATTTGTTCTTTTGCATGCACTCACTTCCTGTCCTCAGGTTGGACGCGATGCCCACAGTGGCGCTGATACCGGCGTCTGTCATGTTCAGATAGCTGAGAGAAGTCAGCGCCTATTCTCTCGATAAGAGGGTGTCTTGGATAATGTGCATACTCATACGTCACCCAGCTTGGTAAAGCTTCATAGAACTGAGAGAGCATCAGCAATGACACAGGCGACACGAGACTCGGCGCAGTCGACTTACTGTGACCAGGAAATGGGCATAATTCACTGTGTTGTTATACTTCGTAGTGTACCATTCGAATGTCACGCTACGATTGCCCGTAGCGCCCTCGGTTTGGTAGAAGATGCCTTGAGGAAGGCCTTTGGCGATGAGCAAATCGTCCCAGAAGGGGAAGGCGGCATTGACGGCTGCTCCAGTCTGTCCAGCTGCGCCCATCTGCGCGTTGGTGTACGCGTTTGCATACACAGGTGCCATTCCTATGATGCCATTGATAGCGAGCACGCAGCCTGTACTGCTCCGACCGTTGAACCCGATCGCCCATGGCGATGTGTACGTGTAGTTGAAGTCGTCATACTCGGCTGGCGACGATATTGCATCACCAACGATTGGTATAGGACTCCTCAGCGCGATTTGCGGGCGAGCCATCGAGGTTGAAGTAGTAGTTGTAGTGGTCGTGGTCTGCGAATGCGTCAGTCAAGTTCCCTCGCCATTCACGGCGCATGCGTACAGATGTAGTCGTGGTTGTGGTAGGCGTTGTCGTTGTAGTTGTGGAAGTAGTAGTAGTGAAAGGTAAGCTGCTTGTTGAAGAAGGTGCGGTACTCGTCTCGCATGTGGGTCAGCTTCCTTCATCTTCTTGAGAATATCCAAGAATCTTACAACTGGAACGGAGCCCGCTGTGGCTGTTGCAGCTCGCGAAGTCGAGGACGGGGCTACTGATGAAGTCGTGATCTATCACTGGTCAGTCATGTCTAAGAGCGCTAGAGCATACAGCGGGTGTACTCACAACTGCTGTAGCTGTAGGCGACGGAGAACTGGTTGTCTGTCACTTACATGAGCCTCCGCATGCAGTACCTGTTTCCATCCTCATCCGTCAACTCACCGAGCCCGCAGTGGACGTTGATGGGGTGAATGTGATTGTCATCGTTTGGACTTGGCCTTGAACACTACTGAGTAGTTAGCAGGCTGTTTTGTCGCGAGCAGATTTGGTTGGGCCCATCGAAGCAGCGACACGTTGTCTCGTTGGTAAGGCACTAGGCCAGAGAAAGAAGGTCGATGGCAACACCGTGACCCAAGAAATCCCGCTCAAGAATATATGATTGCGGACAAATCCTCTGACATTGGCCAAACTTACGTGGTGGTATAAGTGACGAAAATTGAGCTTGCAATGGTATTTGTCTGCGTCAGAACATTCGTCGTTTGGACGGTGGTCTGAATTGTTGAGATGATGTTTATTGTTGAGATGATCACGCTTGTGACCGTGCTGGCTGGAATCGTTGTGTACAAAGTCTGGATAATGGTGGAAGCGGCTTGGGTCGAAATGAGGGTTGATAAAAATGTGCTTCCAGGCTGAATTGATGTTTGCGTGATTGTCTGAGCTGGCAACGTCTGTGTTGCTGTAATAAACGAGGTGGAAGCACCCTGGACGCTGGTGTAACTAGATAAGAATGTCAGCATTGACCATGGAGTGTCGAGCAGTATTTCGATGGCCGAATGCCAGGTGAGAAAGCCCATCGCCGTGGGCACCAGCGTGTAGCTGATGCAATCGCTCAAGAGATTGCGGCAGAGCAATGAACTTACGTCACTAAAGCAGTGCTAGCTGGCTGTGTTGAAATCTGAGTCAGAGTCTGCTGTGGAAGGGTACTGGTTGCTGTGATATAAGCTGTCGAGCCTTGCACGCTCGTGAAAGTGATAACAGCCGTGCTGGCTGGCTGAGTCGATATTGAAAGCTGAGTAGTCGTAATCTGCTGCAGTGTTGACACAAGCGTCGAAACCACTGTCGAGGCTGGAAGGGTCTGCGTCTGCTGTGGAAGGGTACTTGTTATAATTTGCGTACTAGTACCTCCAGGCATTGTGGAAGTGAAAATAAGGACAGTTGTGTCCGTTGCCCGTGGAAGGGTCTGCTGTGGCAACGTGGAAGTAAGGGAGACTGTAAGGAAGTGTGTTTCAGCGGGCAAAGTCGAAGTAGCTTGCGGCAGAGTATAGTACTCTGTGCGGGCCGGAAGGGTGGAGGTCAACGAGATCGTGAGCGAGTAGGTTGATATTATGGTGCTTGCCGGCAGCGTGACCTCTCTGGTTGATGTCTGAATAATGGTAGAAAATCCGGCCAACAGCGAGGTAGTCAGTGTGTACGGATAAGAAGTCGTAATTGTAGAAGCTGGCAGGATCGAGGTTGTAGTCATTTGTAGGATTTTGGTCGCTGTCTCCGTTTCCTTGGGCAGAGTCACCGGATACGAGCTCAAAATTGTTGAAGCAGGCTGGATCGATGTTTCTACTCGCGTGAGTGTCTCTTGGGCTAAAGTTGAGACGATCGTACTATTAAAAATGGTTGTTCCTGCAGGAAGAGATGTTGTGATTGAAATTATTTGCGTGAAGACTTCGGCTGGGCGAATGGACGTGGCAGTCAGGATTATGGTGCTCGCAGGCTGGTAGGATGTTTCTGTCTCTTTTGGGAGTGTCACTGGATAAGAACTCAATATCGTTGACACTGGCTGAGTCGATGTTTCTGTTTCCCTTGGCAGGGTTACCGCATAGGAGCTCAAGATTGTGGACGCTGGCTGAGTCGTTGTTTCTGTCTCTCGCGGCAGTGTGATCGGGTAAGAACTCAATACTGTGGCAGTGGCAGTGTCTTGTGGCAGGGTGGAGGTGATGAAAAATGTGCTCGCAGGCTGAATGGAAGTGAGAGTCAAAATTTCGGTCCTTTCTGGCAAACTTGTGGTCAGGTACAAAGTTTCGGGCGGAACAATGCTAGTCTGGGTGATAAAGTTATCAGAAATCAAAGTCAGCGTAATTGCTGGCTGTGTCGAGATCAAGACTGTAGTTGAAGCCGGCTGAATGCTGGTGATCACCAAGGTTTGGGTCGATGCGGGAAATCTCGAAGTCTGAACTTGGACTGTCGTTTCTGTGCCTCGCTCCGTAATAAATAGTGTATTCGTGGCGGTAGAAGGCGCAAGCTGAGTTGTTTCGGTCCGGAAGAAGCTCGAAATTTCAGTCTGAGTTATAGTTGAAGCTGGCAGCCAGGTCGTCTCAACGAGAGTGCTCAAAATGAGTGTAGTGTCTTGGGGAAGCTGCGACGTCAAAGTTATCTCTACCAAGCTAGTTTCGGTGGCAGCATCGAGTCGTGTGGTGCGCAGCTCGGTCGTCAAGAATGTGGTGGTTATTTGAGGAAGAAGAGATGTCAGCGTAATGTAGAAAGTGTTCGTCTCCGCATATGCTGAAAGGACAGTGGTAATATATGCTGTACTATACAATATCGACGTTTCCGCCGGTAATGTGAGCGTAGGCTGATCCAGCGTGGTCGTCCGAATCTCAAGCGTGGTGAACCCGTCCAAAGAGGTGGTAAAAGTCTCGTGATAACTGCTAAATTCAGTCTGGGTTATATTGAAAGTCAAAGTCGGCTGTTCAGCGGTTATGGTTGCCGTCAACACGAAAGTCGTCGGAATTTCCGTCGTCAAAATGACGGTACTAGGCTCTGGCGTGAAAGTGATTGTAGCGGCATCAAAAAATGTCGTTTCGGGTGGAGGTATCGAAACAGTAGTCAGGAAAATCGTGGTGTACCCAGTAAAGTATGCTGTCGAAATTACTTGCGAAAGTGTGGTTTCGGTAGCTGTGTAGTACTCGGTGATGTTTTGACCGCTGAGGCTGACATAAGAAGCTGGAAATACTGATCAGTGACGGAATAAACAAGCTATGATCATCATCCATATCCATGCTGATCCACTTACTCGGTTCTGTGCTAATCTGCGTAATTGTCAGGAATTGTGTTGAAATTTCCGGGCTGGCCGTGATAGTAATTGTTGAAGCATTGAGTGTCAAAAATACCGTCGAAGGGTCAAGGGTCTGCGTAATATTCAGGATGGATGTTTCCGCTGATAAAGTCACGACGTCTGAGCTCAAAAAAGTCGTAGTGATGAACTCTGATGTGACAAATGTTGATGCAGGAAGGGTAGTGGTCTCAATCTGAGTCTCGTTGATGGTGAAAGTCAGAGTTTCTGGTGGACTAGACGTCGTGAATGTTATGAGAATATTCGAAGTAGCTGTGACTGTTTGATAGGCGGTTGTGAAGAGCGAAGCCGTGATCGTGTTCTCTAAGAGAGTTGTCGTCGTGGCAGTAGCTGGGGAATTGGTCAGTAAAAGAGCATCCCTTCGATTCTCATTGGCCCAGGGTCCCCATGTCGGCCATGGCGGCGATGGTAAGAGCGAAAATAGAACGGGATTTCAAACGAAACCTTCTCCTGTTCTCAATGGCTCAAAGACCCCGCGTCGAGGCTGGTGAAGAAGGTAAGAGCGAACGAAAGACAGTAGGATCTAACAGTGTCTTCTTCGCTCACAGTGGCATGTAGAGCTTGGGATGAGGCGGGTACTGTTTATAGGAGCAACCACAGAAGGCGATTTCGAATGGTATCTTCTTCCCTCGCGGCGATACGTGAAATTCGGGATGAGGCGAGCCCTCGTTATAGTAGCTCTTCTCAGCAAGGGATACTTACTTGTCAAGGTCTGCACATCAGATACAGTCACATTCTGCAAACTCGTCGCTGTTTCGTACTGGGTCGTCAAAACCGTGGATGGCTCTACCTCCCGAGAAGTTAATGTTTCCAAGATTTGTGTACTTTCCGTTCGTGTCAATGTTTGCGTTGCGTAAGCAGTTGTAGTTATGACACTGAAAATCGACGTAGTCACTGTCCGAACGCTAGCTCGTACGAAAGATGATGATGTACGCGCTGTCGATGAAGCAGCAGTCGGAGGAACAGCGTCCGAGCTTGTTGCACCAGCTGCAGATGTCGGAGAAGCAGGAGAGGGGCTTGGTTGCGGCACAAATACGGGGTCAACACGGACATTATCGAGGCCGACGTAAGCTTGGCCTACACATTGGATGCTGAAGACGCCCGCTTGGCTGCTTACAGTATTTGGCGATTTGTAGGTGTAGGTGTATGTCGTAAAAGTGGCGGAAAGCTGATATAATGAGCTGCACGTCGTGCCTACGCAAATGCTGAGAGCGCAACTCGGAGGTGTGTCGCCGTTCTGTGCCATTGCAGCAGAAGCGCTCAGGTTGTAGATGCCTCCAGCCACTGAAGAAAAATATGTAGTCGCATTGTACGTAAGAGGCTGCTGAGAGGCCTGTCTCTTGCGCAATCCGCCAGTACTGCTAGCAGTCGGTGCAGAAGAAGCATTCGTCGACCCAAAAGTGACCAACAAGAAGGAAGAGTTGCTGGTCGGTGGTGTTATTGGAGGCATATCTTCGGGGCTGACGACCTGAGCAACAACATATGGATCTGAAGCAGTGCCTTGTTGAGCGAGATCTGTAGCATTGGCCACGACCGGTGACGGCGATACTTGAGGTTGCGTAGATGACGAAGCTGGTCCTTCGATCGAAGATGTTGATGTAGCATCAGTATTCGTGCTTGAATATGTCCCAACTGGCTGGTCCTCGGGAAAATCTTCATCCGAGGGTTCTTCGTCGGGGTCGGGGGATGGCTCGCTTTCTTCTGTTTGAGATGCATTACCCGGCGCTGTTGCAGTCGTCATGATTGTTGAATACGCAACAATTGTTCTGGTTCGCGATGCATACACCGTTACCGTCGACCCGCGGCGAGTGACTGTGATCTCTGGAGCATCTATGGTGGTGGATCGATAATCGCAGCTAGACGGGTATACGATTGAAGTGACTGTCTGTACAGGCAGCGCATCTGAGGAGCCCAGCGAGCAATTGCCAATGCTCGTGGCAGTCACGGTCGAGATCTCGTAGAAAGTCGTCGAAAAAGTCATCAATTCATCCAAATTGCTGGCAGTTGCCGTCTGCATGTAGATGAACGATGTGACGGTTTGTGTAGCAAGCGCAGACCCGTCCAGGAAAGTGCTGGCCGTGACTGTACGCTCGATTACTGAAGTCCTGTAGACCGTACTGCCATCTTGCGCCTCGGTGAACGTGACTGTAATCAGATCTGGGGATACAGCTGCCGATGCCATGAAAGACGATGTATCCAAGCCATAGATGAATGAGGTGACAGTGGTAGCTCCGAGGCTCGCTGAACAATCGGAGGCGTTCAACGTCTCAAATATTGTAGAAGTTATTGTTGTCACGGATGCATTTGCAGGACTTGATAGGTTATCGATTCCAGCCGTGCAAGAATACACAGTAGAAACAGGTAAAGAGAAAGCTGACGCAGGTGTTGGCTCTACAGCGGCCTTTGAGTCTGTTGTGCTCTCAACGAGAGAAGTGCGATACACTGTCTGGTCACTTTCCGTAAGAGTTTGGGAAACAATCTCAGGATCGGGAGTCCGGTCGATGTAGGCCGTGCTGTACACAATTGAGCCGCCTTCGATGGTCGTGTAGGTTATTATGATTGGCTCATCAGTCCGCTCCACCACAGAAAAATTGTACACTGTGCTGGCAGGCTGCACATCCGTGTAAGTGATCGTCATTGCTTCTGGCGAATTCTCGACGATGGAAGTGCGATAAATGGCGCTTCCCTCCTGCAGCTGGGTAAAAGTGACGGTCGTCGGCTCGGGGGTAGTAGTGAAAACGGACGTGCTGTAAATAGTGCTACCACCTTGAATTTCGGTTAATGTGATTGTTCTTGGCTCTGGTGTGCTCTCGATAGTCGAGATCTCGTAGATGGTACTGCCGTCCCGAATCGTGGTGAATGTGACAAGTCCTGGCACTAGTGTGCTAAAGATTGTAGAGATGCTGTATATCGTACTTCCCCCAAGCACTTCGCTATATGTCGTGGTGATCGGGACTGGTGTTTGCTGGACTATGGAAATGCTGTAAAGAGTACTGGCCTCTTGGTAGTCTGTGTAAGTTACGGTGGCAGGTTCTTGAGTCCGTTCGATGACAGATGTGCGATAGATGGTGCTCCCTTCCTGTAAATTTGTGTACGTCACGGTCATTGAGCTCGGGGTCGCTGAAATGATCGAAGTAATGTAGATCGTAGACCCTCCTTCCCAAGTTGTAAAAACGATTGCACTCTGGCTTAAAGACTCTCGAATGGCCGACGTGTGATAGAATGTGCTGCCACTTTCTACTATTGGGTACGTGGTTCTGCCATTCGCCCAGAGTGTCAAAGTTACGGTAGGCATTGGCGTCGATATGAAGTTTGGCATCGTTCGCTCAACCGTCCGTTCGATGGTGACGGTGCGCTCTATCATAGAAGTGCAGTACTCCATGTCACCCTCACCTGGCGCTAGGGCGACAGACTGAGTCGCGGTGCGATCCGCAGGGGAGGTGCGGTAAACGGTGGTGCCATCTTCGAGCTTCGTATCAGAAATGACATCTGAATTCGAAGAGAGAGCAATGGTTCGTTCTTGCAGGGATGTCTTGTAAAAGGTTGTTCCGCTTTCTATTGTTGTGTAGGTTATGACAACAGGGCGAGTGTTTTGTCGTGTTCTGGTAATATATGCTGTGCGTCCACTCCGGACGACTGTCTGCGTATACTCCAGGCCTCCACCTGGTACTGGACAGCTGGCCATGATATAGGAGGTTACTGTCTTTCCAGCCGCAGTTTTGCAAGCATCATCAGGCAGCATGGCAGATACCGTAACGGTGGACGGTAAGGGACAAGTCGATCCTGCGGGTGCCAGTGTTGACCTGAGCGAGGTGGGAGTTGCACCTACAGCCTGTGTGCCTGACCTAGGCCCGTTTCCGGCGCTGAAACCAATTCCTGGGCCACTGAGAGGTTTAGTGAATGATGCTGGATCATGCTGGCCACTGCTCATGACTGTTGCATCTGGTGAATCCTGAACAGAGTGGCTCAAGATGGGGCTCGGTGTTGCGAGGCCCTCGTTGTCGTGAGTCGCGCTGCTAGTGATGACTGGGCCTGCGGTACCGGCAGTAACTCTACTTGAGATATGTAATGGGTCCTCAGAGGCCGTCGACAGTTCACCATTGCTGGGGCTCGAAGCCGGGTCCAGAGGCGATGAGAATTGGCCACTGTCAAGAGCTGTGATAGCGCTGTTGGGTCCGGGCTGAGTAAGCAGAAATGTTTTTGAATTGGACGTATAGACGAAGACAGTTGATGGTTGCGCCGTGCATGATCTTGTCGAGGTGTACGTAATCCATGGTATGGCTGAACTTGTCCCAGCAGAAGTCGTCTCAGGACGGCCTTGTTGTGCTTTCGTATAGGAGAGCACGACGCACCAGAACAATAAAGAAAGATGCATTGCATGACGAAACAAGTGCTGTCGAACAGCCGGCAGTGTTCTGCGGTTCAGTTGCGAAATAGAGTTGGGAACGGGTACGAACCGGAACTAAATTTGAGGGTGACAAGAGAGGGCAAAACGGCACGAGCAGATCAACAAACCGCAACACTTTTCCAACGCGGCAGGAAGCACATTCCAGGCGGCTGAGTAAATGGTCAACCACTTCGTTGGGATTGATATCGCATTGCTTTACCAGTGGTTGAGGACCACAGTAAGAGTGGCATGGTCGCGCAAAGAACTGTGAAAAAGGCTTCAAACCATGCTCATGCTGATGATGGATTGGCCTTACAACAGACGTGCGCGCCGAGGATGATCCTGCCTCAGCTCATGTTGCACTGATGATGTTACGCAAGGGGCTCTCCATGATCAGCGCCGTTATGCCGCGCATCCACTGTCGGATTTCCACGAATGCGACGTTTGGCTGATTGCCGCAAATCCTGGCCAGTCATGGCAATGGGCGGCATCCTGCTCCCTGGTGACGACAAGGCCTTGGGACGGAGTGGCATGCTCGAGGAATGCTTGTGTATAATGTCGTCCGGAAGCCGCAAGGGACACGACTATAGAATTCTGCTGGCAACAGAAATCTGGAACTCTCATTAGTTCTGATACCTACATGAAGCGAAAGTAGTCTCATGCAAACCCTCACCCGCAAATGCTCTTGTCGATGATTTGGCGGGGCGATACTTGCAAGACAAGTGGAGCGAAAGGCGTCCGCCCTCACAGATCAGCCTAAGACCAAGAACATGGAACGTCATTCGACGCTGCCTCCAGATGTCAGCTATGATCTAGAGAACACACACGCAGACCTGTCCTCTTGAGTCGTAAGCAGCGAATATGACATGGAAGGTGGTGAGTGCATGAATCTGCTCGTTCGCATGCATAAGAAGCCAGAGCACTCTTGAGTGAAGCGTCTAGATCGAGGAGTGAGGTCAATAAGGTCTGGCTCGGGGAAGCATGCGTGTATTATTGTACTCGGGTGGCGTGATCTCCCCTCGGCTAGGATGTCCCGATGGCGCTGGCGAAGCGGGCCGAGGGTGCGGCATCCCAGCCTATCGATAAGATAATCTTGCAGCTCAAGAAGTCCGCAGTGCTGCTAGCCCGTTGACATCGTCACTGCCAACATGTACATGTATCGCAGGACTGAAGCCATATCCCCGAATCCAGAGCCCTCCGTCATCGCGTCGATGTTCTGCTTTGCGGCCTTGCGGCCTTATCGCGCACTCTTGTCAGCGTCGCAGCGGCTGATCTTCAATCTAGTCTGAGCGGAGCGCGGAACCCGAACATTGGAGCCATCTAGTCTGTAGCACAAGAGCAAGAAGAGTAAGAAGAACAAATCGAGCACCTAATTGTCTTCAAATGCCTAGGTGTTTATGACGGAGACTTCACTCTTCTTCACGTCGCCTCATCTAGACTCTTATCACCTTCGCGACTCTATATCTCTCTCATTGGTTGCTGGCACCCATCTGTCTTCACCTTTGACCATCAAGGCATAACAAGCTCCGCTCTCGCTCTTCTCTGCACTGCCCACAATAGAGCTCCCTTCATGTGCGCGTCTCAGGTGGGCCCGGTCCATAGCACGTCGCCGCTTCGACTGCCAGGATTGGACAAATCCTAGGTGGAATTTTTCCCTACTCCAGGCAAGCTAAAATCGAAAAGATACCGTCGCTTCAATCTACCATTTCCTAACGAGTCGCCCTGGTATGCCATTCGAGTGCATGAACATTTTCCTCGTGCTCATTTTCATCAATACCTTCTCTATACCCGCTCTCCGTTCTGACACCAAGCCACTCTTCCGCTCTTCCCTACAAGTCCTTCTCGCGCGTGTCGAATAGTCCTACTTTTGAAGCTGCTCGACTACACTCACATACACCACAACCTCTTCTGTCGACATCATGGCCTCTTTCCTAGATGCATCTCAGGTTGCTCTCAAGACTCCGTCTCCTAAGCTGCGTGGTCTGGATCGGTCGTAGGACGACCCTTTCCCAAACCCACTCAGACTAAGAGGACGGAATTTTGGTTTACCTATCATTGGTCGAACCACCCAGCGCAGTTCTCCTGTTCGCCACTCCAAATACGGCAGTCATGAAACAGCTGGCCGTATGGTAATCGACCCCCACCAAGAATGCAATCCTCATCACGTCTAGTTCTGCTGCGCCTAAGCTTGAGTCTACACCTACCAAGGCAGCCGTACGTGAAACCATCGCGCGTGAGACCACCCGCCGTGGAACCATCGGGCGCCAGACCACTCGCCGTGGAGCCATTGGGCGCGATACCACCCGCCGTGGAGCCATTGGGCGCGAGACCACCAGCCGTTGCCAGCAGCCGCAGGCATATCCGTCATCACCTCCTCGCATGCCACTTCCGCTCTCATCTGATGCTCGAGCCACCGCCAAGTACCTCCAGCAGCATCGCCCTCAATCGGAAGACTCCAACGACAAAGACTTCATCGACGATGCCGACATTCCGTCCGTCAAGTCTGAGGATTTCGAAGACTCATCCATTGCACCACTCGTCATACAGCGCCCACCCCCACTCTTCCGTCCCCTCCGTCCCAGTCGGCATCTTCGCCAGCGTCGCAGCGCATCGCGCGCGAGCAGCCCGAGCCCAAGCCCGAGCCAGCCGAGCCAGAGCCCGAGCGATACCTCTGAAGACGAGCTTCCTCCGACTCCGAAGCCAGCAAGGAAGAACAAGAAGCACAACAAGAAGGACAGCAAGAAGGACAGCAAGAAGGACAGCAAAGCTTCGAAAAGGGACAAAGTAAACGCGTACGTACGGAGACGCAGAAAGGAGAAGAAGCGTGCGCCTCCTCCGGTCTTCATCAAACCCGGTCGCTACGGCCCAAACTTCAAAGCCATGTTCAGCCTTGGAAAAAGATGCCTTTCCTACATGCTTGACAAACCGCTCGCCAACTATCAAACCCAGAATCTCGCCTGGCAGTACCTCTACTTCCTGGGAAGGCATTTCCATGGTGACGATGCTGACTTCATCGAGCCTTGGGCCGACGACAATTTTCGCACAATCAACAGCAACCTTCGCCAGGCTGAGGTCAGCAGCGCCTTCCACAGCATCAATTGTTTTCCCGCCTTCAGTGAGTCAATCAACGCTGCCGCAGGCCGTGCTCATACAAACCCTTCCGGCAGCAAGGGTCGTCCTGCCTACCTGTCCAGGCGTGCTCATTCAAACGCGATTTTTGGTCTGGGCGTCAGATGTCAATGTGGCCACGTTCACGAGGATATCCTCCCATGGCACATAATTCTCATGCGCGGCACTGGCCAGCTTCCTGATCTTGACAAAGCCGCTAACGAAATGGTCACTCACACTTGCGGTCATCTTTGGTGTGTAAATCCATATCACCTCGTCGTCGAACCTGCAGCGGACAACGCCCGTCGCCAGCTCTGCTTTGATCGATTCCAATCTTCTCACAAACGAGGTTTCGCAGCAGCATGCGATCACATTCCACCGTGCCAAACCATCAGAGGACTCGACGAGGACGGCGTCAAGAGCTTTGCCAATCAACTTATGGCCACGATGAAACGCGTGCGAACCGAGAAATCTCCAATGTCGTGTCCCAGTGTCATTTGCAACGAAAGCGGCTTCAGCAATGGCAGGAGCCTTCTGCAGCACATCGCCCATGCCCATTCCCCAGGTCCGCGCGCACCCCTCCACGACCTTGGATGGCATTGTCATCACTGTGAAAAGACACTGTGGAGTGTCGTCTCTATCAACAGCCATCATAAGCAAAAGCGCTGTGGCAAGCCTTGCCCTCAAGCTTCAGCCAAAGGCGCTCCGGCCAACCCCTAGCCTCGTGGTATCTTCGGCGACAATCGTGTAGAGTAAGCATCTTAATAAAGGGGACCCGCATATAAAATGTAATGGCGAAGGCCATGCTGTGAATGCATATAGACGATACGCTTCCAACAACTAAGCTTTCGCTAACATCATTCAAGCAATCGACGTGTCGAATCTAGGCAATCCATTGTACATGGCAAATGACCCGGATATAAACATCTGTGTTTGCCACGATCTGTGTATTAAGTTGATCAAGCGCATCAACGAAGCTTGCGACATCCGCAGAGCACAACAGAAAGCAACCAATAACACTACCTAGGTAGGAAAGTTGATAGTGGGCAACAAAGAGGCGATACTCCCACCAACCGCTCGATTCATTCTGTACATAACAGCACTGACGGCAACGATGTCACCACCAGCGAGAACATTGGCAACAGAAACACAGGCGGCGGAGACGTCATCGAAGAAAACGTCGATCAGGAGCACACTGCTGAAGATCAGACCTCAAGAAAGAACACGACGACCACTGGCGATGTGGCACCGACTCTGCAAATCGGCACACAAATAATTGTCTACAAACTATACGTTCGATATCGAGTCGCGGGCAAGCGCGACGAGAACACCGCCAAATTTGCAACAACGCAAATCACAGGCGGCCAGCTTGAAATTCGCATGCTTACACGCGAACGGCGGGCCAATGTTCGTATCGGTGATATCAGCTACTAGATTCTTACCAACTGGGCAAACAGAATGATGATGGAAGAGTCTCGCGTCTACATCGAGAGCGTAGTAGACTTAGACGAAGGCACGACTTAGAGCATCAATGACCAAGACTATCTCGAGGCATACTTCCGGGTCTTGTATATCATGGGCAAATACAGAGAAGGACTGCCCAAGTTATGGCTGTGGCGCGATATCGATGAATCGTCAGACATCTTCTAGTACTACTTTAGAAGTTTTATTATAATATAGGAACTGGTATTTCTGATAAACGATAAAGTATATTATGCGAAATTGAGACCTCTCTTATGGTGTTACCAAGCTTCACGGGATTTGAGATACGCATACCGTCCATGGAGATGCCATGAGTGTCTCGGAGTATTGTATAGTGTTGCCATATTACAACCATCTGACTTCATATTTGAAATACGATACTTGGCCACGGAGACGCGATGAATTTCTCGGAACTAACTCATGGTACTGTCATCCGCCATGGAACCTAATTGATGAAACTCATCCATGGCGATGCCACATGTCAACAAGTTTTCAGTAGCTCGCTATGCAATAGTCATATGCAGTCAATGTATATAAGAATGCCCAACCTCCTCGGATCTCACCATATCAATATCTTACACGAACGCAAGGCCTGTTCTCTCTCTCTAGTGCCTCCCACCCATCGCCGCTGCATGCTGTTTGTGACTCGCCTCAATCAATTCTGCCGCTCGCTCGCTAGTGTCAACTCCAAAGAAGATGACCTGCACCGTGATGTCGTCGCGGACATTCCTGCTCAAAGGCGGCTGAATGGTCATGACAGCTTCGAAGAGACGGCGACGATTGCCACCAAGCGCGTTCTTGATGAGATGCACGCCAGCATGATCATCCTCGACCACGAAGTGCTTAGGGCTGACGCGCCACTTCAAGCACTTCTCGTCCGCATCGTAGTACGTGTCTTCGTCCTTGTCGGGCGTCATGTCGGGCGGAGTCATGTACTGCTGTCGCGACTCGGCCAAAGCTTCCTGCGAGGCCATCTTGTTGTCGGGCGTGTGCTTGTCGATAAAGTCGGTGGCCTTGTTTTTCTCGAGCCACATCTGTACACAGGTCACGGCGTCCTGGTTGCTCATGAGATCCCACAGGCCGTCACTGGCCATGATGAGGAAGTCAGGGTGGTTGCCAGTCTGAATGACTGTTTCCTTGATTTCAGGCTCCGCAGTGAGGTAAGGGGGTGTCTTGACGACACCATTAGGCCGAGGAGCAGGGCCGAAGAAGGTCTCGTGTACTTTGCGGGTGAGCTCTTCGGTCCACTTCCATCGGGTGTCGCCAAAGGCGCGGGTGACAGCAAGGCCAAAGATACGACCAGTCTTCTCGTCAATGACTTCCTCTCCAGGGTGTTCGCGGCGTAGTCTTTCAACTTCGTCTTGGTTGAAGCCAGTATGGTCTGAGCTCATTGCCTCTGCTACATATTTCCCATTTTGCCACCTGCCCAACACAGCTCTCGAATCACCTGTGTTAGCAATCCTGAGCACACCCCTGGCCGGATCGAAAAGTGCCACGAGCGCGCAGCTTCCGCTCAAGGAGTTTGAGATCAAGCTCACAATGTCTGCACGTCTTAGCCTGCCAGCACGCATGTGCGTGACTGCTTCGCCGAAGACAGTTTCGTCGAGATATCGGAATGCATTCTGGATAATGCGGTGAATATGCACATCGTTCGGAACGTAAGGGCGTGCCATGCTTCCACTCTCAAACAATTTGTCTCCGACAAGGCCAGGCAAGTAATCCTTGAGCGCTTGAGAAGTCCTAGGGCCAGCGTGACCGTCAAAAATTGCCCACTCACTCCAATCGCGGTTCACATCGTCAAAGTAAGCGAAAGTGCCGCTTGACCATGTATCCTCGCAGGGAAGATTGGAGGCGCTTTGACACAAGTGAGAGACAGCCTTGCCTGTGACAGAGTATCCAGCGCGGCTGTGCAAAATGTCGGTAGCCTCCTCATGGGTCAGCGCATGGACAATCTTAGCTTGCGCCTCGGCGGCGCCAGCTATCAGAGCTTCTTCCAGTATAGGCAAATCCTCTTCGGAGCCCAGCTTCATGCCTAGAGAGATTGCTTTAGCCTGTAGGTAAGCATGGCCGTAGAATCCGAGAAAGAAGAATGTTGATCCCAGCAGGAA
The DNA here is from genome assembly GCA_022813475.1 of Pseudopyrenochaeta terrestris. NCBI lineage: Eukaryota > Fungi > Ascomycota > Dothideomycetes > Pleosporales > Pseudopyrenochaetaceae > Pseudopyrenochaeta > Pseudopyrenochaeta terrestris. Next base: position 637,485 of record JAKLMJ010000005.1, on the reverse strand, counting down.
GCCTCTCAGTATCCGCCTTGGTGGCTTGGGAGCAGGCTGTTGTGGTGTTTGGAAATACGTCTTTGGGGGACCTTGGTTTGTTCCATTGTAGCTCCTGGAGAAGAGCTGCGGGCGACAAGGCCTCGATCTGTTACTGCGCAGTGCAGCATTAGCTGCACGCGACCACATGGTGATGTGATTAATTGACTGGAGTAGTCAAGGATACATCAACCTTGTCCGTGGCAACGGCCTTCAATGGTCTTCAGGGCCCGGCGCGAGGCAGCGGGTCATGCCAAGACCTTTGGCCATCTACGCGTAGCGCGCCGCAGGTGTCATAAGTCGTTGCGCTGAACCATCAACCGCTGCTTCGAGTAAACGGGGTTAGGGTCGACATACCGTCCGACTGAGTTGATCCAACGTAAGACTGTCAAGTATGGTTCATATCGTCGGTGGACATGGTACATCGATCCCAAAAGCAGCCCGGCTGCACAGTCCAAGATCTGATGTTGGTGGGCGTAGTGCGTGAGAAACGAAATGATCGCCCTGAACGCAACGAATTCATCGTGACGCCGACCTCAGAGTATATGCGCGAGATACCGCGAACGCATTAAACAAGAACACGAAGGGAACGCCTCATATACTCTTGAGTAGTTACAAGCCCGCCAATCGAACCATCTGATTTCAACTAAAGGCAGCTAGATGTTGTAAATGGCCATGGACTCTCGCATCAACGTCGGTGAGCTCGTAACGAGGTCGAAATAATTACAGCAAGATACAGTACAGCACAAGCACATTCATGGAAGCCATCGTTATTGATATTGCCGTACAATTCATACATTCAATCATAAGAAGCTAACCTTACACCCGCTAACCAGGCGTAGATGCAAAAAAGCGATCTCCTCGTTTCCATTTCCAGTTGTTGACCATTCTACGACAAGGGCCGTCCCTGCGGCCGCGCTGCTCGAGCGCCCGGGCTTGTCGAAATACCTCGTTTCTGTTGCGTGCGTCTATTCGTTGGTTCATGCTCATGTGTGTCAAAATCTGTCCATCTGAAAAGTTGCCCATGGCGTGCCGAAAAGGGTGGCAGCCATGCTATGCGATGCCATCACCAGTTCAAATGACAGTGCAAGACCTGTCGCACTTCTGCGGGCAGGCTTCCTCTTTGCCGCAAGCGCCGAGGATGGAGCAGAAGATCTCGCCCTTGGGGCAGTCACCGTGGGTTTGGAGGAGCTTGATGTCGCCGTCGACGAAGATGCTCTCGCATTCTTGGAATCTGTTATTTGTTTGTTAGCTATCGATTCAAATGATTGGATATCAAGCTTGGAATCAGTGGGAACTCACCTTCCGCAGTTCAGAGGGTCGACGAAAGTACCAGGCCTCTCACAGACGAAAGGCTTGCAAGCCTTGCCCTTCTTGCCTCCACTGATGTTGGTCGGAGGCCTCGAGCCTCCCCTCGTCACCAAGTCAGAATCGCGGCAGGGCTCTGAGCATGCCCAGGGGTGCACGCAAGCAATCTGGCTGGGGCAGTAGATTTGGTCGGCAGGGCACTCGAATTGGTAGCGGACGAGCTCAGAGCTGCCAGAGATAGTGCGAGCACAGCGGTAGAAATGTTGGCAGGAGGCAGGCGAGCGGAAGAAACCCTCCTTTGAGCATGTGTCCTCGAATGATGAGTCCCAGGTGTCCCTGGGGTTGTCTGTGGAGGCGAGAGGGCGTTGTGAGGCACGAGGGTAGGCGACGACTGCTGTCGCCGCAGCGAGGACGGTGCCGAGGATCAGAGTTGCGTGCATTGCGTTGGTGAACTGGGCGTGAGAGCGAGCAGAGTTCCAAAGGTCGGTGAGCTGGCGTCTGATCTGATCAAAGTAGGCTTTGACGGAGTCTTGGAAGGAGTCGTTGGTGGTGTTGTAGAGAGCACGCTTGGAGTGGATGTCAAAGTCGATGGGAGACGCCATTTGCCAGGGGTCTTGGAAGCAGGACAACGCTTATATGTCTACGATGGCGCGCTCCTTGCGCTCTCCGTGCGTGCCCGTTTTACCTTCAGAGCAGGGCAAGTGCGGGCATATACCAGCCATTCTCAGCCGACCACACCACGGCGGGCCGTTCACACCGCTCGCGGGCTCCAACGCGTTGTTGCGGAGCACGGGAAGCGTCTTGCATTGTCGTGAAGCCCAGCCATTTGGTGGAGGGGACGAGTTGCAGGGCCAGAGGGTGTTCGCGCGTCTGAGACATGGCGCTTCCATCTGGCGCGTTGCCCCATACGGAAGCGAAGCGGCCTATATGTGATGGCACTTATAGGCGGTCTGGGGCCGCAAGCACGTTAGAGCTCAGCACACTCGGCTGGCAGGTCGTCTCTGTCGCGTGTGCACGTCTTGTTGCGGGTCTCGGGAGGCTGCGAGTCAACGAAGGAAGATCTTCGTTGCATTGGTCGAGTCCCTGTCTGTTCCCCTCGTGGCAGGGCCTGATAGCAACTTCAGGCGAGATGTCTATCTTCTCTCTGCCTATGCAGAGAATGCAGGAAAGCCATCAGATGAGCCGATCCTTATCGCGGCTGCATGTGCTGTGGCTTCAGACGCTTATCGTTAGTATACCATGTATTATTATAGACGGCGGTGGTGGCGAGCAAGCGATGTTCATCCGGAAGCCCACCCACCCCCTCCATCCCGCCCGGCAGTGGAGCAAGCACGCACGCAAGACGCAGTCTGGTTCGGACGGTTGGGCAACCACCCCGACAACGTACAACCAACGGAGGTGCATATGATACAGGTAGAGCACCACCGCTGGCACGCTGTTTGATCAGCCCTGCCGGAACCACTCAATAAATCACCAGAGTGACAGACACGCGCACACTGACCATTGGCTGGCGAGAAAATGTATCACATATTCGCGTTCATACAGCCTTTTCGTTTGAAATTCTATACGTCGTCAAGGCAGATCTAATCGTCCTCACCGGGTCCGCCGGTGCCCATGCCAGCCTGCTTTGCGGCCTTGGCACCAACGATGTCGTCGACGCGCAGCAACAAGCATGCACTCTCGACGGCGGTCTTGACGCTCTGCAGCTTCACAGCCTGAGGCTCCCAAACGCCAAACTCCTTCATGTCAACGACCTTGCCCGCATCTCCGTCAATACCCCATGCACCGCCACCCTGAGCGCCGGTCTTGTTGGCCTCTTCGGCGTGCTTTGCGCGGAGCTGGGTCAAGACACGAATGGGTGAAGAGCCCGAGTTCTGAATAAGTGTGCGAGGAATGACTTCCATTGCCTCGGCGATTGCCTTGTAAGGCCACTGTGCAACACCCTCAACTGCCTTTGCTTTTTGTGCCAGACGGACGGAAACGGCCATCTCAGTGGCGCCACCACCAGGGCTGAGGTAGGGGTGGAAGATGACGTTCCTTGCGACGGCCATGGCATCGGCCAAGTTGCGGTCAATCTCGTTCAAGATGTCTTTTGAGGGTCCACGGAGGAGAATGGTGCATGCCTTGGGGTCCTGGCACTTGGTAAGGAAAGTGAAGTATTCGTCGCCAATCTTGGAGATCTCGAAGAGACCACACTGGGTGCCGACGTCGTTCTCGGTAAGGTCGAACACGGAGTTGACGACAGTGGCACCGGTAGCGCGGGCAATGCGATTGTTGTCAGTCTTTCTTACGCGGCGAAGGGCGGTGATGTTGTGCTTAAGAAGGAAGTGCTGTGCAAGGTCGGAGACACCCTTCTCGGTGATGACAAGATCGGGCTTGACAGCGACAATAGCATCGCACATAGCCTTGATCTGCTCCTCCTCAATCTGCAGCACGCGGTTCCAGTCCTCCTCCTTGGTGATCTCAATGTTTGTCTGCGACTCGCCCTTCTTGTACTCCAGTGTGCAGTCCAAAAGCACAATGCGCGGGTTCTCTATCCTTCTCCTCATCTTGGGGTGTGTGATATCCTTGTTGAGCATAACGCCGTCCAGCACGCAGGAATCCTCAATCTCTCCACCAGGCACCTTCTCAACGCGAGCATAACGCTTGATGTCCACTTCCTGCTTTCCGCCGCCTGCCGTGAAGCTCACTGTGCGCACAGCCTTCAGCGCAAGGTCGCACATCAGGTCGCTCCACCTCGAGGTAAACTTGGTGCCGAGCGAAGAGCCAATAAGCTGTCTCATTTGTTCGGTGTTGTCCACGTCCACGGGAATGGAGACCTCCTCGATGACCGAGAGCGCATCGGCGAGTGCCCTCTTGTATGCCTGGATAATCACCACCGGGTGAATGTGACGGTCGAGTTGTGGTAACGAAAGCGCGAGCATCTCTCCAGCAAGAATAATGACAGTGGTTGTGCCGTCTCCGACCTCCTCATCCTGTGTTCTCGCGAGTTCAATCATGCTCTTTGCAGCCGGGTGTGCAACCTCGATTTCTCTCAGAATGGCGTGGCCGTCGTTGGTAAGGACAATTCCGCCCATAGGATCGAGCAGCATCTTCAACATGGCTTTAGGACCAAGGCATGATCGGATGATGTCTGCGACGGTCTTTGCGGCGGTGATGTTGGACATCTGAGCCTGGCGGCCGGTCTGGCGCTCGCCATTGCCAGTGTCTGTTCAAGCAATTAGTATTCATACCACTTCTTGTCGCCGCTTTTAGGTTGAAGTAAATAACTTACTGACAAACATCACTGGGGCCTGCATTTTGACTGGTATAAAGCGCTTCGGCGCTTATAGATTGACGGTAGTGCGACAAGAGTGTTAGGTCAGATCCTTCGTTCCAGCAGATCCAGATTATTTTTTGTATACCACGGTCTCAATGAGGGGTCACCGGCGGCAGCAAGATGTGCTGCTCTCCAAACGTTTCCATATGGCTTGGCGGCCTACAAAAGTTCCCCGGCCGCAAGCCAGCCTCCACGGTCAAATGTCGTGTCTTCGCCGCTCTCGCGAATGAGGCAGCATAGAAAGACGCGTGCTCTCGTGACGAACACCTGATCCCCGTTCATTGATATGCTGGTATGCTGGTGTGGACACCTCTGTTAAAACACGCTATGAAAACACAGCCATTTATTTGTTGGTCATGCAACGAATACATACATCGATTCTCGCCTGATGCGCCTCTACACTAGTTGATCGTTCGCCTGTCATTCAACTGACCATCCCGGCCTCTCTCTTAGTCCTTCAGCGTTCCCTTCTTTTCGCTTCCAAACGATGAATGTATCAGTCTGGCAACTATGGCAGCAATGAATCGAGCAAGAAACCACAAAAACTCGACGACCGATCATTAGTCAGATCTCGACTCTTCTTCCAACCTCTAGTCACAAACATGTAGGGATCAGCATCCGCGAACTTACTGTGTTCTATCTCACGCTCGAAGTGGCTGCATAGGTACCAAACGTCATCGACGCTTATTCTTTTACAATCGACTGTGCTGTATAAGAACTCGAAGCAAACGGCAAAGAACTTAGAGCAATATCTCTTCTACCAAAATCGTTCTCAATCATCCCCAGCACACCCCTTCCCCGAATTTAAACAATTCTTATAAGCACTCGCAGTATGCGCCCAATCCTCCGTGCCATCACCCACACTCGTCCCTTTGCCCCTACCATTCTTCAAAAAGCAATTTCCCGGCCACCTCTTGAAAGCCCACGTCAAATTGGCATAATACGAAACGCCATAGCACGGCTGATCCGAAGTGGCGCGGTCGGTATTGTACTCGTCGCAGTGGTCGATGCAGTCCCTAAAAGTGTACTTGGTGACCGGATCCATCGATTTGTCGTTCGCGCCGAGGGGCAGGTTGCGGATCCAGGAAGTTGGGTCTGGCATGAGCATGTTCTCGTTTGCGCGGTAGTAGACGCCGCAGTCTTGGACGTAGGCTATGCCTTCTGTGGAGATTGCGAAGGTTCCGTTGGTGCAGTTGAGAGCGGCTACACCAGTCGTGCCGCGCGAGACTGGAGCCGAATCGGTTGCAGAGGCGGTGGGATCGGCCGTGGCTGGCGTTGAGGACGTAGCGGAGTTGGCCCTGCACTGTAATTCAGCATAAGCTCGCAAAGAAGTTGTCAAGGAGAGCCTTACGCATCGGCGGTTGCTTTGCTGCCGCTTTCACTACTACTGTTCGACTTGCGAGTAAGTCCCACGCCTGCGCCTACACCAACTGCTATTGCGATGACAACCAGAGCGGCGACGAGAATCCAGATTACTCTGCGTCTTCTCGATTTGCGCGAAGGCGCTACGTCGTCCGCGAAGACAGCAGGCGTGGCTTTCTCCGCACTGCCATGACCATAGTGCTCATAGGTAGGATCAGGCGAAAGAGGCGGAAGAGCTACAGCTTGTAGTCCATTGCGACCATCATAGTCGACCGATTGCAAGCCCGCGCTGGCGGGGTCGTGTACTTGTGGTCCATCATGGGCGTCGTGATACACAGCTTGCAGTCCGTCGTCTTCACGGATGTCCTGGGTTGTCGTAGATGCCAGAAGCCCTTGTGATTGAGCTGGGTCGGCGGTGTTTGACACCATCGTCAGCGTGTGCTGACACAGAAAGGAACATCGCGGGGAGTCGAATGAGTTCGCGAGCACAGCATCTTCCAGCCGTTTATTGGGCTCTGCATACTAGGTGGTGGTGGCGTTTAGATAGTCCCGTTCGAGATCCAATGATTGCACGAGAAGCGAGCGGCTGTGAATCCTTCGCGCCTTATCCTTGTCCCAAGTGTTTGGCTAGACCCAAATACAGCAGATTGAATGGTAGATCGACTTACCGGTTGTGCTAATCTGTGTTAGTCATCAACAAACTGGTCGTGCTGATCTCGTTGAGAGAACGAGAGTACGCTCGTTGCGAGGCCAGACAGATGGGTACATACAGCTCAGAGGCGATCAACATGCTGGTCTTTGGCCAGAGGCTCAAGAATCAGATCTAGTGGCTTTCTCAGGGGCGAATGCACCCCGGTAACCGGTATTTTATTGACAGCTCGCGATCCGGTGATCGAACAGAATGGAAGCGCATGAACAGATATAGACACAAGAGAGCTTGAACCAGCATAAGAACTTCCTTACATCAATAGGATTTGTCGGAAGTGTGCTTGTATTGCCAACATGATGATACTAGGGCACCACATGCATGGCATCTCACAGTAAAACTGCGGATATATCAACGAATCAACAACGGGCCAGGGCAGGAACCATAGGATGAGTCTGTACTAAGCCTGAGCGCCGCATCTAACATCACGTAGGCATAAGCAGTGCAATAGACACTGAGTAGGAAGAGCAAAGGTTTACAGGACGAGGATCGTTCGCAGGCGCAGGCGCAACAGCACAATAGCTCAAGACGTCTCAGAGCCTGGATTTGACCAGAAATGCCTGCGTACGCAGACTCGGTGGCACAATCGAAGACCTGAGACGATCATCTGGCTGCCTTTGGCTTGGCAAGGTGTGTTTCTCACAGTGCTGCATCAGCGTCGAACCAAAATATCCCAATTCCAAGCAGCGCAGACAGATTCGTACAGACAGCAGCCTGGTACTTCTAGTCTGCGGCCTTTTGAGAACTGGCAGATAAGTGGAATGACCTGCGCCAAGATTACAGGTTCACACGTGGTGCGGTAGAGGTATGGGGAGGGGATATTGGCAATCAAGCGTCATCTTCCGCATGAAAGCGGAAGAGTCGGCGACACCTAGGTGGGGAGAAGGCAATGTATTCGTATTTCTACTCAACCATAGCCGACCCTCCATGGCAAGTTGAAGCTCGCCGGTAGGCCATGCAAAAAGCTGAAACGGGCGCTTAGTTGCGGCCACCACGGGGGAGACCATCGCCGAAGCGGCGGGGGCGCTCGACGGTCTGCTGCTGCTGGACGGCAACAACGTTGACGGGGATGCTGTCGAACTGGAATTGTTGTCAGTATATGTATCACTGAGTCTTGGTGGGGTGCAACATACGCCCATGGACTTGAGAAGGTCCTTGGTCTCCTGGTCGACATCGAGCATGCCGCTCTCGGAGTTCTGGGTGAAGTCGAGAGCAGAAACCTCGGGGACGTACTGGTCCTTGCGCTCACGCTCCTCCTCCTGAAGCTTGAAGGAGATACCACGGACGGGGCCACGCTGAATGCGCTTCATGAGGTGAGTGGTGTAGCCGGCAATCTGAAGGAGTGGGTGTTAGTCCATGTGTTCCAGATAACTCAGATTCTGTAGTACTGCATACCTTGTTGCGCAGGCGCTTGGAGGAGATGACAGCGATCTCATCGCAAATGCGCTTGTTGGTCTCGAAGTCGAGAGTGAGACGCGGGTAGTAGCGCTCAATGACGACCTTGGCCGACTTCTTGACAGTCTTAGTCCTGACGCGACCCATTTTGACAGATTTTTGGCTGTTGGGTTAGTTGAGGAGGAGGGCTGGTGGTATTTGCGAGAAGTCGGTGGTAGGCGGCTTCGTCGTGGGCACCCAGCTCATACGAAAGTTCGCGCGCTCATGCCAAGCACTGAAATCTGGAGCCCACATCGTTGACGGCTGGAGGGCCTGAGGCATGCCATCTTAGACTAATAAGCTTAGGTAAACTTACTTCAACTTATCGAGGTATTGAAAAATAGCGCTCTTGGTTTGTTAAATCAATTAGTACTGGTCAATACAGCATTGCTCGGCATAGAGGAGGCTTACAGATCACGAGGGTGCTCTACGAAGCCTTCTGCTCCGGATTCCTATCACTACTGTTAATCAGAAGATAAAGCATTCAATTCCATTAAGAACATGTCTACTCGTCCAATAATTCGAATCATAAGGTATCCAATCAATCAAATCCACCCACCTGCACGCTTATTCAATCTTTCATAAGCTTGCGACTCGATATCATTGATTTCCTGACAAGAACCTCCAACCATTCTCTCATCACGATAATTGCGTTGTTGTCTATTTCAGGCAAGAACCCTATCCCCACATGTGAACGCTCTGTGCACTTTGGATTGATGGATCCAGCTTGAGTCCATCACGGTGGTGTTGCGAATGACGTCGCACGCGCATGCTCAATGCTTAGGACTGGTTCGCCTAGCACCTTGAACACCACGGACATACTCCCTTTCCTCTAGAAACATAAGCCAATACAACACCGCCACAATGCCACCCTTTCCAGGCCGCCTCATTAAATTCGGCCCCTTCACAGTGACCTCGCAGGTACCGTAGCCTACATCACTTCCAAATCATCCAGCGCGCAAAAGCTGAGCAGCGTACATGTAGGTCTTCCACACCACTCCCCACTCCTTCGCGCTCGTAAACCTCAAACCCCTACTGCCGGGCCACGTCCTCGTCTCCCCTCTAAACGTGCGCCCACACCTCTCCGACCTCAGCCCCGCCGAGATCGCCGACCTCTTTCAAACGGTGACGCGCGTGCAAAAGACCCTCAAACGCGTCTACAAAGCGGATGCATTCAACGTAGCGGTGCAAGACGGCGAGGCGGCAGGCCAGAGCGTGCCGCATGTGCATGTGCATATCATTCCGAGGACGAGGGGGGATCCTGGCGGAGATGATAAGGTGCACGAGTGGTTAGAGGGAGAGGAGGGGAATGTGGGCGCGCATCAGAGGGAGGTCGAGAGGGAGAGGAAGCCGGCGCAGTGGGCTCAGGATGAGGATAGGAAGCCTAGAGGGAAGGAGGAGATGGAGGCGGAAGCGCAGTGGTTGAGAGAGGAGATGGAGAAGGATGCGCAGGATGAGGGCAAGTTGTAAGTTTCATGACCAGGATCGGAACACATGTGCCTTGCCTGGGCCCGTAGAAGCGTAAGAGTATAGAACATGTGCTGCTAGAGCTGTGCAAGATTCTTCGGCTTCGCGAGCATTTAAGAGCGCCGCGCAATATGCCCACTCCAGCTTTATTGTTACATCATCACTTGATCTGGCAAGCACGCAAGTCTACCGTTGAAGTATTGGTTCTATACAATTAGAAACTCGATGCTCTGGTGCATACTAGAAATCTTCAGCCAGAGGCGCAATCAGCCTGTACACCGCATGCGCCGCTCGCTGGCTTCCAATCCTCTGAAGTCCATCTCCATTCCCTGTTGACCCGTTCGAAATAAGAAAAATAAAAAACGCCGTAACCGTGCAAAAGTTCATTTCATGCCGTGATCGAAGAAAAAGAGGGTCCTTTAGTTTGCGAGGATCGTCTTGACCATGTCTGTTGGGAATAGTCAGTGTTGTCCTAGAAATCACAACAGCGGACGCTATGGCTCTGCGCAACTTACCCATGTAGTTCAGCTCGCCCGAGCTGGTGTCCACAGCCTTGAGGAGCTCGTCAACCTCGTCGTCGCTCATCTTCTCTCCGAGGTTTGTGAGGATGTAACGGAACTGGCCAACGCCGATGAACCCTGTGAGCTCCTTGTCGAACACTTGGAAACCGCGGCAGTACTCTTCAGGCTCGCCGGGGTCGCGGAATCCACCAGGGCGGTTGAGCACGCGCTGGAAGCTGTCGAAGTCGACTGTTGTGTCGCAAAGTCAGCACTCCTGCATCTTGTCGCAATATATGTATGTGGCTCTCTCACAGTCTCCGCCAATCTGGCTCTCGAGGTCCTTGATCTCTGCGAGGGTGGGGTTCTGGCCGCATGCTCTGAGAAGGTCGCCCAGGTCGGGGAGGGCGACACGGCCGTTACCGCGCTTGTCGAAGAGGGAGAAGGCCTCCTTGAAGTTGGTGCTTTGCGCCTGTTGGTCGGACATGTTTGATTAGCGACTGAGGTGGATGCAATTCAGATGCGTGTGTCGTCGTCTCGGTAAGTAATGTTTGCGCGCTTGCAGGTCTGCGGTCTTTGTGCGGAAGTGGGAAGGGGTGTTGATGTTGACAAGCGCGGGCGATTTGGCTTTGGACCGGTACCATTCGGTGTTCTGGTGGTACAAGGGAAAGACCCGCTGCAGGGTCTTGGCTGGTATGTACGTACCATTGTGTTTGTTTTGCGGAGCGGGGAGGGTGATGTGTGGTATTGAGGATTCTTGAGTGAGTGTTGCTTTCGAGGCGGATTGCAGGTGCTTAGACGGTGTGAATGGCGTGTTGTCCTCCTTAGCCCGGGAAATTGTGAGGAGTAGCAGGCGGGCAGCGCGGGCGTCGATGTGTTCGCATGGCTCGTTCGGCGGCTCTGCACAGCGGGCGTTGCCCACGTTACGCCCGTCAACCCTAACTGCCACGAGCACTTGACCTTGAAGAGTGGCGATGACATGTAAGGGTAGATGCTCACTGACACGTACATGTATGTCCAATGGACACGAGATTGTGCTCTAAAATAACCACAATCGCATGTACAGAAGAAACGGTAAAGTACAATGACCGGTCAAGCATCAATCCAAATATATTGATCACATCACTTCCGTCTCGCCATGATCAACGCAGATCCCCACTCAATCTTGACCAAGTTTTCCTCATTGCGGAACCACTCGTTCTCCCTCGCAATACGGTCGAACATCTCGTCCATGATATCGCCCTCTCCACCCCTCGACCGTGCAACTTGGTCAGGGTGCTTCTCTTGCCACCCATGATAGCTGCTCCAAGTTCGCACGTATTCCTTCACAGCACCAACATTGACTTCCGTCTCCATGAACAACGTGCCGTCGCCCGAATGAGCACCTTTCGTGCCGGGTTCGTACTCGATACGTTGTTCGTCCTCCCAATCCTCCTTCGGCGGCTGGACGATCCGTAACTTATCCTGAACATATGATCGTCCCGGTTGAGGCCAATACGAGCCCAGCAGATGTGGATCAGTGTTGTAAGCGTAGTCCTGCATGATCTCAGTGGCTTTGGGGAAGTCAACGAAGACGTGGTCTTTGTAGCCCCAGTATGCCAACGTGCCTCCCTTTCGAACCAGGCGCCTCATCTCAGGCCACAGCTTGGGGTAGTCGAACCAGTGTGATGATTGCCCGGCAACGACCATGTCCAGTGATCCATCCTCAAGGAATTGAGAGCCAGTCTCAGCACTTCCTTCTCGGAACTCGAGACCTGGATAACGTGTTGCTGGCAATCCCTCGCGAGCCTTCTTGATCATCACGGAGCTGGGATCGGTGCCGATGACTTTGTCGAAGTGCTTGCCGAGCTCGCGTGTGACAATTCCTGTACCACAGCCTAGATCTAGACATTGTTTCCTTGCTCCGCGATGGAAGCTAAGGACAGCATTGTATAAGCTGGCAGGGTATGATGGTCTGAAAGCTGCATATTGTGCAGCGTTAAAGGTGGATTTGCTAGTCCATTGATCAGATCTGAACAGGCTTCCAAATGAATGTACAGCGTTCGATGTCGACAGGGCAGACTCACGCGAATGTGGCCATGATAATCGTTATTCGACCTGAATTCCTCAATGACTGTAGTCGATAGCACAGCGACCTACTCTTATGTTGGTTACATGTCTGTTCGGAAACTGACCGACATCGCTCACGCGCTCGGGGTGTTTGCGAAACAGCTTCAAGAGCTCAAGGCTGCCTCGGCACGCTGCTGACATCATACTCACTTCTCACAGGATCACCAATCCAGCTCGCGTCCAGTCCTCTCCCACACGTCTCCAAGCCACAGATCTACTACAGACACTGCAATGCCCACATCAGATCCCACAATGCAAACCGCCGCCCGCACATTCATGTCCTCGCCACGGATAGCCGTGGCCGGCGCCTCATCCAACCCATCCAAATTCGGCCACCAGATCTTCGCCTGGTACCTCACGCACAAAATCACGCCCATCCCCATAAACCCTTCCTCCTCGTCTGTGAACATCCGCGGGAAAGATTTCGAGACCATCGGGTCGGTGTCGCAGCTGCAAGAACCCGGCAAGACGAGTCTGAGCGTCATCACACCACCCGAAGTGACGAAGAAGATCCTGAAAGAGGCGCGCGATGCCGGTGTGAAAGCTGTCTGGTTGCAGCCGGGGAGCTTCGGGGCGGACGAGTTGGCGTATGCGGAGAGGGAGTTTCCTGGGGCGGCGGTGGGAGGGTTTGGCGATGGGACGAGAGGTGGAGAGGGATGGTGTGTGCTTGTTGACGGAGAGAAGGCGTTGAGGGAGAGTGGGAAGGAGAAGTTGTGAGTGGACAATGAGATGCTTGTACGATAAGATGATGGAGCTTGCGACGACTTGAGGAGCGTCGGCACGTCACGATACGACGAGACAGCTTGAGGTCGCTACAAGGGTGACTTGCCATGAGCCTGGAGCGTCGGATACAGACCGTGCAATTCAGAACGACTACAGCATTGCAGTGTTTCATACAACGTTAGACAAGAGAGGCTGAGGATGCGGAGCAAGATACAAGTAGCAAGACTGAGAAGAACAGAATCATTATAATTTCAAGCAACCAGAACAATCAAGCACAGCCCACGTGGCCACTCTGCAGACCGAACGTACCCCGTCATGACCCAGAACAGAAAGTAACAGAACAACAAACGTTGTCAAGGCATGCAGCCAACCGACCATGAACCACCATAGGAAGAGCAAGGAAACCGAGAAGGGAAAGAAACGTTATCGAGCGACCACGTTCGGAGAAGTATCAGGAGGTTGGCAGAAGAGCGTCGTAAAGCCTCAGGCTACTCTCTGGGATTGGTCCACTCTTCAGCCTGTCAGGTGTCAGTCGGTGAACAGATCGAAAAGAACGTGAGCCACAATGGCCGAGCAGCGACTTACCTTGATGGTGATCGGGAAACAGCCCTTCTTGATGTCGAAGCTGGTACTGTTGGCTGAGAGGGCCAAGGGCTTCTTTGGGTCCAAATCCGTGAAGACGAGCTGAGGTCTGTACAGAGCGTTGAGCTCAGTCACGGAAGTTGGCGTGGTCGGCTTCTGGTCCTCGGGCACGTCAATGCACATGAAGAAGTTTCCGGGAGGCTTGCTGCCGGTCAAAACGTATGCGCGAGGGTCCTTGCTGTCTCTGATGAGTGACCATCCTTTGGTGGCTTCGAGCTTGGCGTTGCCTTCTTTCTGGTAAGTCGCCTTGTTCGGGTGGCGGGTTGAGACGTCGTGGTAGACAGGGCCGGTCCAGAACTCGGTGTCCTTGGGGAACTTGCCGTCGAAAAGTCGGAAGTAGAGCTTGTCCTCGATCGGACGGGAACCGTCTGTTTCCAAGCTGCCATCATGGAGATTCCACTTGGGTTGATCTTTGTTGTGATCGGGATTCTCTGGGTCGCCGAGCTTCATGCTCCACATGTCCTTGCGGTTGGACTGGAGGTGCAGTGGGAAACGGTCAGTTTCCATGTAAGCGAAGAGCTTGAAACTCTGATGGTGCTTGCGAGTATCGTTGAGCACACGATCCTTCTCCCAGTTGCGGTCGTAGTCTTTTGGGTGCGGGCAGACGGTGCAAGACGACTCAGGTGCTGCGACTGTGGAAGCCTGGGTGGACGTGGAACTGGACGGGTACAAGGTAACCGTGGAGGTACTGGAGAAGCTGGCCAGCACTCCAGCAAAAGCAGAGCCAGCTAGAGCGGCGGTGGTGGCGAGATATTGGATGTGCATTGTTGCGGATGCTTGCGGTGTCGAATCGAGCTGGTCGTGGATGATTGTGATGATGCGGAGATGAAGATTGATGAACAAATGCAGTGCTATGATGCAGCTCGGATGTGGTTGAGTGGATGAAGAGAGAAAAGAGAGGGGAGGACGCAGAAGAAGAGTGTTGCTGATGTTGGGAAGCCATTGTTGGCAGGTGTCAACCGAGCCGCTCATGGCAGCCTACAGTTGCAGCAAGGGCGTGCGACGACTTCTAAGCAAGCGTGATCGTCAAGCAGGGACGATTGCCAGCGATCCAGTGGTGTTGGCCTTGGTGAAGACTAGAACCGTACCGGCGAGATCACTGAGAGAGCGTTGACGGCACTATGGAGGTATGGGTGATGAATCTCAGGGACACATTGACTTCAACGTCGGGTGCCAGATGCTTCACATGGCGCCATCATCGGCTTGCAAAAGCGAGTGAGTGCCCGAACTTGGTTATTCTGGCAGGGGCTGTACGAGATCTGAGGAAAGCGTTGAGCACAGAGGAAGCTGCGAAACTGAATTGGAAGTCGCCAATTACCTTATAAGGCATTTGCGACTCATTCGAGATCTTTATGTATGGAAGTGAGGAATGGTAGGTACGATTCGTGATGAAGGCTGACAAGATGAAGCTACAAAGCACAAGTGGTTCTCGCATGTAACCCGTGCAGAACGACATCTTTGACATCCTCACATATCTTGGGTCCGTGTAGCCAGAAGCCCACATATTTGGCACATCACGCGCAGCATGGATGAATTTTTTGGAAAGGATGCATCATTTGCTCATGGTCATGACTTTCCATCTAAGATTCTTGTGTAGAACTCGGAACGCTTGCTATGCAAGAAGTCTATATGCATGCATCAAAGACATCAATCAGCGCAGCTCATCGCGGATCTCCGCAACAAGATCCTTCGTATCTTGTCTCTGAGCTGCAGGCTTTGCACCCGCGAGATGCAATGTTCCCGAAATCCCCATCTTCATCTTGCGCCTGAAGTCGTCGCCGAGCGTAATCAGCGTACCCAGGGCCGCTAATGTGCGATGGAGAGCATCTTCTTCTCCGGCGTGAGGACTATCAGACTCGAGCATGAAGGCAATGTCACGCATCAAGACCTCGGCGCGAGCTTCGCGGCTCGCTGACTCGCCAGAGGGTGCTTGAGAAACGAGCTGCACAGCGTAGTTGAGGTACAGCGTGGCGAGTGCTTTCGCTTGTGCCGGAGATTCGGGTTCGGATGCAAATGGCCGCACAAGCTGTAGAACCTGGTCAAATGTACCATCAATGATGAGACGGCCAGACTCAGGCTTGAACATGTTGACAAGAAGGCGAACTCCGTGAACGACATTGTTTGCGGATTCTTGTTTCGGAGAAAGGATTCCAGCTTCGGACAATGTAGCGGTGATGTCTTTTTGACCGGAGCATGTGGCTGTGATGAAAGCAGGCGAGACAGCGAGTACAGCAAGGACACCAATGGCTGGCACACGAGCCTTTTGCGGCCATGTCGTTGCAACTTTCAACAAAGCATCGGTCTGTTCAGTTGTAGGATGCGGGTCGTTCTTGTTTTGAAGCTGTTCCGGAAGCTTCTGCAGCGCGGCAATCTCGTCAGGTGTGAGGTCGCCAGATGCTTGCGCTTTATCAACGATGATCTTGATGGCATTTGCTGGATTGCCCTCCACAATGGTGACGAAGCTGCGCTGCGGTAGCTTGCGGCCTCCAGCTCCGGAAGAAACATCGCCCGGACGGTACCTGCGTTCCATGCCCCAAGGATCTGATGCTTGTGTCTGTTGACTGGGCGCTGAGCCCTGTCCCAGACTGGCGCCTTTGGTGTTGTCGGAGATCCAGTTTGCAACTTGCTCGTAGTATGACATTGGTAGCTTGTTCTTTTCAAGGAACTTGCGGGCGGCATCCCATGGTGACTCTGTGAGGTTGTAGGGAAGTTTGAGAGGCGGCTTTCCTTCCTCGATGTCGATGTCGAACACATAGTCGTAGTGCTTGCCATCGAGTTCCTTCTTGGCCGAGCCTGAACCTTCTCCTGAAACAACGGTGCCGATCTATGTTTGTCTATGTCAGCAGAAGATCTTTAGCGTCTGTCAGAAGATACAACTCACGAGATCCCACTGCCCTCTTGAACTCGACCACAGATGCGCTGTCACACTATTGTCATTTTCGCGGATGAACAATTGCTGGCCGTCTCGGTCGCCAGTCTTCGTTTGTAAAGCCTCTAAATGGAAGTTAGCTTATGTCTAAACAAGCCGTAGTGAACGCTCAAAATCGATGTCCGATGCGCTAGGCGTAGAGAACTGTATTGAGCAGAGGTGACGTACCAGGACCAGGGAGATCCTCTTTCTGGAAAGGCATGTTCTGACTTGCTGTTTCGGCAGGAATGGCATACATCCTGATGCTCTCTTCGAAAGATGTGATAGTCTGCAATTAACACGTCAGTGATCCACCTGTTGTCTCATCAAATTTTGTAAGCGTACCTCTGCGTCGGCGTGCCTCTCCAGGTCCCGACTAAATACTCTGATGGTCTTGTCCGAAGCTCCACTGACAATATCGCCTGTCTCCTCGCATACTGCAACGCTCCAGATGCTGATAGCAGGATGCGTGATGGTTTGGATACATTGACCATCACGGAACACACGCACGGTTCTGTCCTCGCCTGCACTTACGATATCTCCATTTGGCGAGATCGCAATGCTGTAGATGTAAGCTTCGTGTCCGTGCAGTTCGCCCATAGGCGCACCGTCAAGCGACCAAAGACGGATGATCTCATCGTTGCCAGCTGATGCAAACGCTGCGCCGGACCAGTGGCCATCGGATATCTTGCAGAAGCATCGAGGAACATCGGTGTGGCCTTCAATGGTGCGCAGGAACTTTCCGTTGATATCGAACATTCGAATGTTCTTGTCGGCGCATGCGGTGAACACAAACTTTTTGTCGTAAATCAGAATTCCCCATACGGTCATGGTGTGACCAGCGAGCTCGGCAATCACTTCGCCTGCTTCAACATCCCACACGAACACTTGGCTATCCCAGCCTCCAGAGATCAATTTGGTGCCATCTTCACTGAAAGCGAGGCAGCTGATCGTGTGAGCATGTCTCGGGAGAATGCGATACGGGTCTGAGTCTGAAGTGGTCCCAGGTTCTTTGACGTAGACGATGGTTTCTTTGCCACCAGCAGCGATCAGGCCGTTCGGGTGCTTCTCAGAAGGCTGAGCAAATGCGAGAGCATTGAACCAGTCTGAAGCTTGCACTGAGATCGTGTCATCGTACGAAGGTGGTTGTGGCGAGGTCAGTGTCCATTGCCGCACTGTACTGTCTCGAGATGCTGAGAGAATAGTCTGTTTGGAAGGAAATGCAACAGCACGAACCTAGATCAGACGGTCAGCAAGTGTATCTATACAGTCCCTCGAAATGGCGATGATCGAGCCGCGCAGATGACAAGCAGTCACATGACAGGGTACTTACATCTTCCTCGTGGCCACGCAACGTCGCCGAGAGCTTGAATTCGCTAGCCATTTCCAAGACGTATAACGACAGAGATCACGCCAGATGAAGACCTGTGAGATGAAGGTAGCACCCGCAAGCAAGTAAGGTGTATGAGTGGTGTGTTTCAAGCAAGCAAATGCTGTCTCTGGTCGTGTTTGGTTGGTGAAGTGCACTTCACCACTTCACCACGTCACTCGCCTGCGCTTGCCCCACGTCTACCGCTTACATAATTGAGGCCTCAGGCTCACCAGACATCTTTACAGCAACATCAATTATCTTTTGAGCCTGTGACCCATTGACCAAATTGCAATACTAGAGTCAATGTGAGGATCTAGCCTCTCGAGTGCTTGAGGTTGCGCGTTGCAACTGTCGTTTTACTTCTTCACTGGGCGTTTGTAGCAGCCGAAAGTACAATCGAGCAATCAAAATCCGGATATCGATCCGACGAGCCACCGGACTGCCACTGCCAGGTCGGGCAAAAGAATACATCGGTCCAGACAATCGGCTGCGCAGCATTCGGGAAGTAAGCGAACATCGGCACGACAATATTGTTGTGACTGGCGAGCTCACAACGCCCCGAACTGTACTTCGAGCCGGATGCATTGCACCGATCATCTCCATCAAGGCTTGCAAGGACAACCTCGAACATCACATGAACGGTCCTATCGCATCGAGTGTACGCGCTCGAAGATCGCCACATGCAGCAACCTCGTTCCTGCAAGTCCCTGCGTAAACATGTTTGCAACCCGGTCAAGGTAGCCGGTGGCTTCTCAACCGGTTCCGATGCATCCCCGTCCGTTTCACCACGCTGCTGCTCATCCTGAGCTGCATACGGTCTTGGTACAGCCTTCAGATGAGGCATATGCATGCATACCGCAGGAGATACCAGATATCGTGCTTGAATCCAATTTCAGGACTGCAAGCCCACGGTCTCGAACCATCTACTTCCCAAGTATCTGTATCATACCTGCAAGGACTCGCGTGGCGCTCGCCAGCGACATCTACTTCAAGAATCTGCCCGTAAATACGCGCTGAAGGATTTTTAGTCTCATCACAAAAGGCCCAAGGCGCTATGGCTGAAGTAGCCCATTTTACAAAGATCTGACTGCATGCTCCGAACACGAGCCTGGCGCAGGAACAAAGAGCAAAGTTGGCATCAAGCTCTCGGCCCATCTACGAATCCATGCCGAAGATTGGCGCGGGAGATTGCAGCAGGGATGCGCGCCACAAAGTCCAGATCTACGAAAGTGCTTATCACAAGGCGCGCGCGACAAGCATGTGGCCTGCTTGACAGACCAACCTCGCGCAGCACCGAGTGTTTCTCTTTCCTGACAGGCGCACAACAACGGTGCGGATGTCAGCATATCTGTGGTACTTGCCGTCTCAAACAAAGATCCTGCATCTCATCCGCGGGCCGTGGGTGTGGGCGAATGATGGGTTGGGCTTTGGCAGCAGCAAATCTGCAACTGAAATGACAGTCGTCGCGGCTGGGAGCCTGAGCGCTCTAGTACGCTGAAGGAACAGCAAGAATTCGCCAAACTAACCGGGATATGGTTGTCAGTTCTGCGTACGACTCGCGTGGGCTTGATCAGGACGAGGCTGAACGCCAAATCGCCCAAGCTCGTCGCAAAGAGTGCGTGCGTTAGAACTTTACGCACTATTGCAATTGGCTTGGCCGTGCAGCAAGGCTGAGCAGGCGCCGCTTGTTCGAACTACTTTGCGGCAAAGATCGATATTTGGATCTATTGGCAACGGCACTGCTCGCGTGGCCAGATTCAAGGAGAGTCCCGAAGGCCAAGAGCGATGCAGCCGCGCTGCACATCACAGTCACTTACCGACTCGCACGTTCGCAGATGACAATGTCCGCCTTCCAAGAAATGTCCACGACGACTCCTTCTACGTAATTTGCTTGTCCTGGTCGATAGACATATGGTTTGTTTCACTTAGGACGGAGAGTCGGGCATCGGGCGCCGACATCCGCCGTGTTTTGGAGCGCACTCTCCGGCGCTTGTGTCACTTGGAAATCAGGATCCAACGCTGTTATGCGCGCTCAGGGTCTTCCTGGGGACGTGGGAGTCAGGCTACTGCTGTGTGATGATGGAATAGGGCCGCGACACGGCTGCTAGCTGCTCGATCCCCAGCATCAGCCCCGCGCTCTGCGAAGGCTAGTGTTGATAGCACGATGTGTTAAAGACGCTTGCGTGCAGGCCGTCACAGGAGCAGCATGGCGTGCAAGATGCGCGTGCCGAATAATAAGGTAGCAACCGTGGTCCGCCTCGTCAACACATGCTTCTGAGGCAGCCGCCATAGCAGCGACGGGCTTCCAAAATGCTGGAGTCTGGTCTGCACCGTCCCTGAGGCGCAGCGGGCGCCACCCAATGGCCGCTACGAAAGGCTCTGCCACAGCATCTAGAGACATGTGTGGTGTCTCAGAGCAACCGCTTTTGACGCCGCGAGCTCAGCGTGTCAGCCGGGCGTTCGGGCTCGCTGTTCGTCGAGGGGTCTCTCTGTAAGTTTCGGCATGTTTCTCACAGCCCGCGTGTCGCTGTATACTGGCGTGCGCCGGCGCTGTGGTAGGCTGCGTAGGAAGACAGAGCAACGGTGAGGCGGCCAGTTTGATGCATAGGTGGCCATCTTACGACTGCGACTACAGGGGCACATCAGGCCGCCGCGTGGATTGTACAGAAGGCAGCGTGCTCGTTGTCCACCGCTGATAAGGTATAAGAGCAGCGACTCGTGCCCGACGTCAGAGCGGAGCACTGCACGCAGCATCAATTTCTTTTCAGAGCTTGACTCGCAGAGCGTTGCGCCGGATCCGCTTCCGACGTGCACCCAGCAGAGGCATCCCTTTACCACGAGCCTGCCAAATTACAGCTCCCTACTACTGTACCACTGGCTTCGGGCGGCCGCTTGCATCGAGGCTAGGCGTAAGGAGAGTTCTTCCGGAAAGTCACAGACACACACACACAGCGCCCTCGTGCGAGGCGTGAGGCGTCTGCCCAGCTCGCTACCCCGGCGAAGGCGTGGCAGCCTTCTCGAGCCTCTAGACTCTCTTCAGCCCAAGGCGTCGGCAATCTCTCGATCGCCATCTGCGCCACCTGCGCGCCCACTCACGTCCCAGCTGCCAACAAGCATCTCGCCCGGCGGGCCGGAACACGTGCTGCGTGCGCCACTGCGCCTTCTAGCGCCAAGCGCACTGACGCGGCTGCGAGGTCGGTCGCGGTGCGGTTGACGCCGTCTGTCTTCTGGCTGCTGCGTTTCAAGGGCACGCTTGACCTGCAGGCCTAGCCTGCTGTGGCAGTCGCCGGCACGGCGCTCGGTTGCTCTCTTCGTCACGCTCCCTCCAGGGCCTGCTGATCCTATATCTCTGGGCCCGGTGCCACTGCTCGCAGAGCTTTTGCTCTTGCTGGACACTTGCCATACCACACGCTCCTTCGCCGACAACGACTATCAACACAAACACCGTCAACAGCCTCTGTCCCCCCCTGCTGCGGCTCTCCCTCCGCGCCGTTATACGTCTGACGATCTCCGGGCTCCGTCGAAACCGCTTACTCCTGCCGCCCGCACCTGCACCTTCGGCTCTCCACTGCCCACGGCGCACACGAGACTCCGTCGGCGCAATGGCCTCCACTGCACGCAACAACTCTCATAATGAGCTGATGAGTGCTTTATCGACGTCAGTATCTTCCCGCGCTCCTCACTTGTCGATACCTATCAGACAACGGAATCACCAATCTCCATCATGGGCCGTACTTACATGCGCAACAGACTGCACCTCGGTGGAAAATACTCTGATCTGACCATCACCTGCAACGAACGCCAATGGTTCGTCCACAAGGTCATTCTGTGCTCCCGCAGCGGCTTCTTCGACGGTGCATGCAGCAATCGTTTTCGTGAAGCTGACACCGGCGTCATCGACCTGAGCGATGATGACGAAGAAGCCATCGAGCATATGATCCACTGTAAGTCATCTTGCATAGTCGTCGTGTCGATTGCACGCATGCTGCACGCACGTTACGCGTCACGATAAGCATCGACTGACATCTGACAGACTTCTACCACCTCGACTATCTAAATGACAAGAGTGACCACGAGGCCTCAGCGGTCTTCCGTCACCGTCTTCTCTCCGATGCCCGTCGCAGGTTACCCAAAAAGGTCGACCTCAGCATGGTCATGGATCCTCTTCTTTCGCAGGCTGGATACTGTGCACCCGAGGCTCCCATGAGCCCACCAGAATCCGTCATCTCTGTCAACACTGATATGCCAAGCACCAAAAACAAGGTGAAGAGCCCAAGGACTCCACGATCTCCCGCGAACGGCAATTCTCCTTATGAATCAGACGCCAGCGACTATGAATCCTACGACGACGAAGAGCAAGAAGTCGGCGAAGAGGAGTCCCACCTCATCACACACACTCGCGTCTACGCAATTGCCGAGAAGTACGACATTCCATCTCTCAAGGAGCTGGCTCAGAGCAAGTTCGAAATGGCCATGGCTTGCTACTACGACTCAAGCGAATTTGCCGACGCCATCGAAGAAGTCTACTGCTCGACCATCGACAGCGACCGCGGTCTGAGAGACGTCGTCCTGCAGGCTTTCCGCGCTCACCCTGCGCTCGCAACCACGCAGGATGTCTACAACGTTATCAAAAACACACCCACACTCGCTCTCGAGCTCTACAAAATCGAGAGAGGACTTCCGGTCTGAATGATGACTGCAGCATCAGGCCACTTCCATCACGATTGAAGGTTACGCATGTTAGCCATCTTTCTTGGACAGACTGCAAGTCCAGACCATCAGATTGTACGGGAACATAATCTTCCCTTCAGTAATGGTTTGAATGTCACACCTCAATCCGCCCGAATGATTCTCGCGGACGCACGCCGCGGCCATGGCCGCATATACATCTTGATAGATGACGGCCGACAAAGTCCAACTCGCAGAGACGGACGATTGAGAATTTCTACAGAGCAGCAGTTTTCTGGCGATCGCATCCAAACTGAATTCGATGTGCTGGGCAATTTTTTCTTATTTCTTTCTTCCAAAAAAGTGCAGGGCAATCAAAAATGCATGGAGGCGTTACGGGGAATGGAATGGTATGATACCCTTTGCGCACACAGTCGCTATCAGTCGACACAAACAGCAGTTATTTAGGCATGGGAACCCACAGGGAGATAGCATTATTCGAGCCAGCTGCATGCATGTAAGAACAATTCGATACATGATTCGATACACCCAACAAGATCTTTCCTACGCGCTCCTGCAAATCTCTACCCTTTCCTCTTCGTATTGTCCCTGCAAACTCGACCGACCACGCATTGTGAAGTCTGTTATCGTGCAGCAAACAAACCTTGTGCCAGGCGGCACGCCTTGTTTCGAGCGGTCGCAGTTTTCCGACACACACACACAACACACACACACAGCAACATGGAGCAGCACCAAGGTAGCAACGAGGCGGCCATGCACGAGCAAATGCCGCGGGTCTCACAGCAGCAACAGTACTGTCGTGCAACCACACCTGCACCTCTCCGTCCCGTGCATCCTCCAAGACAACAGACGCATTGGACTGGAAGCCTCGCAGATTCCATCACCCCCACCATCACAATCCACCTGCCATTCGCCCACCTCCCAAACCGCAACCCCGCACAAAACCCGCCCGTCTCGACTCGTCAATTCTTCCCGCAATTGTTTTGCAACAGATCCCGAGCAAACACCTAGGTTAAAACCAACATGACTGAAGAGTCAAGACTGGTTCCGCCCCGGGACTCAGCGGCAAAAGCACCCACCCGCAACGCAAGCAACTCGAGTCGAGTCTCTAGCCTAACCGAACGCTCGAACCGTTCTTCATCACTGCTGATCCCTTCTGGGCCCGACGGACCGTCTTGCACGAGTAAATCCTTTCAAACCATAACGATACTGACCATTAGCAGCAGCAGCAGCCGCGCTTCGCAGGAACGCATTCGCGCGTTTCGAACAAAGAAGTAGGATTCCATGCGACTTCAACAGCGCAAGCTTCCCCTCGCCGTTGGCTGTCTCGCTCCAGAAAAGCGATTTAGGATGCTGACCGCATATGTACGTCCACACCACGCGGTGCGACGAGCGAGTCGAGCGAAGGACTCCACAAACGGGCAGCCGGAGACAGCAGCGGCAAGCAGCAGCAAAAGAGGGCAATCAGCACTACCCGTAAGCGGCATCGTGGCGGGTTTCAGATCATGCGTGGGGAAGCAGACGGGATGGCCGCGAGGAATATACGTAGTTACGTACCCTCATCCACACACCTCCCACATGTTGATGCTTTGTTGACCTGCGATCTTATCGGTCTGGCGTCCGCGGGCTGGAACTGGGATGAGTGGTTGTGACCAGCTGTGGCTGAAGTGCGGACAAAAGTATGGCATTATTGGCAGAGAACTGCCTAACCTAGGTTAAAGACGAGCCGTGGCTTCGCGGAGACAGGTCCTATGAGTACGAGTTACCACCTCAGTAGGCTCGCTCGGCTCGGAGCTGGAGTTCGTGTCAGGTTTACGGTTATTTAGTTACTTTGTTGCTTGGGTTTCTAGTCAGGTACATCGGAGGGTGACCGTGGGTGATACGAGATACGTATTTGTTTGTTTGTTGGCTTGCGTGATAGTCATAATGCAACAGCCGTCGATTCTGCCTGGGGATCCGGAAAAGTCAATCGCTTCTTTCTTTGTTCGAGAACACGAGCTAGTGAGAACGATCGCGATCGCTCGCAATATGTGCAGTCGATAAGCGAGAGGCTCTTGCCTGTTTGATCTCTAACGCCGCAATGGTCACGTTTACATAGTAATGAAGGAAGTGGTAGATACTCCAAAGCAGTATTGAAACATGGCTGACACCCTTCAACCTGTGGAGGCTGTGTTATGTCTGTCGAGCGAACATCCAGTAATTTTGCATTCACCAACGGTGTTCTAGACTCTGCGCCTAGCTATCAGCAACTCTACAAAAACACGCTGCCACCTCTGGTCATAGCGTTCCAATTGCCGTATCGCCTCCAAACCTTGATCAACGCCTCGCTCAGCCTTGTCATAAGGAGAACGCAAGCCACCGTGATTGTGGCTGCCCACGAGACATGCCTATACCATGCTCAGGCTATCATAATGCTGAAGCCATGGCTGGCTGGCGTGCAGAAAGTATTCTGGGATATGTGAAGGTTTCAACTACGGACAATATTGCGCCTGTTTGTGTACGTTGCAAGTTTGTTACTGACACGTGGGTCTTCGCTCTCGGCGACATGACAGACTGATATCAGCATGGCGTTCCAGAGAGGCGGCTCTTCGAGTTGTACCTGCAGCGTGCATCATGTGTAGTGCAATACCATCGCGAACTGCTCTCTAGTCCGGTGTGGCTTGGGCACCTCCATGTCGTTATCCGGCCTGGTGAGTGATACGGACCTGTCACCGAAGACATTCTTCAAAAGCTGCGACGCCCGTGCTGTATTGACGACAAGTAATGGCCTGTGACATCGCTTCCTTCTTTCAACCTTGCTGCTGTGCTAGTCGTATAGCCTCAAGATCGAGCTGGAATGTCGCAACGTCCAAGACCTCTCCAAACTTGAAGCCAACCCTCTCCATCCTGCCCACGCACCTGAAGCCCATGCTCGCATGCAATCGCCCACTTGGCATTGTCTCAGCTAGCTGACCTGGAGGCACCGACATTGCAGCCAGTAGTTGCGTCTTCGACGTTCCCACGACCAGGCGTTGTACTAGAGCTTCCAATAGTCGCCGGCCAATTCCCCTGCCCTGAGCATCTGGATGTATGTAAATGCTGTCCGCAGCTGCAGGACGGTAGCCTGCGCGATCACTCCACGGAGTAGCATAGGCATAACCGCAAATCGGTCCCGATGCCGTTACCGTTGCCACAACATATGGCAGATCAACGGCTGGGGAGCGAGTTTGCTGGATTTGTGCGACTGTCTGCGCGAGTGAAGGTGCCGTCTCGGCCAGAGTTGTGGTTGAAGTGTTCACGTAATGCGTATAGATCTCTGTGATCGCCGGCGCGTCACCAACGGTAGCATCGCGTATCTCGATGTTACTCAGCATGTCTGGAGGTCCGGGCGGAACGCTGGTCACTGTATCAAACTCGTCCATGACAAGCGATGGATCGGTCGTGATCAGCGGTTCAATCTGAGGCTCGGTGGGCTGCTCGGCTTGAGCTGGTACTTCTTCTGGCTGTTCCTGTGGATGCAGCTTCTGCTGCTCCTTCAAGCGTCGGTAGTAAGTGGCAGGTGAAATGCCAGCCTCAGCCAAAAGGCGCTTGCGATCCTCTTTCCCAAGAGCTTTCGGTCCGCCCGTCAAATCGTCGAGCATTGCACTCATGTCTTTCTTGGGTCTGCCGACAGGCTTCTGCGGTCCTGGTGCTCTCGTAGGTGACTGTCTTCCTTGCTTCAGCGCATCATTTCTTTGCTGGATCCAGCGGTAGGCCTGAGCCTGTGCAGGGCACCACTCTTCGTCCTTGTGCGCCTGTACGAATGCACGAAGTGGCTTGATACCATTTGGCTTGTCCCATTCCCAGAAGAAGATGGTTCGATGAGGTGTCAGGTAGTCAGTTGCTTCGGTGCGAGACCAGCCGTGACGGTTGAGGATATCCCAGATCGTGCTTATGGCCGCTTTCTTTTCGAATTTGTCATGCAGATACTTGCTCATTTCGTCAAGATGAGCGTCAGGGTTGTCTTTCAGGTAGTCCAGAAGTGACAACTCCTCCTCTTCGGTGAAGATCCGAGGGCGGCCTTTCTTAGCACCGGTTTGAGGAGGTCGAGGTAGTCCAAAAAGCTGCCAGTTCTGTCTCCACTTCCGTACTGCGCGCTCGCTCACGTTGAATTCTTTGGATATGGTTGGGACATCAGACTCGAGCACGAAGAGATGGTTGTGAATCTGTGCCATTACGGCATCCGGTAACGCGGTAGGCATGGCGTATACACTTGGAGCTCATGCGAGCTTGTCTTCAGAATGGATACGGTACGACGCGTCAACACGCGAGCAGATGGAGTGGTCGTGGAAGCTAATTGATAAATTTGGTGTCCGTGTGGTATGGTATTGATGGTTGCAAACTCGCAGTTCGACGCGACAACTCTTCGCCACTTTCCTCCGCAAAGGCTTGGCAAGAGTCGATACTGCTCTTACTGGCCGCGTCGTACGAGGCCGTGTCGATGTTCGACGCTGGTATAGGAACAGTGATTGAAGTGGATAGGTGTGCTGAGCAAGTTGAATGATTCTCCTCGTTTTTGAGACGGTGAACCTAAGGTACGCTTCGATGTGGTCAAGCAAAGTCGGGTGGCTTGCAAGCATTCACGTGACGTGCCAAAACATACGGAGGCAACTCCACGGCGCTGTCCGTCTGCTACTCTTCACACAAACTCTGGACTAGGAAAGATCGTTTAGAGAATAGGAGGTACCACGCCGCTGGAATGCAGCTGTCCACAACAACATGTGGCAGTTGCATAGATTGCTTACGACTTCAAGACTTGCTCAATCAATGCACGATCAATGCCAGAATGGCCTAGCCAATGGCATTCACAGAAGTACTCTTTTACACATACACAGATGATATTTCATTCTCCCAAAAAGCAACGCTAATGTTACACGATCTCTACCAGTTTCGAACCCCACGCTCGCTGTGTTGATGCACGTGTATATGCCGGCCAACCAGATGAAACGCCTTTTCCTTTGATAAACCCCAAAACAGACCTGGTATCTTATATCCTAACGCCCGACCCCATGCAGCGACTGCTACCGTGACAATGTGCTAAACCGAAAGAATGCTTCGAAACAAGTGAAGTAAAGAGAAGAACGAATGAAAAGGGCCGCTTCAGAAATGAGCTCTCTGTGGGTTGCTCGGACGACGCTCGACCTTGATGAGGTCGCTGTCGACGGACATGATGGTGGTTGCGCCTTGCTGTGAAGATCCAGAGACCGGCATCTGTATTAAAGTCGTACGCACACGGAAGGACCCGGGCTGTCGGATCAACAGGTTGGAGAATGTGAAGTATCCCAGCGCCACACGACACGGCTGGGCTCGTGCCATAGTCTCGACGTGCTGTGTAGGGATTTCGTGGACAGAGTCGAACAGCTTCTGTCCAGTGAGCATGCCAGACTCAACTGGCACGCGTTCGCCACTTCGTGTATCTGTGACCAGCGAGGCGACGGCGAACAGCCGGGTGATGTCGACATTGGCGCCATCAATAGCGAGATCTGCAGATGGGAAGCGCAGACTAGCCATGACGGAGGTTTCGACTTCCATGCCGAAGGGAACGACTTTGTGAGGTTGGCCAATCACGTCCAGCTCCCATTTTGGACGGACTGAAGACTTCATATTAGGTTGGGAGCTGGATGACTTGCGTCTGTGCCCGGACTCGGACTTGGATGGTGACTTGTGGCTTGAGGTCTTCTTCGTGCGTTTGGCGTCTCGGTCGTCTGCGGCACTGTCCTTTTGGTGCCTCCTAGATGCACCACGCACTTGTCCGGCATCGACGACCCGTGGGCCGTGGTTGTCGTGTAGGTAGGTCCGCTGGCTGCCGTCTGTGACCATTGTGCTTGCTTGTGGTGGATTTATGTAAAGCGATATGATGGTACTGGGATGATGCCAGGCTTGGGTTGGTTGACGTAGGGTGATGATTGGTGCACGATTCAGACTTGATACAGAGCTTTCCTGGTACTCACGTTAGTTGGTGTTTCAGCCTGCGTCAACGGCCTCTACCACGAGGCACGACAGTAAGTGTGGGCTCACAAGTTGGACCCGTTGACCGAGTAGCTGGGCTCTGCTCACTTGGACTGCTGGAGAACAGGATGGGATCTTGGGGAGTGCTTTGGAGGACTGAGCGAACTGGTGATTCTGACGGCCTATGAGGAGCGCTGGCACTTGACTTAAGTATCTACAGCCTGAGTCAATACCGTCCGCTTGCAGGCAGTGGATGTCATATTGTCAGGACGTGAAGGCATACCCAACCTGGAACTACTCCTTAGCGCAGCCGGGGAAGCGGCATCCACGCCACGATAGTAGGTATGTTCGACCTGATGTTCTATACAAGGGTGGTGATAAACCACAAAAGGGCGCAGACCCCTGTCCCGTGGCGAGCAATGATGCTGAAGTAGCGAAGTGCAGGAAGCGCACGCGCACCAGCAGAGGGCCAGGACCGATCGCGCTCGTCATGGGGCAGATCCATTGGCCATTTGCAGTAGTGAATTGATTGTTGGCGTGGAAGGGTAACGCGATCGGAACCCGGAAACGGTCCACTGCGTCGGGCTCAGCAAGATCTAAGGGGATCTGCTGGCGTTCGCTTGCGCACAGCCGAACCGCTAGCTCGGGGTCGATTCGTGGTGGCACCTGGATCGAGGACGGGCTGTTGCGCGGTGTCGTAGCCGCTGGCGAACATGTGGTCCCGAGATTGGGCTGGAGGCCTGTATATTGATCTGCTATATCGATCGCGTGTCAGACTGAGAGGAGCGTCGCCCTCTGACATACAGGCACACACGCACACTCGACAGTGCCAAACCCCCACGATCTGGCTCATCTACTGCGTGCATGGCATTGCATCGCATCGTACGTGAGCGGCAGGCACAGTACCGGCCCGCCATGACCCGCCAGAGGCAACCCGAAGATCTCCGCGACGATGTACCAAAGGCACGGCTCTGGGATGGGCCCAGCAGCCCTATTCCAAATGTCGGTATTGCACGAGGGCGCAGACAAATCATGCCACAGCGCGGCTGTCGCCTCAGACACGGCAGGGTGCTGGAGTGCTGGAATGCTATCGATTGGGTGCACGCAGCGCCAGCTCTGACACGCCCAATGTGAGCCGGTCTCAAGGCGCACACGACGCATCGTGTCGGAGCCCGCCCAGCGCCTCCTATGCGAGCCTAGTCCGCACCCGCGACAGCGGCGCAGCAATCCTTCCGCCCACTGCCCTGGCTGTCTGGCCCGATGCAGCCATTGCATGAACTGAAAAGGCCTGTAGCCAATCTGTCGCACGTACAGCGCGAGAGTGGGAGCCTTCACGACGGGGAAGAGGCCATGCCATGGCCCGCCCTGGCGCCCGCGCTCGGCCCGGCCGGCTAGGCAGGCAGCTGGCCACCTCCCTAGTCGAACTCCACCTCCATCTCACGACCTGTCACTTTCCACTGTCAATTGTCATTGCGCCATCAGGGCTGCACGCGTCCCAGCGGCGGCCATCCGGCGCACTCTGCAGAACATCCCACGCCCAGCCTGGCGCACCCCGGCAGCTGCGGCCGCGCGTGCCCTTTGACCAGATCTCGCCGCCGTGGCGGTTGCAGGCTTGCAGCTGAGCAATTTGCGTCACCGACGGCTTTCGCGGCTTATCGAGCGCCTCGAACTTATCGAGATACATCGTCTTGTCGCGCATGAACAAGGATCGAAACGGCCCTAACGCAACAGCATGATATTGCTCTGCAGTCGCACGGCACGGCCGGCCAGGGCCACTGACAGGCTTTGATCGGACGCTGTGCGCGCATGTCTCCATGCAGGTACCGAGAATGGGCCTTCTGAGGCTTCTAGGATGAGGTTGCCTGTTCGCATTGTGAAGGTCGCTGCGAGCCGATCGGGTGCCTTTGCTCGCGCCATGTACCAGAATCCCTCAAATCACAGTCCCAAGTCGTTGGGTAAACCATATTGGA
Organism: Pseudopyrenochaeta terrestris; assembly: GCA_022813475.1. Taxonomy (NCBI): domain Eukaryota; kingdom Fungi; phylum Ascomycota; class Dothideomycetes; order Pleosporales; family Pseudopyrenochaetaceae; genus Pseudopyrenochaeta; species Pseudopyrenochaeta terrestris. The sequence goes on along the minus strand of JAKLMJ010000005.1, from coordinate 606,994 downwards.
TACTGTATGCATCGTCATGCCAATCAAAATCGCAGCCGCAGGACCGGAAGAGCCGTACACCTGGTAAAGGCACGCCACGCTTCGTCCACGCTGGCAGCGCATGGAAGTACCTCGCTTGCATGCACACGAGGTAGGTCGATACGCGACAATCGGAAAACCGTTTGACTAGCAGGCATACAGACAGAGATGCATGGCCAGCCGTTGTACCTGCGATCTGGTCCAACGTCCGCGATGAGATGCGATGGCAAGCGTGGCAGGCCTGTTAATTGCTCGCCAGCCTTGTTAGCGGGCGCCCAATTTCCATGGGTTCTGGTTGTACAGCCTCACACGCCTTTAACGCCCATCCTGCAGATCATCCAAGAACGCCTCAGACGAAGGCATAGTGATTACTCATCTCATATGTCAAGCCATAATGCGACACACGTCTCCGAGAGAGGACAGTTGAGCTGACGGGTGACACACGGCTGGGCGCAGTTGGCAGACATCCGGGTTTGGCTTGCGAACATAGCATGCGGGTGAGGCAAGATGAAGCAACCCCATGTGATCCTCTCATCCTTTTCCGCATTCCCCGGATGAGAAGCCGAAGCAATGAGTACCATACCCTACTGTACGGTGATGCACCTTCCTCCGCCGTGCCGTCTCTGAAGCGAAACAATCCATAAGGTGATGCGTCCTGCCTTTGCCGAGCCGCGTCTACTCGAGGGCTGCATCAAATCAATCCAGAACCGACACCTTGCAGACCAGCGAACGTGCCGCAACAACGGGATCCGCCAAGACAGAAGGTTTGAAGATCGTATCGCCATCTCGATTCGGCTTGGATCTTCTTCATCTAGATCGTCTTGCCCTTACGAGCCCTAGTACCACCAAACGAGCGCCTGGCTGCGCTGTAATTTGCTCTACTTCGGGGAAGGTATGCGCATGAGCCGTGCTACATTGATTGCTGGAATCGATATCTACAACCCTAGCCTGTGATGATACTAAGTCGCTCACCTTGAATAATTCCAAGGCGTTTCGCATGCCATGTCATGTCATCGGAGAAGTAAACTAACGGCTTCGGCTGCACGCTGCCGTCCAAGATAGTGAACTATCTGTCACTGCGATTGAGTGCCCTGCAATATTCAGCTAGGGCGAGATACATTCTAATCTCACGCATTCCAAATCAGAATAAAGAGTAAGTACCAATGTCTACCCTAGCTTGAGCGTAAGAATGTGATTTTTTCTTCTTCCCTCATGCGACTGTGCAAAGATAGATAGGGATAAATAACGAAGTTCCACTCAAATAGCAAATAAAGAAAAACACCACGCCGAGACAGAAAATCTCCTGGGTATCAGTGCGAAGTCTTTTTTCGCAAAACGCAACGCAAAAATTCTCCTCCAATAAATTCTCCGCCTGATAGCAATAATAACAATTTTTTCCTCACCTTCCAATAAAATGGAAATATCGCAAACACCAAACAAGTCCCCTTCTCAAATCAAATACTCACACGTGTCTAAGCAGTCAGAGCTTCCGCCGCAGTCCTACTTGTGCCACGCGCCGTTCTCGTCTTGAACTCCAATCTCATAGCCGAGCAACACTTCTGTGCCGCCCCCTTCCCAACCTCGATTGCCGGCGCTGGAAAGCATGAAGCGGCAGGTTGGGTCGATGTAGATGGACGAGATGACGCCGCCACGGTGGCCGGGGACGATGGTGAAAGGGACGGTGCGGTGGCGGGCGGACTCGGTTTGTGCGACGTCGTAGATGCGGAGGATGTCGTTTGAGGCGCTGAAGTCATAGTGTTAGTATTGTATTCTGATAGGAGAGGGTGGGAAGAATCAAATTTACCAGACAAGGTGCCGCTTGTTGGGCATTGCGCGGACTGCGTAGACTGGTCCGCTGCCCGCTTGGAATTTGAAGTTGCGGTTGGCTTCGCTGCGCTTGCTGCCGAGGTGGTGGATGGAGTACTCGTCTACTGAACAGTTGCGCCGGCCGGCGTAGATGAAGTTGCCGTCTGGACTCCAGCATGCACCAGTGCACCAGGGCGGTATGCCGTTTTGAGGGACTATGGTGGCGACGGGTGCTGGCATGCGGCGATCCCAGATGCGCAGCGTGCCGTCTTGTGACGCATCGAGGAAAGTGGATTCGCTTTGTGGAGGGAGATCGGATGCTGATTTCTCTTCTTCGTTCGTGGGTGGTGCGGTAAGGGGCTCGTCGGAGTGCGGGAGACCGTTTGTAAGTGGGCTTGCAGGCTTGGATCCGCCGTGTGAAGGTTCCCCGTTTACTTGATTGTCGGTGTCCTTATGTGATGACGCTGCTGCTGCTCCATCGGTGTTGGCTGCATTTACGTCGGTGGTTCCCTCGGCAGGCTGTACAGGACCGCCACTTCCCATACCAGTCATTTCGGTGTCAACCTCGCCGGGAGCATCATCTTCTTGCATTTCGCTGGCAAGGGCTCGAGCGAGTTCGTCGTCATCGTCACCAAAGACGTTGTCTGATGCTCCACCCCCGCCATTGCCTGTTTCCTCTCCGAACAACGATCCATGGTCTTCACCAAAGAGACTACCAGTCGGTGAGCCTATGGCATCCTCCTCCCCGTCTTTGTTGTCAATGCCATTTAGCATGTCGCCGTTTGTGAATGGCGCGTCGTTGTTACTTGAAAAGGTCCCATTGATAGGCTCGGGTAAGCTTTCGACAACTTCGGGCACGGGCAAATCGCTCATGGGCCTGACTTCGATGGCGCTGATCTGTCCACCAGCACCTTTGAACGATCGCTTGACTTTACCAGTGTCGAGGTCCCAATCAAGGATTGTCTTATCCCAGCTACCAGAGAGCAAGCTCTTCTCGTCTTGGGACAGGGTCAGGACCGACACTGCGCTCGTATGTTCTTTGAGCGTGGTTATCCTTGTGCCTGCTTGATGTCTGCAAGTCTGCAAGTTGATCCCACCGCTCTCCAGTCCCGAGAGCAGCCAAGCGGCTTGATGTTGCACGGCTAGAGAGTACACAGGTGAAGTCCACTTGCCTTCGTCTGCAGATGGTGGCGTGCGCACGGTTGGCTCCTCATTCTCCCAATATGTCACTAAAGATCCAGCCTTCATAACGCTGTCGACAAAGGGGTGTTTTTGCGCAACCGTAAGCGGTACCTTGCCGTTCACTGTGTCCATCCAGTTGTACATGCGCACGTATCCGTCTGTACCTCCGCTGAAAACCCAATGCATATCAGGCGTTACTGCGACAGCATTGATCGAGGTGCTTTGAGGCGCTGCCATTGTAGGCACGATGTCGTATGCTTGTGCAGACAGAGCTTCCGGTCGGACTGGCGGTATGAATGGCATCGCTATAGCTCCAGCAGGTGACCTTGTACCTCGCGGCGAAGGCGAGGTGAGGACGACTGCTGGATTGGGCGGGCGGTCTCCACTACTGGACGGTCTTTGAGGTTGGCTGGTTCGTCGCGACGGTGTGTCTGGCTCATCCTGGTCGCCATCGTCGTCCTCGTCATTATCGTTGTCATCATTATCGTCCTCGTCATCCTCGTCGCCATTGCCCTCGTCGTCCTGCTCTTGGTCCTGGTCTTGGTCCTGATCGTCGTTCGGGTCATTAACGTCTTCCATGTCCTCGTCCTCGTCTTCCTCCCCTGAGCCAGCAGTGGGATCCATGTCGTCGTCAAAGGCTACCATGTTTGCGATATATTATTTCCGAGCAAATTATGCGATTGTTCCGTAAGTATTTTGTGGCAGATCCCCAAGGTTTCAAGGCGTGTCCCGATGCGCCGGAGGTTTTGTCTGATGCGACCTTTCGCAAAAGTCGCCGACCAGTGGCAGTTCTGTGCCTTCCGGGTCCTGCACGTGCTCGTCTAGTCGCTCCGTCTGTACATGTATCTGTGTCGTGTGGGCGCCGTCATGCGCACATGCACCGAGCTCGACCTTTAAAGCATCTCCGCGCGGTGTCGCTCTCCGCTATTGTCCCCGCCACCTGCATGAGCGGCCCGCCGAGCCTCAGCTCCAAGCTTCGGGTCTAGCTTCAGTATTGCCGTGCCTACACTCGAACGTCGCCATCCTCTTCGTCCTACGTCCGTACGGACTGTAATCATGGTTATCTCTGTTCAAACGAGAGCCACTCCGACCGCTAGACTCGCTTTGGCCAGCGAGGACTGATGAGTACAATTTCGATAGACCTGAGGCATCGTACTCCACGAGTGCGATTGGACATGCCGCGTCCACCACATCTCCCGAGCAGCATGGTCCTACCACATGCGATTTACGAAGCAACACGTTCAAGTGTAGGTGGAAATGTTACAAAGACATGTTAACAGAGCGGAACATAAGCCCTCTGATCCGCGATCGCTGCTCGCGTGTCAAGCAAACGATCTCTCCGGTTAGTAGTCTCACATGCGAAGGACGCCGAAGATACGACCACAATCATCAGAACCAGAATGGTGGTCGAGCAAAGCTCCTTGTGTGATCTAGCATCGCCAATCTACTGGCTTACTGGCGACAGCCTAAGGCATGAAAGCCATCGGATGGAGCGGATTATGCTTGCCATTGCACAGCTCTGTTCAGATATTGCGTAGGCACACTTCACTCCAATGAGGACATTGAAGCTCACATGGCAGCATCGTGCACATAGGTGCCTTTCAAGCATGTGCTGCTGCTAGCCTTGTCCGCTTCAAGCTGGTCTGCACCTTCCCGCTGAGATGCGACGAGTCGCTCTTGCCGTCGTTTGTTTGCACGAGGCAAACGCCCCAACCAAAACATGCAAACGCGACGACTTGACTTCCACTTTCACCGCCACCACCTCATAAAATTCATCTCCGTGGCATCGCCATTTACATTGTCCACGGTGCCGCCGGCGACAGCATCATCTTCGTCGACATTGCAGATACCTGAGAGGTCACTCTCGCCGTGACCTCTCTCGTCACATCTACTCGCCCTTTTCTCATTTTAGGGTCTCACCCGCCAACTTCACACCCTCTCTCCGCGGCTTCACGTCGCACCACTCATCGCAAATACAGCGATGAACGAAAACCTCCTCGAGCGCTTCAGGCGCGGCAAATATGGCAACAAAGGCCAGAAAGACCAGGTACAGGTCTTGATGCTTCCTCAGAAGCTTAACGACAAGGTTCGCGAATACTACGAACCGACAAGAAAGCCCTCGGGCGCTGGCGGCTGGCTGAGCTACCATGAAGTACCAACTTCGGCCGAAGTCCTGGACTTAGGTGGCGACAGCTCGTCAGGCCCAGGCATCGTTGAGCTTGAGCCCAACCGAGAGGTGGGCGGCTGGGAGTCCAAAGGTGAGCTGTTACAGTGAACGGCCATTACTCATATCACGACCTAACACAATTACAGACGCGTATTTATCAGCTCACTACGAGCTACTGCGCGAAGATGCAGTCTGTCCTATTCGCGAAGCTATAGGCCAGATTCGCGACAAACCACAGCAGAACGAAGAGTCTTTCAACAACACCGTTGGCATCTACCAAGATGTGAGTATGGCCACTTCTTAAGTCACATGAATCTGTTCCTAACTCGAAATTTGTAGGTCTACATTCGCGGTATCCTGTGCTCCACGCGCGGCATTGCTTTACGCATCACCTTCAGCACTTTCCGAGCACAAAAGAAGATCCTATGGGAACAGAGCAAGCGTCTCATAAGCGGCAGCTTGGTCGTACTCACACCAGCCGAGGACATGTTCAAGAGCAAAGCTATTGTTGCTACTGTAGCTGCGCGCCAACTTGTTACACTCAATGAGGATCCACCGGAGATTGATCTTTTCATCGCACGCGCAGAGGAGCTGGAGATCGATCCAGCCATGAAGTTTGTCATGGTCGAAGAGCGCTCGGCCTATTTTGAGGCTCACAAACACACACTCCTCGCTCTTCAAAAGATGGCATCGGAGCGCTTTCCTCTATCTGAGCATCTAGTTGATGCCCAGCCTCGCGTGTCAGCGCCACAAGATCTGGTAGACAATCCGAACATGAACCTGACCAGCGTCTTCATTGACAACAAGAATGAGACCTACGGAAATATCAACATCTTGACAGCCTGGCCAGTCCAGCCGCAAAGCGACCTCGACCTGTCGCAAACTGCGGCGATGCACCGCATTCTGACGAAGAAGCTGGCGATCATTCAAGGTCCCCCAGGAACGGGCAAGACTTTTGTGTCTGTTCAGGCGCTGAGAATCACACTTGCCAACATGAAGCGCGGAGATCCGCCAATCATCGTAGCCTGTCAAACGAATCACGCTCTTGATCAGCTACTCCGTCACGTCGCGACTTTTGAGAAGGATTTCATTCGAATGGGAAGTCGGTCTAAGGACAAAGACATTATTAAAAAGCGTACCCTTTACGAGGTACGCAACTCAACGTCGAACAATCCCCTCCCTGGAAGTGCGGGTCCTGGTGCGAGGAAGAAGATGAAAGACCTCGAGAAAGAGATCGCAGAAATTATCAAGCCACTCAAAGCCGATGAGAAGTCTGTACTCGACCATCGCCTTCTGGAACAGCTAGGGCTTCTCACGTCGAAGCAAGCCGACTCGCTGGAGACAGGCGCGTCCAAGTGGGTTCAGACCACACTGAGCAATCCCAATGAGGCTGCCCGTTCACCACTTACTGTCTGGCTCGGTCGTTCACTTGAGCCTGTTCAGCGTCCAGGAGAGTCCCAGGATTTTGGCTTCGACTTGGAAGAAGCGGATCTCGAATACGAACAACTGCTGGAGATCGAGGCTGAAAACATGGCAAAAGATGATGAAGAGTTTGATGGCCTTTTTGGCAACGTCTATGCTATAGCAGACCATTACACTGGGCGAAAGCGCCCAGGCATGTCCACAGAGAAACTCAGAAATTGCCTTGAGCAGCAAGACATGTGGAAGATACCTGAGAACATGCGAGGTGCTGTATACCGCCACTTGCAGGAAGCAGCAAAGAAGTGCCTCCGAGATAAGCTTCGTGAAAAGGTCACAGCGTATGATATCCAAGCGCGCCTCCGTCGCATCGGCCTCTGGGAGAGAGATGAGACCATACTTCGTGAGCAGAAAATCATCGGCATGACCACGACCGGGCTCAGCAAGTATCGTGGCCTTATTGCCGCCCTGCAGCCAAGAATGGTTTTCATTGAAGAGGCAGCCGAGACTCTGGAAGCACCTGTCACTGCCGCATGTGTACCTTCACTCCAGCAGTTGGTACTTGTTGGTGATCATCAGCAGTTACGCCCTCATTGCAATGTGTCCGATCTTGAAGGCCGTCCGTTCTACCTCAACATTTCCTTGTTCGAGCGCATGGTCAAGAACAATATTGAGTATGACACACTCAGGAAGCAGCGCCGAATGATTCCGGAAGTCCGACGCTTACTCCGTCCAATCTACGGCGATAAGATTCAAGACCATGCCAGTGTTCTCGACCCAGCGAATCGTCCAGATGTACCTGGTATGGGTGGCGTGAACTCTTTCTTCTTCTCTCATCAGTGGCCCGAGACACGAGACGAACAGATGTCCTCCATCAACGCAGATGAAGCAGAAATGATACTCGGGTTCGTCGAGTATCTCGTCTACAATGGGGTTGACACTCAGGATATCACTATTCTGACGTTCTATAACGGCCAGCGCAAGCGTCTGCTCAGGTCTCTGCGTAATTCGGCCAACCTTGGTAGCAGCTATTTCAATGTCGTCACTGTTGATTCCTACCAGGGAGAGGAAAACAAAATTGTCATTCTGTCGCTCGTGCGCAGCAACGACAAGAATCAGATTGGCTTCCTTGGTGTCGTCAACCGCGTTTGCGTTGCTCTGTCCCGTGCTCAATGCGGCTTTTACGTCTTCGGCAATGGAATGCTTTTGTACAAGACGATGATCTGGCAGCGGGTCATCGACCTCGTTGGTGGCAACGGAAGCCGTAGAGAGCGTCCAGCAGTTTTGCCAAATCGTCTGGGTGAACAGCTGCCAGTACGCTGCGAGAATCACCACACCCTTACAATGATCAACGATGCAAGCGATTGGCAGGCTATGAAAGGCGGCTGCACACAGAAGTGCAATACCACCTTGCCGTGCGGACATCCATGCCCGCACCCTTGCCACCCTTTCAGCCACGATATCGTAGAGTGTCTCGAGCAATGCGAGGCCGTTCTCGGGTGTGGACATCCTTGCATTCGTCTTTGCGGAGAAACATGCGCCTGCAGAAAGTGCCCAAAGCCTATCGAACTGCAGAAAAAGGCAGTCAGTCATGCACCGCAAGGCTCCTCCGGATCATCACAGTCGTGGCAGTCCTTTGCAGACGAGGAGCCGGCACGTTACGCCGCCGCTGCATCGGCGACAACTCACGTTGGGTCACACACTTCATCCGCTACGGCAACTGCCGCTGCGTCCTCGACGACTCATCCTCGTGCTGGTCCACGCATTTCACCCGCAAATGCGACGGCCGCTCCGTCTCGCCTAGTGGAGATCGACGACAACGATGAAGAAGTCATCGCACATGTCATGTTTCCCTTCCGTCCCGGTAGCAAGGACAAGGGTAAGCGTGCTCAGAACCGCTCGAGCGAAAATTCGGGTGGGATCAGTTTGTTGGACTGAGACTATGCAAGACAGTGAACTGAGAGTGGTCCAGTACAAGTGTAAGATAGCGTCACATGGAGACAGCAAAGGGAAGCCAGAGGAGCTGTAGCTGGCGATTGAGAGACGAAAGAAAGTATCAGCGCAGAACAATGCATACAACCAATTTGCACACTTTCCAAGTACTTCTGACAGTAAGACCAAACATGACTCCCGCCTTTCGGGCATTGCCGTGTCTACTTGATTCTCACGTGCGTCAATTGCAGCATCAATGCATCTCAATTCGATTGTTTAGTAATGTACTTTCGATTTCTTCCTTTATCGTGAGACGAGAGTATTCTACTATAACAAACAGGCTCACAAGTCAATAGTATGCCATATCAAGCCAAATCATGTCTCATCAAACAGCAAGCCGCGCTGCCGCTCACGCGACACCGAGCTCCTTGTAGAAAGCCTCCGTGCTCGGCTCGCGGCCCAAGAACTCCTTCAAGCTCTCCATCTCGTCGCGGCTGCCACCCTTCTCGAGCACGGTGTACCTGTACCTGCGGCCCTCCTTGCCGTTCATCGGGTCCTTCTTGAACACGCTGTAGAACATGTCGGCAGAGTAGACCTGGCTGCTGAGGTAGCCGTAGTAGCCAGCATCGTAGCCGCCGATCAGGTGGCCGAAAGTCGCCTGTCCGTGGCCCCAGTTGTAGCCTTCGCCGAGAGCTTCGGGTCCGTCGATCTTGCTGATCTCCTTGCGCAGACGGTTGTAGGTCTCGCTTGCGTCGAGGTTCTTGACTTCCTCGTGGGAGGCGGCTTCGTGCACTGTCATGTCGAAGATGCCGAAGTGCAGTTGGCGCAGGTTGAAGAGGGCGTCGTTGACGTGGCGGGTGGCGACGATGTTCTTGATGAGGTCGTCGGGCATGGACTCGGAAGGCCTGTCGCTTGAGCCGGAGCTGGCCTTGTAGGCTTCTGCGTACTCTGGTGAGAGGTATGACCAGTGCTTCGACAGGCTCTTGATCTGTGAAGGCGTCCAGCACCAGTTCTCGAGCATTTGTGAGGGTGCCTCGACGAAGTCGCGAACGGTTGAGGTGCCGTGGAAGCGGGAATAGATCGTCTTCGAAACGAGGTCGTGAATACCGTGGCCAAGCTCGTGGAAGAGAGTGACGACTTCGTCATGCTTGAGAAGCGAGGGCTTCTTGGGCGAAGGCTTGCTGAAGTTGCACACGAGAGCGGTGGCTGGGTAGCGGCGGGAGCCTTCAGCGGTGATGAAGCCAGGCTGGATGTTGAAGTTTGCAGCGTGACCGTACTTGCCGTCACGAGGGAACAGATCAAGGTAGAGGTAACCAACGAATCCGCTGCCTTCACCTTCATCGTTCCAGACGGAGAACATTTGAACGTCGGGGTGCCATGTGATGTCCTCACCCTTGCCAGTCTCTGAGATTGCCTTGCGATCTTCGCCCTCGATCTTCACGAACTCAAGACCGAAGAGCTCCTCGAAGATCTTAAGCATACCCTCGATCGATGACTCCAGTGGGAAGTACTCCGCAATGAGCTTCTGGTCAAGCTGGAAGTCCTTCTCGAGCATGAGAGTGTCGTAGAAGCGGTGGTCCCACAGGAAGTAGTTGTCCGCCTTTCCAGTCTCCGCCTTCTTGAGCTCTTTGAGGTTGGCAATCTCCTTCACGCCGCCAGGCGCAAGACGTGTCCTCAGGTCTCCGAGAAAATCATTGACAGTCTTCGGTGTCTTTGCCATCTTGTCCTCGATTCTGAACGTAGCGTGGTTGGGGTAGCCGAGGATGCGTGCTGCCTCGTCGCGCAAAACGATTGCCTCCTTGAAGAGCGCAATATTGTCATTGCACTTGTTCTCGTTCTCAATGAACACCTTGTGCCTGGTCTCCACATTCTTGCAGTACTTCTGCGTCGGGAATAGATCAGGGTACTTGAAAGTAAGACGGAGCTTGCCCTCATTCTCAGTGCCTGCCTCGCCCTTCTTCAGGTCGCCTGTGACATCTTCGGGCACACCTTCCAACTCTTGCGGCGTGAGCCAGATTCCACCTTGCTCCTCGTTCAAGTTCTTCTGGAACGTGATGCTCAACTCGGACAGACGCTTCTTGATCGCCTTGAAGCGATCCCTCTGAGGACCTGCAGGAACACCGAGACCCATCTTGATGTAGCCCTTGTGGTCCTTCTCCAGCAGTCGCCTGCTTTCGGGGTCGAGCTTGCTGTCGTCCTTCTGGTTCTTGTACACAGCATCGACCAGCTGGAAGATATCCTCCCTCATCGACGCCTCGATCGAGTAGTCGTCCATCTTCTTCTCCGCCTCTGTAGAAGCATCCCTCAGCTTTGCGTCCGTTGATACGGCCTGGTAGAAACCAATGATGTGTGATTCGAGGCTCATCTCGTTGTCATTTCTGGCCATTGGCAAGAGCACACTGTCGAAAGTCGCCTTATCGATCTTGTTGTCGGCAACGATCTTGTCCATCAGCGTCTTGCTGTCCTTCATTAGGCGGTCGGTACTCTTGCCCAAGGTCTCTGGAGTATGGGTGAAGAGAGGCGGCGCCTGAGGCGGCTTCTGGAACTTGGCGCCGGCCATTGTGCTGGATGTGAGGGGCCTATAGCTTCCAATGGAGAATGAAGGCTTGGGTGCGAAGGTACGCAGGCGTGGGGCGAGAAGCTGGAAGAGCGCCACGATTGCGAAGAGAGAGAGGAGGGAGAGGAGGAAGGGACGGCGGACGAGGGAAGAGCGTAAACCCGTGGGAGCCAGTCTGAGTGCGGGTCTCTCGAGACCAGGTGTAAGGTAAGCGGTGAAGTGGAGGTCAAGTGATCAAGTGGAAGGCAAGCAAGGACGATGACAGTTGCAGCTAAGGTGCCCTCAATAGTGGCGCTTTGGGAGAGCGTGTGATCGACAAGCGGGACCCAGCTGCTGGTGCCTGGGCGTGGAAGCTGGGGCTGAATGCACATGCATGCGAGATCGGATCAGCCGCAGACATGAGATCGCCTCGCTGTACATCTACCGTATATGTATACACATATGCATTATTTATCTCACCCACATATGTGCGAGCTGCTTTGGACACTGGTCAAGTTCCCTCGGCATCGTGGTGGATGGCTCCTGCGGACAAGAATGGCAATAGCATGGCAGCAGTTGATTCGTTCGTCCTATCTAACCGACGTGGTTCCCAATCAGTCCATCCACATTCCTGATCTACTATGACTCCTCGTCAGGGCATGAGACATCGACAAGGTGTTGCTCGAGGGTCACGTGTCCGTCTTCTCCTGCCTTTGGTTGCAGGACAAGAGCCGTCAGCTTCTTTCCACTAACACAACCACTGTCAAGACCAAATGAGTAGTCCTCCATCTGCAGTCCACGCTTCGAGTCATGACCGTATACCAGAGTGAGCCTATCACTCTCGGATTTGGCCCTTTGCTGCTCGTTCCAAGTTTCCACCCACCACTTTCCGTCATCGAATTCATCTGTAGGCAAGTAGCCCACGCTCTCGTAGCGTTCAATGGCACTCTCCCTTGCAGCTTTAAGTTCGCTCTGCGATGGATCCTGTCCGGGGTACATGTCTCCCAATCGTTCTTCGATCGTGTTCAGGAACTCGTCGCTCTGAGTGACTTCGTCCTTCTCACCATCAAAGTCGATTAATGCCCGCATGTTGTACATAGCCCAAGGTTCTTGGTCATCTATGCTTATGCCTGGCACCATTCCTGTGAATGTACGTCAGTCTTTGTGTGATTCCAGTGGTGTCTTCAACATCTCTCAGCCAAGGCAGGAATGAAAGCGTGCTGCAACACCATACGTACTACGCAAGCATTAGAATGTTTCCACTTAGCGGGTTTCGAGGTGAACTTCTTACCCAGCATGAACAACAGCCACATCACCCAATCCTGGAAGCTCCCCCAACCGGAGTGCGACAGGCACAGCCGCGATCCAAGCAATTTGCTCCGAAGTCAGAGACTCGGCAACCTTGAGTGCATCTTTCTTACCAGAGCCCAGACTCTTCTTGAAAGCCTTGTAAGCCTTATCGCCGTCCTTGCCATCGGCTTCAGCCTTCAGACGAGCCTCTTCAGCGCCAGCCCACACACGCAAGACTTTATCTTCGTGGTTGCCGCGCACACTGGAGGCATTGATGTCCATGGCATACTGCACGACACCAGCGCTCTCAGGTCCCTTATTGACCAGGTCACCCGCAAAGATAACGCGGTCACCACGAGAAGCTGTGAAGTCTGCTTTCTCCAGCAGCTTCTTCAGCTGGTCGAGCATGCCGTGGACATCACCGATGACCAGAAGGCGAGCGGGATCGCTCGAAAGTGATGGCGAGTATGGTGGCGAATAAGCAGCATCGTGCGTCGGGTTGCGTATGAGATCTATCTGATCAGCGGTGCTTGCCGTGGCACATACTGACAAAGCCGCAATGAGTGTCAGAAGGTTGCTCAACATGATCGATGCGATGTGTGTAATGCTGTTCTGAAATGATAATGATCTTTGTAGCACGCACTTTTTGCGTCGAACCCAGCAGTGGGCAGCTTGTGCTCTTTTACGCTGTCATAAATGACCATGATGTCCGTCTAGCGTGGCATATCACATCCGATGTTGAATCGCTCTGGCGACGAGTATTCGCCCACGTGCTGGCTAAGAAGTTGTACTAAAAAGCAGCTAGTAGGTGGACCCAGGCTTGGCTCGGCCTCAGAATGCTCAAGACGGCGAGGACGGGTGTAGAAATACAGTTCATGGAATCATGATATGCAGCCAAGGACGAATGGGGTGCCTGGATGGCAGTATGCATCATTGTTTACAGTAGCGGGATCGAAAGAGTGGGAACAGGGTCTCGCGTTTGGGCGCCAAACCAGAAGTCCTTCCACCTTCTGGCGAGCCGAGACGACTTCTCTTTGACTTTGTGCCGCCTTTCAAATAACAATTTTTTTTTGATGAAATCGTCGACACATTATCTCTTGATAAATATGCTACGGTCTCATGGTTTAACCATGTCCCCATTACCTACACAGCGCCGAATGAAAATGACATATGAAAGCCGCATGTACCATTGAGGACCAGAAGACCTACTGCCTCTTCACGATAGCAAAGGCCACGATGGCCACAACAGCAGCCGCACCAGCACCGAAGAGAGACATATTCTTCCGAGTCGCCGCTTCCATCGCCTCTCCCAGCTTCGAATTGTTTTGCTGGAAATCAGCCTTGCTATTCCGACATGGGAAAGGCGTATCTGGGACTGTTTCATCCAGGAACCCGCACAATGGATCCCAGCCCTCTTTCACGTTGAACTTCAGCAGTCTCTCCTTCGGCACCAGCCTTTTGATCTCCGCGTTGTAGTCTCGGTACCACTGCTTGGCCGTCTCGGTGCCGTTGTGATAGTCGTGCCACAGAGCCGAGTACATCGGCGTATCGCGTACAATCACTTCTAGCAAGCGCAGTTGTGGAGGGTCCGCTGGCGAGAACATCGCCTTGAACTTTTCGAACCACGTCTTGGGCATCATCTGGGCCGTGAAATGTACGGTCGTGGACATGTGGGAGCGAAACCACTGATCCGCATCGTCTCGCTCTGTCAGGATGACTTTAGCGTCCGGGTACGCGGCGAGGAGCTCTTTGTAGAAGAGAACGCATGGCGAGTCCGTGACTGCCTGGCAGTGGCCGAGCAGACCATCCCATTGTTCCTTGCCATATGGCTCACCGATGCCGTTGAACTTGGCATTGATGGCTTCAACCCACATCTCGGCATCTCGTGGGTTCTCTTGCATCGTGCTGGCGAAGTGGTAGCAGTCCTTGTAGCCTAGTTGCACGAGCGCTTGTCGCAGCGATACCGTTCCTGTACGAGATAGACCCAGGCAGAGGACGCGCATAGGTACGGTTCGAGTGCAGTGACGACGGTCTATGTTGGTTTGGTATGGTAGAGAAGCCATATCTCCAGGATCAAAGACGTGATCGTTACTTCCTGTTGGACTTGCCATCTTGTCAGGATTCCCAAGATATGTCCCAGAGTGCCATACAACCCTTGGGAAAGGAGAATGAGCGATCAACAAGCGTCGAGTAACGGGTAGTGAACGTATTGAACTGAGAGCACGTCATGTGTATTATAGAGCCACAGGAAAGCATTCCGGCTGACCAGAGATCGCTGTAAGGCCGCCAACTGCGAGATCTACACCAGCGGTCTAGCTTGATAGAGTAATAGGTTGGTGAAACGTTCGACGGTTCTACGGCTGACATTCATCAGTCTTCAGAGGTGATCGGCTTGTTCAGCCGCACGCCAAATCCTCCTGTAGGTTGGCTGTGGGAGCGATCAGCACAGCCCACAAGCATGCAGATATGCTAGAGTATCCGAACGAAGTACTCTTGGGGTCTGAAGTACTTAGATGCACATATATATGCATGTATGTACGCATGTCTGCGTTCAAAATGGTTTTTGTGAATGTAGACCGATTTGCGAGGGTTAGTGTTGGGGTGCTCTACATCTGCCTATGGTCAACGAATATGCTGTTTACTTATGTGTCTCGGCTTCATAGAGGGCTGACAAGTACTCGGGATACTGTTTCATATTTTTTGGGTTGAATATTCGGTTCAGAGGCCTCTTCTTCGTCCTTTGTGGTGAGATGGAGTGCTAAATATGACAAAGTGAGAGTTTCGGTATCAACAACGTGAGATATACATGCATACTGACATGCCTTCTGATTGGAGGAACATAGCCGACCAACTCATAGACACCACAACCGTATCGACAATCCTCTGACACCAATCGCCTAAAGAAAAACTGGTCCAGAGTATCACATGCACCTCGAACATTGTTACAGGCAGGTAGTGGTACCTCATTGGAAGCTCGGAGCAGCCATCCATCGCAGCTTCCTCCGACATGCAGACACCCGCTAGCGGCACTCTTACCGCAGCCTGTCTAGAGCCGTCTTACTCTGTGCTTACAAGAGGGGTCTGGGTCTCACATGTTCACATATCCAGGAATGCGCAAGCCTGAGGTCAGACGTGTTTGTGTACTACGTACGCAGTCTGGCTGTGTATTCCCCGCCTGGTCGAGGACATGAGTTCTGTTCTGTTCTATTAATGAATCATGTTGTTTGGGCCGAATGAGCAAGTGTGCCGTCCATGCATACCCCATCAGCATGCAATCATGTGGTCGGTTGCGAGAGCGCTCACCGATTACCTCCAGTGACCATTCACAAACACGAACAGCTGCCGCAAGCATTTCTCGTACCTCTATCTACGCCTCAAACAATCGAATCATACTTGCCTGTCCTAGCAGCAGCTAAGTATATCGCATCGTTGAAGCGATGTTGAGCCGTTTGAAGACTCTGCATACTCGTGGTAACGCGATCAAGAAAAGAAGCCGGCGTCGAGAAAACAAGAATGGCAAGCATTAAGCCACAACAAACGAGGCAGCGCTCCACCCATAGAGTCTTTGTAGCCTACGAGCGTACACGAGCAGCTGATGTCCCTCAATCTCAGACACGTGAGGTCTGTGAAGTGTGATCGGTCTCGCGCCCATTGTAGCCGGAGGGTTGAAGGCAAAGACGGAGCCTCCTTTAGGAGTCACTGAGAAATCCAAGGCTGCCATTGCTGACTCGAAGTCCGCCCACGACACAGAGCCTCGCGCCTCAGATTTTGAGAAAAGCGTAGTGAAGACCGATGCTGTCGATGGTTTGACCTGGAACCGCTGCTTGGGATCGGGGACGACAGATTGTGTAGACTCAGGAAGGGAAGTGATGGTGTATACAAACGACTCAGCAGGGCGCGTTTTCTCCTTGGCTCTTCGTTGAGCTAGACGTGCGTCGGTTAATGGCATCTCCTCCGATGGAAGAGGTACGTATGTCGTCTTGTCGCCTTTGTCCAGTCTGGCTTTGGCATCAGCCTCATCGTACTTCTTCCCGAGGTCCTTTAAGGAGTCCTGGACAATGTCCTCGTAAATTGAGCCCAGCCTGGTCCCAGCCTCTCGCACGATGAACTCATCCAACGCAGCAAGAGCACCAGTGGCCGCTTGTGGCTCAAGAAGATTATGAATCGGAACGAGGTAGTCGCCAAGATCAGCCTTTGGCTTCAGATCGTCCAACTCAGCGTCCAGCTCAGCAAGTCTAGCAGTAAACAGAAGTCCAGACTTTCGCGATACAGGGACCATGGAGATGGCAGTCGAAGTCATGTGCATGAAGCTCACGATGATGACGAGATCATTCAAAGCAGTCATCTCAGCCTCGCGTATTTTCTTTCGATCGTCATCGTGGCGAGCATTGTGATCGTCCAGCTTCTGAATCCACTGCACAGCATCAGCAGGGGAAGTTTCTGGGTGACATAGCCTAAGGATGTAATGGAGTTGAGGGTCGGAGACAGTCCAGTCAGCCGGCTGGCCTTTCATGACGACTTTGAACTGTCCAGAAGTATTGTTGGGCATGCGTTTGAAACGTTTGCTCGCGAAGTGTATGGCAATCTTGCGCTTGAGAATCTCCTGTGTTCGGCGATACTCCAGATGACAGGTATTGGACAATTCCTGCAGAAGAAGACCTCGCTTCACCTTGTCCGTGGTCTTTCCAAGCTCATTGAGGAGAAGAATTACATACTCCCAAATTGCGATGGCTTTGAATGCTGCAGATATAGTGCTAAAGAAAGCTGCGCTTAGGTAACGGTCTGTCACCACGGGTAGGATACGGCCTCGATCATCGGGCACGAGCTCCACACGGGTCCAAAAAGCATTGCTGACGGCATGGTCCAACACCGTTGGCTCTGTTTGGAGTAGGACCAGATAGTCCTCCAATGCCGCCTTCGAATCCATAGCCTGTGCACAGACTTCCGGTAAAGAGCTCCTGAGAGGCTTGGGTTGGATATTGAGGTTCGAAACCGCATTGACAAGAGCTGCATTCACGTCCCTTTCGGGTGCTTTTTTGTGCGTGGTCTCAGATCCTAGAGTCAAGATGTCTTCAACCAGATAGTTGAGATACGTAAGCAGAAATTGCTGCCTCCATAAGATCGGCCCACCAAGTGAGCGTGGAAGGACGAAAAACTCAGCGTCCCTAAATGGAAGACTTGGGAAAACGCCACCTGAGTTTGGCCCAGGCTTGAAGCTTCCTCCATAGTAATCGCCCTCGAGAAAAATGATCATCTCTTGCTGGGAGGATGGTGCATGGCTTATACCGGCCAACTCGATCATTTCGCGGTCTCCGAGCCCTTCATTCACGCCCTCGTAAACTTGATGGGATAATGGTGTCAATGCCCGGAACTTGAACATGCTCAGGAAGTGCTCTGGCTTTGAGCCCATGTCTCGTAGATTGTACTCTGGCATGTAGTCGCAGAGGACTCCATAGGTGCGATCATATCTGTGCTTGAGTACGTTGCCGTCCGCAATCGATTCTCTGACCGCTTTCTCACGTTGCTTCAGGCTGAAATTGCGCCAGATGGCGTCTACCTTGTCGCCGACATTCCGATATTTGCGTGCAAGATCGCTGTGCAGCTCTCGCACAGTTACGTCCCCATCCATTCCCATCATCTGATGGTTCTGCTGCGACATCTTGGCGACAAGTGGACACCCCGAGGCCCCCACTGGCGGTAGCCGTTGGTACGCTTGGTGTGAGAAAGAATTCGGTTGGTGTTCGGGAAGTTGCAGGAGAAGCAGAAGGAAGTTGTTTGATCTATAAACCCGAGCGCTTGGTCTGTGCTCTGCGTGTGTTACGGATGCAGGCAGTCACCGCCGCAGTCACTGGCAATCGTAAGATTATAACGGCCAGAAGAGGAGTTACTGCTTCTCGCGTTTGGCTCGAACGCCATCCGATCTCCGAGAACGCTATCATCGAAGCGTCGCAAGTCACTTCTCGGCGACACGCACCTCACAAGAAGTGACTATGGCTTATTTGGACTTGCAAGAGCAACATACGCCACATCGCATTTGATCAATGCGCATTTGATAGCACTCAGTGCACACACATCCACTCAGCTCGAATCCACGGCTCTGCGTGGGGTTGTACGGCATAGCCATCAGAGGCTTTTGGCCACGGCAAGGCAGCTAGCAATAGCCAGACTACCAGCTCTCCAAGTCTTCACTCGTCTCGACTGGCATTTGCATCTGGCCTCAAACGCCACCCAGCACCATCTCGCAAACCCTGCCACCCCTCTCTCCGTTGAGGAACTCCATCACACCTTCTTCATCATCCAGCTCCAAACTAGCCTCATACCCTCTCCTCACATTCTCCTCATCAACCTTAACTCCACCCTCAACCAGCACCCTAACCACACTCGACACACGAGCAATATCCCGCCTCGTCGCCTCAGAGATATCATCATTCTGGCTCGAGTAAATAGCCTCGCTCGTGCTCTGCTCCAATCGATTGATACCCACATCCGCATTAGCCTGCGCCGCTTGCTCGTCCGCGTGCTTCTCAATCCACACATATCCATTGACGCCCAAAATAACATCCACCTCGCCTCCCTTCGTCTGTAGCGTGAAAATCTGCCTGCGCGCCCTGACCACGCCCGCGCCTCCGCCAACACCAGAAACAGCCATGAAGTGTCCGTTCTTCAGCTTGCCGTATTTCAGACTGCGTGTGTGAAGCGATGCACTGCCGTCTTGGAATAGTCCCTGCACTTCTGCGACCAAAAGCTCGCCCTCGCCAAAGAACGAGCGGATGTTGAGCTCGTCTACGCTCGTGCGACGGCGCAGAATGCCTCCAGGCAAATTAATCGAGCTGAGCAGCAAATTCGCCAGTAAAGGCGCCGCGACGTCCACTTTCCACCTCCTGCTCTGCACTTCCACAATGCGTCCAATGACCAGGTCACCGATTTCAGGCGTGTAGCGCGCGCGTAAAGGCACGACGGAGAGCAGTTTGTTGGTTTTTTGTAGGGTGCCAGCGAGGGTGGAGCGGATCGCGCTGCTTTCGTCTGCGGCGAAGGTGCCGTGGCCGCGCATCCATTGGGGATCGTCGGTGACTGTCTGGCCGGGTGTGATGATTGTTGTGTTGCGCTGCTTGGTTGAGGGGAGGTTGTCGATGTCCATTTCGTCGGCGGAATCGTCGTCTTCGCTGTCGTTGTTGTGAGAGATGGAGGCGCCGTGAGGTTTGAGGTTGGGTGGAGGCCCGGCGGGCGCGGGTGGGAGGATTGTGATTGCCATTGTGTTTTGTTGCAGATTTCTGTTGTCGTAGGCTGCAATTTGTTGTGGTTGTGGTATTTGTGAAGATCACCGTGAAGTGCTTAGGTACGAGAAGAAGCTCCAATCCAAACTAAATTTCGAGCGCGATTGGACATGACGTGGGGTAAGATCAAGATCAAGACCATATCGCGAGATCATACCTTATCTGAGACACACGTGCCCTTACACTCACTTTTACAAGACCATATTATGGAGGAATAAACCTTGTTCACATGTACAACGAAAGGCCTTCCCAGCGATATGTATGGAGAGGTTTTCCGCGGAAATTGCTTTGTAGGCTTCATGGAAGGACTTCTATACTTCTACCTACACAGAACAAAGTTTACCAGACGAACATAAAGTCCATTGGGTGAATACAGATGCAATCACTCCTACGATCATCGAATCACTATTTAAGCTCCCAAGGCAGATTTCCAGGATAAACCTCGGTTCCATTGGCACCTCCCTTCCACTCGAGCAATCTCTTTACCTCGTCCTCGAGGCCATCTGCCAGCGTTTCGATCGCGTCAGAGTCCCAGCCACGAGAGATGCGCTTGCTATTCAATGTTTCACTAGCTCCATACAAATCGTTCGAGAATAGTCCATATCCTCTCTTCATTTCTCCATGTTGCACATCTCGCAGCTCCGCAAGAGTCATGGGCGGATTGATGCCGAACACTCTGAGGTTGTTGGCTGAGTACTTAATTGCTGGACCATGGAGTTCTAGGAAACGGAGCTCCTTGAAGGCATGTGTAATAATGACCACCTGCGCGGGATACGATCCTACAAGCTGTTTGAAGCGGAGGATGGAGAAGAGCAGGTTCTGCATGCTGTCTGTTGCGTATGTTTCAACGCCACATCGGGCTGCGATACAGCTGCCATGTTCACCGTCTTGCCAATTGTTCACGATAGAGCAGACGCGCCGGTAACTTTCAGACTCTGTGATGTCTACCTGTTTTTGGGTTTTGCCTCCAGAAAATAGTAGTAAAGCGCTGGGATCGTTTGCAAGAATCGAGACCCCTGCAGCAATGTGCTCTATGAAGGTGAGGTGTTCGCCGACTTTGCCGGTAGCCGTATCCGACTTCTGGAAGTCTTGTAGGATCCATGAATCCTCCTCGTCCGGATTACCGCCGCGGTAAGTGGCATGGCAGCAGACGAGAATGAGGCGGGTGAGAGGCTGTGATGACATGTTGGATGCAGGCCGGAGCACGGCTGACACTGGTCAATGCGATATCACCATGCAGTTTGCATGCGGTTGTGCGACAAACGCGCCTGTGACTTTAGTCAAATTGGAGGACAAGGCTGGCGTGAGCGAGTCAAGGAACGCTGTCGCCGATCTGGCACTACAGATAGGCCCAGGGACCCTCAGATTGGCATGGCCCTGACGGCGTCCAAACCGAGTGGGTCATGTTCTTTTCGTAGCCGCCGAAGTCAGCTAGGAGGTGGTAGTGAAGAGTGGCGAAGAATGCAACGCAGCGTTTACCGTATGCTGCAGTGTTGCGCAGCTTGCGCTGGACACGAGGCCGGCGATGGCGCAGCGCTCCTCTCTGGACGCTAGCCGGCCACGGCGCTGGTGCAAATATAGAAGCCGTTGCTGGCCTGTCTGGGGAAGTGGGCAGGGCGACACGAGGACAAGAAAATGTTATGGAGAGCACGTGAATAGAAATGGCGACGGCAGAGAGTAGGTACTGCAATAGTCTCGAAAGACCTTCTTTCGTTCCAGAAGCAACACCTCCAACGGCCTCTTCCAAACATTCCTGGCCGACACCACGCGCAAGTGACGGCGACCAGTGTTTCTGGTTTCATCGCAGGCGGGCATTTCTGAAACACGCGCGTTAAAGGAGGCAGCCGGCCAACCAGCTGACGACAGACCCCAGTCCCTGGCCTCTAGCTTGTGACCTCCGCAAAAGCAGCGAGCCAGCGAGAGAGCTGCCGCAACTCTCGCCTTGATCCGTCCAGCAGCACGCTGCCCTTTGTCTGCACCACCACCACCCTCCAGGGCTCTCTTTCACCTGGTCCCTACACCTAGCTCCATCTCTCCTCTTACATCCTTTGTCATCCACCCTCCTACCTGCTGCATCCTCACCGCAGCAAACCTATCCCACAGTCAATTGACGCCCTAGCATCCGTTTTGCCTGCATTCCAGCAGTCAACATGGCATATCAGGGAGGCCACGACGGCTATGGCCATTCGCAGCGCGATGGCTCGCCCTCCGGTGTAAGTCGTTTCCATTGTGAAACATGCATCAAACTGCAAAATACATGTAGCTGACCTGCCGTCCCAGCAACCCTACCACGCACCTCCACCGCGCCACGACAGCGACGACGAGGTTGAGCGATCGCTTCTAAACCCTACAGGTCCCTTCAGTGGCCCATTTGACGACCCTCACAGCCGTACTGGTACTCCTGGCGGACCAGACACTCGAGGCTACAACCTAGAGGAGTCCTACATGGGTTCACACGCCCCTCCCTACAACACTGGCTATTCCGAGACCAGCTATGCTGGCACCACGCTCCACGACCCAGGCTACGGCGCCGATGTGCCAGGCCGTACGCCCAGTCCCTACGAGAGGAGTGAGACTGGCAGCACAGAGGCGTGGGCCCAGCGTCAGGCTCCTGCCGCAACTGCCCTCAAGCGCGGAGCCACACGTAAAGTCAAGCTTGTGCAAGGTGCTGTCTTGAGTGCAGACTACCCCGTCCCCTCTGCGATCCAGAACGCCGTACAGGCCAAGTACAGGAACGACCTCGAGAGCGGCAGCGAAGAGTTCACGCACATGCGCTACACCGCTGCCACTTGCGATCCCAATGACTTCACCCTCAAGAACGGCTACAATCTCAGACCAGCCATGTATAACAGACACACCGAGCTCCTCATTGCCGTTACATACTACAACGAAGACAAGACGCTGACTTCGCGTACTCTGCATGGTGTCATGCAGAATATTCGCGATATTGTTAACATCAAGAAGTCGGAGTTCTGGAACAAAGGAGGTCCCGCTTGGCAAAAGATTGTCGTGTGCTTGGTCTTCGACGGTATCGACCCTTGCGACAAGGGCACACTTGACGTGCTGGCCACGATTGGTGTGTATCAGGATGGTATCATGAAGAAGGACATCGACGGCAAGGAGACCGTTGCGCACATCTTCGAGTACACCACCCAGCTGTCTGTCACACCCAACCAGCAGCTTATCCGCCCAATGGACGACGGCCCATCGACTCTGCCGCCTGTGCAGATGATGTTCTGCTTGAAGCAGAAGAACACGAAGAAGATCAACTCTCACAGATGGCTGTTCACTGCCTTCGGTCGCATCCTCAACCCTGAGGTCTGCATTCTGCTTGACGCTGGTACCAAGCCCGGTCACAAAGCACTGCTCGCCCTCTGGGAAGCCTTCTACAACGACAAGGATCTCGGCGGTTCTTGTGGCGAGATCCACGCTCTTCTAGGAAAGGTAAGAAACATGCAATGCGAAATATCTGGTTTAAAGTTACGTTATTAACGGAAGAACTAGGGTTGGAAAAACTTGGTCAACCCACTCGTTGCGGCACAAAACTTTGAGTACAAGATCTCAAATATCCTCGACAAGCCACTCGAATCATCCTTCGGTTATGTTTCCGTGTTGCCTGGTGCTTTCTCTGCGTACCGTTTCCGCGCAATTATGGGACGTCCTCTGGAACAGTACTTCCACGGAGACCACACCCTGGCCAAGCAGCTGGGTCCCAAAGGTATCGAGGGTATGAACATTTTCAAGAAGAACATGTTCTTGGCCGAGGATCGTATTCTTTGTTTCGAGCTTGTCGCTAAGGCGGGCAGCAAGTGGCACTTGACATATGTCAAGTCATCAAAGGGTGAGACTGATGTGCCAGAAGGTGCTGCGGAATTCATTGGTCAGCGTCGTCGTTGGCTGAACGGTTCTTTTGCTGCCACAATCTACTCTCTGATGCACTTCGGACGCATGTACCGCTCTGGTCACAACATCATCCGCATGATCTTCCTGCACATTCAACTAATCTACAACTTGTGTAACGTCATCATGACCTGGTTTGCTCTTGGTAAGTACAATGAAGCCTGCCAATAAGGACAATACTGACTATTTTCTAGCTTCTTACTGGCTCACTACAATGGTTATCATGGATCTTGTTGGTCAACCAAGCTCGCAAAACAACAACCACGCTTTCCCTTTCGGCAACTCTGCAACACCAATCATTAATACCGTCCTGAAATACATCTACCTTGGCTTCTTGTTATTGCAATTCATTCTTGCACTCGGTAACAGGCCCAAGGGTTCACGCTGGTCCTACATCACCTCTTTCGTGGTGTTCGGCATTATTCAACTCTACATCATTGTGCTCTCGATCTACCTCGTTGTTCGAGCTTTCTCTCAGCCGGATTTCATCAATACTGATGGTGGCACTGAGGAGTTCCTGTCGGACTTCTTCTCACCTTCAGGAGCCGGAGTCATTCTCGTCGCTGTTGCAGCAACATTCGGTCTCTACTTCATTGCGTCCTTCCTATACTTGGATCCCTGGCACATGTTCACCTCGTTCCCTCAGTACATGCTTATTGCCAGCAGCTACATCAACATTCTCAACGTCTACGCATACAGCAACTGGCATGATGTTTCCTGGGGAACCAAGGGATCCGACAAAGCCGACGCACTGCCTTCAGCCCAGACTAAGAAGACTGGCGATGGTAAAGCAGCCGTCATCGAAGAAGCCGATCTGTCACAAGCCGACATCGACTCTCAATTCGAGCAGACAGTCAAGAGAGCTCTCACGCCTCACGTCGCGCCCAAGGAAGACAACAAGAAGACCCTGGAAGATTCGTACAAGTCTTTCCGTACTCGTCTGGTCACATTCTGGATTTTCTCAAACGCGCTGCTCGCTGTCGTCATCACAAACGACAGCGCCGACAAGTTCGGTTTCACCTCAGGAGCTTCGCAGCGTACTGCAAACTTCTTCCGCGCCCTTCTGTACGCGACTGCGGCTCTGTCTTTCGTCCGCTTCCTCGGCTGCTTGTGGTTCTTGGGCAAGACAGGTCTGCTTTGCTGCTTCGCAAGGAGGTAGACGAACGGCGTCAACCAACATAAAAATTGAGAACAGGCCTGGCGCCTATTCCTGTTGGATACCATCAAGAAGCAATTGCTTGCATGCTGGATAGGAAGGAATTTCAGTGCGAGCCACCTCTGCGATGGGAAAAAGAAAGCTTGAATTTTTTTTGGTGCTTCTCATCGCTTGCGCCATTGCCGTGAGCGGGTGGGAGTACCTCATTATTGTGTTTTGACTATGATGTATTGGTATCAAGCTAGCCGTTACGAAAGAATGTCTTATTAGAATGCTAGCCATCAAAACTCTTCTGCATCCGTGCCTATTACCACACCGTCCCAACAAGCTTCTGCAGACCGCGTTTACGCCTACAGTAGTATTTGCGCCAAATGATTTCGTGGGCACGATCGAAAGTCGGAACGGAACACTGCTTCTCTGCTATGGAGTACTGGTTAAGTAAATATGGGGTAATCATAACATCGGCACGATAACTGACTTCGGTATATCGCGCAGGATCATCACGGTGCTAAAAGTACACGTGCATTTCCTAGGCTTGCTTGTTGTCAGAGGTAAGTACTTCGAGAACCTTACTGTGACTGATTTGCAAGTTGTCATCGCGTAACAGAGGACGATGATCTTCGCCGCAGTCGCTCTTGGCGGGCGGCTTCGCTGGCTTGGCCATGGGCGTGGTCTTGTCGAAACTGGGTACAGCACATCTCAATGGTAAATTATTATGCGGATGGCAACATGCCAGTCTGCTGCTGCTTGAGATCAAGTCCGCGTGTAAGGGGTGCACGGCAGTTGCGCTTTGTCCTCACAGCGGGAGCGAAGCCGAACCTCGACGACGCCACGTTCTCGGTGAACGACTTCGGACGCTACATACAACCAAGAGGCTTGTCGTGCCGATCACCAGAAAAGTCATCACTTCATCTTGCGTGTTGAGGCTTAGCCGCCGTTTTACCAAGATGCATCCTCGTGGAGCACCGCGTGGATACTCGAAGTCAATGGCTCTCCGACGTGCATACTCGCGGTCCATGCCTTTGAGCAATTAGCTTTTTCGTTGTCCTCAGGGCTTGGGACCTGCGAGGACGTGGAAGAGACATAAGTTGGATGTTTCCGCCGTCGAATGAACAAGAACTCATCATTCTCAGAGTAGGTCTTCGCCCAGGCTATCATGCCTACCCTCTTCTTTTTTGCCCTGTTGGCGTCGAACGTCCTTATTCCTGCTTTCGCCTCTGTTCTGTCGACGACTGGCCGTACGGTTGTTCTTGATGGAGTTTCGTTCTACGTTCCGGCAGAGTCGGTCGCTACACTGGAGACATCCTCGCTGCCTGACAAGGTCAAGGATGCGGATTTGACGCCGTTGACGGTTATCACGACTGATAGCTCCTCTTACGATGTGCAGGCATTCGAGGCTGCTGTCTCAAACTTCACATCGATCGACGATGTCTTCTCTGCTGGCTTCCTCGAGTCTGTATATGTTCAGTACACAGGCTCGCAGAGTGAGAGTTTCTCTCCGAAAGTGAGCAAAGCTCAGAATGTCACCGATGCTGTGTGGAGCAGTACTGTCTCCCAGAATGCTAGCATTCCGAACGGTCCTTACTTCTTGACTTCTTCGGGGGCTGTTCATCAAGCATGGCGACTCTACAGCGACTTTGCCGACACTTTCTCTGAGACACTATTCCCAGCTGCGGATGGTACCTTCCTCACCCTTCCTGCAAACCTTCCTGGCCAAGCGCTAGCGGTAGCTGTCCCATCTAGACTTTACTACACGAAGACAGCAGACAAGCCTCTCGCTGGAGTGCGTCTCGGCGTCAAAGACATCTTTGACATTGCTGGCATTCGGACTTCGAATGGAAACAGGGCATGGTACCGCCTATATCCACCAGCAAATGAGTCTGCTCTCATTGTCCAGAGGCTGGTCGATGCAGGTGCTGTCATCGTCGGTAAGATGAAGACTTCACAATTCGCCAATGGAGAAGCTCCCACTGCAGACTGGGTGGACTACCAGAGCCCTTTCAACCCCAGAGGTGACGGCTATCAGGACCCGGGCTCATCGTCTTCCGGCCCTGCAGCTGGTGCTGCTGCTTACGATTGGCTCGACTTGACTTTGGGAAGTGATACAGGAGATTCGATTCGTGCGCCTTCCAACGTGCAAGGTATCTACGGAAATCGCCCAACTCATGATATGGTCGAGCTGAAAGGAGCGATGTCGCTGGCTCCTGAGCTTGACACTCCTGGCTTCCTGACTCGTGATCCTCTGTTATGGGCGGAGGCTAGCAAAGTCATGTATGCTCCCAACATCACTTCCCCGTCTGCCCGCCCGGCTCGCATCCTAGCATCCGGCTTTCCTACCAACGCCACGAAACCAGGTGACCAGCTCCTCATCAACTTCCTGGAACAAGTTACCGCATTCATCCAAGCCAACACCACCGCGATTGACATCCACTCAGCGTGGAAAGCCACCTCAAACGTCAACGTCACACTAGACAGTTACCTGAACATCACCTACCCCATCATCATCGCCCAGCAGCAGATCAAAAACCTTCGCGATCCTTTCTACGCCGACTACGCCGCCGCCCACGACGGCCGTCGACCATTCATCAACCCATCACCAATGGCCCGCTGGGCGTTCGGCGAATCCTTCCCACCTACCCAGCTAGCAGAGGAGAACCGCAAACGCGCCATCTTCTCTTCCTGGTTTGCGGACGAGATTCTGCCTGCGAACGAAGAGACGTGCAGCGAAGGCTTCATGTTCTATGTCGGTTCGCAAGCGGATACCAAGTATCGCAACGTGTACCGTGGTTCCCCAAAGCCTCCTACCGGTTGGACTGATGCTATGATGTCGACTTTCTGGGGTGGACCCGATTTCGTCGTGCCTATCGGCGAGGCGACATATTTCTCCAATATCACGCAGCATGATGAGCAGCTGCCTGTGACAGTCGATATTATGGCTGCGAAGGGGTGTGATGGGCTTATCTTTGATCTTGTCAGGGACCTGGTTGCAGCGGGGATCCTCAAGCAAAGCAAAGCTGGGAGGAGTAATGTTGGTGGAGGTGAGATTTTGCTTAGGAGAGGCGATGAGTAGGTCTTTTTGAGGTATTCGAGTAATCAGAAAAAATTTGAACCAACTCATGGTACTTTCTATCCACATCTAGAGCTCTATAGAATTTCATTCCACTACAACTGCTGTCCATTACTTACTTCGCCATTTAGAAATCGACAAGCACTTTTTCTCGGTTCCTACCAATTGTTATCTTTTGCCCCTCGGAACAATCTAGTCGTGTAGATCACGTTGCACAGCTTCACAGGCTTGTCTCGGTGAAGTTGGTCTTCGACAAGTCCGGGCCGCCAGGCAGGATGTAAGGCTTCACTTGCGGCAATCGATCGAGCGTCTGTTCGCTCAAGCCAAGGTGGTCTTTGACGATCTGCTTCGGAGTCAAGCCCAGCCATTGAGCCACAGAGATGTCGTTGTAGACAGGTGCTTGGAGGACCTCTGTAAGTTCAGTATGTCAGCGTTCTATAATCCTACGATATAACGACTAATGAGGGCAAAATAATCATGGACGTACCAACATATACTAGATCCTCATCTCCAGTGTTCTCGAGATAGTGAGCACTAGTCACGGGAATGTACCCTACGTCGCCAGCCCTGAAATCGTACGTCTGGCTTGCCTCAGGCGCAACGTAGACGGTAAGTCGTCCTTGCCCACCGATGATGTAGTTCCACTCATCGCTAGTGGTGTGCCAGTGGAGCTCGCGCATGGCACCGGGCTTGATGGTGAACAGCGCGGCGGCGAAGTTGCTTGCCACTGGGAAAGACTGCGGGTCAATGATCTTGAGACTTCCACCGGGTACCTCGTATGGCTGCTGTTGGCTGAGGTGATAGCTGTACGTGCCGCTCTGTGGAATTGCGCCAGCCGGACCAGTGACGTTGGTTGCTGAGGCGTTGGTAGGGTAGGGAGTGCCATTGAAGATGTAAAGCTCGCCATCGGGAATCTTATCAAATGCTGAAGTATCGGTGCGGAGATTCTTCGCTAGGACTGACTTAGGATTCCGCTCGAACAGCTCTGAGACGAGTGCAGTGCCGTCTTCACTGAAAGATCCGTCGTCAAAGACAAGGAGGAACTCGACACCAGCTTGCGAAGCTTGAATTGAGTGAGGCACGCCTGCTGGGAAGAACCATACGTCTCCTGCCTGGAGGTCATCTTGGAAAGTTTCGCCGGCTTCATTCACAGCGTTGAGCCGGACGGATCCATTGAGGATGATGGACCATTCGTTGGCCTTGTGCCAATGCATCTCTCGGTACGCATTCGGTTCCAAGCGCATATCGACACCGGCCATGGCCTTCGCAATAGGGAGTTGATCAGTATTCTGTTGGCGGGCAAAGCCTGAACCCGCAAGACCATGGCGGTTATGCGACAGGTCGAGTGGCCACTTGCCATTGGGCACATCACCGCTGTCCGTCGAAGGTGGAATGTAGAGAGAAGGATTCTGTTCTTCGAGCTGTTGATTGCGTGGTCCTGGGTCCGTGGGACTATCCTTGCTACCAGCAAATGGCTGAGGGTTCTTTACGCCCTCGAGCTCAATGTAAAGACCAAGGTCTGGATCGGCTCCTTGGTTGGCACCAATGCCGAAGTCGTCTTTGGGTATGTTGGTGGACCCAGATGGAGTGGGGTACGAGGGATCATAGCCGGCCAGCGATTTGCTGCCTAGAGGTGATCCAGATGCTCCCGGTGGACCAACGGCATCTTCAGCTGGAGTTGTATCCCTCTTGTTGATCACAGCCGGGGCTGCTAAAGCTGGTGCTAGCAGCACTGCTGCAGTGAGAGCTTTTTGCCACATGTTGGAGCAATTATGGAAGTGTGTTATAATCGGGTTAGAAGTGAGCAAGTTCAGATCAAATGGTGACAGAGGACATATTTATAGGCTGCCGGCGGAGCCCTCTCCAGCGTATGGTCATACACATAACCAGCGTTATATTAAATG
The DNA here is from genome assembly GCA_022813475.1 of Pseudopyrenochaeta terrestris. Classification (NCBI taxonomy): domain Eukaryota; kingdom Fungi; phylum Ascomycota; class Dothideomycetes; order Pleosporales; family Pseudopyrenochaetaceae; genus Pseudopyrenochaeta; species Pseudopyrenochaeta terrestris. The sequence continues at coordinate 577,343 of JAKLMJ010000005.1, read as the reverse complement.
TGACGCGTACTTACTGGAGAGAGCAATGATCTCCACTCTGCATGACGGTTTCGCTCGCGGATGCTGCGGGTGAGCCATGATTGTGGTATTGTCAAGAGAGGAGCGAACAAAATAGCCTTCGTGTCAAGTGGGCACATTCGTGCTGGAAAGGTTAGTCGTGCAGCACGGCTACTGCGCCAAACCAATTTTTGGGCAAGGCCAGCCTGCGACAATACAAGTTACAACAACCAATTGAAACGAGCCGCATCGCCTGGACTAAACATGACGGAGGGCTGCCAAAATCCGAAGACTGTAAGGCCGGTTGAGTTCGTCATGGCATGCTTACAGATTCCAAGTAAGGCTGACAGAGCAGCACGCTCGACATCGGAAATGACGGCAGTCCGCGGAGAGTTTCAATTAAGGTCTGAACCAAGCATGTCAAGCCTTGAATCCATAGTGCGCGATGGAGATAGACTGTGGAGGAGTGGGTTGGTCGATCGCCAGAGACGTTGCCGTACGCGCCGAGCGGACCGCGATTGCCATCTGAACAACATCAGTCCGATTGTCCGAGTCCGTTCCTGTCGAGCTGTCCAGTGTTCCTCGAAGAATTGTTGACAAAGCGAAAGGGACTCGACTCGTAGGCTCGGTACTTGGTGCAGGATGAACTCTCCCTCCTCGTGTCGTCACTCCAAGGCTCCTTCTCCCCTCCCCGCTCACGGGCCGGTGAGATCTACATCCACTTCGTCAGCCTTACGTCCCTTGGTCCCTTGCATCCTGGCAAGTGACAGTCCAAGGTCATGGATTACTGGCCCAAGAGCACGATGTCAGTATTTGTTCACAATGTAATGCATGTTCAAAGGTTTATAAACCAATTGAAAACTTGACCCGTCTTTTCAGCCACGAAGACTAAGGCGCAAAGTAGCCCATACACAACCGAATGTAGTAAGTCACGCATCTACCACTGACGAAAGACTACATTGAATCATAAATCAAAATTCGTATTGCAGTACTATATACCTGCTTTCTGTGGTAGAAACTGTGAGCAAATTCCCACATCAAGGTTTCGTGATATTTTCCGGCCCGCAAAGTATGGCAAACTTGTAACACGCTTGCACGCGTGGATGATGGCCGGTCGGCATGAGCGAACGTGCTTTGAGGAAAGGTTGATTTGAACTGACTCCTTAGGCGGCAAATGTGAGTTCAGGGACGAGAGAAGCGTAGTAGTTGACGAGAGACGCATTGCATCTTTCAACATGCTCGTCGTACGCATCGATGGCTGCGTCGTGTTCGGCGACAAGTCGTACATACTCGGCCAAGGTGTCTTCGTACCTCTGCTGCATGTCAGGCAGATATTCACTGCATTTAGAGCATCGAGATCTGCGAGCATCTGCGAGAGGTGGGGTGCATTCGAAGTCCTCGTCCGGAATTTCCTCGCCATAGCGTTGGTAGTCTCTCCAGTTGAGAAGTGCGTTGTAATGGTGCTCGCAGTCTACTTCCTGCTGCATCATGATGTCGAATGCGACATTGACAGCGGCCTGGCCCAGCTCGACAGCGGCGATGCTTTCTTTCAAAGCGTCAAAGATTTGCAAAGACTTGAATGTGTCAATAGCAAGAGTGCGTAGAGAAAGGTCGGTGCTAGAGTCCGATGGTGTAGCAACGAAGCTAGCAGCATGCGGCGACAACTTTGTGCTTGGGCTGTATGTGACCGGTGTGGAGACGAAGATAGCAGCGTCTGGTGACAACTTTGAGATGGAATGATTCTGCTCAGAGGGCGCTGCGAAAAAGCAAGCCGCGTGCGGCGACAAGCTGCATTTGGCTGTCATGTTGCAGCTGGATAGGCTGGCAGTTGCCATAGAGATAGTATTGTGGTAAGCTTAGTAAGCTGTAGTGTGGTTGGTTGATCGCAAGGTGGTTACGGGCTGGCTTGGTGGAAGTTGCTTGACGCGATCAGTATGAGTGTTTTTGGGTGATAGAACATCTTTTGCAGGAGGGGACGGTCTTTTTTATGTGTTTGCAAAGCGCGAAACGAGACAGAGGACATCTGAGGACATTTGAGGACATGGTCAAATTTTCGTTGTGAACCCTGCACCAAACCGTGGTTGAATGTCCTCATGTAGCGCTAATTGTCCTCACATGAAGCTTCCCGTCCAGTAATCGCACATTGCGATAATCCGAATGCATCGAAACCAGAAGACCAGGTGCTGATGTGCTGATGACTGGCTTGAAGAGGACACGAGCATTAGAGATCCAGCCATTCTGCGTGGCTCTTTCTGTGTTTTGGCGCTTCACTTTGCGCAAGTTGGATGTTTCAGCCATTTGTCATGGGAGACTGCATAGCTCTGACTTGAAAACCAGGGCAAGTGAGGTGGCATGCTGCGAATCGATACTTGTAATGCTGCAAGGTATCATCAGCATATTCGAAGTGTACTCAAAGGGTGGGCAGGGCGCTCTTTCGGCTGTGCCGTAGCACTGTCTGGTGCCAGATATTCCCATCAGAAGATACTGACGAATTGTAAAATGTATACACAAAACGCAAGGTCTCTGACGACGCAGAGATACGCTTGCGAATTTCCTTGCATGGACCAAAGCCTGTAGGCTTCACGTGACGGGAAGAGCAGCACCGGCTTCAACGGATCCTCGAACTCGTCCACGTCGAGTTACGAAGCTTGTATGCCTGTGTCGCTATGAGACAGCGTTCTCGTGTTGTTAATCGTGCGTTGCGCATGGCTTATCGCACGCAGGACGTCAAGGCTGCGTTTTTTGCAACTCGGAAATCCTACCTTCAAGTCATGCATCGAAGCATGAATTGCACCTATACTTTCGCCATGAACCCGTACGAACTACTGACATAGGATGCCGGACGGTGCGATAAGCAGCAAGAATACAATTCACACCAAGATTGAAATAAGCAAGTCCAACCAGTCCGAAATCTCCATTGAGGACACTTTCGTAAACAAATTTTAATGCAGTCGACCGTAAAGCTTGGTATTTTCTCTAAACGGCAGTCACAGAGCCGTTTTTCGAATGCTGGCTTTGATGCGACTGTCTCGCTCTTCCCTCAAAGATGCCAGAAACGGGTGGCTGAGACGTGGCAAAGCATTGCTTGCACGAGCATCGTGAAACGCGTGCTGGATAGGCATATGTAGTGTTCAAGTATGGCATGGAATGTGGACGAGCTGTTATACAAGAAGTGACAAGACAACAACCTGGTCAATGATGTGCAGGGAAACACGCAAAATACCAATGCGTCAAATAAGGTATGCGAGGGCAATCTACGTCAAACGCCGCCTTGGCAGGAGACTCTCCCGTTTGCAATCCTCTGTGGGGCCGGCCGTCGGACTGCCACTGCAACCCCAACAATCTTTCTGACTCGAGACTCAGGGACGCGACACGCGATGTCTACGCTTCTCAATGGTCTGACATAGCCAAGACCTTGCTGTCGGATCGTCGTTACCATTCATATATTGCCCTGCCTCGTGTCGCTCGAAGTCCAACACATGCGGGAGGCAGCCTGTTTCGTCGACTCTCACGAACAAATCGGGATTCGATCTACGTGTGATCTGGACATATAGAGTTTGCTGATGATCATAGGACGTTCGTCCTAGTCTGCACGGCATGTCACTGCAGAGCTCAACGACCCCAGACGGTAGAGCCGCATGCGTATGCGTCAGTTTGGATGAGCGTGTGCTCAGCCACCGCACTGTTGTAAAATTACACAGTGATCCTATCACGCAGAAGGAAGACGTTTGTTTGACGCTACATTAGGTGCAGATCTACTAGCTCATCTGCACTCAATGCTCGGCGATCACTCAGTCACATCCTGTTGACGGCCCTCCTTGTGTTGTTTGAGTTTCTGGATACAAGCTCATACTTTCATTTCTCGTATTCCCACCATCAGTCCTTTCCAGTTTTGTACATTTCGCTTTCCTTATACGGCGCCACCATGAAGTTACAAACCGCAGCTTCAGCTGGTGTTCTTACACTCCTTAGCGCCATTACAGCTTTCAGCAACCCCGTTGCAGCACGTTCGCAGGTCGACAAGCACGGTTCTTCTTCTCATGCACACAATGCTCACGTGGCGCGTGATGTGAGGCAGCATTACGACGACGACAAGTCAAACACCGAGGGCGAGGCCCATGGTGACATTGACGCCCCGAAAGGATCAACCTTTACGAGCCTGCCAGTTGGAAGCGATGGCGAGGAGATCGCTGCTTACTGGAGCAAGAACCCGAAAAATGATGAAGTAAAGCATGCTTTCATCATGATCCATGGTAAACTCAGGGATGGTGATGGCTATTGGACCACCATGAACAACATCCTCCAGAAAGCCATCGACGATGGCCACCCAGGAGCTGACGATGCAGCAATCGTCGTAGCACCTCAATTCTTCTCTGAAAAGCTCAACTCTGGCCAGTACTCTTCTGACACGCTGGCATGGGAGGATGTCAACGCATGGCAAGCTGGTGACCCTGCCAGCCACCCCGAGGGCACCAAGCTGACCTCGTTCGACGCGCTGGACGCGCTCGTTGATGAGTTCATGGACGAGGACAAATACCCGAGCATGACAAACATCACTGTCGTTGGACACGGCGGTGGTGGACAACTGAACGTACGCTACGCAATGGTGGCTAAGACGCCCTCCAGAGGCAATGCCCACGTCCGTTACATCCATGGCGACCCATCTTCCGCAGCCTACTTCACCAGGAACCGCGCACAGAAGATCTCTACCGGAGAGGACCTTCCTAGCCGTGATGACTGCGAGTACTACAATACTTGGCGCTACGGCTTTGATGAGTTCGCTGGCACCGCAGATGGCCTGAAGACCGCGAAGGAGTACTTCCAGCAGTATATCTCACGCGACGTTATCTCGATTGTTGGCTACGACGATACAGAGGAAGGTGGTGATACTCTTTGTGCAGCACGCATGCAAGGCGGTACCAAGCGTCGTGACCGCAACCTCGTCTGGTGGCAGTATGTCAACACACTGGCCAGGACCAATGAGGACGTGTCTGGGTTCCCGGCTACTTTCGACGACATGGTCGACTGGTCTGACGTGTCTAACAACCAGATCAGCTTGCGTTTGACTGTCGTCGAGGGCGCCGGACACGATGCGGAAGACGTGTTCAGCGGCAAGGAAGGTCGCGCTTCATTGTTCGATATTGATGTTCCAGTTGGATGGAGGCCTGATGGTTGGAAGCCAGCGCCGGCGCCCGCAAAGAAGGTCGATGCTCAAGCTGAGAAGAAAGACGACGATCTGAAAGAGGCCGCTCCTGAGCCTACGGCTTCTGCGTCCGTCAAGAGTGCTTCGGACTTCACCATCGTTCTGGCAGCTACAACTCTCAGCATCGCGACTGTGTTCTAAATTCAAATCAAGTTCGACAAGGTTTGACAGCAGGCGTGAAGCGACATAGCACGTATGGTGTCCGTATAAAGATACAGTTTCGCTGTACAATACACTTCATCTACCGCAGGATGCTCACTGATGCGTCGGACACATGTCTGCCCGCCTTTGTTCTTGGACTTAACTTGGCATGCGGAGAAATATGCGTAGTGCCATGCAGCAAAAGTAGGTGTCTCCCCATACAAGTCTGCTGCTAAAGCTTGTCACTATTGCAGATCTGCTTCCAAGCCCAAACCTCGGTGGTCTCCTTCCGAGAACTGTTGACGCCGTTGCATATAAAAGCATTGTTGGTCGCTGTCAGTGATATCGCCGATACCAATCGATCTCGTATAGCTATCATCAGCCTGTCATTTCCAACAACATGGAACAAGTAAATTCCAGCCCAGAGGTAAAAGCTTCTGCCGACAATCGTCAACATGTGAAAATTGTCGAGGACAAGCCCATAGCACGAGTTGACGAGTTGCCCGAGATCCTACGGCAATACACAACTACCGAACTGGAAGCGATGGAGAAGTCTATCGTTCGCAAGCTCGACATTCGCACGCTTCCGATCCTCGTCATACTTTTCATTGTGAACATACTCGACAGGAACACTATCGCGAATGCAAGGCTCGGAGGCCTTGAGGCCGAGCTTGGCATGTCTGACAAGCAGTATCAGACGGCACTGATGGTGCTATGGGGTATGTATATCCAGAACGCCAAAAGATCTAGACTCGTTGTGAAGAAGCTGACGCAACGGCGCACCTAGCTGGCTATATCTCAATGATGATCCCTTCTAATATGATGTTGTCTCTCCTTCGACCAAATCTGTACCTTCCCACGGTGGTCATTGTCTGGGGCGTGGTAAGCTTTCGCCGCGTCGGCTCCGTGCCTGGTGTCAATACTAATTCACCTGTTCCAATCAGGTTTCTGGGGCGACAGGATTTGTTCAGAACTATGCTGGTCTCGTGGCTTTGCGTTTCTTGTGCGGTGTGACCGAAGCTCCCTACTTTGTCGGTGCCATATTCTTCCTCTCATCTTGGTACACGAAGACTGAGCTGCCTTTTCGAATCGCCATCTTCTACCTTGGCTACACACTTGCATCGGCATTCGGTGGATTGATTGCCGCTGGCATCCTCGACGGCATGGATGGGCTTGGCGGCTATCAGTCATGGGTATGGTCCGCTTACTATGTAATAGGCTTTGCAGACGAGCTGACATCAATCTCGCAACAGAGGTGGATGTTCATTGTCGAAGGCGCGGCAACCGTTGTTCTAGGCTTCTTTGCTTACCCACTGCTTCCGAATTACCCACGAAACACCAAGTGGCTGAGCGAAGCTGAGAGAGCCCTTGCGCAACATCGTCTCTCGCGTGAAGTCGATGGCGACACTGATGAGGTTGAGGAGTCGGTCTTTATTGGTCTCAAGCAAGCTGCATCTGATCCGAAGACATGGCTGCTTGTACTGATCCTGACGAGTGCTGTCGTCAGCATGAGCTTTACCTGTAGGTACCCAAAGACCGACAGTGTCAGTGCAAGATGGCACGTCGTATGAACTAACCTCTGCTAGACTTCTTCCCGTCCATTGTTCAGACACTGGGATATCCTAGAGTCCAGACGCTGCTGCTTACTTCGCCGCCATACTTCCTTGCCTGCATCTTCTCACTGCTTAATTCGTGGCACAGTGGCAAAACGCAGGAACGCTCCTACCACATTTGTGTTGGCGCAGCCATCTCTGTGGTAGGTCAGATCCTATCGACGACTACGCACAACGTGGGCGCACGATACTTCGTAAGGTTTCATTTGAACTCAGAGTAAGTCAGGAGCTAACCTGGCATGCGTGCAGGCTATGTTCCTCCAAGCGATGGGCGCTTTCTCGATTTTCCAGCTCATACTAGCATGGATCTCGTCGACAATCCCACGACCCAAAGCGAAGCGCGGCGTAGCTGTGGCAATATGTACGGCTGTGGCAAACGCGACGAACATCAGCTCAGCATATCTATATCCCTCGTCGGACGCACCGTAAGTGAACCGATCACGTGTGAGTCCGACACCTGCTGACAGGTCGCTTTCGCAAAGGCTTTACCGCACTGGCTGTATCGTCTTGACGGTCGCTCTTGTGACTTGTGCGTGCGCATCGCTCACGCTTCGCTTCTGGTTGAAGAGAGAAAATAAGAGACTCGATCGTGAAGGCGGAGATTTAGGCTTCCGCTACATCTTGTAGGAATGCAGGCATAGCGTAGTAGCTGAGCTTCATGTTCCGCAAGTACCATTTGTGGCAGAGCCAAATATGATGAGCTACAGCTCTGTCCAGGGAGTTCAGACACGATGTATGCGCGTCGGAAACTATCAGATGCGGGCTTTGGAGACACCGAGTAGACGTCGCTATCGGAACACGAAGCGGTACATATATGAGCTGACCATTAATCCATGTACGCCGTGTGCCTCAAATTGGTAAAGAACCACCGTGGGTGTGACTCGTGAGGCACATCCAGCCACCGGGACAGAAGCGTGGGGCGGCGCTTGTTCTGCAGCACGGCTCGCACGGGCACCCCATCATTACACCTTTCTACATCTTCTCTATCACGACAGAATCTAATACAAAAGTCTGTTGAACGATTTGCATACTTGCATGATGGCTGGGATATTGTGAGTACCTGAGCTCCGTCCCGTTCCTCTTTTGCGGACTTCAAACCTCCACAATCTGCCTTCAAGCCACGATGCGCCCGAAGGATCACAATTGCATGAGCTGAAGGGGCGCAATATGCTGGCTCGATGCACGACTGCGGCTGAGCACAAACGGCGCTGCATCGTGCATAATCTATGAGTATACGCCATATTGTCGCATTTCCCATCTGCTTCCGACCTTTTCTGCGCTCTTGAGCCCATGCATTGCATTTGTTTGTACCGTCGTTGTTAGCATTTACACTTGGAAGTCGAGGGAACCAGTTTCATACGTGGGTCAACCCGCTCAAGCCTTGCGATTCTTACCTGCGCTCATCGAAGGCATCCATCCTTCTGTTTGGCGCAGCATGTCAGCCGAATCCTTCTTTACGTACCCAGTGACACGACGGTATCCGTCGAAGTTTACGTGGATCATCCTTGCGGGTGGAACCGTACTGATCACCTTCTTCACTTTCATTGCTGTGGCCGGCAATGCCTATCAGCTGGATGCAAGATATACCAATGACTATAATGCCACGATCGCCAACATGACATGGTACCAACGATCAGCGTTCTCGTGGGCGACGGACATGGAAACCACTTGTCAACCGGCTCTATTGACAATAGGCGGCGACCACACGACCACGAACCAAGGATTCCATTACGAAATCGACTCTTTCCGCCATGAAAGCAATACAAGCAGCGTCCCACTTACTGCTTCCTACAGAAATGGTTCACTCAATAACTGTCAAGTCCTGGAAATTGTGATTGAATTGGCGAGAAGCAACCCAACAAGACTTCCGAGAAACTGGTGGACCTGGGGATCAACCATTACGCGGTCCACTACCGAATGCACGATGGACACTGATGACGGTCCTATGAGGATCAACTTCACTTCACAGCTGCCTTCTGCTGGACACAATAATGACATCACAAAAAGCTTTCTTGCCCTCAATGATTCTTCCCACCCAGGACGATACCTTGGTGCACAACTTCTGGCCGCCAGGTACAATCAACTAAGCACCGCAATGGGTTACTCGGTGCCTGGAACCAGCGACCTTGTCGATTCGGATGGTTCGGATGGACCTTCGTGGGCCTCCGGGACCATTACATTGACAAGAAACGATAACGTTATGGACTATAAGAGCTTGGAGTTCTTCCACTGTGGAGCGAGCTTCCCACAGAATGGTCGAGGCCTCTCTTCCATGAACTCGAAACGTACAATGAAGGATTGGAAAGAGCAATGGACTGCCGAGAACAAAGCCGATAAGTTCCAACCGCAGCTACCTAACATCAGTACTGTAGTGGATGTTTTCGGCAAAGCCTACTACTCTCTCTTGCTGTCCGACTTCAACTCCACCGAGGAAATCAAGCTGACCAATGCTCTCTCGACCGGAGATGGGTTAGCCTATTTACAGGACGCCAATGACACCGACCTTGCGGAAGCCAAGGCGGCGTTTGGTGACGACGGGAACGGAATGATAAGTGTAGTCTTTGACCCAACTGCGACAAACCTCACTCAGCCATTGGACTTTGCACAACATACAACGCTGTTTTCTCGATACCTTTGCTCTATACCACACTCGAAGAGCACTTTCAAACTCCTCTTTGCCGTCGTGTTGGCGGACATTGTTTTCTTGAGCGCATGTTGGACAGGGTTTGGCTGGGTAGCAGCATGGTGGCTTGGAAGAAGGCTTCCGAACACAGAACATTGTATAGGATGTGTGAACGCAGCACACGGCATCCCACTGACACTGGCGCCCGGTTCAGGTGGTGGTGGAGGAAGTTACAGCAGAGTTTCCAGTGACGCTGACGACGAGCAGAGGGCCAGTGCCAGTAAACTCTCGGCTCCGCACATTGCTCGAGTACACTCTAGTGTCTAGTATTGGCCGTAATGTAAACTTTGACATAGAGATAGGGCGAATGGATGAATAATCAGAACACAAAGCGTGCAAGCTATATCAAGAGTTTTTGGTGACCTAACACCTCGTGGAATGCTTTCTACGTCAATGCCCAATTTGAAGATCACTCTAAATAGCCACTGGTCGAGGAGCGGGCTTGGTGTGATCAGCCGATCAATCACCGCCCAGACAAGATATGGATTTGTTTACCGTACTAGCTCATGAGTCTGTACATGCATGGATGTCGTATTATGCCAGTGTCATAGGACATAGGCATAATACTAATACTCATGTTCCGTGGAGATTACAGTGAGTATTCGGGCGAATTTTAGGACGAATAAAGCCCTCTCCGCAGCCTCCACCAATGCGGCATTACCAGTAACCGCTGAGATAACATGTGCAGACTTATGAGTAGTGACTGCACACAGCGCATACCTGGTCGTACTTAATTCCTTCAGGCCAAGCTGAAGTTAGGCAGCTTGCAGGATCATCATGTCCTGTGAGCACAAGGTGTACCCATCATTTTCAGCTCAAGGATTTGCCAGTTTTCGCTTAGATCGTCTGCCCACTCAGTTTACTGTATTGTCCATCAGCGGCAAGACGACACGGCAAGGCCATCCTGATACAGCCGTACCAACTAAGGTGTACCCATCATTTTCAGCTCAAGGATTTGCCAGTTTTCGCTTAGATCGTCTGCCCACTCAGTTTACTGTATT